>CM023453.1:90209766-90794766 GCA_013339765.2 Haemaphysalis longicornis | reverse complement strand
ACTTCAAAACAACGGCCAGGCTGTCATACCCGGGGAAGGAGCGGTTTCCCTGGTGTTTTGGCAAAGCCAGATGTCCCGAGCGCTGCAAAGCGAGAAAAACTGCGACGGCTGGCTCTTAACAACGATTGGGAAGTGATCAATTAATTAAACATGTGAGTATATGTAGTGGTCACAGGGGAACATGAGGCATGGTTGGGAACACATTAGGCTTCCGCTGGAGACACCGCAGTTTAGCTCAGCCTGCACTCTTAAAGGAGCCATGAAGAAAAAATACAAGTTGGGTTTATAAGGAAGACTGCTTGGTCCCGATAATAATGATACCAATATCATCGTAATCTTCGAAAAAATAACGGAGATATTAAAGAAAACGTGTGAAGCCGTGGCGACCCCCTAGCCAATTTCCCGCAACTTTTCTATGACGTCACGGAACCTTGTTTGTGCGATTGGCGGCCCGCCTAACTGACCTGTCGCGACGACACATGACTGGAAGTCTGTAATGGGCATCTAGTTCCATTTGACCGCATCACTTGAATGCTGACGTGCAGTTAACGCACTGAAAATTATATTTTATTGTTGGCCCGTATGACGTCATTCTTGCTGTGGCGCAAAATTTGAAAGTTTTTAAATACTGCTTACTTTTTTTTCTTTAAAAAACATATTTTGTGGTTCTAATGCAGCTGAGTGAGATACTGAATCCCAGTTCTTTCAAATTAAACGAAGTTGTATTTTCTCTTCATGGCTCCTTTAACCACGACGGTGCAAAAAAAAAAAAAACAGGGGTGGGGGGGGGGGGGGGGGGGAGTACTTACTTTTTATTAGGGCACAATAAAAAGAGTGGACCAAAACTCGCGCGCCTCAAATTCTGAAGTCCCCGCATGAGGGAACGAAGAATATAAACACAAGACGAGAGTGAAATGAGCGATAGAAGAGCAGTGAAGAAAGAGGATCTCCGCTCCTGCGCAGCGGGGGTGCGCAGCGGACTTGCGTCTGGTGCGCGGCTTGGCGCGCGGTTGTTTGTGTGTGTATGTGAACGGCCTCCGCTATCGGCAACGGCGCCAAAGAAGGAAGAGGCGCCGCGCCTGTATACAGACAACGGGCGATATGTGCCGCAGAAAAAAAACGCTGTTATTTACGCACTTTAAAGAGAACAGGAAAGGTCGACCCTTTGGACCCGCTTAGCGGCGCAAACCAAACAGGCGTGCATGTACGCCTATAAAATATGCTTCAGATCGCGCTATAATTTTTTTCATTGCTTGTAAACAACCACGGGCCGGTAGCTACGCTACTACAGCGAACAGCCGACGGCGCCTCACTTGATACTGCATACGCCCGCGCTGTCTCCCAGGCCTCCAAGTACAAAGAGAGCGGCTTTCAACCGCTTTCTTCCATTCAACGCGCCGCGGCAACGACCTCTCCGTCCGTCCCGGTTTTTTGGCAGCAAATCGGAGCGCCTTTTCGCCAAAGGGCGGCCTGTCTAAAGCGCGGCTCCATTATAACGGGGGGAAACGGCGAAGGCCGCCCGAGGGCACGACAGGACGTTAACACGTGCGGCCAAAAATCGGCCGACAGCCGAGGAAACCCGGTTCGCGCTGGAGGGGAGGCGCGCCCTTCGCGTTTCCTGCTCCGCGTCCGGACGGTGTCACCTCCGAGAAAGCGGAATCGGCAAAGAAAGCGAACTTGCCAGGTTCCCGCCGCTGGTGACCGTTTTCTCTTTCTCCTAGTTTCTTTCCGCCCCGATCCGCAACTTCACCAAGACTGGTTCGCGCCAGTCTTGGTCAGCAACTAGTTACTTGCAACGCGTTACGGGTAACCTGTTACTCTTTTCGGTAACTTGTAACTCGTCGCTTTTCACCCTCAGACATCCCCTGGGCGGGCAGCGAAGCCGATTCCTGTAAAAAGCGCAAGTCCGGAAGCTGCACCGGTGAGTACCTGCGGCTGCCGCCCCGAAGATCCAACGAGACGAAAAACCCAATCGGGCATGAATGTCCAACAAGCCGAAACATCTGACGAGCCGGAAGATGTATGCTCTCACAATCGGATTAACGGAATTTGCTTAGTCATTCGCTTTAGGTGTCATTCGAGAACTTTTTTTTTTCCCGGACGTTGTGGATGAGACGCGAACACGGGTACTCGTCATGACAGAGTTCCATTTCTACAGGGGAAATATTCGCCTAAGGCCCGACGAAGATGCACGAGATGAACCGAACACTGCAAAGATAGTGCGATGAGAAACGAACGCGCGTAAGCAGCAATGAAGGCAGACATTCTTATACTTCCTTGTTTTTCACAGTGGGCAACCTATTAGATCTCCTTTTAATCTGATGAATAGTTCAAATCTATTGATTGATTGATTGATTGATTGATTGATTGATTGATTGATTGATTGATTGATTGATTGATTGATTGATTGATTGATTGATTGATTGTAGGGTTTAACGCGCCGAGCGCAACGCAGGCGATGAGGCGCGCCGTAGTGGAGGGCTCCGGATTAATTTGACCACCTGGGGATCTTTAATCGGCGCCGAAAATCTCGTACACACGGGCGTTTTTTGCTTTTCGCCTCCAGCAAAAGCGCCGCCGCGGCCGGGAATCGAACCCGCGACCTCGTGCTCAGCAGCGCAACGCCTTAGCCACTGAGCCACCGCGGCGGGTTAGTTCAAATCGATAAGTGTATATGTAGTGCAAGACCGCCGGTGGTGACGACGAAGAAGAAAGAACATGGCGGGGAAAAGGGGGTTAATGGTTAATTTAGACAACCTGCAGGGCGGCTTAAAGTCCACCGAAAATTGCAATACAGGACATTTTTCCCCCTTTTTTTTGCCTAAAAGGTGTCGTTCCATGGACCGTCAAGTGAAAAAAAAAAAAATCCCTTTTACGTTCCCGCGAAGTTTCAGCGGCGGTTAGTACTCGGACATTGTAAATAAAAAGATAACCGAACATACATACGCTCTTCTTAGCATCCCTTAAGGCAATTATAGGTGCTCTGTATTGACGAGGCTTCTGGGAGCACCGTATCTAGAGGAATCTGTAACAGTTCGGCGTTATGTACCACTCCGGGCTACATTAATTTTTATGCAAACCCGCCGCGGTGGCTCAGTGGCTAAGGCGTTGCGCTGCTGAGCACGAGGTCGCGGGTTCGATTCCCGGCCGCGGCGGCCGCTTTTCTGATGGAGGCGAAAAGCAAAAACGCCCGTGTGTACGAGATTTCGGCGCACGTTAAAGATCCCCAGGTGGTCAAAATTAATCCGGAGCCCTCCACTACGGGGCGCCTCATCGCCTGCGTTGCGTCGGCGAATCAATCAATTTTTATGCAAAAGCCTTTGATATGAACGAGAATGGAAAGACAGCTCTTTCATGGAGCGCGTTGTGAGGAAAAGAAACGCGTACAGAAAATCGAAGCGCGAGGCGCGTAGCGCACGTGGAAAACAGCAGCACCGGAGAATGGTTCTGAGGGCGACAGACCGTACAGACGCACCTTGTACAGTCGTCACAAGTGCTAACAATAACGAGGAAGCGGGTGCCAGCCTATGCACGGAGCGGCAGGTCACGGATAGCCACTGGCGCATCTTCGGCGGCTGATAATCGCTGCTCCTGATGCTGACTTTCTGCACTCGGCAGCCCCAGCGCATGCGCGCAACCTACACCGGGCGCTATAGCAAGCTGCAGCTCTGTGCACACGCTGGCACCTCGTTCTTTGTTGTTGTTAACACTTTTGACGACTGTACACGCATCGCCGCGAGGGTTCAGAACTTCTTTACACATCGCTACGGGTGACGACGCACCAGGTCGTTAGCGGACGGGGAAGAGCGAGCAAGTACGCCACAGCGGAACAGGCAAACTCGAAATGCCTCTCGTCGAAACCGCCGTCGGGGGGAAGCGGCTACGGGTGAAGCTGCGGCGACAGCCCGGCGATAGCAACGGGAAGGTTTAATAGAAAGTTTAACAGTAGACTGCGCAACTGACGCGCCAATTAGGCTTTCACCTTGACATTCTTGGAAAGTTCTAAAGCATGCCCGGTAATTTCACCTCACCAAGCAGAACAATGGCTCAACCACCACGAACAAGTATACACTTCACGTGATGAAATAATCGCTCACCGGTAATGGATCTGAACACGCTCGGTGAAAAAATAGCGTTGACTGTATTCGCGCGTAACCGCCATCAGCTGCTACCTGCAGGTCCTGCACCTGTGACTGAACTAGAGCACGTTAGTCGTGTCCGTGACGACCCCGCTACTTTAGAAATAATAACGCAATACGCCCTTGAAAACGGCCTCGACAAATTGGTGTAGCGGTCTTACAGACTGTCTCGGACTGACCATACTCATCCACGTCCAATATCAACAGCGACATTGCCACAGACTTAGTGAACTGTGACCTTCTGTGAATTTGACCCCAAGACTAGAAAAATGTACATTGTGTGAATTGTGACCTTTCCCTTTCTCCTCTCCCTCCGCTTCCTCACTTTCCCGCAAAGCCTCATGGCATCTCGTCGTTAATAAAGTGTTTCACTCACTCACTCATTTTTTTTTATTCTTTGAGTTTCTTTCCGCAAAAAAAAAAAAAAAAAAACGTGCTTAAAATCAGTGACCCGCGTACGTGGCTTTGGGGGTTCGCAGAATAGAAAAATGAAATCTCAAATTCAGAGAATTGTCCACTAATGCGCAACATTCTCGTGCCGCATGTCTAGAGTGCCAGTTCTTTGCAACCAAATATGGCATGAGTAAACGTTTAAATATTTTTTTCTTTATAAGTTTTTCCTTGTTTCTTTTCGCCGATGATATAAACTTCTACAATTACACGATGAAGCTAAAATTTACATCGTTAATTATGTTTTCTTTTTCCTGAAGATGCAAGGCGCGCACTGCAGAGTTGGTCCGTTTACGTTATTTTTATACGTATTTCCAAGGTTCTTTTGCTGAGTTTTCTCGTTTATTCTTGGGTTGGGTAGAAGGTGTATAAGATGCATTTTCTTTTAAGCTGTCAGATCACTTCCGTGAACATTTTTCTATTTTTCTTATTTTCGGTTTTTCAACGCTCTATTCGACCAATTATCTCAATTAACGCTATTTATTACAACGATTAAAGGTGTTACTTCCGCCAAGCCTGCATTTTTGTGGAAATGCAGCGTTTTACACGGTCCCGGCCGTGCGGGTACTCGGCAAAGAATGCTACGCATTAAAGAACGACGCGTACGCGACGTACGCACGCTTTTCGCTGCGCTGGAATATCACGCCTGGCGACGAAATTCGCACGGCCGGTCGCCAAGTGTCGGCGCACCACAAACAAAAATATTTAAGCCGTTCCACTCAATGTGAAAGCTGTCGGAAGTGCAAAGCACTGATTCGCAATAATGGGCTGTAGCGCCGTTATCCGCTCACTGCTACCCCCAATGCAATTCAAATTTCCCGCCTTCAGAGTGCTCTCGCGCCCCCTGCCTGAAACTGCGCCAGCGGGAGTCCTGCACTTTTTGTGCTTGCTTTTCCTCCCCCACGTGCCGGCGTTGCATTGCCACTTTTTTTTCGCTTACTATCGTAAAGTCAACCCAACGAGCGTTTCACTAAAAGAACGCAGGCGCTGCCGGTTAATTACGTACATCTTGCCTCAAATGTACCTGCACTTTTGCTTGCGCTAAACAACGCGGAGAGGTATGAGAAGCGCCAGCGGTTCGCGAGTTTCGAACGCTTGTGACTATATCAACCGCTTGGCTTTCGAAGCCTCCGGGTTACGCCGCGACGACAGCCGCTACGACGGGACGCTGTGTGGCTCTAGTTGGGTCCAGCGAGCGAGCTACGACGACAAGGCGAGCCCCTAGAGTGCTCCGCACTTAAAAGCTCGCGAGGAGCGCGCGGATGCGATGATCCCTGAAGCCGCAACGACGCGTGGACAAACAATGCGCTCAGGCAGCGCGCAACGGAAAAGCGGTCTGGAAATGCGAGCTGCGAGGCACGCACGGCGGGGCGACACGGAACGCGCAGCGGAGCGTGTCCAAGACCGCGCACGCGCCATTCCTGTGAGCGTCGACGCCGCCGGTGTCGGCCACGGTCGACGACGTCCCGCTGCTTTGACCCCGAGAGCGGCCGTTGTGTTCGCGCACGCAGCGGGAGCGGGGAGGGAACGAGTGCGGGGCGACGATAAGGAGCGACGCGGCTTAGCACGTAGCGTATGCGGATGCATATGGAAAAGACGCACGGCCATGCATTAGCCAACGCAGGCCGTGCCCGACACACGGCACACGCCCTGATACAACCGCCGGCCGTCCGATCCGTTTCGCCTGGGAAGAGAGCCCCTTCTGGTGCGGCAATCAAATTTTGCATGGAATCGAAGTTCACGCTTCTTTTTTTTCGAAAAAAGAAAAAGAAAAAAAAACAGCAGCAACAGGATGTTGGAAAGCCGGAAAAGCGAAATAGAGCAAAAACACACGCGGATTTAAAATGAAATTTAATTTTACCCGAATACGCACTTAACAGAAAATGTAAACAAAGTGGGATTTCCGCCTGGTTGAACATCTGCGCGCACAGCGCTCGCGAACGGCACGAAGAAGCTTGTTGGTTAGAGATGATCGACTAACTAATCTGAGAACCATGTTTCCTCCCCACCTCTTTATTGCGATTGTGCGAGCACCGACTATTCCTTGGCCTTGGCCAAGAAAGTCAGCATCTTTCTTGCGCAGTTTTCTTTTTTTGTGTGTGAAGCTGGAGATTTCGTATTGTTTCAGGAGTTTCTCACTTTTTTTTTTTGCATGACCTCAACAGCAAGGTCACCACACGCGAGTTTCAACAATTTCCCTGTAATGTTCTCTAAGCATACGACGATTAGGAATGTCGCTACTTGAAATTTTTTTCTCATCAATAGAGTGCATCCCAAACATCTTGAGGTTTCGATATGTCAAGTACTTCGGCGCGGCCTTTTCGAGGAGGCCGTTCATTAGCCGCAGTTGAGAAAATTTCGAGACACCCGTACGATTCTAAACCAATGGTCGACTCAACTTAACAGCTACTCTCAGCAAGCTCATTGCCTGCTAAACAACCAGGCAGCCCATCAGTCGATGCCAGACTCTTGACCACGGTGAAGACGGCCGCCGTACGACGATTTTAGAACGTCCCACCGCGGTAGGTAATGGTGGCTGGGATATTGCTCAACGTGCACCGTGCGCGGCTGCGCGACCGCTTTCGAATGTCACTTCATACGTTGTAGCCACAGCGCAACTCCACCGCGCCGTCAGTATTCATGAAGCACGCATTTCTTCGGACATATGCACCGCCCCTTGCCGGTGCCGGCGTGAACCGCTCAGGTAAGCCATGGAAGGCGGGCACCACGGCATTCAATCAGCCTAAACCGCGTCCAGGGGGTGGGTGTACGTGCCGAAGACCACTTATACGGCAACCCATCTTCCAAAATGTTGCTGAAGTATAGGTCGCCGCTGCAGGAGCCCAGCACCGTGCGTCGTATGTGCGGATGAGACGAAGAAAAACCTTACCACCCCTTTTAAAGTTCAGAGACGAGCGAAAGGCTTCTGACATCCAAAGAGAGGCAAAACCTTCGCTTAAAAGTGCGTCCAAACATCGCTAAAAGTACGGCCAACCTCCGATGCAAGTCCGTCCAATGGATCGACAACACTTCAAAGAGCGAAATCGCGATCGAAGAACGATCCAGTGCGACGATTTTTAGCGCACAAAGTAAACGCATCTATACACGAACCGTCTAAATGTTTACCGATGCGTGATTTGTGAGATAAAGGTTTGGTATTGTACTCCTTCACGATCGATGCATGTATTGTCTTATCTAGAACCGTTCCTTTATCGCATATATAGACGGCCGCCCTGCTCTACTTTTCCTTTGGTTCGTGCGTATACCGCGAAGCGCTTCACTGCACAGACGCGCTCACCTCCGCGGTCACCAATTACTACAGCCCGCAGCAAGCAACCTAGGCACTCGTGCGCATGCGCATCTACACTCGGAAACAAGTTAAGAACGGCAATAGCTCATGTACGGTATCACTCCGCCTAAGCGACGGACCCGGATGTCAACGGGCAGGCGCGTTCTGAAAGGAGACTGCTATGGATGCGTGATATCGTCTGCCTTTTCTCACGTTGCTTGTTTGTCGTCGCTGCACTAGTTTATAAGCATATTAACTCCAAAAATCACTAAAACGGCTCGTGCCATGTTAAAAAAAACTGTGGTTTATTCCTCTGTCATAGGAACCTGTAAAACACAAAAGTGAAATGTGCAGCGAAATCTGCAGCTGACCAGGAGTTGCGGGTCGGCGGCTGTCTTGTGGGTGTGCTTGGCGAGCGACGTCCTGCTGGCGGGTCGCTTCGGCAAAGGTGTACTGGCGTCATTTCCGTGACGGTATGACGTCAGTGAAATCTTGGTGTATCCCGGCATAAAACACTTCCGTGTTAAAATATAAAACCCAAAAACGAACAACCCTAAGCATAACGTACTCTTTAGTGCTAAAGGTTGCTTCCCCGCAAGAATACCCTGTGTGCCGGGGTGCGCCCTTTACGGGCCGCTTGCTTCGTTGTACTGGCGTCATTTCCGTGACGGATATGGCGTCAGTGAAATATTCGTGTATCCCGGAATAAAGCACTTTCGTGTTAATATTCCCAGTAACGCACTACGTGCGCAGCGCGGAGTAACATCCGGCTGCGGTGATGAGGCACAGCGGTTGCTGTCCTTAACTTGTACCCCAGTATAGCATGCCCTCACACCAGAGTAAGTGCATGTGCCAATAGGCTGCAAGAAACTTGGAGCCAAATCTGCGCTATCCACGACGATATACGCCGACGTTTAATTGAACAAGCTCTCCACCACAGGTATACTGTGTACAGTGCAGAGTTGGGAGGAAATTTCGCGCCATTTACACCGGAGAATACAGAATAGCCGGAGAATAGTATGAGCCACGACCTCGGCGCCGTGGCCCATACTATTCTCCGGCTTTATGCGTGTATATATACACGCACCATTAACCACGTCGGAGAACGACGCAGGGTAGTACCCCTCCCGCACCGACAGCGCGAATTATGATTGGATTGACCAAGGCTTATTTCCTGGCGAGCTGTGGAGGTTTTATAGCCCCGAGAAACGCTACCAGTCGAAGAAGCCGTTCTCGATTCTTTTATGAGAGTACAACACCCCACAAAGCAAAAACGCCCGCGCGTACGATATTTCGGCGCACGTTAAAGATCTCCAGGTGGTCAAAATTAATCCGGAGCCCTCCACTACGGCGCGCCTCATCGCCTGCGTTGCGTCGCCGCGTTAAACCCGACAATCAACAAATCAATCAATCAATCAACACCCGACAGATGCGCATTGATAGCTGTGGGAACTAAGAGTTACAATATTACCGTGCACTGTACAGCGCATTCGCCACGCTTGAGCAGGCGTGCGATGCGCACTTGGTTCGTATGCAGAAAGGGTGCGAAGGAAGACACACCGCTGTTAAAGGAGTACTGACACGAAATTTTTGTTACGTTTTTTTCGCTGCTATGCGTACCTACCAGCCCACTAATCATAGAATGACTGATTAGACGGTCGAGCGCAGCGTAAACATTCATTTACGGCGTCGTTTATTCGTGCCAGTTTCGGTTTCGACAAAAAAACTCCGAGCAGCCGCCATGACAGCATGTATCACATGGCGTCACCATTCTTGCCGTATCGCTGCCTCTCTGGAAGCGCGCGCGAGCGAGCGCACGCGCGCGCCCAGACCGGCCGAGGTCTTCGCCGTCCCCACAGGCCCGGGCAGCATGACGTCAGTCCCAAAACCATGACGTGTACACACGCCCGAGCAGCGCGCGCCAACCACAGCCAGCGCGTCGGCTTCGTCACGGGAGCCCCGACGTCGGCAGTTTGGGGCACGTAGCAGATAACGTGTTGACTTGCCTAGCACGTCGCCTTTCAATATCGTGCGGATAACGTCGGCCTTACATGCACACAACCTTAGAAGAAAAAAAAAAATATGCGGCAAGATGCTTAGGCCTGAGTGGGCGCGACTAAGAAGTACGAGAGAAAGAAATAGAAACTTTACGCAAACGCGTAGGACGTCAACTTATGTCCTTCGTGGGGCCAACCTACTACAGAACGTGAACGCAACGTTAACTCCATACAAGCCAGTGCAAGTGTATTCGCGGCGGCGAACACGGACCGGTCAAAGTTGCGGCACGGCGGCTCTATGAAAACCGAGCATGGCGACGAGTACAACGGAGACGGAAGACCACTAGAGGAGGAGGAGGAGGGGCCCCTGTCTACAAAGGCGAAAGTCGCGAAGCAACGCGAAAACACAAGACGACAGAAAAGAGTACACAGACGCATCTCGCTGCGTTTCGGTCCCGGACAAGTGTCTCCAAAGGGGGAACCCGCGGACGAGCCGTAGAGAGCTTCGCTGTATAAAACCCCTTGGTTAAAATAAACTTTTAGACAACCCTTTAGACATGCATGCAGTTACGCACAAGTCCAACCCGTTATTCGGAGAGTGCGCATTAGAGAAAGATTCCGCCGCCGGGAAATAGCTGCTAGGCACGCGGCGTGACTAAAAGAGGGAAGACCGGGTCTGTACGCGAAGCGCGCTCGTTTGCATTCCAAGCAGTCGCTGCGACAAAATGCGGGGTCAAAGGAGAGGGAGAGGGACGGGGAAGGACCGCCGAGGACGACGACAAGGGATTGCGGAAACAGCCCACGACGGTACTAAAGAAAGGCGACTCTCCGGCGCTAACTCCAAGAGGGCATCGCAAAGAAAGCAGAAGACTTTCTTCACATCAGCCCCTCTCTCGCTCTCACGCGAGCGCTGCGTCGGCGGTGGAGCGTGCAAGGAGGGCGCGCGACTCGAATGATAAATGCGCCACAGAGCGTCCGTCGTCGGGCAAGAAGACAGCGCCGGCGAGAGCAGGGCGCCCTAGGGAGACGTCGCGGGACGTGAATGAAGGGCGTGTCCACTCCGAGCCATGCGTGCCGGAGAAGAGCGGCGCTCCTTTCAACGAGCGCTCTGCTTACGGCGTGCGCACGGTCACTGCATCCAACCGCCTGCTTCCGGCATGACGTCAGTTTGGTTGGTTCGAGCTTATAGTGGAACGTGAACTTTACTTGAAACAGCACGTGCTCAAATTAAAGGGACCCTGCAACGCTTTTTTTTTTTTCGAAGCCTTAAATGTTTGCAGAACGTTGTCAATCAACACATCCAGTACTTATACCCCTGCTACAGTAGGGTCCAAATGTCATTTGAACCAAATGTCATTTGACTCAAACGGTTTGCTTCGAATGCCATTCAGAATCCGCCGTGCTACACTACAATTTCGATGGCATTTAAAAGCTTTCACAACTGTTCGCTGTGCTGTAGTGGCGCTGTTGTTGCTCCGTTCCGTTTTCGTACACTAATACAACAATCAAACTTAGGAGCAGTCTGAGGCAGTAAAATGATATCAAATTATAAGAGACAGCAGTTTTGACTCTAACGCGGTGGCTGTTTGCGTTTTTGTTAGTTTTTTTTTTTTTTTTTGCAACTGACCCACTGGTTCTGAGAGTATGAAAATTAAATATGTTGATTTCGTATTTTAAGTAAATAAATAGTGGCCATAGTTCCACAAACAACAATATTTTGTTTGTTTTACGTACGGAAGTATTATATTTTTTATTGCCGATCGAAGACGCTGCGTCCGAGAGTGCTGGAAATGGCATTTGAAATCCCAAATGTCTCTCTCGGTGCCCATTTGGCTCGAATGTCATTTGAGCCAAACGGCATTTGAAAACCTAGTGTAGCAGCACAACTTGGCATTTGAGTCAAATGACATTTGGTTCAAATGACATTTGGACCCTAGTGTAGCAGGGGTATTAGATTAGGGGGTCGCAAGGTAACTCAGCCAGAAATTACTGCTCTGTGCCCGTCAGATAACTTGGAAACCTGATCGAAAGATTTTCTCTCTTTACCGGCCTTGGCGTTCTTCGACCGCTGGAATTGCGTCATTACAGCGGTGTAACGGCTATCGGCCGTTTTTTTTTTTTTTTTCAATTGCAGCAATGACCACATTCGACGGCCATTTTTAAAAAGAAAGCCACAAAAGCAGAGTAGAAACGAATGGCGGACAGTTCTGCTGCGACGAACGAGCAAATCACGCACTGCCGCTCCGTGCTGGCGATAACTACAGCGTTCGCAGTGCCTGCAGACGCGAAGAAAAGGGGGGAAGCGTTTATCGGCAGTGTTGCATAGTCCCTTTGACGAGCGCTGTTCTGCAGAGCTGGCTAAAAAGCGCGGGTAAATTCAGACCACTTTATCTGAAGTTGTTTGTAACCAGGGGGCGGAACACGCTCAGACTTCAAAGGCCTTTTAGAAGCGAGGTGACTGCCTGCCCCCATCTTGCCTCCTTCACCAGTCGGTTCCTTCCGCCTTTCTTCCAGTTAAATTAACTTTTTTTTTTTCATAGCAACGCGCACTGAATACTGGAAGTGACTTACTCGATACCAAGCTTGCAGGGGACGGCCACGCCTACCGCTGACATACGCGCTCACATACTCACCATCTGACACGCAGTCAACAGCCGCACAGGAAATGTATCATGGGACGGTTTCGCGAGGCCGTTCGGATACATCGGCAGTGTTATCTCAGCCAGAAATACTATCCCCTGTGACTTCGATCTCAATCACCCTCCATCAGAGATGGCAAAATTACTTCTAAAAATCAATTAAATAACATTACTCATTACTTTCCTACAATTTTCGAAAATGTAGTTAAATTACATTAGAAATTACAGATGGCCGAAAGTAATGACATTACGTTACTATTACTTTTCAAAAGTAATGAAATTACTTTGAAATTACTCATCCCCGCCGGATGAAAAAACGCGCATTCCTAGCAACGGGCTTACACCAGTGACCAGTGTAACGAAGCCCTAAACACAATCTGCACGTTTTTGTTTATACCGACTGACTGTCGCCACGGCGTTACCGGAACGCATGAAAAGGGAACGAAGAGGCACGGGAAAGCAGGCAGAGCTCTCATCGAAATGCCCAGAGACTCTCTGGGCATTTGAACTCTGCTTGGTCAACTTTTTATGCGTAAGAGGAGCGGACGGGCTATATTGTAGCCAAAGTAATTGGCAAATTAACGGGTAATTTCCGTGAAATTACTGGCCTGGAGTAATTTAATACATTACTAAATTACGAACACTCAAAAGTAATTCATTACATTGCACATTACAGCAAAAAGTAATTTAATTCCTGTAGTTAAATTACTGTAATTTCATTACTGCCAAGTCTGCCCTCCATTCGCATCACTCCCAATCGAATAAACGAAGTTTTTGAAGCAAGCGTAAACGAACCACCATACCCAAACACACCACGGTGAGAGGTGTCGAGCTCGACCGCCATAGGCAGTGTATTGGAAGCTACCTGCAAGCGGCGGGATGTGCACACCCCCAAGATGCTTGGCAGTCCACGCCCTCCCAATTATCGCGCCGAAGAACAAGCAACGCCATTGCCTAACCCGGGCGACCTCGATCCTGTTGACTGACGTCCGAAGCATGCTAGGCAGGAGGCGGAGGCGCCGATGCGTGAAGACCGCAGGATCGCTCGCCCCTCCGGTGAGCGGAAGTCGCAATGTCGCCTAGATGTGCCAAGGCTCGGAAACGGTGTCTGTGGCAGGGAGGGGGGTACGCGTGTGCACAGACGTGACGAGGTCGGGCGATCATGTGCGCGAAACGTACGCGCTGCATATTGCAAGCGTATGCGCCGAGCCACAGCGATTCGCCCGGCGGGCACTGTTTATTCCGGGAGTGCTTCTTTGGCCCCGTAGCAGCAGCCACGGAGAGGTTCACACTGCGCCGCTCGCACCTAACGTGGCCTCCTATACGTACAAGCCCGTGGAGACGAAAGTAAATGCCGGCGACCCAGTTGGACGCCGCACTTGACGCGGCGTCACGTCTCCCGGAAATTGCCTCGTTACCGCCAGTGGATTGTGAAGGACACTGCTCTGCGCCGTAATCCCGTCAGTAAACCGCGAAACGTGCGCGGTGGGCGCATGCAACGCGCGCGTGGTGTGTGTGTGTGTGTGTGTGTGAAACACTTCACCTCAGACTGTTCGTCACGCCTTAAAAGGGCAGTCTGTTATTTATCATTTAAAGAAAGAACGCGGAGACGCTTTGCTTTTCTTGAACATTGCTTTACAACAGTTTCTTGAACATTGCTTCACTCCTGAAGAGCAAGTACACACACCTTGAGACGCTCTAAAAGTCTGCGAACAGACCAGTTTTGAGTCGAGCCATTTTTCTGAACAAATTAAGAGGCGGTGAGTGTGATGACACGTTTGTCCTTTCAGACACACACACAGTACTCATTCCTTTTAACGAGGTCCTCGAGTTGCAGCAACATTGCAGAGAAGCCGGTGACACCCTCCATGGGAGACACGAGGGAAAATTGCTTCCCACAATGAACACTCTGGCGCTTCTCACACCCGTCTTTTTTTTTTTTTTCTTAATTAAGTGAAGAGCGGGATGACCGCACCGCTCTCTTACGACCCTTATCTTCACTCCATCTTATCGCCGCGCGGTGAAAGAAGAAAAGGACCAGTACAGAACGCGCAGAAAGAGGAATTTCCGTCCTAGCAAGACGCCGAACATGGAGTCCACTTTGGCCTATCTTCGCGAAAGCCTGATAACGGCTTGCCCAGTGTGGCCGGCAAAAGCACGAGAGAGGAGAGAGAGAGAGAGAGAGAGAGGAGAGAGAGAGGAGAGAGAGAGCGTTTCAGAAGAGTGCCGATTGTAGAAAGGACCAAAGACGGACTGGGCGGTCACCTCTCCATCCTGACTTGGAAGGTCAAATTAAACCGGTTATGGACGCGGTTACACGAAACGACACGTGTCCGCATTGAAAAGGCACAACGAAGGTCGAAACGTCTATTTCACCATCTGTCGGTATAACCGCCCACAAGTTAAACCGACTTGGCCTTGCGATTACATAACGACTGCAAACACGTGCATCGCCTGACAATTCGCGACATAACGAAAGGTCGAAAGTTAACACGAAATGTGTCGAGGATCGACTCGCCGCCTAATTAAAGGACTTGCTTCGATACATAACGCTCGCCCTCATCCCACTCTGAGGAGGGACGCCTCTGGGGAACGCCTCTCCCAGAGCAGTCCTGCATCATGTCCACCCCTCCCTTACCATACCCCTCTGCCCCCGCTGCGGTGAAAAAGGGCCACAGTTCAATACCAAAGGTGGGCTTGTGGAAAGGTCAAATTCCCTCCCACACATTCCCCTGGACAGTGGATGGAGGCGTTGGGCAGCTCGAATTCCCAGCTCCAGGAGCTCGTGAGTCGAGCGGCCGAAGTCTGAGGGGCGCCCATTTAATACTTTCGACCAGATCTCTCTCTCTCTCTCTCTCTCTCTCTCTCCCCTCTCTTCTTTTCCCTCTCTCTCTCCTCTCTCATCCCCTCTCCTCTCTCTCCCCTCTCTTCTCTCTCTCTCTCTCTCTCTCTCTCTCTCTCTCGACAAAAAAATAGGGTCACTCGTTTTCGGGAAAGGAACCTGTTTCAGGAGTACCGATTTTTTCCCAGATGGACCTTCTCAAAGCACCGGTCTGACGGTCCACCGTTCTCAACCAGCGCTTGCTGGAAGCAAGCCCCACAAACACGGCTTTGGAACTCATTGAGTATTAACGTGTCTCGACCGCTCGCTACCCCATTCTGACAAATGTCGCGCTGAAATTGTTGTGCCTGGCTAATGGAAGCTGTGATGTCGACAAACTTTTTCCGCGGCTGAGATACGTTCAACGATCTCACAGGTCTCGAATGGAGACCGACTTGTTGCGCATGCAGATGATAGTGTATGTAAACAAAGATGTGTAAAAAAATCGATGACCAGCTTTTTGTGAATAAAATGCTTCATTTCTTAGGAGTTATCAATGCTCCTACTGTCATCATTACGGATTCATTTCCAAAGAAACGCCAAGTTTTCGAGAGTTATTGTGGAAAACCCTGATGTACCCCCGATTACCAGCTTGAAACAAACGCCAACTTGAACGCGAGTTAAGAAGCTCGTGACGCCTTCTGATAAAACAGAGTGTATTACATAGCACATCTGTAGATTTAACCCGAAAAACCAGAATTTGGAACGCTTTTACAAAAAAAGAACGATTTCTCCCCGATTATCAATTTGAAAAATAGCACACGATTTCCACCCCCCCCCCCTTCGATTTAAAGATATATATCTAAAACCCGGAAACGAACAACTCTACATAAAAACCGGAAATCTTCAACGGGCTCTTCTCGTAGTTCAACCCTGCCATGTCGATTTCTGAGAAGGCTGTGTGCACTTCTAAAAGCCACGCCCACAAAGCGACGCACGCGATACGTCTGGGTAGAGCGAGATTGTTTCGGCTATTCGATAAGTTGCAAGTGCTATTTCTCGGAGTAGCTGACGGCGCAACTGTGTCTCGGAACAAGGTCGAGCGCAAAGAGTCAAGTAAGGGACAACAAGGGTCGCACACAACTCACCCAACTTCGCACAGAGAACAGGCCACGAGACACTCACACGACCCATCGACCGAACAAGCGGGAAACAATAGCCTGCGTTCGCTTCTAACAAGAGCCGAGCCGTTCCGCGCCACTCCCGCCGTTCGAGAGAGTTGTCACCGCCGGCGCATCCCACGGCCCTCCTGTGGACTCGATGTACCCGTGCCCACAAAGCAGCCTGTCAGACATAAGTCCGTCACCAACTCCGCCATCGACTCAGCGGCCAATGTGTACACGCGCACGGTGCAAACTTAAGTAGGAGGCGTAATTACGAGCCCCTAAGAAAATCTGCGAAGTAAGTAAATTACGCCACGTACATTTTACGAGTGCAGTCACCCCACTGTGCCTGCCGTAAGCCCGCTTTTCTCTGACAACAACAAAAAAGCCTTGGAATGAATCTTCGGATGCATGGAAAGCTCCCTCCGGGGGTTGTTCAATGCATGTGCGAGGTACACGGTGGCTAAATCACGTAAATATACTCCCCCCCTGAATACTGTTAGCTTGCCTACAGGTTCAAATGAAGTCTGCGCACGTGCTTTCTTTCGCTTTCTTTCTCAGACGTGTGAAATAAGCAAAACAAGCCCGTGACCAGAGCAGCGCGATGACCCTTCGCGCCGCGGCAACGCACCTCGAGTCGCTGGCTCGTCTCCAACGTCAATATGTTGCCACGCGGCCGGTGGCGAGACGGGAGCAAGCACTCCGTCCATCGTGGAAATCGCGCTGAACCGCGAGAAACCCCGCCGTCCATCAACAAAGGCATCGATAAGACGAGCACCAACAACGAGGTACACGTCCCTCCCGCGTGCACATATATACTTCAGCGCGCATACCGACCGGAGCGATAACCCGCGTCAACGCTCCGAGATCTCCAAAGGAGCGCTCCAGTTGCAACGCGCAAGGCCAAGCTTCCGTCACGCGTCGTTGCGCTTGTACAGCACGAGAGAATTCGTGTACGTGACCCAACCGCCACGGCGTTTCCATATTCCCGTATCTGAATCATGATCTCCGTCTACAGCGCCTTCCATTCAAGGGAGGGTGCGCAGCAGCGCACCGCGGAACCCGCGCAGTGAAGGCATCCATTATATGAGGAGGAGCAGCCGTAACGCGCTTCGCATACCGCGGCGTCGCAGACAGGGCGGGGAATTACCGGCGCCCCGCCACAACCGGAACCCTTTTTTTTTTTTCAGCGAGAGACACCGAGGAGCGCGCAAGCTAAGAAGAAACGCCACCACCAAAATTCCGAGAGTCAGCTAGTCATGAAAAGCGTTACAACGCTCTTGCTTCCCCGACGTTACGTCTCCATGGTGGCGTTGTACGAGCACGACAACCAGGACAGCGTATTTTCCTTGATCTTTTAAGCACCTTTTCGATAGATCGCGTGAGGGCGCTGGGTCAGAGACACCTTTGTGGTTTCGTTATAGGCCACCGTCAGTTCTTTTAGGGGCTGGGGCTGTTGGCGTCTGCTGTGGTCGTCGTCACCACCGTAATCGTCATTCGTCTCATGTAGTCCCGGTACTAAAACACCACGAAACTCGCTTGCACCTCGCGCTAGAACTTAACGCGTACTAAAAAAACACCGGGACACTCGTTTACGCCTCACGCTACCGAGCTTGCTTCAAAGACAAGAGACCTT
The DNA here is from genome assembly GCA_013339765.2 of Haemaphysalis longicornis. NCBI lineage: Eukaryota > Metazoa > Arthropoda > Arachnida > Ixodida > Ixodidae > Haemaphysalis > Haemaphysalis longicornis. Next base: position 90,776,632 of record CM023453.1, on the reverse strand, counting down.
TACAGCAAAGCTGCATACCTCTACACCCCAACGGTTTCATCTCCGTTGGCAAAAACGCCAGGGCGCCAAGAATACACTTACACTGCATGCTTCGCCCTTCCCCAGCTAGTTTGACGTTAGTGGAGATGGCCCGAGATTTTTTTTTTATCGTTCTACTTTAAACGCGACAGCGTTATCAGGCTTTGCGCTCTTGAGCCCAAAGGACCCCGGTTCGTATCCCGGCCGCGGTGGCTGCTTTTCCGGTGAGTGCGAAAAGCGCTAACACCCGTGTGTGCGGATTTCGGCGCAAGTGAAAGGACCTTAAGTGGTCGAAATTAATGCGGAGCACTCCACTACGGCGCGATTCATAGCCCAGCGGCAGTTTCGGTAAGTTAAAGCTCGCAACAACTAAATCAATCAGGGTTATTAGTTTTATTTTCCGATTTTTCCGCGAATGCTAGCCGTCCGATATCAGCCACGCTCATCAAGCGCCCGCGGAAGTACGTCATCGCTGCCAACCCGAAACTACGACTGAGGTATGATACGGCGCTCGTCTGAATCTCGAATACGACGCAGCGGCATCATCGGTGTGGGAAGATATGATTGATTGATTGATTGATTGATTGATTGATTGATTGATTGATTGATTGATTGATTGATTGATTGTAGGGTTTAATGCGCCGACGCAACGCAAGCGATGAGGCGCGCCGTAGTGAACGGCTCCGGATTAATTTTGACAACCCGAGGATCTTTAACGTGAGCTGAAACCTCGTACACACGGGCGTTTTTTGCTCTTAGCCTCCATCAGAAAAGCGGCCGCCGCGGCCGGGAATCGAACCCGCGTACTCGGTGTGGGAAGAAGGACAATGATACTACGGCAAAGACGAAAGAAACGATGCGTGATTTCAGCATGCGCAGTGCAGTTCTTTCTAGGCCCCGTCGGCATAGAGTTTCTTACGAGATATACAGAGAGGAAACTGGCGCTACAACAGCATGGAATCATGGGAATTCACAGGAGAACACTATAGTTTTCCACTATGCTTCGTAATTGGCTTGGCCTGTAACATTTTCGCAAATGTGAAAATAAAAGTGCAGCAAAATCGACGATAAAATTGTTTATTTACATGGAAAATAAAAACACGCCGCGGCAGTAAAATAAGGCAGGTTTCTTCCGTTTTCTGCTTGCTTCTGTAGATGGAGGTTTATAGGCGAACATTATCGTCTGCAATCGTCTGCGATTTTGACGGGCCAAGCCAGCTGCTACAAAATGCTGTTAACTTCCGCACTACTTCACGAAGGCACATTTTAATCGTTTTATTATCCTTTAAATTTAAAGGAATAAACTATCAGAACAGCTCGTAAATGCTGCAAACACACGACAAATCATTCGCGCCACGGTCATCTCATAGGCGACCGACGCTCGCAGACGAGCTCCCAGCAGCCATTTTATCATTGGCCTGTGCTAGCGCATATTGGCGCAGTCGACCGGATGGCTTAACTGCGCTTGCGCAGCACAGACCAAAACACGTCAAGAAGTCGGCGAGGCTTAAGGCGGACTCACCTGTTAGCATTCCAATGGGACTTCAGACTTCATGACCCACGGGCTCAAAAAACCATCGTGCACCGATGCGAAAAGTTTTGCAAATCCATGAAAATGCTTATTCTAGAAATATGTCACTTCTGTGTTGACATAAAGAAATAAAACTCTCGCTTGCTACACAGCTAGCGCGATCTACTGAAAACGAGATGAACTAAATTGTGTGTCTTATTTGCTTTTTATTTCAGTAAACAAATGCTATATTTCTAAAAAAAAAGCAAACTAGGCTGCCAGGAACATTTTCATGGATCTTTAAAATGTTTTGTATCGGTACATGCTTTTGAAGCCCGTGGGTGATGAATTAGTGAGTCCTCACGTGATAGGTATCCCGTGATCAGGTGAGTACCCCTTAATGAAAAGGCCTATCCATATACGAAACCCGCCGCGGTGGCTCAGTGGCTAAGGCGTTGCGCTGCTGAGCACGAGGACACGGGTTCGATTCCCGGCCGCGGCGGCCGCTTTTCTGACGGAGGCGAAAAGCAAAAACGCCCGTGTGTACGAGATTTCGGCCCACGTTAAAGATCCCCAGGTGGTCAATATTAATCCGGAGCCCTCCACTACGGCGCGCCTCATCGCCTGAGTTGCGTCGGCGTGTTAAACACAACTCAATCAACAATCACATCAATCATCATCAACATCAATCCACCGTATACGAAAAATCTCTTTCATGGGGGCCGCGCTTAGTACACCACCAAACCCTGTGAGAGCAATTAACGGAATCGAAACTCAACGGTCCCCGAACGGAGTTTACCGGGAAGCGGGGGAGGGGGGGTCTGCAGTACGTATACATACGATCGGCCTCCGATATCAGCCGAGGAGTCTAATCGCGAACTGCTGCAACCGGTCGCTTCAAGCCACGCGGCTTGCTGCCGAGCCGTTGAGAGATTCCTGGCGCGCTGATGTTGCGCAAGCACGGGACTCGGTGCGGTTAGGTTGCCGCGTCGGCGTGCGCATGCCTGTACCCGCCAGCGGGAAGCAGCAGCGGGCAGCTGCGAGCGAGGTCGTTGTGAAAGCCGCTGCGACGGCGCTGTACCGACCGGGCATGCGGACCAGAGCGCACTCACTGCCTGGCCGCCGAACAAGCGCCTGCACCGTGGAATTTGGGTCGATATACTCGCGACCAGTTTCACATGTCCTCGGTAATTAAAAAATTCCTCCGTGTTTACAATCTACTTCATCGACTGTCATTGATCCAGTAACCCCTGCTTGTCCGCCTGCACTCGCTGTTTAACCCTCTTTTTTATAGCATTTTTAGTAAATCTAAAAAAAACTTCTGCCGTTAATGTTTGTGCGACGAGATTTTATATTCCTTTGTTCAGTTGTATACGGCGGCATCGTTTTGTTCTTGCCATTTTTTTTGCACTTATGAAATACATGCTTTCACACAAACGTTTGCATCAACTGACATTTCAGTACCCAACAGAACGCGTGCTACATTTCGTACGATATCCACACGTTATTCAGTACGCCATTACTAGTATTAGCATTAGCGACCCACTCCGTAATTATGACAAATAAACAGCGGCGTTCGAAGTCTGGCCGATCCCTCAACGAACGTTTCGTTAAAGGCTTCCCCGAGATGCGACTTGAAACTGACCAATGGCATTCCCACAACCGTTTCTCGAGATACGACAGCAACGGATGATACTGAGCTATGCCTGTGCGCGAACTAAAATTAGCCCTTTTAACTTCGCAAACACTTAATCTTGTTAGTCATCGATCGCTACAGCACATGTGCGAGGCAGAGGCAAGCACCGAGCAGACAACCTTCATATAAGAATCCCATATCACAGCCACATGTGAAGCCACCACACATCCCACCCCACATGTGCTTGCCAACTGCACATCTGTTGTTGAACTATGGGCGTTTCCTTTTGCCTATTATAGTTTCGCGCTTTTTTTATCTCCGAGCTTAGTCGAGCGAGAATAATGTGCGTCACTATAACCATACTTCACCGAAAGCATTCTTATACTGGTACTTGTCAAATGTTCGCATTTGCGTCAAGCCTGAGGGCTGGGATGGAACCGTATATTCCGCCATCTTGGTACACCCGTACACCCCTGCAGACGCGGGGTAAATTTCGAGTTAAACGAACATCCTGCGCCGCGTGCCTAATGAGCTATAAGTGTAAAAGTTATTCCGACGGCGTTTTCATATCGCCAATTTGTTTTATGGAGTAGAATTGTAACCGAGCTCCTTTACTTGAAATGACCTTGAGATGACGCAGTTGCCAACGGTATTTGTCTAGCATGAGAGCGTGAGCTTTGCTGTACTAACACGAAACCCTGCGATCGACCCCCATCTCCATTTTTCCGCTAGCGAGTGTGTCCCAGACTTCCGCAAAGCCTCCTCCACTATATTGAGGTCCTGAATACTGTATACCTCGTCTGCTTCAAATATGGTCACACCGTGGCCGCTTTGAAATCCAGCGCAGTCTCCTCTCTTACAACCCCCCCGCCCTCCACCCCGAGGAGCCGGAGGAAACTAGACACGCAAGCGCAAGCTCTCGGAAAGTCCACAAAGAGAGCGTGATGTGAAAGACACGGCCGGTGAGGGTAGCACAGCGGCAAACCTTTGACAAACCATTAATGAGAAACCCCTGCCCAAGATACCACGCGCCATCTCCACCGAACCCTAATCATGAACGACTGATTGCCACCTACCCTTCCCTCATGCTTTCCTTTCCTCAACAACGGGCATGTGCCCCCTCCCCCAATCTGAATAAAAGTTATTCAATTCAATGCAATTTGCCATCAAAAAAATCAATTAGCCACGTATTTTCAATTAAGAAGACAGTTCAAATGTTACTCATGTGGTGATGTCTTTCCTGAAATATGCCCAATGTTTCGTTTTTGCTCAACAATGTTGATAAATGTGAACAATACCACCAGATTTGGGTGTACGGAAATGTTTTGCTTATAAAAAACGTCTTGTTTAGGAACACTTAACTTTGGACCGGGCGGCTAAATAAGGACATACACACAGACATACAGAGCCCGAGAAAGAGTACCGCCTTTAAAAGAAAACATTGGATTTTTGAGGCAGAACATCAACGCACAACTGGTACTCGCAGTGAGTGTTCCTTAATCTCAAAATAAATGTGCGCTTGATATTTGGGATAGCAATAAAAAAAAGACGCGTTGAAAGCAATATTGACCCAAAAAAACACAAAAAACAGCTCGCACGAGCATGAACCACGTGGCACATGTAGTTCTAACTTGAACAGTAACAAACGGTTCCAGTAGATGTCTCGAGCAGTCGAACGACGGAAAATTGAACTGACTAGGGCAAACCTCCTCCGTGTTTATCGCGGGAGGACCGAAAGGGAGGAATAAAGCACGAGAGGTGGGCGGAGAGTGGAGACTATCGTCTTTCGACGACATTTGCAGCGACGTAAGCAGATACCCGGCCAATATTTTTTTTTTTCGCTTCCAGTTTTACCGTTGCTGGTTTCAGTTATGGTAAAAATAGAAACCATGGCGAGATTATTCTTCCGCCTCTCGGACTTCGTAACGGCTCACAAAATGTGTGCATAAAACCGAATTATTAGGGGCGCAACCCCTTAGGGGCTCGGGCCGTTGGCGTTTCCTGTCGTCGTCGTCGTAATCGTCGTCTCATGTAGTCACGGCACTAAAACACCGGGAAACTCGTTTGCGCCTCGCGCTAGAACCTAACGCGTACTGAAAAACACCAGGACACTCGTTTGCGCCCCGCGCAACAGAGCTCACAAAACGTGTGCATGAAACCCCATTATTAGGGGCGAAACCCCTTAGGGGCTGGGGCCGTTGGCGTCTCCTGTCTCCTCAACCCCGAACGGTTTTATCTCCGTTGGCAAAAACACCGAGGCGCCAAGAATACACTTATACACTGCATGCTTCGCCCCTGCCCAGCTAGTTTCACGTTAGTGGAGATGGCCCGGGATTTTTTACTCGCGTAACCGCCAGGTCGGTATACCGAGCGGTTACAACGTTTGCTTGGTAACCAATAGAGGCCTGGCTTTTGTTCGCAATGTGCTAAAAGTGTCCAATACGAAGCAACGCAACAAAAAAAAAAAAAAAGGAAGACATGGTTTGAGAACTTTTAAACCTATTTCGTGTTAAAAAAAAAAACACGACCGCAGAACAAAGCGATACAAAGAAAAAGGAAAAACTCGTTTGAGAAATGCGGGGAATGCGGTTGGAAGACAGCTAAGGCGGCAAGGCGGGCGCACCGCGTTGACAGGCGCCTACACCGCTCGGTCAAAAGCCCGCTAGCGGCACGGCAAGGACCGGCACCGCCCTTCCTTGAAGACCGCGGTTTCGGGTTGAAGCGGCCACTCGAACCATTTGCTCCGCCGAACAGCGAGCGGCACCCATCTACGCGCAAATGAACAGCGGATCCATGCGCCAACAAGTTCCACAGCGGCAATAAGACAACAAGATCGCATCTCCTAGCTATAACCTTGTTTACGTCGGATGTGGCATTCGTTATTTAGATTGTCTTTCAGTACCGCGCTTGACAAGGACATTTTCGTAACTGGGGTGCTATATGCATTCGGAAAGGAAAGCCAGGAGGCTATTACACCGATCTAGACTGCTGGCTATTTTTCCCCTTATGCATTCAACGAGCCCTTCATTCTCAATCATATTAAGACACGCGCGTGCATATATATATATATATATATATATATATATATATATATATATATATATATATATATATGAGAAAGAGAGGAGAATGAATGCTACGTGTGCGCGTGGTGAGGCATATTCAGTGTAACCACCTCGATCCTTCCTTTTTTTTTTTTTTTTCGACCCAGTTCATTTTCCACAACCAACTACTTTCTGGTGAGCGTCGTGTTTGGCACATCTGTGTTCGACTACGCGTACGTGCGTCCGCAAACAAACAGCCGCTAAAAAACCAACCAAAGATACCTCTCGCTGCGCCGTTCAAAACCTTCATCGAGAGGGAATCTCGGCAAGTGCAGTTTCGACCGCGGAAACGGGCGACCACGCGGAACACACTCGAGCTTTTCCGAGTGAAGAGGCAGCGAGCATCCGCCGAATATCTAATCTCCGAATGGTGCGCATCCTACTCCGTGCGCGCACCACTGCGCGCTCGCGCAAGGAAGCCACGAATTCGCTTCCGGGTGCCAAGGGTCCGCTCTAGGCGGCAGAAAAGAGAAAAAGAGAAAAAAAAACTTGCCAGGGGCGATGTCAGGGAAGGTGAGCTAATCACCAGTGAACCAGTTCACTCGAACGGCGTCGATTACCTCGGGCGACGAACACGCGCGCACTTACTCAAGCATGAACGACGAAAAACCTCGAGGCGGCGATAACTCAGTCACTCCTACGGGGCACGATCTAAAAATGCAACGTTTTCCGCTCAGTCGGTCGTCGAGAGCCCCACTTGAGCCCACCGAACTGTGCAGTGCACTAGACACCTTCAAGAACCTCGATATCAAACGCTACATAAATATAAGGAAAATGAAACAAAAACGACCCGAACTAGTAGGGAATTCGGAGTTTCCTCCCAGATAAAAAAAATAATAAAAGGTGTTACGACGCACTACAATGCATTTCGGTCAGCTGTGCGCAAAAATCAGCTTTGATGGGCCGCCCTGAAAGGGATCCCGTCACCGATGTCCACATCGCCGCCGTTCGACCACCGAAGGCGTTTTCAACGCTCCGTCGAAAAGGAAAGCTTGCGGAGCGGACGCACGGGCAAAGAACTCGCTATGATTAACAGCCAGGTGTTTACCAGCTAAGACGGCGGCAGCAGCAGCGCTCGGAAAAGCAGCAGAAGTAGCAATAAACACTCGGGCCGAATCGGTGAATGACATGCCGTGAACTCGGGAAGCCCTGCGAAGGCTCGCTCGGCTAGACCCATTCCACACCCACCGTGAATGCCGGCGGCGCTCCATGCTTTCCTCGTGCGAAGCGTCGATGCGAAATCCAGGAACGGAGATCTTCGAAAATAGAGCGTAATCCACAGGCGAGCGCCGTAGCAAACATCCACCGCCGCCGGTGCACTTCCACGGGCACGGGTGCCGTTCACAAACACTCAAAATACCGGGGCTGAGCCGACGGACGCGAAGCGCGCGCCGCCATCTTGTTTTGCGACGTCAGCCTATCCTAGTGGCCAAACTTCGAAACACTCCTTTCCGCCGCCGGAACGCGCCGCAGGGTGAATCCGCGCGGCGGCGTTCCGGTCGCTCGGCGGGCCGGTTTCTGTTCTTGTTTTCGCTTTCTCCAGCCGCGGGGCAGTTCGGCTTTCAAGCGAGCTGACCCGCTCGCGCAGTTTTGCTTAACTGCGAGTCGTTTCTTTCTTTTTATTTTTTCCCCCACGTTGGAGAGCGTGACCCTTCGGCCCGCTTCTATGTGTGGCGAAATAGTTGCACGTCTTGGTGCGCCGTCCGCCGAGCACAGTGCCCGTTTCCTGCCTTCCATTCTGCTCGCGTCGTCGAACGCGGTTATCGCATCCTCTTTGTTTCTTTCGTTCTCTCGCTCTTCCGCCGACGTCGCCGTGGCTTCGGCGGCTTCGAAGAGGAAAAGTCCTGAGCGATTTCCTGCTTGACGACTTCCACATGAGAGCCTGGAATCTGTGCCGTACGTAACGCGCGCTCCGCGCGTGTCTTGATCGTAGCGCGGAGCGGAGTAGGTTTCCCTGCGGACGGGGTTATTGAAGAAGGGGCCAGCCGCAATCAGGAAGCGCACGTGCGAAGCCGGGGTAGAAAGTCGATTACGCGCTTCGCAGTAAAGATTACTGAAAGGTGCGCAGTGCCGGTATACTGTGATGTGCCAATTGACGCTTCACGGGTGCTCTCATGGTTAAATGGTTCGTCCGTCTTGTAAAGCTAGCCGTCGAGGGCGACAAGTCGTCAATAATATTGGGGGGCCGCAGCTGTTCCTTGCATTTTCCACGGAGGTTTTGGTAACGTGTTTTATAGAGCCCGGAGAATTCGGGTGAAGAGTTTGTGATGCTTTCGTCTGTAACCACGTCCGCCAAGCGTACGAGTAGAAAATGCTGAGTGGAATTGAAATTCAGGAAAATTCTGTTATATCGTTTTACTGAATCTGCCCGAAACTGTTACAGCAGAGCGCCATTACTGTTAGCAGGTATACTGCGATAGGTTCATACCGTAATGAAACAGCCGAGGGTAGTGGGTTCCCATAAATTACCGCTGCTAACAACGTACAGTGCACTCCATAACTTTTAGTAACGTCTTGAGGATTGGTGTAGTTTGGCGAGTTCCTTGTGCATTGTTATAGGTGCAGAAAGTCGATCTACACGTGGAGTATATTTTAACTGTCCTAGTTATGCGTCTCATGGCAGAGGTAGCTTGCTCGCATGTCAAAAGCCTACGCTACTTAAAAAAAGTCAGGAGCACAATCTCCCTATCGTAATAGTGACTGAATGTCTATAAATGATTGTTTACATCTAGGAATTGGATATTTTTCGCCGTATGTTTCTTAAAATTTGGCGTGCCTTTGTGGGCCCTTTTACCGCTCAGCTAATTCGGCCACTTTTCTCTCAGATGAGTCCTTTTTCGGTCGTTTCCTGGTATCACCCTTTCTTGAAGGGGTCGGCTATCTCCGAAAAAAGCGCACGCATTCACGTGAAGCAGCACACATCAGGTGATAATGAAACTCTGAAAGTGCCGCCCAGCAAGTTATGAGCCGTTGAAACCCATTAAATTAAACCCGCACAGAGTAGGAGGGGGATGGTGATGGTATAAACGTTTTATTTGCCCTGAAATGGGGATGGTTGAGCAGTTCTCTATTGCGGGGGCCGTCTCAGTCCAGGGTTCCCTGGTAGCCCTGGCCACGTGCGGCCAGTTGCGACCGGGATATCAGCTCGTGCTGCTAACACAGGTCGCCGCAGGCCTGCTGGCCCTCCCACTGCTCAATGGTTCATGGGTTGGGAAGTGGCGGTAGAGTTCGGGTGGGATGGCACTCCCATACCGTGTAGTATAAAGTGCATGGGGATGGGCAGTGTTTGCATTTGGGAGAGTACATGGCATTCCAGAAAGCGTGAAGGCCGGTGCCTCGTGGAAAGGTGTTGGTCTGGAGCCGCCGTAACATGAATTCTTCGGTCTGGTGAAGGCACTGGCTGGCGTTGCTGGGTAAACTTGCACCCGGGGCCAATAAAATTTGTCACCCCTCAAATATACGAAACAATAAGTTATAATTAAACAAGTACTAAGTTTATTATTAATAATATTAATGTCTTCCATCGCTACCATATTAAGGCTCGTTCACACTTGCGACTGGAGCTACCAAAAGCGATTTCTGTCGCTCCGTCGCTCGGCATCGCTCTCGTCGCGCGACAAGAGCGATTGGTTTCGACCAATTTTGTGCCTTCCATTTAGATATTAATGTAAAAATAACTTTTCGCGGATGCTGAATGCGTGGGCTACAAAATGTCAACGCAAGCATGCATAATATACAAGATGCGATGCGAAATGATCGAAGTCACCGGATAATTGGTTGCTGTGTAGTTATTTATAAACAACGGGCAATATATCAGGAAAGTAAGCAGCAAAATAAGAAGCCGTGTTTTATCTGTACAAAATAAACCATAATAGCTACACGAGATTGGCTTAGAGGATCTCATACGCCGACCGGGGTGCAAATCACGAATACACGAACACCGACTTTTTCAGTGAATTAGGCATCGATAAAAATCTCAACAGTAAAGAGCACCGTAGTGTGTCGCTCGTGAGCACGAAAACACCGTTGGCAGCCAAGAAGTGGCCAAGAGGTACTTGCGGCAGCACAGGGTGTAATGCGCCAAACCAGAGCGAGGTAGTTGGAAAGTGAAGGCTGATACGCGGCACCGTGAGAGTACCACATCGTGCAGTCGATACCAAGCGAAGGGTTGCTGGCAACAGCACTGGAGGTGTGAGAGAAAGTGTTGGGCCTCATCAGGTAGCGACACGCCAGAGGCATTCGGAAAGCTTTGCAGCCCGCTGTGCCGACTAAATCGTGCAGACGTCACGCAGGCTTGTAGGATGCTTAAAGGCAACACATGCAAGGCAACTAGCTCGCTTCATACAGATAGATTTCCTGTCTAAACAAATTTTCTGTCCTAAAGCCTTAAACAAATGAAGCTTGAAGGACCACAGGCGGCGGCTCTGGTTAAGTAAGGCTGGGGGACAAGTAGAAGTTGTCCCGGTAATTAAACAAAGTCGGACTTGCTTAAAAAAAGCCATTTCCAAATGTTGTGCAGGAAAAGTGGGTTACAATGTGAAAGCAAATAACCGCCCCAGAAATTCAGAAAGGACGCCTGCGCCTACTGTTTTCTCACTAGAGGCAGCCTCTGTGGCAGCAACTGCATGCTGGAAATTCATTTAGGTGAGCATTTCAGTACCTTTTAAATAGATACATTGTCAACACTGTTTATTTCAATTGTTATCTGATTACTGAGAATGGTAGCAGATAGAAAGCACTCGGCAGAACGCTTCGCCTGGCATAGAAACTGCCCCTGTCGCCCTACTAAATTATCGTATGACCCCAGACACTTTGGTACACCCCGTAAGAATGCATCTGTTGTTATCAACCCTGTACGCAGCCGTATTCAAATTGTGGACTGCAAGAAAACCTCTACCTGCCACCCCTTCCAAATGCCCTTTCCCCGAGCAGTGGGAGATGCTGCTGTCTAGCGGTCGCCTGGAGGACCAAGCACTCCTTGTAGCCCGGGCTTGCGACATCCACGGTCAACACATGGCTTCCTGAACTGAGGATCCACCCCCACATTTGCAAGCACAATAAATGTTTCATATTCAGACCATATTCACACGATCAATCAGGTGATATAGAGAAGTGCGCTGAGTATACAGAGCCCCTATATATAGCCTTCATAGATTATTTGAAAGCATTTGACTCGGTGGAAACCTCACCAGTCACTCAGGCATTACGGAACCAGGGTGTAGATGAGCATTATGTAAGAATACTAGATGATATTTACAATGGGTCCACAGCTACCATCATCCTCCATAAGGAGAGCAGTAAAATACCTATAATTAAGGAAGGGCGTCAGGCAAGGCGACACAATCTCTCCAATGTTATTTACAGCATGTTACAAGAATTATTCAGAACATTGGATTGGGAACAGGTGAAAATAAGGGTTAATGGAGAACACCTCAGTAACCTCAGATTTGCTGATGACGTTGCCTTGTTAAGTAACTCGGGGGACGACGAATTGCAAAGCATGCTTTCCGCACTGGACAAACAGAGTAGAACGCGTGGGCCTGAAAATTAATATGCAGAAAACTAAAGTAATGATCAATAGCCTCGGGACAGCACAGCGGTTTGAGATATGTGGCGAGGCCGTGGAAGTGGTAAGCGAATATATCTACTTAGGCCAAGTTGTGACCCCGGATCCCAACCATGAGGCAGATATAATTAGAAGGATAAGAATGGGGTGGAGTGCACACGGCAGACATTATCAGATAATGAATGGCAGCCTACCATTGTCCCTGATGAAGAAAGTGTATGACAGCTGCATCTTACCGGTACTCACCTACGGGGCAGAAACTTAGAGGCTCACTAAGAGGGTTCAACTGAAATTGAGGGCGACTCAGCGAGCAATGGAAAGGAAAATGATATGTGTAACATTAAGGGGCAAGAAGAGAGCGGAGTGGGTCAGGGAACAAACGCGTGTTAAGGACATATTAGTAGAAATTAAGAAGAAGAAATGGACTTGGGCAGGGCATGTAATGCGAAGGCAAGATAGCCGTTGGTCATTAAGGGTAACAGAGTGGACCCCTAGAGAAGGCAAGCGTGGCAGGGGGCGGCAGAAAGTTAGATGGGAAGATGATATCAAGAAGTTTGCGGGGATAAATTGGTCGCAGTTAGCACAGGACCGGGGTAATTGGAGATTAATGGGAGAGGCCTTTGCCCTGCAGTGGGCGTAGATAGGGTGGTGGTGGTGATGATGATGATGAAATGTTTCATCTCTCTCTCTCTCTCTCTCTTGACCATCTTCGGAGATGGGCAACACTCAGTGGATCGAATCGCTAATGCTAGAAGGGAAGAACGCACCCGGTGTTTATGTTTTTGTTATACAGTTAATTTTGTTGCCCTGTCCTTTTTTTACTAGACCGCTACCTTTAAAAATGCACCCATTAGAGCAAAATATTTAGATCATCAGCTTGAAATATTTCTTTACTTAGAACTCCGTGGGGACCCCCCCCCCCTCATCCTATAAAAACAGTGATAAAATAGAAAAAATGAGCACAAGGCTATCCGCTTCATGTATGTGCCCAACACAGAAAACACGCAAATACTCATTCATTTTGCTTTTAACTGACCGGAGAATGGAATAAAAAACGTAGATTTAGCTGATTAACTGTTAGGTAAATACAAAAATTCCCATGTAACTGTTGCATAATTTCTTAGATAATTTGTTCGAAAGGTCACTCGTTCGTTGTTTATTTAGCTTAATTGCATGGGGCTGCATGGGATGCGCCCCTTTCATATATCGCCATCTCCGCGCAATCGCCATGCACTGACTACGTCACTGGGCACAATGAACGAATTAAAGTCAACGACTTTATTTATTTATTTTATTTATTTAGATACCCTAAAAGCCCCGAAGGGCATTACATAGGGGGGGTCGAAAAGCAAAACTTGAACGGATAATATACATTGGACAGTATACAAACAAAACATAGAAGATTGACCTATCAAGGCAAGCAATACAATTTTTGCATGAGAATTTGACATCAGGCTAACAATGAACACAAAATGTGCTTTAAAAGAGCAAGGCAGCACTTCAGCATTTAACACTTTAACACACTTGAGCATTTAACACCAAGTAATAGCACAGACAGAGCAATGAAGGAACATGTAACACTGGGCTTGAAATTGATAAAGTTAAACTGCATCTATTTGCGCAAGGTACTCTGTTTGTAGATATGATAATAGCGCCGTTTGAAAAGATGGTAAATTTATTGAAGATACTATGTGTTCGGGCAACGTGTTCCATTCTGTAATGCTCAGGACAAGAGGTGAATTTTGATATTTATTTTTTTGCAAAAATTGGTTCGATTTTACGGGAGTGGTCTAGTCTGGAGGAAACGTAACTGGCAGTTCGAAGGTGGATAAATGTTCGAAGGTGGATATGAATAAAAATATGAGCTGTCAGCACCCGATATTGCTTCAATCGCGAATTGGTTGGTTAGTGCAACCATTCAAGGACTCTGGTGCAACCAAGGGAAATCGCGACGGCTTAACTGTCTCACCCATTGTTGGACACCTGAGCTGCTACCCCTTCCCCTTGCGCACCCCCCCCCCCTCCCGACAAAGTCTTAATCTGTACAGTTAGCCCCTCCACATCAACCTTCATTTCAATTTTCACACTTTCATTTCATTTTAATTCCGAGTCTCCACTTCCTCAAGCCTCAACCTTCCCCACATTTTGTATTTGAAGACGTTTTCACCTTGGTTTCCTTCTAAAAATATTGTTACAGTGTGTCAGCAGGCAAAGAAGTGGAAGGTAGTACATAGCCCCAAGCCGGACATGTGCTCGGGCTCAGCTGAGTAGAAGTCCGTGTTAGGCCCAACACGGTGCTCGCTTTCCTGTATACATACGTGTGAAATAGACCTTCGTTTTCACGTATTCCTCTCCGTAACAATATGACAAACAGACCGGGGTACATGTCTCCGACGCGTCACCGGAACGAAGCCAGAAAAGGCTAAACATTTACCATAAACTAACTGGGCGAGTTGATAAGGGTTTATGGTGAAACGAAGCGCGACGAAACAACGAAATTTAGGAGGAACAAATACCAATACAGAGGAACAAATCAGCGCTCCGTCCCCTGGTGTTGTCGTTGTTTCTTCGCGCTTCGTTTCACCATTTACCATGCGCCCGTACACATCATCTCGTGTGCGCAAAAAACAAAAACAAAACAAAAATACATGTGGAAAGTTGCCGAGGATACCATGGTCTCGTTGTCCCTGATGCCTCCCTCTGTACTCTTCTCGTTTGCGCCTTAACAGTGGTCCTGGACGTGATGAAGGGGCTCTGTTAGCCCCACTGTCGCCCCATTGAAAAACAAGCTCGCTCGCTACACCCCTCCGAGCGTCGCAGTCATACCGACGACCCCCATTTCGCAGGAGTCGTTCCTTGTTCGCCTCCGCTCACATCCTCGACTCCCGCGACATTCCTGGATGCCGAAATTCTCCTCGCTTTCTTCGATTATGCCAGGAAGCAAATCTGAATAAGCTGGTGGGGACGTAAATTGAACCGGCCAAAGCTGTGGTTTCGTCGTGTTCCAGTTTTTCGACGTCCGCATTACACATTAGAGGTGCACAAGTGGCACCCCCCTCCCGTTACCGAGGGGCTGGTACCCGGGCCCAGAACCCCCCCCCCCCCCCCCCCCTTAGCGACGCCACTGGGTGAAGGTTCGCATAAGGTGGCGAGAACGAGGGGAAAATAATAGCCAATATAAAACAAGAAACAACAAGTCTTCTTGTTATTTGCTATTCTTGTTTGAGACAAGCGGCGCTTCACTTTCGCAGCGCACGGCACAAACAAAAACTTCGTTCAGTATTCTGCAGTCGACAAGCCTGGCAATTCAGAACGGCGCCTTGGCTGCAGAAAAACAGCACACTGGCTTTGCTCACGGCGGCACTGTCGAACACCTGCTCCGGCAATTACTGTGGCCATTTCGGTTTCCGGCGTCCTCGTTCGTCCCTCAGAAGAATAGCAAGCAGGAAATGCCAGTGTCACTAGACAGGCGACATGGGATTCTAGGTTGATGAATAACACGCTGCGAGTGTGTTCTATGCCACTGGGGCCTACCATAGTTTCCATCCACACTTTAGCGCACAAATCAGTATAAACCGAATTTATAATTTGTCAGAGTGAACATGCACAGTTTGTCGGTAAATGCAAATGGAATATTTCGTGCGGATATTTGAAGTGGTTGATTTGCTCAAAGGGTGCTATCACGTATCCGGATAAAATGTATACCGTAACGTCTGAGTGATCGCCCACCCCAGAGCCATCGCAGCTCGCCTGCCCCCTTTTTTCAGGCAACATACCGATCATCCCAAAACCATCCGAGTCATTGCACACTCCTAGAAAACGTAACTCGCGCGAGCCTCACAATTTCCTATGATGCCCGCCCGAACGTCGCCACAACGAATAAAAAATGAAGGAAGCTCACACTAACACGTAATACTTGAAGGTAGCGAAGCTGTACACAACCTTCACGACCATTACGAAGGTTTAAGTGCACGGTTGCAGCCGATTTGCTCATTCTTCACTGCCGCAACGACCTTTACTCCATCATTGTCGCTAGAATAGTGTGAACTTCTTTCTTTCTTTTTTTTTTTGGAAGCGAGTACGCCATGAAGTGTACTTCTCGTTCCGAGCAAGTGTTGCCCCGATTACGGCGAACGCAGGAGTTTTTTTTTTTTGCGAATCTTGGTGGGTATGCTTGGCTTAAAAAAAAACGTGCGCCGGGGACGCTGGGCAGTCGCCGCGAGGCACGCACATGCGAGCGCTCGGCATTTTCTTGGCTCTGTTAACTGCTGAGCGGTCGCCGCGAGGCCCGCGCTCACGCGCCTGCGCTGGGCAATTTCTTGGTATTTTTAACTGCGGACACGAAAAATTACGATTCGGAAAAAAAAAAAAAGAATGGAGGACAAGCAAACTCTCTTGTTCACCCGTCCTCCGGATTTTTCACGAAACCAAGACACGTAAAAAAAAAAAAAACGGGTCGGGGAGAAGAAATGCGGCCCAGATAACAAAGGTAAGCATTCTTTTGTTCGCAGGCACAAGAGTTTGTACGGGCGCGATACGGAAAACGATATTGCTATCTCTCGTTCCCCACATTCTAGTTCACTGTAACCGTGATAAGCAGCGCCCATACAAACACCGTCGCAATCTGACCGCCCGACCATAGAGTTTCTCAAAGCTAGTGAGAAACTCTAGCGCCCGACGACCCCTGCATCATGGCGCCGGGCGTAGTTGTGGTTGTGCGCCACAGGCGGCGCTTTCTTTCAGATGAGTCAGCGGAAGCCGCAGATTTGAGGTCCCTCTTCCCACTGTCGCAGTGGAGAGGGGATTTTGCTGGCAATAAACATTGCTTTATAGGTATTGCGAGCAATATGATTGCCCTTGATTGAAGTTGATTGCATTTCACTTCAAACCCCACTAGACAAAAAAAAAATCCATTTTTTACCTTTCTCGAATTTTTGTTTCTCCGGTCTCTGAGACATGGCCGACCATACTTTTAATATGTTGTTCGTGTGGATGAGCTGTATTGAAAAAGAGGAACCTCCGGCCGTGCATTTAGGGTGGGCGATCACTCGGCATATTACGGTAAATATTCTGATCAGACAGCGTGATAAGTACAGTGCGGAGGATCGCAATCTTTTCTGAGGTTTTTGAAGTCAGAGCGGTTGCAGGCATTGTAGCATACTTCCACCTCTTGGTGCACATGCGACACCACTAAGATCTTACGGAAGACATTCGGTGGAGTTGAACAGTTCGCTTGGTTGAAATTTATGCATAAACAATTCCGTTGCTCTTGGTCAGCGGACCATGGGCCGCCGTTGCACCGGCGACGAGCCATAGGCGGCCCTCGAGCCATCCAGCGTGGACTTGGCGCATAACGTTGAACAGTTCTTCACATTGGCAGGAATTATACGTAAGCCACCTGAGGGGTTCCAAGTCGGCCGCCATTACACCTTTGAGTAAACACAGAAGGAGGAGGCAGAAATTTATTGAATGAGTGATGGTTCTTGGCCGGCTTCGCAAATGGGGTTAAGGAAGCAGGAGACAGCCATGCGCATTTGCTTGCCTCACATGCGAAACCCCAAAATAAAAGCAGGGTCCCACAGCTCCCTACGGGCGTTGCCCTCCTCGCAAGAGGGTAATCTTGTGGGGGTGATTGAGTCGTGCGTCGTTCAGGCCCTTGCTTTATCCTCCTACTAAATGTTGTAGTGCAGGCGGTTTGGCCGGCGGAGAGTGCAGTGCAGTGCGCTATCGGTGGGGTTGAAGGGCGCACACCTTTTCCGTCCACTTGGAGGTACCTCGAATTGTCCAAGACGTGTCCCCGTGAGGACTAATCCCGGACGTGCTTACGTGACGAGCTCTTATAGGATCTCTTGTGGTAAGCCCTTTCTGTGGGTTTCCAAGGAGTGCTACGTGCAGAGGCATCGGAACTATTTTTTGACGGGGGAGGCCAAAAAAATTGTCCAACACTCTCATACATAATCATAATAACAATCATCATCAATTGTCCTTGAGGACTCACGCATGCGCAATATTGCAGGTGAATAGGTAAATAAATAAGCCTGATCACCGACATAGAATCAAATCAAATCCGATAAAATTTTTATCCAACATCCCAGATGCTGGAGAGCAGTAAAAAATTTCTCAACGCTCCGCGTTAGAGCCCGGCTCGAAACAAATTGAATTTCCTGTAATCTAGGACCCCAGTGCCGTTGACATTAGGAGCGTTTTACCTAAATTGAAACATCTATTTATGCGAGTGGGAGAACCAGCTCGGAGTTCCGCAATAGTGGTGAAACGGCAGGTTGAACGCAGAATTATTTTTTGTGCAAGACCATTTGGAATCGTTTGGTTTTTTGCCCCCGCGAAGCCCATCAGCGGGTCACGGGTGCCTTTCAGGGGGCGTTGCCCCCTCCATTGTACATCGGGGAGCGTGATTTACCTCCTGTTCCACGGCCCCTTGTGTTTAGTTCCTCCGCTGTAATTTGAAGGCCGCCGGTGGCCCAGTAATTGGGGTCGCCCCCGTGGTGGCACTTTCCGTGCCCTTTAGTAGCCCGGAGCCAAGTCGGGCCGCGGAGGGGCTGTTGTGCCCCTCCTTTGGGTCAAGGATGGGGGGATTAGCCTGGTGCCCTCTGTGCGTCGGGGGGTGGCAGGGCATTTGGCAAAAAAGCTGACGGGCGGCCAGATTGATCGTATCTCTTAGTTTGAAAAGCGCCCTGAAGTTTGTCCCTTTGGGGCTCCGGCGGCGGGCGCTCTTCGTCGAACCCTAGGTTGCTCACCGCCTCGACATGGTCGCCTCGGCTGGCAGCGTCTCTCCCGTGTCTGTTCAGGGCCGGCGCGAGTCAGGGAATTGAACCCCCATTGTCAGGGCCGCGCGTGCAGACGCCCCACTCGTGGGAGGCGTCGCGCGGAGGGAGGTCAGCCGGCGGGGACCGCTCCGGGCCCTCGGCTTGGCTGTTGTTTGTGCAGATGCCGCCCGCTGAACGTAATGGATGGTTCACTTTAGGCCGCAGATGGCCTGTATTTTCTGGCCGGGTGCAACAGCGTGCGTGGGAAACGCACTATGAGTGTGTAAGAGAGAGTGTTAGGTCACGTGACCGCAGGTGGGGACATGTGTGTGATTGGCTGGTTCCTGTGGCCAATCAATGGTTCTATTAATTGTTTGAAAGGTTTTTTTCTCTCTTTCTTGTACGCCCCCTCTTGGAGGCGGGGTTTTCGTATCAAAACCGGAGTGTTGGGTTTTGTCGGGGGTCGGTCGAGAGGATGGTATCTACGTTTAGTCAGATGCTGTACGGCCGTCAACAGCTGCTGGAAACGCTATGAGTGTTAAAATGTAAGTCACCTGACCGCAGGTAACAGTTTGAGGCTGGTTCCTGTGAGCAATCAATGTTTCCTATATAAGGAAAGGTCCTCTTTCCTCACCCGCTCAAGGAGGCGGGGTCGATCAAACGAGTCGAGATGGTCCTCGTCGGGCGGTCGGCATCGAGAGAGCATCACTAGTTTCGCTCCATCAGATCTCGGCCGAACATGCTGCGAGGCGACAATGTAACTGGCGTCAGTCGACAGGATGTCAACCACGTGGAGCTGAATGGGAAACCATTCCGCGGAGGCAGCCTCTCCTTCAACCGCCCAAGGCTCGGCTCCGCCACGGAGCGAGCGAAGCTCCGGCATCGCGGGGCGACACCTCAGCGGGAGGCCTCGTGAGTTCCGGCCAGGCGGCAGAGCCGCAAATTAACGGCAACGGGGCGACACCTCAGCTGGGAGGCCTGTGGGCTTCGGCCCAGGGCGGCGTAAGCCCGCGGTTCAACGGGGCGACACCTCAGCGGGAGGCCTCGTGGGCTCCGGCCCAGGGCGGCGTAAGCCGCGGTTGAACGGGGCGACACCTCAGCGGGAGGCCTCGTGGGCTCTGGCCCAGGGCGGCGTAAGCCGCGGTTGAACGGGGCGACACCTCAGCGGGAGGCCTCGTGGGCTCTGGCCCAGGGCGGCGAAAGCCGCGGTTGAACGGGGCGACACCTCAGCGGGAGGCCTCGTGGGCTCTGGCCCAGGGCGGCGTAAGCCGCGGGTTGAACGGGGCGACACCTCAGCGGGAGGCCTCGTGGGCTTCGGCCCAGGGAGCACGGCCCCATCCCAGCGGCGAGAGCGGCGCATCGGGTCCACGAGCTGCTGCACCAGCGACACTGCGACCCGGCCGAACCCGGAGCGGGCACAGGTGGGCCCTGATTTGTTTTCTCCGGGTTCACCATGGCCACTATGCTAACGGGATGTCGCGGCACCGACCGGAAGGTTAGTGCCATTGTGCTCGAGATCGAGGAGTTGAGAGCTGAATTAGCTCTCAAAAATGCCCAGCACGCTTTGGAAAAAGCTAGGCTAGCGGGTAGCCGGGGCGCGGGTAGCCCGTCCGTATGGACGGCTGAGGAGCTCAGTGCTCAACTAGCCCAAGGAGGGCGGAGATCGCTTACGAGAAAGCGAAGCTCCGCAGGATCGGCGAACTCGAAGAGGACGCCAATCTTTTCACGGTGTTTGTTCCCTCGTGGGCGCTTCGAGCGCCACGGGAGAAGGAGAGTGGGAATGTCGTGGAGGTGGCCGAAGCCACCCCAGTTGTTGGGCAACACGTTGGCGTTCCCACTGTTGCAGATGAGATCTTGGAATCGCGTGAGACAAATGTCTTAGCTGCAGCGATTCTTTCTGTGGCGGCGGGCAATGTTGCCGTGGCCGCGCAGGGAGGTGTCGAGAGTAGCACCGCCCCATGCGCTGACATAGATTCCGCGGCCGACCGCGAGGAGCCCCGCGTGGATGAGCCAGTGCACAGATCGGGAGAAGCTGCAGAAAGCATGCTAATCTCAGAGGAGTCAGAGGAAGTGCAGGGGCCATGCAAGGCGCGCCTAATTGTGGAGCTTGCGTGCGGGAAGCATGAATGCGCAGGGGGTCCGCGGCGTCTTGCGCGTAGGGCAATTCAGACGGGCCCAAGAACGCGGAACGCGGGGGCAGGTGTGGCGCCGCAGGTGCGACATCGTCGTACGCGTTACCGCCGGGTAGGGTGTTCCTTCTCTCCCGGGAGCAGAGGACACCGCGAGCCGAACCAGGGTTCGTGTAGGATCAGCTGGTGGCGCACAACACGGAATCAGCTTCCGTGCGACGGTCGGTGTGTGCCGCCGCGGAAAGGGGCGTTAGCGCTGAATAGTGTGCAGTGCGAGACAGGGACGGTTCAGTGTTGTTTGCCGCACACTTAGTGGTTAGCGTTTTGCGGTTTTTTCTGCTGTTTTTTTTTATGGGTAGGGTTCGCTCCGACGAGCGTTATTCTTAGTTGTCCCTGTACTGTAGTTCTCCCCCTTGGTTTTAGTTTTTTTTATTGTGCATGTGTTGGTTGCGTTCAGCTGTCGTAAGTCGTGTGATTTGCGAGAAGCGCAGCCTGGCGATCTTAACGCTGTCTTCCTGAGGAGTAGAGCCGCTGTTACAGCACGGTAGGGAGTTTACCTCTGGGTACAATGGCGAGTGCCTTTCTTTATTTGCGCTCGTTGGCATGTGGTCATGGTGGGCCATGGAATGTGCAGGTAGGGCCCCCTTGTGGCGCTTGTGTGCGAACTGGTGTTTGAAGTACTGAGAAATGAACTTTCAGTACATCGCATGTGGACAGCGAGTGAACCGCAACCGGGACGAACAATCTGTGTCGCATTCCGAAAGAACCGGCGTCCGCGAGTGCGTGAAGAAACGCTGAACTTTCTTTAAACGTTTTGTTATTGGTACAGGAGTAGCCTCATTTTGAGCGTTTGGGTTTTGTTCGGGTGTTGTTTTTTTTCTTTCATTAGAGTGAAAGAATGTTCCTACATGCGCTGAACGGTTAAGGATGGATGGTGTCATTCATCCAGTTGTCAAGTTTGTAACATTTATACCCTTCGTGGGGTTGGTTGCCTTTAATGGTAGAGGGTGCCACGAGTTTGTTCTCACGGGCCACGGGCCCTGTAGTTGAGCGTCTTCGTTTATTGTTTGATGTTGCGCAAGCCATGGCTAGGCAGGGGCACTGAGTATGCCGTGTTGTATCCGTTTTTGGTGCAGTTGGCCGGCGCGTTGTGCTGTTTGGGTAGGTGTGTAGCGGGTTAATTTTTTTGTTGTACTGTATTGTACCCGCGTTGTATTGTACTTGCGTAATGGCTTGAGTGTGTTTTTTTTTAGTTCTGACTCTGCCGTAAGACATAACCTGCAGGAGAGTTAATGTTGTACGTACAGCTAGTGTACGGACAACATTCTTAGTGCGGAGGTGTTAAGTTCGGGCTCCGCATGTAATTAATGAAGGCCGCCGGTGGCCCATGTATTGGCGTCGCCTCCGCTGGTGGCTACTTTCCCGTGTCCCTTTCATGTAGCCGCGCGGACGCCAAGTTCGGAGCCGCGGAGAGCTGTTGTGCCCGTCCTTTTGTGTGTCAAAGGATGGGGGCGATTAGCCTGAGTGCCTCTGTCGCGTCGAGGGTGGCAGGGTCATTCGGCATAACAAGCTGACGGGCGGCCAGATGATCGTATCTCTTAGTGTTGAAAGCGCGCGCGGTGTAAGTTTGGAAAATCTTCGACTCCGGCGGCGGGCGCTCTTCGTCGACGGGTCGTTCGCCTCGACGATGGTCGCCTCGGCTGGCAGCGTCTCTCCCCGTGGTCTGTTCAGGTGGCCGGCGGCGCCCCTTTAGTCTGGGAGGGAATTAGCAACCCTCATTGTCCCGCCGCGCGTGCAGACGCCCGACGTCGTGGGAGGCGTCGCGCGGAGGGAGGTCAGCCGCGCGGGGACCGCTCCGGGCCCTCGGCTTGGCTGTTGTTTGTGCAGATGCCGCCCGCTGAACGTAATGGATGGTTCACTTTAGGCCGCAGATGGCCTGTATTTTCTGGCCGGGTGCAACAGCGTGCGTAGGAAACGCACTATGAGTGTGTAAGAGAGAGTGTTAGGTCACGTGACCGCAGGTGGGGACATGTGTGTGATTGGCTGGTTCCTGTGGCCAATCAATGGTTTCTATTAATTGTTTGAAAGGTTTTTTCTCTCTTTCTTGTACGCCCCCTTCTTGGAGGCGGGGTTTTTCGTATCAAAACCGGAGTGTTGGGTTTTGTCGGGGGTCGGTCGAGAGGGATCTAGTTTAGTATAGATCTCGGCCGAACAGGCTGCTGCTGTCAGAGTGACAATGTAACCGTCACTCTGACCTGATGTAAAGTTGGAGTTTTGTAAATAATGTAAATAAACCTAATATCCAGCAAGGAAGGCAGTCCTCATCCCTCACCCGCTCCAAGCATCGGTCGTCGGTCATCGGAGCGAGTCGAGATGGTCCTCTCGGCTCGCGCATCAAAAGAACATCACTATTTCGCCTCCATCAGTTCGCCAAGAAGATGGAGAGGCGAAATTTAACTACGTGTTCTTTTAATTCTTCGCCATAGGCGAAACAATTAGGGAACAACTAGCACAACGACAAAATCTGTCCCTCCCGCCCTGCCCCGCGTTGTGGGCGCCACAATTTCTACCCAGAAAGCAAGTACAGAAAGCGTTCGTTCCCTGACACACGCTAGACTTATTGCTCCCAACAAGCTCTCGCGCTATAGTTGCGTTGATATGGGTAACATAGAGGGTACCCACACTCTCGCACGCCCCCTCACCCATAACACCCTGAAAAAAAAAAAAAAGCTCTGCTAAGCCTCGAGTGCGCACTTCCCTTCTACCGGTGAGGCCTTCAAGGCTTCTTCCGAGAATTGGTGCGCTTTCCAAAAGGTCAGTGAAGCTTCGTTTCTATGATGTATTCACGGTGAAGTCAAAGGTGCCCACAAAAGTGAAACACGCACAGGCGCTGGCATGAAAATGATTATGGGGCTTAACTCGCGGAAGCGACACATGCCGTAGTAGAGGGCCCCGGAATAATTTCGACCACTTTGGGACCTTAAACGTGCGCCGAAATCTCGTAACACGGGCGTTTTTTTCTCTCTCTCTTTTCGCCCCCACCAAGAAAGCAGCCGCCGTGGGCCGGTAATCGAAGCCATGCCACGTGCTGGGGTCAGCAGCCTTTAATGAAAATAGCATTTCCGATGCATTCGTGGAACAGTACAAGACAAGAACAAAACTACGGGACAAATAAGGACTGCTGATGACGTAACGATTGCGAAATAATTAGTGTCAGCACCCTTTTTGCCCTTTCCATCTTTTCTAGGTCTCGACACACACCCCGTTCGGGTGTGTGTTACGTATCACATTCCAGTCTCCGGATTCGAATGCCACGCGGACCGATAAACACTCGCTCTCCGTTTCGAGGAGATATCGCCCGCAAAATCGTGCACGAGGCGCCAAGATAAAACCGTTGGGGGGGGGCTACGAAGCGTTCTTTCGCGAGGCGTTGGTACACGAGTGTCCCGGTGTTCTCTTACCGTGACTACGTTACACTACGACGACAGCCCAAGGGGCTTTGCCTCTCAAATTGACCGGCGACGGTGGGCCGTGGGCGGTTTAGCGAGAATAAATCCCACTTCACATGTGAGAGTACGTTTTCTGTCCGAACACTACTCCGGTCTGTCGCGATGGTTCGAAATGACGTGCAGTGACACGACGTCACGGCGGTGTGAATAATGTAACAGCACCCAAAACACAACCTGCGGCTACGTTTCTATAGCTGGTGTGATTCTGACTTTGGAATTGCATATTAGGCCTCGCCCAAACGGGCAAGGCCTCCCAAAAATTGGCCTATAGGCTCATTGGAGTGTCCCTCCCCACGGTAATCTTTAGTAAAAGGCGAAAGCAAAGGAATTTTTATTTTTCTCCTGTAACAAAAGCAGGTACAAAACACTCGTGGTTACGCTTTTCCACGTTCACATACTCGGTTCGTCCGTTACATTCCAGGACGACATCTCTCCTTGCTATTAACAAAGCAAATACGAAATGAGGCAAGAACTAACACGGCATGAACACGAATGCAAATGACGTACACCCGCCCAATTTTTTACCAATATCACGGGAGCGTCGACCGTTCGGTCGATCAGCGCCACGTGATGGAGTGATACGGCAAACTCGGCGAGAGTACCCGCATGCGCACTAAGCAAAGGCTGCTGCTGCTGTCGTCTGCTAGGCTGTTCCAAGAGCAGACGTCCGCCTCCGATGTTTGTTATGCGGTTATCACACTGCCTTCCGCACTCAAAAGTTTTCTTCAAGACCGAGCACGTGGCACCAACTGAAAACAGAGCAATCAGCGTTGCGGAAAGCAAGGTTCGTTCAGAGCAAGGTTCCTTCGGCAACGCTGATTACTTGGCGCCACGTTCTCGGTCTTGAAGAATATTGTGAGTATGGCAGGCAGTCTGATAACCGCATAACGAAAAGCTGGGGCGGCCGTCGGCTCTTGGAACAGCCTAGCAGACGACGGCACCAGTGGCATTTGCTTGGTGCGCATGCGGGTACTCTCGCCGAGTTTCCCGTATCACTCCCTCACGCGGCGCTGATTGACCGAACGGTCGACGCTCCGGTGATATTGGAAAAAAATTGGGTGGGTGTACACTTCCTGGTACATAAATTGTGCACTGAGAGGACAGCCGGTGTCCTGGGAGGGGGGGGGGGACTGCTCCCCCACCCCAGGCACCAGCTCCCTTTACACAAGACGTTTCATTTACTCGGGGTCTTCCTTGCTACATACACAGTACAAAGCATTCAAATGCAAAAACAAATACAAAAGAAACCGAGCATTGGTTTGTTGACTGTACCACATACACTTATTTGGCCCACCTTCCCATTTGGGGCCACAAAGCTTATTGAATACTCAAAACATGACCTCTGTTTACAGAATGCAATTGGAACTACCTTTGGCAGTAGCAACACAATCACGCGGTTTACATCCCCACCACATGGCTTGCACCTGTAAAAACGCAAGTACGCGGCTTACATTTGCGAGCCCGCTCACTTTGTAGTAGATTGAGGCGCTAAGTGCACAGGTGCGGGAGAAAAGTCTCCCCGCCCGAGGCGCTTGCGCCTTTTAAAAGCCTCCCCTTATGTTCCCGTAAACTTGACCCGTACGTTATTGGAGTGCAACTCAAGTGCACTCACTTTTATGAGCCTCCCGTTATATTCCCATGAAATGTAGCCCATGTAATGGAGTGCGGCTCAGGCGCACCCGTTTTTATAAGCCTCCCTTTATGTTCCCGTGAAGCGTAATCCGTGTATTGGAGTGCAACTCAGGTGCACTCGCCCGTTTTGAACCTCAATGAAAGGACAAGACCATTTTCTCAAGAATTCTTCTTCCCCTAAGAAGAAGAGCTCTGTTTTGTGTGCATGTGGATCAGTAAATTCCACTGGTTACGTCGGGGGCGCAATTGCTTGACAGCGATATGCCTGTTTATCCACAGCACATAAAAACCAATCGTTATGATAAGCACTGCTAGAGGGTTTCTTGGGCACCGTCTGCCCTCCAGGAAGTCCCGAATGCGGAGTTGTCTATATGCCCTGCTCACTATGAGCCAAAATGTTTTGGCCACTGTGCATTGGATCATTGCGTGTTCATTTGTCTCCCTCTTATTACAGTGCACACACTTGTCTGTTGTTGTTGTACCCCATCTCCTTAAGGCAGTTCTCGCCTGCAAGACTGACCACCCATACTTCCATGTTACGTCCTGGGCTTCACCCGGTACATTTGCATTAATCAGCGTGCGCCAGGGAAAGTTCTTTTGTTTCTCATCTAGGTTTTCAGGGCTCGTCTCATCTAGTTTCTGAGCCAGTTCTATGTTCCTCATATCTTCTATTTGCCTTTGTGAATTATGTGTAGTTAGTTTCTTATATGCCGCTATTACTTTGGTGTAAAAGGGGGGGGGGGGGGGGTGGCTGAGTTGCCTTGAGCCCATCCGGAGTGTGCTGGAGAAATAACCTAGTTTGCGCTCCCAAGAAATATACACTGAGCTGCCTTGCTGGATGCCCCGTCTGCAGATCAAGGACCCTAAGAACACTTTTCAAAGCATAGGTCACGGCATAATTGGTTACGGAGGGAATGTTCCACACCCCAAATTGTCTGGGCAGGTCCAGTTTCCCGGTTTTGACCAGGGCTGTTTTATCCGACCAGAACAGGCGCAATACTTCAGATGTAATTTTAACCGCTATGTATCGAGGAAGGGCAGCTGTCCCTGCTATGTGCCATACTTTCCCTGTAAAAACGTTCAGTGCCAGATACCTTCTAACCGCGTATGGAAAGTCGTAAGCTAAGGCTTCGTTTACATCCTCCCTGAGTTGTTTAAGTGCTTGGTGCCATGTCTTAAGTGATACCCCGCTTGACGTGTAAGTAACTCCAAGGATTTCTACATGTGTGACAACTGGGATGCCGTATATGTGTTTTTTGTTTTTTTTTCTAATACTGTCTTTAGCGCCTTTGAGAACTGAAAACTAATATTTCAGCACAGGAAACGCCACAGACTCGCGAAAAATTGCCAAACGACGTACAACACAAGTCGCTCCCAGTCATGGTAGCATGACCGGTAGTTACGGTCTGCTATAACTCTTAAAACGAGCCTTCCCGGTACGGTCCGGCAACGGGTACCGTTTACCGTTTACCGTACCGGAACCGTTTTTCCGATCTGCTACAACTCTCTAGTGACGTGTACGAGGCGCCAAGAAAAACGGCTGTGTAAATTACTGAAAATATCTTAAGAATTGTAGCGTCTTCCATACACACGCACCGGGGTTTCCCCCCGACGGAGATAAAACCGTTGGGGGGGGGGGGGGGTACGAAGCGTTCTTTCGCGAGGCGTTGGTACGCGAGTGTCCCACGTTACACTATGACGACAGCTCAAGGGGCCCCTCAAATTGACCGGCGACGGTGGGCCGTGGGAGGTTTAGCGAGAATAAATCGCACTTCACATGTGAGAGTACGTTTTCTGTCCGAACCCTACTCCGGTCGGTCGCGATGGTTCGATATGACGTGCAGTGACACGGAGGTGTGAACAATGTAACAGCACCCAAAACACAGCCTGCGGCTGCGTTGATATAGCTGGTGTGATTCTGACTTTGGAATTGTATATTAGGCCTCGCCCAAACGGGCAAGGCCT
Organism: Haemaphysalis longicornis; assembly: GCA_013339765.2. Classification (NCBI taxonomy): domain Eukaryota; kingdom Metazoa; phylum Arthropoda; class Arachnida; order Ixodida; family Ixodidae; genus Haemaphysalis; species Haemaphysalis longicornis. Next base: position 90,748,799 of record CM023453.1, on the reverse strand, counting down.
CCCAAAAATTGGCCTATAGGCTCATTGGAGTGTCCCTCCCCACGGTAATCTTTAGTAAAAGGCGAAAGATTATTGCGTGACTTTGAGGAGAGACCTGAGCGATGACCAGAAAAACGCGGGCCATCAAGTGGGCACTGAAAATTGTCACGGAGTCGTAGACACGAGCGTTCGACGTTTTGCAAAAAGTAGCTGCTAAAACCAGCATCGCACAAATACAGTGTTCACATACGTACATTTAGAAACCTTGGGCACATACGTCTGTAAATCAACTATTGAAAAGTATGCAACAGATACTTTTACATATCTTGTAAATGTACCCAAAAATTTATAGATGAATCGTTTGTGGAGCGTTGTTAGGGGGCGTTTCCACACCGTAGATGGACACAGGGAGGTGGCTAAATGGCGCTAAAGACGAGGACGGAAGATGGGAAGACACACGAGGTCTTCTCATCTTTTGCACTCACCGTCAACGCTATTTAACCACGTAGAACAACCAACTAGCCCAAACGTCGATTCTACTGACACAGGGAGAAAACCGAGAACGCTGCACAGCGCGACCGTGGCGCCCTCTCTAAGCCGTCATTGTGAACACGCCATGAGCGAACGCTTGAAGCCCCACGAGGTGGCAGCAGGTGTTAGAAAAAAAAAAAAAATGTGGAAGTTTTCGGTTGTGAAGTGCGCAGTCGGTAAATGCGGCACACTGCTCAGTAACTAGGTTATGGGATGTATTCGCGGTGCCTTATGCGAAATCGTATGTTTCGAAATTAAGTACAATAGCTGAATAGCGCTGATCAGTGAAAAGCAGCGGTTGGCGTACCTTGAGCCTTCAGTAAACAGCAAACCGCTACTGGTGTTCAAAAATATGCCCCCCTCCAAAATCCCCTGAGATGTCAATAACAGCGCAGGTGGCCGCCGCATTTACAACTGCTCCCCTCAGTGGCTTGCACACACCTTAGAAGGAAACGGAGCGCAACGCTGCAGTACGAAATGCAAACGCGTCCGCACTAGTCGACGGCGACAAAGCTTTTACGTGAGAGGTAAGACACGGTCCTAATTGAGAGATTTAGAAAATCGCAGTTATGGGCATCTTGAAGCCACAGTAAAATACAGTTACACCAGCGAGCGCGAACGACGCTCACTGTTTTCACATGGCACATGAAACACGTCGTGCGAAACATCTGCCACTCGTACTGGCGACTCATTTGGGCCCCCGCCCCAGTTCCGTCGATAGCTCAGTTGGTAGAGCGGTGGACTGTAGAGGTTCCCGATGCTGTCATCCATAGGTCGCTGGTTCGAATCCGGCTCGACGGAAGTTTTTTTTTTTAAATATCCTTATGTTCCCCGTGTCAGTAGGGTAGCGCAGGGAGCACTACAAGTTAAAACAAATCACGCCCATTTTTTTTGCGAGCAACGCACATATATGACCATGCCAAGTTTCACTCCATTCAGTCAAACATATTCAGTTCATGTTCTGTTCTGTTCATGTTGTGTTCATGTTCAGTCGAACAGCAAACGACCGACAGAATTGGGTCAGGTAGCGACGACGTTCCCTCTACTTTTCATCGCACATCACAGAAACGGTATGGGCCTCGTGCACTGCAGTTTCAAGTGCATGCGGCTAAAAGGAGGAAATTATTCCACGTTTTGATTGGCTCCTGAAACCACCGTCAGTTGGGGACAAAAGTTAGGGACATTTAGGGAATTTGTTGTTGCAGCGAGCAGGGTTGATGTGGCCTCGCGCGTCGCCTCCTAGGGAATTCTCTGTAAGAAGCTGAGTGCCAGCGCATCCGCGATGGCCAGTGTCTTGCAGCAGACGACGCAAGAAACGGCTGGAACTGACGCTTCCTTTTGTAATTACTTCTATTTTAACGGGTGTTTTGCTGAACGTCTTTTTTTAATGCGGAGCGTGCCTGCCTGACCGTGTCCATGGTGTCGCCCCGAGTTTGTCCTGCGCTGGTTCCTTTATTCTTATAAACTTCAACATTTCTTTCCCCTCTGTGTGGCCCTAATATTACTGCTGCACCGCACCAACCAACCAGGCTTGGAGGACGTCTTCTTCATTATTTCTCCGACACTTAATTACCTCTGCGTTTAAGTTTCTGGTTCTTTCAAGAACGATGAGAAAATCAAAGAGAAATACCGTTCACGGCTGCGAGATTCCCTACAAGCGCGCGTGTACCCTGGAGAACAGTTATCGCAATAGCAGTTTTACTTGTGCAGTGTGCCACTTTTAAACTAAAAAGAAACGTAGGATGAGATATTGCCCCTTCAAGTCCGTTTCCAGATCTGGTCATTCCAAAATGCACATTTATTGGCGATAAGTGGTAGCGTAGCTTATTTAGTGGCTCTAGTCTGCAGGATGCTTGACTTGCTATGACACCAGCCCTTTGTAGTAACCGATGTAGAGCAAGCATTAGATTTGCTTCCAACTTACAGGCTTCAAGAGCAGATGTGAAGGCCAGTATTAAAATATGCAAAATTTTTAGAACCTGCTGTTGTAAGTGAACCTGCAGTGTAGCATCTCAAGCTTTAATACTGTCTTCTTGCGAAGACCTTTAACATGCTCCTCGGACAAACGACTTATAACTTTACAGCTTGAGAGGTACAACTTGAAATGGTTGTGAATGTTGGCTACCTGGTAGTTCGTTGTTTAAACTGCAGCATAAATACCAGATAAGTGACCAGGGGACGATGACGTGCAAGTGCTTGTGTATTGTCCTCCATATTATTAGACATTCCTGCACTATGTAAAAGGAATAAACCAAACGAAGGAGGCAGTTTCTAGTTTTATTTATTCCTAGTTTCACGGCCATAGAAGACGACAGATATCAGAGGTGCCCAGCACAAACGTCGTAGGTGCGTCCAGATGCTCGTTGAGACCTCTGTCACTGAAAAGTAAAAAAGAAGTAGCATTTTGAAAACTGGTCAAGCACTACATATATTTCCTTAGGAGCCTTCCATTCAAAATTCAAATGAACAAACAGCTTGAACACAGTACACTATTATTGTGTTCCTTGCGTGTATGTTTTTTAGTATGCGTGTGGACACTGACATTTCTGCTGTATCTTTTTTCCTTTATTTTTTCTTGTACGCACGTGGCATTATTCTCTTATGTTATTATTCTCCGTTTAATCTGCTCAGGTACCACACCCTCATTAATGCCCGTAGGGCCATAAGGGTATCTTGAATAAATAAACATAGAACATCAAATACATGGTGCTACATCTACAAATTAACGTTCCTGTAGCAGTTACACAAATTATAAAATAAATAATAAAATGGCACATTTCAACACATTTCCTAATACAAATAAAAACATGGCCAACTCCAGCTTTCCTCAAAATTTTGTATGCCAGTCTCTTTGAACCTAGGCAATAAAACTGTAAACATCTTGAGAACAATTTTATTTGCACGTAGATTGCAGGCAGCTTAACTTAGGTGTCGCAGAAGCTGTCGTGCAACGATGACTTTCTTGCTCGTCTCTATTTTTCTGATGTTGCCCTTCTACAAACAAGTCACATCCTACAGTCGCCATGATGTTTGCCGACCTGTTAACATGTTACAAGAAAGAAAGCTATTGTATTGTGCTTATTTCTAACACTATTTTAAAGTCCTTACTCTCACTCCTGTGACACCTAAGGCTGATTCAGCTGGAGAGCACCCCTATGTGGGCAGCAAGTTCTATAGTGGTCCGAAGTGGCAAAGATTCAGCAAAACAAAACCTTTTTCTGATGTAAGGATGATGCTCTTCCAGGTGAGTGCAAGGGTGGAGATTGCTTCACCTTTGCACGATAATGCATTAATCACGACTAAGTTTAGTTAGGTGTCCTCGACATTTCAGAGAAGTGCCGAGCAAAAACTGTTTCGAAGAACAACTCAGAAATACTGATGGCCAGAAATGGGCGGCTGGCCGCTTTTCTGATGGAGGCGAAAAGCAAAAACGCCCGTGTGTACGAGATTTCGGCGCACGTTAAAGATCCCCAGGTGGTCAAAATTAATCCGGAGCCCTCCACTACGGCGCGCCTCATCGCCTGCGTTGCGTCGGCCGCGTTAAACCCTACAATCAATCAATCAATCAATCAATCAATCAATCAAATGGGCGGCTGGGCGGCCAGAATGTTACGGTCTCTCATAACTCTTAACTAAAAACAAGTCAGCTTAAAAACACGTAAAAATACCTTAAAGGAGTAGCACCACTATTAAACGTTCATAGCATGATTAGACTCTACTTAAAAGAGTACTTGAAATATCAAAGCTGAGATAACAATGCAAAAAGTTTCCTTTGTAGCTGCAGTGTTTAGTAGCAACCATTCAGTATAACATATTTGAAATCAATTTTAATATTTGCATGCACAAGAAAGCTCCGACTGAATACCCTTTCGACACTGGCATAAGCAAGATACGTGAAGTGCCTCACCATGCAGTTCGCCCCAAACTGCCAATATTAGGGCTCCAGTGACTCAGCCAACACACTGGCTGCTGATGGTGCACGCTGCACTGCTTTGTGAATCATGTCACAGTTTTGGGACTGATATCGTGCGGCCCAGACGCGTGCAGCCATGGCCAGCTTGGGCCACTCTAGGGCGCGCATCCAGTCTGACCATGATGCAATGAGAACAGAGACATCAACGGTGCCATTCTCTCATGGCGGCCGCCTTGGTGTTCGTTTTGTCCAAGCCGAAACTGACACGAATAAACAAGGCTCAAAATGATTATATACCCTGAAGTAGACTATCTAATGTTCCATTCTATGATTCCTGGGCTGGTAGGCACCCATAGCAATGGTAAAAATGTAACACGAAAATTTCATACCAGTAGTTTTTTTAGAATATTTACATAGACACATGAACTGCATGCTAATGGCCCTTTCTGCAAGTTGTTGCCCCCATCTGTCCACCATTCCTCAGCTGAGCATGAAAGACTGGTACAATAAAGTGTCAAGTTTAGATTTGACAAGTTTGCAGATTTGACAAGTTTGATCTTTCTTTACAAGGATTTAACCTATAACCACTCCTCCCTGGCTTGCCTCATGTACAATCCTTAAGCTTCACGCACATACTGTACTTGGTACAGTTTCATTTACTAAAATGAAGCTTTCAGCCTCTCCCTGATGTGTCTGTATTCCACCCAAAATAAACTGCAGGAAAGCCAACTTTTTCTGATGATGACCATCGTGGGTGAAGTGAAAAAAACAATTAAACGCTTCCCGTGATCTGAACTGAACCTGGGTCCCTCATGTTATGAAGCTGACGTCTATCCCATTGCGCCATTCCAGCACAGTCGAAGCAATTTGGATTTGCATGGACGTGGAAAATTACACAGAAAATGCACACCTCCATCTAACGACAACGGTTGTACGATACGGAAGGTCATGGATTGCCTGCGTCAGTAAAGCTCTAGAGAGCACAACTGCAGTGCAGCAGACCATCCCGATAAGGAACAGGTGCTCAGTACTGGGCTGGTTAATTTGGTGTTGGACTTGATTTTGCAAAGCTTCACGTCCCCCGCTTTTGTCGTTTCAGCAGATGGGCAGTTGATTTTTTATTATTAAGTTTTCCCGTCAGTAACTAGGCCACAGCTACATATTTGGTTGTCATACTACCAGGGTGGTCTGCGAGCACACGCAGTCTGCCTGCTGCTAATTTTGAGTGTACCACAAAAACAGCCACTTCTGTAGGCATTCACCTGCTTTCCATGGGTACCCAGAAAGGATGTAGACCAAGTCTTGCCCTCCAGGCCCTGCACCAACATCGTAGGGGACAGGTCCAAGCACTTTTTTTCCCACTGGAAGCCCTCTTATGCAGCCTGCTGCAGGAACAGGATGAAATGCTGTGTCAAAACAACTGAAAGTTGGGTAAGCTAATAATACATCTTTGAAAAACAAAATGCGTAAAAGATGGCAACGTGGAATAAGACCACACAGGAAAACCCACTACAAGAAAAAGAACACACGGCACATGATACTGTGTGTTGTTTACTGCAAAAGCAAAAGTGAGAAATCTCTGCTGCATTGTTAATAACAAGGATCATCTGAGGAAAGGGAGAAATGAGTGCGGTGTTAACCATGTGCAGACTTTAGTTCGTTGTGCGATTGGTATGATTTACAGTATTCCGTTGTCATGTAAGTCCGTGTATGTGGGCCAGACAGGATGCTGTCTAAGCGTCCATCTCAGAGAGCATTTGTTTACGGTCACGAATTCAACGGGTGCAAATCTTCTTGCGCATTATAAAAAGTGTGGGTGTCGCCCTTTGTTTGATGAGACTGTGATGTTGCACAGGCATAATGATCAGATTGTTAGGGAATGGGTTGAGGCCTTCTTTATCGATGAGCATAGTGACAAGTGTGTCAGCAAATCGTCTATAACTCTACACGGGCAGGAGCACGCGCTAATCGGCACCATATTTGTTCAATCTATTATTTCTTTCGTGTATAAATTTCGTGTTTTTCAACAAAACGGCAGTTGCCAGTAAGTGCTTGTGTGTGTCCCTCCTGCCTGTACACGTTATTTGTGCGCTTTCAAATTTTCAATGGCTATATGCCCTGCCACATATTATTTGTCCCATACGCAGCTTCTTCCATTCACCTTCAATGTACACTTTACTGACAGTTGCTCCTGGTGCCTCCTCAGAAAGGGCCCAAAATGCCGCGTAACCTTCTCAGCCATTCGGATGATCTGATTCTGCCGCCGTCATTTGGCCTATCCTTTCTCTCTCCCTCTCCCGTCTTTTTTGGCTCACGGTTTCACGCTTTTTTTCCCCTTTGGCCGCGATATCCTTACGTTCTCTGTACAGAAGCGACGTTTCGAATTCCTCTCCCGCAACGCAACTTAACTGCCTGCATACTCGCGAGATTAACGCTATCAAACACATGCATACTTACGATCGAGGCACTGCACTTCAAACATCCAGGACAGCGCTTCGGGGAGTACACGCCACCGGTTCGAGAGCAATGTTATGGGCTCCTACACAAAAGGAACAATGAAACGCTTGAAACTGCAGCCGGAGTGTGTAGGGACATAGCATCGTAATTTGAATTTCGCGTGTGCTGCATATTTGGGCGAGAAACAGGGAGTGGGAAAAGGTCCACACGAACGTTATACACAAGCAGGTGTTGGTTTGCGCGCCAACGTCTGGTTTGCCGTTTTCCATTGTGTCTGCTCCTCGCCCAAGTATGCAGCGCACGCTAAATTTGATTCAAGATTATACAAAAATCGTTAACATCACAATACGATCGGGAATGAGAATGACAGCCAGGAGGCCGAGCTAGGCGGCCACGTAAGCAAGAAGAATTCACGCAGCCTTAGGGTACACAGTACAGTGGTATAAACACAAAAACTACAACAAACATAAAATAACGATGTTACTGACCTTGCTGGTAAAATGAGCGCATAGATGCCCTAGCTCTTTTCCGCTCTTCCGTGTCTGACAGCAAACGCCGGAGACCGGCATGGCTGATCTACGCTGAGCTCAGGCCGCAAGTCTCTCTTGAAATGTCGCAGTAGGTATGTCGGATAGGGAGATCGCACCAATACTAGCATTCACGGTATATTCACGCATCTGCAGCTTCATTTGGTAGCAATCAACACAAACACACGCTGGTTACTGACAGCGCAAATCGTTCACTCGGGGGACCCAGGGAAATGCTGCGCCTACTCCGGCGTTGTCCCTAGGCCAGGGGAGTGAAACTTCCTATACCTTGCATGGGACGCGAAATTCGCTCGCAGCGCCGGCCAAACCCCTGGTGTTTGGGGGCGGTACTAAAAACATGGCGGCGCGTTGCAGACATGCACTGGAGACGCCATCTTAATGAGGACTGAAAAGCCGAGCGGGGGGGGGGGGGGGGGGGGGGAGTGGAAAATATTCAGATGGCCAGCGCACGACCTTGTTCCTGTTGCGCAACCCGCCACAATATCAAAAGGAAAATTGTTTTGTTCTGTTTGATGAAGTTTTGCGCGTCCACTTCTTTTTGCACCACTTATTCTAAGTACGACGTTGTTTTGGTTTATTAGTGCACACAATTTAGACAAGAATAAAGAGTACAGTTATTTCAATTTTTATTGCCTAAATGTACCATTCATACAGCAAAAACCCAACGGATATTTTGCGTTTTTAGTCGCAAAGAAAAGTGTATGGCACAGCCAGTGCATATGTGTCCTGTGCCTTGTCTGCCCAAGGTCCGAGTAGTCTCTGCTGGTGAAAGGGGCAGGACACAGCCGGTAGCCTGCTGTAGATCTGTAGAGGTGGTAAATGAGCCAGGTCCTGCCTTCTCGCACACTGGAGCCAAACGCGATATCTGGAACATCAACAAGCACATTTGTATATTTGGGTTAGAATGAATATTAGCTTTAATGCTGCTTTCAGGCGCACATAGTTTTGAGTGAAAACTGGCATCTGTATCCGAAATAAACGTTATCTGATATATTAGGAATCTTTCTTTCTTAAACTGATTTTGGCTACAAAGACGACTTTTGACAACACCAATCGTAAAGGCAACTTTTAAATAAAAATCAGCCTTTATTATTAAGAAACGCGGATACGTTTTTCTATTTGTGCGATCATAATGTTCGGTGGCAACGATCCACTTTTCCTCCTAATCCAAACTACATTTTGTCAGACAAAAGCAGCCATCCCACATCAGAATCGCTTAGCAATTATTCATGCATATATACTTTCGCACACTATGTATTCCTCGGGTACTTCTCGGGGCCTGCAGTAAACTGTTATAAAAACCTTCTTTAAAAACTTCTTTAAAAACCTCTAATAAATTACTAGCAAAGGTTAAGCCTGCATTGTCTAATTATTTATCGGCTTATAGCTGTAACTGCGTTTTTGTGAATATATCGTTCTTGTACTTAAGCTGAAACTCGAAGCACGGAACTGAAACGTAAGATATAATTATGAGTGGCAGAATTATAATTATGATTGTATTATAAACATATACAGTAATTGCTTAGTTTGTATATTTATTGCTACAAATTCATTCTGCTATGTTCTGTTGATTCACGTGAAGAGAAAATGCAGAACACACAACTGAAACGCAATAAAATATTTTATGTAGTCACTACATAGTTAAAGTGCTAACAACACGATATGAACCTACGGACGCACCAAATTTAATTGAGCCATAAGTGTTCTTCCTCCAGCTTCCTTCCTCCAGCTGTAGACATAAATAGGCTGATAATAATAACGATAACAATAATACTGATAATTATAATAATCACAATAATATTGATAATATAATAACAACAAACAACGCATGCTACGAAAACAAACTAAACGCAGGCAATCAAAAGCTAATAAAAAGAGTGCAGATAAGCTCACACTGTTGAATTAGTTATTGTATAGTCGCCTCATATACATTATGCTGCATACCGTGCATTCACTTGCGCTAAAATGCGAAACACACGATCGAAATGCATTAAATTAAAAACGCACGTATAAACAATCGTGTGTAGCTAATGTAAACATTGGATTAATTACGAGATGCTCTGCGCGCATTTCATGTGAAACTCAAGAGTCAAAGAACACATCAATATGTAATAAATAAATAGTGCACGTGTATGCTCACTTACATTATAAAGCTACTGCTGCAACCGCATCCTGCTATCTCGTGCAAGCGTAGAGTAGAAAAAGCGAAACTATCAGCATGCAGATCGTACCTTTCGTCCGCCGGGATCCAACAAAAGAATTTTATGCGGCCTGGCGTGAAGAATTTTGACACCACTCAGTAGAGCACGATCTGTGATGACGGCGCGAATCCATTCATGCGTCTGTTTCGATGAAACGAACTTTGCGGTGGTAAAAACGGCCCTCGGAACACGCGTGGAACGTAGCATACCTGTGGGCGCGACAAGAAACGCCCCTCTTCAGCGGTGCCAGGAAGGAAAGCGCGGTTCCCATTTTCCACTCCGGGGTGGCGCTCGTATTTTCGCATCTCGAACTGCAACGTTTAAGTTCACTTGCATATTCAAAACTCCGTAATTAATAAGTAACCTGGTAATAAATTTAAAATGCAACAACAACGTTCATTTATGCTCGTATGTAGTACAGCCCCCAAACGTCAGGATTGCTGCAGTCACGGGACAGAAAAAAGGCGGAGTTTCATCCCCCTGCCTAGGCGCTCAAAAACAGGTCCACTGACGTCATGATTTGATCACGTGACCGAAGGATTTCTTTCCTCCTTTTAGCCGCTCCCGTTTCAAGTAAACATGTGGCGCCACCTGGTAGCGGCGGCGGAATTATTTCTGAAGAACAAAATAAACATATACAGCAATTCGCTACGGGGCTCAATTTAAAACAACCGGAAAATTAGTATACAACAATTACAGCGTTTTATTACGTTCACAGTTATATTCCGTTGACGAGTTGTGCGGGAATACAAGCTGAAATATTTTAGAAAGCGCCCCTTCTCCAATAAAAGCAGACACGGATCAGCTCCGACGTGCACAAAGCACATAGTAGAAGAGAAAAAATAAAAAGAACTAGCTAGCGGCTATCTGGACTAAGAAAGCCACCCACTTTTATGCTCAATAAACGTTTTCCAATCCAAGACCGCTGCGAAAAAATGCCGTGTATCCACAGAACACTGCTTATTTTTGTAGCTCCTCAAACAGATTGGTGTCAGTATAATAACTGTGCACTCATCAGAAAATACATGGAGCATCCCATGAATATGCATGCTTCCATTGTACGTAGTCATACCAGAAAAATATAAAGAACGCTTTAAAACGAAAGTATTAGAAACCTAAATGTTTACGCTACACAGCAACACAGCAATAACCAGATGGACACATACCAGCCACAATTCGGAGGCTCGCATCTAGTTTTATTGAAATGACGCTCAAATATCTGAAACATATGTTGCTGTACAACTTGTAGTTTGTGTTTCTGCACAGTAGGTGAAAGGAAACGAGTTCAAGTGGTGCTTGTTGCGGAAAATATTTTTGCTGACAAAGGTAACACGCACCAGCATAACTAATATCCACGCTGGCATGTAGTTACACGAACATCACGTACAACTCTATCAGCTTTGAAACGATCTCCATTTTTCCAAATGGTCTTTTTTTTTTCATCGGCACTCCGAATGCGAGGAACCTGTGCGCTCTACCATATCTGTGCACGCGTGTCGGTGGTCGTATGATAAGCAGCAAGGAAAATAAAAAAAAATTAGAGGACTTCATGAAAGCTTCCTCACGCGCATATACGTCAGAAGTATTCGCATATTAAGTGCGCGTTTATAAACCCATGAAAACACTTTAAAGAGCGTCGCGATTATTTTCTGAGCCCATCCAACGAACTCATCGTAGTTTCAGCAGTCTGAGGTAAAGTTTAGCCGAGCATGTTGCATTTCAAATACCTGCCTCTACAAACCTGAATCTTCGGGCTCTTGAAGCCGCATATCCTTGGTGTCCCATATACACACGAACCTTTCGCAGCGATTTCACACACTCAACGGACATCACATCACTTCCTCACACGTACAAGGCACAGCGGGGTTTACACGGGAGAAATTCGCTTCTGCAAGCCCCGTGAAAGTCGCGTCGCCGGTGTCCTCTTCGCTAAGCTGTCCGCCAAACAATGCCAGTTATGAACTTACGTCAGTTATGCCCTGACAAGGACCTAAAGGCTAAAACCGAACAAATCGTTGCCGGCGCCGCGTGAACATTGCGCCGTAATTTAATAATGCTCTTGCGGGGACGAGGGGCCCCACAGAACAGGAGCACAGGGGTGCCCCATTGGTGGAGCGATCGCGGCTTCTCTCACACACACTCCTGCTCGCGGGTTTTCGCCTTTTTATTTTTATCTTTCATTTGGGCAACGGCGCTGACGCGGATGGTGAGCTTCAGTTGAAGCCGTTGCGAATTCGCGAAATTGCAGCGCGTCCATACGGCGTGGAAACAGACCCCCGCTTGCATACAACCGATTTTGTTTTGATGAATCGCTTTCATGTCGCCCTTGCGAAACCTTTCCTCTTTATTTAAGTACCGTTTGGCTGCTTGTATCGCATTTGAAAAGAATAGCGGCCATTCTTTCTTTCTTGTGCTGATATTCGTACACTGCCGAACGAGACGTTACGGGACGTCGCCTGCTCGCGGAATGCCGAAGTTATGTCTTCGTTGTCCGAAAGGTGGCGCGGAACAGAGCAAATCAGTGGCGCCACCATACCGCACGAGGTCCAGCATGGGCAGCGGTATAGCGCCTAGAAGTATATTCTGGGCACTATAGCAGCGGGGAAGAGGTTGTTTTGTTTGCCGCCTTTCAATTTGCAAGGAAAACAGTGACGCCGGAACTATATTTTCAGTGGGGGGAGCTGTAGCGATTTTAAATTTTTTTTGTGTACTTCAAAATTTTACGCAATTAAAATCAAAGTTTCGCTGGAAAGAAAAAAAAACTCGACATCTTTTCTATTTACCACGTGAAAAAATGTTTTTGTTATGTGCTGCTTATTCTTATCTATAAATGGCGTATATTACACAATCGTAGAACGAAAAATAAACGGGATGGCGAAGGGAGAAGTGAGAGCATGAGTTGTGGGTGGCCATCCCAGTCAATGTAGGCCGCGTACTATTAAGCAGAAAAATACAGCGAATTTTCAGTGAGCACACGCTTATCCGCATTTGACATATTATTTAAGCGACACAATGTTTGGTAGGTTTATACATTCGCGCAGAAAACAGGCGCAACATAAAGGCAACAACTGCAATACTACAGACAAACAACCACACTGTAATACATACATACAATTGATAATATGCACAAGCAGCAGACTTTTCATATAGTAGTGTTATTGCTGTCGGGGCTTAGGTACCAATTGCTGCTATCTCCACAGTTCAATTGATGCCGTCCTCTAATGTTAGGTCGTTGCTTTTTGTACATTGACGCGCGCATAAAAACATGACATAAAAATAATGGAAATGCAACAACACGAACAAGCACGCTAAATACATGTATTCATGGACAAAAAAAAAGCGATCATTATAATCCACCGGGGAAATGGAGAGAGCATTTTTAGCAAGAAATCACAATTTTCGGCCTCATTTCTGGCTAGATTTACAGATTCTACCTGGAATCGAGAGCTTCCAACTAGAAAAATTCCTAGTCTATTATTTACAGTTTGCAGGTTTTTTTTTCAGCTGGACTGACAAATGCTAGCTGGAAGTAATAGCTGCCAGCCAGAACAAAATCTCAATCCAGCTACAAACGAGTTAGAAAATGAATTTCTAGCTAGAAATTCTGCTGATTTCTAGCTATTTCTAGGTAGAAAAAAAATTCTGGTTCAATAATCTAGCTAGAAAGAATATTTTAACCTGGGAGATGAACCAGAACACACAAAAACCACAATTTCTGTCTACGTGAGTCAAATTTATGCGTGGCCTATTAACAGTAAAAAGATGGAAAATGTGGCTTTCCAAATATACCAATAGTGCGCCATTTTTGGACCTCCATAACAGCGTTTTTCAATTTTGCGTGTTCTTGTTCATAATTTTGTGTTCGCACTTCCTGTGACCATGACTGCACATGATTGTCAAAAATGCACACAAGCAGCAAACATTTCGGCAAGCTAGACGGGACCAAAGGTTGCTACTCGCTCCGCTGTTCTTTTCACAAATTTTTTGATGATGTCCTATAACCTTTGGGCCGCCGTTCTTTTCTGATGCATGTGCAAAATCAGATGGTGCGACAACCTCTTCTGAGTCATTCGGTTGCTCAAATAAGTTTTTATGTGGCGCAGAGCACTAAAAGAACGTTCCCCAGATGCGACAGACGCAAGTATGGATAACAAAAGCTTAACATACCGCCCGACCTGATCAATGCAACTCGTGAATGTTGTCCGATTTGCTTTGCGGCATCTTCAAAATGCCCAGGGATGTGGTGGAATCGGCATCGCGTTGAAGAGTTGGTAGAAGCAGACACAGCGCCGAAAGTCTGCGCGCGTCAAAATCTGCTGCATGCACTCCCAAAGCCGCCTTCAGCCCATCAGCTGTAAGCTGAGTTCCCCTGCAGCAGTGGCTAAGGTGCCTTCTAGTTTTACGAGCTGTTACATGCCCGGCTTCTCAAAACGCCGATGTTTCATTTATAGCCCGGTCGGCAGCAGCGAATTACTCCTTGCGCAGGGCTGCTTTGACGTCGAGTGTAACTGGCTGAACAGGCCTGTCAGTCGCCTCCTACCGCCTAGGTGGTTCTGCCGGCCTGGACACTCGAGGCTCTTTCAGGCTTATGTGTGCTGCCACAGCTCTTCAAATGCGCCATCAGAACGAAACCGGGAGATCGCCTCGCGGAGAGTTTCTGAGGCCTGTTTTGCACCCGCCGCTCGACATGTTGAGCTCACGAAAACCCTTGCCAATTCTTCACAAGGCTTGAAGAAAGCTCTGGAAATGCTGATACCTAACAGCGTATCAAATTTCTGCAAAAGGGTGTAGAAACCCTTGAAAATGGCCTTGCTGCCATTTGTCACTGAACCTAGTGTTTCGAAAAGCTCCTTGAGCGCAACTAACGTTTGCATGGATTTGACTGTAACGGCACATCGCGTACGGCAAAGGGGCAGTAAATTGTTTGGCGTGAACACGGCCTCAACATCTACTTCGCGCCCTGTGGAAACTACTATGTTGGAGTAAGCACTTTTGCGCGTTTTTGAGTCGAGGCGCATTACGTTGGAAATATCTTTATCAGTGGTTAGAGCATTTCCAATTATGCCGCAGCTCCTGCTAGCCTTCTGCAGTACAAGATGTAAACAGTGATTACTGCAGTATACATACAAAGAACGCGGCTCACAATCGCTAATTCTTTTTTGTACACCAGAAAAACGACCACACATATTTGTCGCCCCATCAAAGCAGCAGCCACGGACGCAGTGAAAGTCTAAGCCGAGGCGCGAAATCATGTCCTTGATGGCAGAGTATAGTGTCTCAGCTTTGCTGTCGGGCGTGTTATACATACCGAGATACTCTTCCCGTTGCTCAAGGGTGTTGCTCTGCACCCACAGCACGCAAAAGGTAAACTGCTCGTCCCCATTCCCATCCGTTGTTCCATCAGCGATGATACCGTACGTTACTTCACGTCCTCCACAATCCCTCGTTTTACTGTATGGGCCATAACTTCGCACTCATTCTGCACGTCCACGCTCACCCATTTTCCTCTCTTAGCCATCCACGTCTTAAAGGAGTACTGACACGAAATTTCAAAGCTGAGATAACTATGTAAAACGCTTCCTTTTTATCAGGAGATACCTCCCCAGCAAGTTTCAGCAGCAACCGTTCAGCGAAACATATTTAAAATCCATTTTAATCTTCGCCTGCACGAGAAAGCCCAGAACGGGCCAACGTGACATCATGTGCTGCTTGCCCCAAACTGCCGACGTCGGGGCTCCCGTGACATAGCCGACGCGCTGGCTGTGGTTGGCGCGCGCTGCTCGGGCCGTGTGTACACGTCATGGTTTTGGGACTGACGTCATGCTGCCCGGGCCTGTGGGGACGGCGAAAACCTCGGCCTGTCTGGGCGCGCCAGGGCGCGCGCGTGCGCTCGCTCGCGCGCGCTTCCAGAGAGGCAGCGATACGGCAAGAATGGTGACGTCATGTTATACATGC
This sequence comes from Haemaphysalis longicornis, assembly GCA_013339765.2. NCBI lineage: Eukaryota > Metazoa > Arthropoda > Arachnida > Ixodida > Ixodidae > Haemaphysalis > Haemaphysalis longicornis. The sequence continues at coordinate 90,733,215 of CM023453.1, read as the reverse complement.
TGTCATGGCGGCCCGCTCGGCGTTTTTCAGTCGAAACCGAAACTGGCACGAATAAACGACGCCGTAAATGTATGTTTACGCTGCGTTCGACCGTCTAATTTGTCATTCTATGATTAGTGGGCTGGTAGGCACGCATAGCAGCGAAAAAAACGTAACATAAAAATTTCGTGTCAGTACTCCTTTAAGGACCGGGACTTCCTCCGATCTCTCGTGAAGCAAATCGAGAAACTCCATCCAGTTTACCTTGCTCTCTAAGAGCTTGCCCTGTGCGGAAGAGGTAGCGCACAGAGCTTACCATGACGCGAAGTACTTCCCTTGCATCCTCCTGATGTTTCTTGCATTTCTGAGAAAGCAGATGCAAAACACGAATACCCCTCGGGTGTGACAAGTTTAGGCTCACTGAGTCAACGTGAAATGGGCTCTTTTCAAGTGATTGGAACCTTTCGATTGCCTTTTTCGAATTGTTAAAACCAGTCTTTACAAAAGCTAGGTTTACATTTCCAGCGTTGCCAACTTATTCCTTGAAATGTCGAAGTAACTCGTTACAAAAGGCTAAGTCGCCCTTGCTTTGGTAGGACAGCGAAGAAGATCGCCCAAACCAGCCACGTTGACATGATTTGCCGCCTTATGTTTTTGGGAACTAGTTTTCTGCCGGAAGTGACAGATGTTCGTTCAGCGCTGACTCGTCCTCGCTTGAACCATCTCCCGAAGACTTGAGGGCGAGCGAATGCAAATCGCTCATTTCGTACGAGCTGGTTGCTGCTGCCGTCCGGCTAGCAGGTCGCGATGTTTGAGCTTCTACAATTGAAATAAAAGGCATTCATTGCTTCTTCCTCTCCTCCTTAGTTTTTAAAATGTGCGAAATCAGGTTTACACTATTTTCCTCAGGGTATGTCTTACAAAGTGGTATTATTGGCATAACCTATAGGCAAGACCTTTAGTTTGGATATACTGCTTGTTAATTACTACGGTGCAAAAAAAAAAAAACAAGGAGGAAGAAGAAACACGTACAAACAACACAGTTCTGAACGTTAAACTGCATTTTGTCGAAAAAAGACGCTGCTTATGTACACAATAATGGAAATCTAAGAACCTGGTGACGCCAAAGTGCATCCCGTTTCTAAAAAGGCTACCTCTTTATCTGACAGCGATATTGACCGAGTACTAACGCACTTATTGCCTGTATGTCTGATAAAATGAGCTGCAAGAATTTCGCGCGCAAGCAACAGGCCACTTAACTAGTGTCAAGACCCTTTTAAACCTTTGTTATTTATAGCAAACAGTGTTCTATCATTTTTCATGCAACATTTCGTTGTATCCTCATTCAAAGTTAGTAAACATCTACAAAACAAAGGCCTTATTGCAATACGTTCACACGCCTGTCTTACAGCAAAAATACAGTGACAAAAGCCACACATTTTGCCTTTCCAGCAGAGCTTTGGTGTCATGATAAAAAGGAATCTTTTTCTTGGATTCTCTGCAGAGCTGTGTAGTCAAGCGAAAAGATCACTTGGTGGTTTGGCGTTACTGCAGGGATTTATGTATCTTGCAGAAAAACCCTGTCATTTTGTTTGGAAAGGGAACTTCTCACCGCAGACTGTGCAGATAAAGTAGAGCTACTCACGGACTTTTTTGCATAGCCACGGAAGTTTGGTAGAATCACTTGTCATTAGCAAACACCGTGTTTGCTTTCTACCTTCAAATGTGAAGCTCGGATAACTGGTTAATATTAAAAAAAAACACAACGCTAATAAACGGTACTGAAGTACAAGGAAAGGTACCGTGATAAACACAGTGTCCTTGTGTTCGCAGCTTTTTTGTCCGGTTTCTTCCCCCTGTTTTTTTATGAGGACTTGCCGTTATGCCTGGACATAGCCTGTTTTTGTGTGGGACAAATTTCAACCGTGAAGCAATTATCAATTCTCACATGCTGCCCATTGATACCAAAGCAGAAGTATGTTCAGTAGCGTGATTTTTTTGTAGAGGCCGTCCATTATACATACACCTGCCAGATGTAATGCAACTTTCACAAAAACTAATACAGACATATTCATTCACAGGTGGCCTTGGCTCCAGTCCTTGCACGAGGTATTGAAAAGTGCACTCAGGCACGGGCAATGTCAACTGGACATGAAGGATTCTCTGGGAGTTGCACTTCATAAAGTTTTTTAGGCCTGTTGGCTTAAAATAGTTAAAAAAGCTAATGGGCACACAACACAAGGTAATCTATACACGACCTGAGAGTGTGCTTTCTAGCAGTTGGGTTCTGCCGGGATATGCAACTTCGAATGAAATATGTTATGCCCCTTACGACTAAGCATATTCTCTTAAGCAATTTGCAGAAACAGCTTTTTTTTGTAGCGCAGAGTTAAAAACCAAAGAACGTGAAATATCCCCTTGCGATTGGAAACTCTTACTGTTCACCCCCTCCCCTCCGATACTCAAAGAGCAGACAACTAAGTACTCCTCACCAGCTGTGAATACAAGAATTAATGTCGAGTTGAATCCTGCAGAGTGCTGAAGACGGGTAAAAAAAGTTCTTGCATTTTTGCAGCTGCCCCATTCCACAGGGGCGATTTGCCGTACAAGCCGGGTGAACTTTCCAAGCGTACACTTAGGAAGTTCACCGAGATGGGGTGTCCTCAGCCGGGGGAGGACACCCCAGCCGGGTGAAATTGTTTTCTTAGCAGAAACCAATGGCTCCTTCCAGTTATTTTCCACCGACAGAAAACAAATGGCAGAAGCAACACAGTCAACAAGTGCATGTTTCGCTTCTGCCAATTATGCATAGTGCGCTAATACAGGACGTTACGTGGCATTCGGCAAAAAAATGCGAGCATTAATATCGACGTTTCCGCTCCAATGTAAAGTTACACAGCCAACCAGGAACCATTAAACACAATCAGCTTATAACAACAGACAGAAAGCAACTGAAAGTGCAATTGAATAATACTTTGCATGAACTATGCACACACACATAGGAGCAGTAAAGCACATACACAACGAAGTAAAAATCACGAAGGGTAAAGGAGAAGTGGACAACCGTAATGATTTTCATGATTGTCAACCGAAAAGAGAGCACACACAAAAAGAACAGACAATGCAATATACAACAGTCGAAATAACATTACAGAATCGCAATACACACTACTTTATGTTTGATTCTTCGCAAGTTATTGAGGTTCTATTTTTCAGTTTCTGCAATGAAGCTGGTGTAAAGTATCCCAGAAGTTTATTAAAGTGAAAAGATAAATAGAAGTCTCGTGTTCTTTTACCCTACCCTGTGTACACTCTGACTCTGATAAAAGGTTCTATATGATAAATATATAAATATGGAAGGGGCAATTAAAGCAACACACCCTGAATTTTGCTAAAACAAACGTTCATGGTTCGATTAACCGGCTTTACTCGAGCCAGACTACTTTTTCCTGCCTTGGCTTCGGGACGGATTTTTCGGGAACCAATTTTTCCGGGGCCATTTTTTTCTGCCTTGGCTTAGGGTTCATTTTTTCCGGGACCATTTTTACCTATTCCTCAGGGTCATCTCCAAGGCGCTGCACTTGCTCCAAAAAACGCGGAAATTCGCCCACTGCAGTGGACAGCATGCAACAAACGGATATGATCGCAAAAAACACGCTGTTATAAATGAACGGGCATGGTTGCTCTGCGGGGAGCGTTATATTGGTTTTTATTGTTATGGCTTGGCTACAGCTTCACGCAATGTTGCCTCGTGCGTCATGAGCCAAGCAAGGCCTCCAGTTTTTTAAAAACTTCCTACACACAAAAAAAGCGAATGGCCCAGGCCGGCAACCAAGTAAGGACCACAGTAAATATAAAGGTTGCAGACCGATTCTTTAGGATCCAGGGACCGCTGAGTAAAACAGGCAGGCAATTAAGCCTCTGACTAATGTCATTGAACAGCGTTTCAGCAGTCATGTTCGAGCAGTACTAGGTCAAATTAGGGTTCCGCTTAAACATAGTTGAGTTTGCGTTGGGAGTTGCTCTAGTTGAGAGGAATGTGTGAGCTCGGCAATAGGGACTTCCGCTGCCGTCTTGTGCTCTCGCGTAGCGTTTGTGAAGGGCGGTGACGATGTACTTGGAGGAAATGCCTGCAGTCCGGAGGCTCCTGTTGCCATTTGCAGTATACCGCCGTTTCACAATTGTGCACGATGGCGTTTATTCGAGTTACGGGCTTGAGGCTTTCAGAAGCAGAACTTGTGCGTGAACATAATACATGCACCCAGAGATGTCACTCCATTAGCAAAATGATGTTGCTCTGGTGCACTTAGGTTTTACCACAAACATGAAGAAATTGGCGCACGGCACGCCTAGCTTTTATTTCAGTCGATGCTGTTTTTCACGGCCAGTTACGCATTGGTCTGAACTGTATGTTTTTGAGCAACTTTTTTAATGGCAGTAACTACCGACGCCAGTGCCACCGTGTCTGACTGGTGTCGCGCGGTTAAGTGGACGTGTTAAATTGTTTGTTTCTGTGTTGGATATGTTTCATTATCACTTGCATGTTACCATGACAAGTGCCTGCATGCGGGTAATCGTTCCGCCACAAGCGTTCCCCCAAGCCAGTTTTGCTACATCGTAAATCAAAGCCATTCCATATACATATAAAATGAGATAAGTGCCAATAACGTATCGAGGAACAAGCAAGCGGTATTCGTTGCGATACATCAAATTCTTCCAATGCGGTGTTTTCTGTCGAAGTGCATTGTCTAGCACTGGCCCCCAGTGTTCCCGACACACAGAAAACAATGATTTGCATGAGCATGAACTCCTCCGGCGAGACATTTTACAGCCGTCGCAACAAGAATAACATACAAACAAATAGCGCATACAAAATATTTTACTCATCGTAGACAGGAAAAAGGCGACAAGAATTTGGGCAACCATCGTACGCTGCGTGCACGCATACTCCCGAAAGATTACTTTCCTCGCAGAAGCTGCTATTGCAGTCGCACGGACGTTAGCCGTTGCTCCGTTTTTGTTGGTCCGATATTCCGTTGTTTGGCGACACGTGGTCGTCAGGGATGGTGAGTGGATTCGGGAAATGGAGGGGCACGACAGTTTCGTTTGGCAGCCAGGATGACCACGGTGATTCGAGATGGGAGGTGATGTTTGCGGCGCCCGTGATGGCTACGATGGAGGCGCTGGCTTCACCCAACGACGCCGGCTTCGAAGACGCAGTGTGCTGCTCGACAGTGCTGTTGATTTCCTGCGGGTTGATAACAACTGTGTTGAAGTTTACATTGAAAGATCAGTGCCGTAATGATCATAATCAACAACAACCACAGCCTATTTGTGTCCACTGTAGTACGAATGCATCTCCCAACAATTACCCGACACTTCATACTTTCCTTCATTGCTTTGTTGCTAAGGGCGAACCAGGGCTTGTAAATTTTACATGGTTTAAATTGAGGTTCACTGTGGTGAGCACTAATGAGATGAAAAAGCCAATCAAGTTCGGCAGACTGCTTGTACCTCGGTGGGCCTCAGTCTCACTTGGTGGGCCATGAAACCCCTCATCCAGCACTCGCTACCCTTCTCTACCGCTAACCTATAGACACGGATGTTTGAAAACTGGGGGTTCATCCTTGCTTTTCGCAAGCATGCAATGGCTGGGAAAATTGCCGTCGCTATAAGAAGGGAGACAAATTCTAATCATTGGTATGCTTCCAGCCATGCTTTACCGGTTAAACAGGAAGACCTACACTGTAGTTACGATATAAGTTGCCTTGCACTCGTCGCAACGTGTCTATTGTGGTCTGGTGTTGCGGGCGGAAAAAAATCTAACAAGGAAGCAGCACAGCATCTGCCATAAGGCCACAGAGATGGATGGATGGATGGATGGATGAATGGATGGACACAGACAGACAGACAGGCATATATAGATAGAAAGATAGATAGACAGATAGACATATAGATAGACAGATAGAAATATAGACAGATAGATATATATATATATATATATATATATATATATATAATATATATATATATATTAATATATATAGATATAGATAGATGATAGATAGATAGATAGATAGATAGATAGATAGATAGATAGAATGACAGATAGACATATAGACAGACAGATAGATAGATAGACAAACACAGACAGACAGACAAACAGACAGATAGATGATAGATAGATAGATAGATAGATAGATGAGATAGATAGATAGATGTAGAAGAAGACAGACAGACAGACAGATAGATAACGAGATAGATAGATAGATAGATAGATAGGATAGATAGATGAGAAGATAGATAGACTAGATAGATAGATAGATAGATAGATAGATAGATAGATGATAGATAGATAGAAGATGATAGATAGAGTATAGATAGATAGATAGATAGATAGATAGATAGATAGATAGATAGATAGATAGATAGATAGATAGACAGACAGACAGACCGATAGATAGATAGATAGACAGAGGTAGTGGTGTGTGTGTGTTGTGTGTTGTGTTGTGTGTGTGTGTGTGTGTGTGCATCATGCATGTGCGCGCGTGTGTGTGCGTGGGAGAAAAGAGAAAATAAGCTTGATTCATCAAGTAGAGCCTGATGTTATGGGCCTGGCTCCATGAAGGCTTCCTTAGTGTGGTGTTCCTCAGGTGGACTAGCTGTCCTCGCTCGTGTCACCGGTTCTCGGTTCAGCTGGGTATCCTGGTCGGGACTGGCCAGGAAATCCCTCCACTGCTCAAAGGCAGTGTTGGAGAGCGGGGGCACATCTGGGGTGCGTCGGCATACCTATCCACAGGAACCTTGTATGGAAGCACACAGTGTTCCGTTCACATTAGTGCCGCTTTAGCGTGTCAACGGGGGAGAACACCGCCAAAAAAAAAAAAGCGTTCCTATGTGCGTCGCCTGCTACTCCTGATTGGAGAAGGTGAGGTGAACAATTCCTGCTGCGGAGGAATGTTACTGTCTCTACACTTGCTCGCCATCATTGGCGGACGTTACTGCATCCGCTGTCTCTACTGGTTGATTCTTGATGCAGATCTCTCAGTGTGGCACGACGGTCGACGTAACAGACCGGTACAAAAAAAAAAAAAAACAAGCAGGAACAACCTTCACACCCTTTGAATGAACGCTGATGAAGTTACCAACAATATCTAATTACTCTACTATATTACAGTCCAGGACGTGCAGCACTTGCTCCATGTATTTTTGCAAGAAGTTTGACCCTCGAAAGTGCCTATGGTCCCCCAATAGTGAGATGCCGGCTGTACCTGCACCACTGGCAAGTCCGCAGGCCACATTCAACGGATTTCCATTATGTCAAACCCACACAACTATCCAGAAATGAACTACAAGCGACAGCAGTAAATCAAGGTACATAAATATTGAGACGGGAGCCGTTCGAGGAAGGCAAGAAAGATGCTAGGATTTGTCCGCGTTTTGCCCATCAGCACCTCAGCTTTCTTTCCGCTTTCAGAGCCAACGGTCTGCTGTAATAAAGCCTTCCCGGATGTAACAACTAGTCGAATACTGAGCTGGCATATAATCACACTCGAAACGAGTTTAAAGTCATTGCAAAAGTCTGACAGGTGTTGGTAAATGTTACCTAGCATTCTTTTTTTTTGAGCCTCTAGACATCAAGTAAGTCTCCAAGGCTTACATGAAGTAGTAAAGTAGGACTCTACATGTGGTAAACTGCAGATATCAGCCACTGATAAGATTAAAAAAAAGCTGAGGCAAAGTGTCTAGCACTTCGCATAGCGTTAGCAAGAGCACAGTGCCTGCCTAGCTAGCACAGGCTAGGCTAGCACGGTGCTCGTGTAGCACAGCCCAGCGCCAGCCCAGTGCTGCCAAGGACAGTGCTTCCCTAGCACAGCTCAGTGCCAGCCTAGCACAGTAGTAGCCTAGAGCAAGCGCTACCATTACGCCGTGATAGAAGCAGATCTCTAGCCACATAAACAAGACATATCGCTGACATTGTGTAACCACCCATGGGTTGCAGCGATGGCTACAAGAAGTATTACGCCTAAATACAAGATAAAGATTGTCACTTTGCCCGCGAAGGCGGTAGAGTGTTGGACCTTGCGATAAGAAACCTCCATTTGCCGCTTTACACACTGATGATATCACGGCTGAGCATCCAGCCAAGGGTGAAGAAGCGCTCTCACGCGAGTTCGCCACAACGTGAGGTAGTAATCTCGGGCACTTGGCGAAAACATGCTAAACGCGGGCCTCGCAGTCACACCTGCCAGCCGTAAGACGGCGAGCGTTTGTTCGTAAAAGAAATGAATACAGCTCACGTGTGCACTTTTTCATGCCCTCTCGTGCAGCTAAGTAGTACGGATTAAATACGGGTTGTAGCCGGCCCTACTGAGTGCGCGAAGAGCATAAACAGAAGCGCCCGCCTTTGGCAAGTAAGCAAACTAAGTATACAAGCCGGCACGAAGGGCAAAATGCAAGCAGGCAAAGCGTGGGTGACCGATGGCAAAAGCGATAGGCTAAGAAATCTTACGTGGCTTTGAAAGGGCAGTTTTTTTTACCGCGAAGCATTGTCAGCCTACCAAGCACGGTTTCAATAGCCGGCCAGGATAACTTTCTGGCCTCCTATGACAAGTGTATGTAGGCGAACATGGTTCCAATCCTGCTGGAAGTTGTGACACAGTGGATACACGTCAAAAATATTAGCCCATAAGGAAGGTTGAGCAAAATCTGAGCCAAAAAGGCATGCATGTTAATACCAAATTCTAACGCAGATCTTTTAAGTGAAATTAGACATTACATTCGCTGTCACAAAGAAAAAAACGTCACCGCATGTTGGGTAGAAACCAGGCCGAAAAGAATCAAGGCAACTGCACAACGCAAGCGGTAGCTTCCACGGGCCATTGGGGCGGCAGCGCCACTGAAAGCGTCAAGTGACAGGAAATCTTAAAACCAAACGAGACACACAAGTCAAGCTTTCTCGCGCGGTTGCGAAGCCAAGCAGCTCACTGTCGGCCTGAAGATCCATCGAGACAGAAGATCTACTGAGACAGAAGATCCAATCGAGCATGAACAATTAATGAAACAAAAGATGTACCAAGAGAGAAGATTCAATAGAGCCTCATATCCGAGATGGAAGACCCACTAAGAGAGGAGACCCAATGAACCTTAATACCCATTTGAGACGAAAGATCGGGGGTGCTATCCCAGAAGGCTAGAGATTGAGTGGAACTCGGGACACACGAGCACTAGCGACACCCACGTAACGTGATGATATTTCGAGGCGGAGTTCAAGCGCTTTAAAAATTCGATTCATGCTATTTGCTATTATTGAGGTGACGTAACCGGTGCAGGGCAGCGCGCTCCAGAAGGCACGACTAGGGCGTAACGCGTTTTTCAGTTCATCCTCTCGCTCCACAGTTGCACTGGTGGCTACTGGGGGCAAGCAAATCCAAACTACTTTACTTTTATCGCGCTTTTATTAGTGTGTATTTCAGTCCAAAGCTCATCTATTATTTCGTTTTAAGACGTTCGCAGGAGCTTTTTGTTGAATTTTTTTGTCCTAAGAAGCAGTTTCTGCCCGTTTTTGCCGTCGGTGGCAGACAATGCAATCACGTGATTAAGGCCGACTGGCAAAAGAAAGCGGGGGATGTAAACGCGCCCCATTCAAAATAATTGATACTCGGTGTTACGTTATCGAAGCCGTCCCTCTGCTTTTTCGACACAAAATTGGGGCGCTTAAGTCTGCTTACGTGCTTTGAATGCGGAAGCTTGACGATACTTATTAACAATGTTTTTACTGATACATCGTACTTCCGCCTTTTTACTCGCTTTAATTTCTATGTCTTTTGGCACGATACGTCGACTGGCTCCTTTTCTGCTATAGGTTGTTTGTCGTCAGTTTCTTCTCATTCATTTATTAATGCATTAGCGGGAGCAAGCAGACTGGCAGACGCCACAGCCTACCTAGAATCAAGGGTCCGCGAGGCTGGTGTGCACCTGTCGTACTCCCGGGCCATCACGGTTCAGGTGTCGCGCGGTACACACTACTCTGCAACGTTTTTTTTTCAAATTCACAGTGTTATAAATTTAGCGAACCGGGAACATAGCCTCCTGAAAGCTCCCAATCCCCCAAGTGGGCATGTGCAACGAAGAAAAGAACAGCCAAAAATGACAAACTTTCAGATTTGTTTGCTTTATGTTTCTTTTGCTCTTCGCCACTATTATTCAACGAAGTCCCTTCACTGCCGTTTCTCTTTCGCCCCCTTCCTACTCAGCTTACCTGCCCTCTGGCGTCACGCGGGCTATTTATTTCTCAACTCTCCCCTTCACCTCGCTTTCCATGCCTTGCTTTCTGCCATACGACGGTTACGCTGAAGGTAGCCGGTTGAAATGTGTAAAGATCGCCTCTGATAATAGATAGGCGCCATTGATTTTCATATGTATATACGTATATATACGTATAAAGTAATCCTCTCATTACGTTTTCGCAAAAAATGGCGACACGCAACGCCTCTTGCCGCGCTGACGATAAATGAAATGCACGGTCATGCAACGCGTCGTTCGAAATTAAGTTTTCGCTGACCGTTTTAGACGGACCGCTCCGGTACCGGCGGCCCGCTCAGCACAACCGCCGCGTCAGCAGCAAAATTCTTTTAGCTAAGCGATAACCGCATCTCCCTCGGCTGGGGAATCATTCGCGTCACTAGTCGGTGCTGTGCGTGTGTAAACCGAAACGTCATCTCAAAGTAACGATAAGAATTGGTATTTTGGTCACTCAAATTAAGTAAAATACCGTGTTTTGTGCCTCATTTCTCCTTATTAATATAGTGCAGTCACTGACACGATATAATGGTCCAAAATAATTTAAAAGAAGCCGTTCAACGTTGCAATAGCCAATACAAGGCTGTCTTCCTCGGCGCTGCATAGAAGTACGCCTGCGCTTCGGTTGACGGTTTTGGCTTCTGTTCTGAAGCTCGATGAGGTGTGTGGACACTTTTACCTGTTCGGAAGCGCTTTCCGTTGTTTCGTCGCTTGGTTTTCACCTGACGAAACTGAGTCCGCAGTACCGTTCTCGCCTCGCGGGGGGCAGCCAATGTTGGAATTTCTTTAAGCTGCCGGCGAACGCTCCGCTCAGAGGCCCAGGCTCAGCGGAGCGGGTGGCCCCGCTCCGGTATCGTCGCTCAGCAGAACTAGCGTGGCACGCATAGCGCAAATGCGCATCCCTCTTGCTAATCGGAGAGGGAGCGGACCGTCAGAAAGGATCAGCTAATCTCTCAATGTGCTATTTGCGAGCACAGGATACTTGAAGCGCGCACACTGGCTGCAGACGGATGAATCGGCGGTAGACCCTCATATCCGCCGAACCACCTAAAAGAAAGGCGAGGTCTGGGATTGTCCGGGCAATGCTCACCTACAACAACTTCGCTATTGTGCGTGAGTCTTGCGCATGAGTTAAGGCTTCCCTGAATTTTGTTATATCGGATGTTTGATGTCGCAAGGTGTATGCCAACACTATTGCTTCTGCAGTGTGTGCCACACAACGCGAACAGACCGCATTGGCTTAGGCTTACCGGCGAGTAGGCATGTTGATGCACCTTTATGAGCTAAAGAAACCTTATCTTTTATTTGCTTACACAGCTCGCTCAAAGCGGCCCCAATGCTTTCTTCCGTTCACGCTCCATGCCGCTGTCACTGCCACGCCACCGCCGGAGGCGAACTATACCGCGAGGGGCTCCACGAGGCATATTTTGATATATAGTGCGCTTCAGTTTCATTGCGCTGCTTTTATAGAAGTTACCAGGAGCCCGCACTGCCGTTACTTAAACGCAATTCCGTCTTCCGCGACGCAGTTCAGCCCAAAATGACGTTCTCAAAGCCATGGAAGATGACGTGGATATAAAGCGACGCGCCGGACAAACGATAGTCGAACACGGATATATCGAACTCCAAGGGGATCACTAAATAGTTCGATATATCGATAAATTCGAAATATAAAATATGCCTATCTGAAGCGTATCTGAAAACTCCGCACAACTCTGAGAGCTTTTCAAAGTCGCTACAAGCGGTAGCTTACCGATTTGTTCCTCACAGCACGGTAAATTCGAGCCACACCGCTCGAATTTACCGTGCTGTAAGAATCGCTTGCTTCTTCTTCTACGTCGTATGTTGACAAGGCTGTTCTAAATCCAAAGTCTTTCATTTTTCCGTGACCATGGCTCCGAAACGTGGGCCGTGGACAAAAGACGTAACACGCCACGTAGGTCCCCTGGGCGACCCACCACTGAAAACCGCTCAAGCACGCAGAAAAAATGCCAGAAACCGAGCGCGGCAGGAGAAGTCGCCATCATTATCACATCCACTCATCAGTAGAAGCGCACTTGCAGGAGCACTTGGGGTGCAGCGTTCGATATATCGAAAGTGCCCGCGATCGAGAGTTCGATACATGTGTACAAGAGCGCTATACATTTGCATGGGATTTTCAAGGGGATGTTCAGACTGTTCGATATAGACATTAATTCGATATATCCGTGTCCGACTGCAGCTGTTTAGCGAAAAGTTCTTGGTAATTCAAACGTGCATCCAACAAGCCAAACCCTGCGTCTTACACTTGACTTGTTATTGAGCCGTGGGTGCACGAAAAAAGTCGGAGACTTTAACGAAATTCTGAGCAAAATGAATCACATTGTGGGCGTTGGGAATGATAATGGGGGCTAAAAGTTTGAATTTGTCCCGCACGGCCAGCAGATGGGCTGGAAGCGAGAAGCAACCGTTGAATACTGTTACCAGTAACAAGGCATCAAGACCTTGCCCTAGAGGATACTTATTGCTTTTGAGAGTAATGGCACAGTTGCCGAAACTTACCGGGCCTTGATTTGCGAGTTCCTGGTCAGAGATTGTGATGTTTTCCAGAAGTTCGTGGGCGACCTTGGTTGTCTGCCGCTTTAACTGAAAAAGGTAATGAAAGAAATAAAACCCGAGTGCTTAAACTGCAATGTGTCGGAGGAAAATTAAATAGTCTGGGATTAAGTTGCTGCACACGAGGAAACAATATTTGGCGGTCTCTTCGCATTTCCACACGGTAAGATTGGGCGTGAGCCGCGAAGCGGACATGTTGCTTCTGACAATCGCCATACAACACTTCTGACTGTCATTTTTTGACTTATCTATGTTTTTCTTTGTAATTTACATAGTGATCCCTGCTTCAGGTGACGACATAGCTTAAGGGCTGTAATTCTGAGTACCTCCTCCACTCCAGTTGCTCTCTCCGCTCGGCTAAGGGGAGGGTTCCGCAATGCTTATGCACCGAGGAATCGATTTCCAAGATCTCCTACACTGGAGGCTTGAGTGGAGGAAGGATTCACAATACCAGTGTAAGCCTTCGAAAAGGAGTGGTGTCATGCGGAAGTTTCTTTCAATTAAAGCGGCTCTTACGTTGCTGCTCATCATTGGAACGGAAGCGCAAGGTCGAGATGCAGCAAGTTCTTATCTAATGTCATTACCAAACTAGTACAGAATCCAAACTAGTTCTGCCAAACTAGTACTGGCAGAATCTCGATAGGACGCAATTTGGACATCAGTTACCGTGTGTGCTGCATGTGAACGCAAAAAGGATAACTCGTGCGCTCACCCACGCCGTTCCACATCGCCGAACATGGTGTTGTCCGCAGAGTCAACATCCGAGTGCCGCCCCCCCCCCTTTTGTTTGCGCATTCTTGAAGAATGAACGGAGGGAAGCGTCGCCCGTGTTTTTTAGCACAGAATGAGTGCGTGCACAGAGTCCATGCACAGAAAGGTATTAGCAGTGTATCTACTTGTTTCAGCGCACACGACGTCGACATACGACAGTGCTTCTGTCACAGCCTCGTGTAATTACCCTGTTCCCTTTGGGCACCTCACTTAATGAACAACGCCCGATATCTTGACGTCGTTCTGTTCAGCTTGCTTCGCCTTTTTTTGTTTCTTTGTTTTTCTCCCAGCCGGAGCGTCGTACAGTGCCAAGCGCGCAAGGGTAGCTGCACTGGCATTTTTTACTGATCTGTGTGTTTCTCCGGGCGACCACGCCCAGACACGACCAGCCGAGAGGCGCCGGCCACTACAATAGTTGCAAGGGGTGACCTCTGCTTTTGACGATGTTTTAGATGCAAAGCATCTCTTAGTCGACCCTCCGTCGTCCCTCGGCGTCCGGCGTCCGCACCTCTCCTCCTTGTCCCCCTCTCCATGCCAGCTGTGATAACGCCGCTCTCCTCCTCGCCGCTCGGCTCGTCTCGTGCCAGCTCAAGAAGACACCGGCAACACTGTCGCTCCAGGAGCCCTAACCAGCTGTGATAACGCCGCTCGGCTCGTCTCGTGCCGGCTCAGGAAGACACCGGCAACACTGTCGCTCCAGGAGCCCTTAAAGGGGAAGCGTGATCGTCTCATGCCGGCCCAGGAAGACACCGGTGAAACTGTCGCTCCAGGAGCCATCTCATGGTCGGGGCTATGTCCCTCCCTTGTTGTGGCGCCGTCCACACGCCCACTGCGCATGCGCGTATCTCCTCCATTCTCCTCTCCTCCAGCTGTATAAAAGCAGGTGCGCGCACTGCGCGGCGTTCAGTCTGCTCCGAGACACCACCTGTGCTGGTTCTGCTCCGGTGTGCAACCTACACGGAACCCCCATGCTTTGCATCACCACATAGTTCCCTTCGGGGAGATGGTGTAATTTTTTTCCTGTTCTTTTGGTGAGCCTGCACAGTGCATCTTTTTTCTGTTTAATGAAGGTGATTGCCACCACTGAGAAAGCCGGCAACGGGCGGAGATGCGCGTGCAGCCGATGGATAGTCGCGGCCATCGGTGGAGTTACGGTATCTGCCAGGTAATTCGAGGGGTGAGAAGAATGAACGGGGAAACGCGCCGTGGAGTCTTCCGACGTTGTCCTGGCAAGCGCTATAAAGTGTGCTCGCTCGCGATTAGTTACGGGTCAGGGTGGGTCGTCGTAATGGCGAGGATAGATCAATGGGCAGAGTTATTTGATATAGGAGTTGCGAAACTCCCTATAGGCCTCATGCATCCTAAAGTGGTCCCACGATTGGTCTACTGTTTTGGATTTTCCCATACAGTGGCGCTATCTGTTGGCACAAAATAAACTATACAACGAGATTCAGCAAGACTTGAGCGTGGGCTAGTTGGTGTTTTAAAACATCTTGAAGTGCAGAGGTGCGCTGCCTGACACGAAACGTAGAACAAGGTGAATGGTGAATAACACAAAAACAGACCTTGTCTGTTTTTGTGTTATTCACCCTGTTCTACTTTTTCGTGCCAGGCAGCGCACCTCTGCACTTCAAGATATACAACGTGGTTCGCCGTTCGACCACCTGAGCGAAAAATGTTATTTGGGTGCTTACGTAAATTTGTTATGCCGAAGAAGCCCACGGTGTTCAACCACGCATGTGTTTTACATGAATTCGAACCAAGAGTAGTAAGAAAAATTCGACCGTGTAGTCAGCCCTGCCTGCGCAGTGTCGTCTGCTGCGCATCACCTGCGGTCTTCCAGAGGCAAAAGAAGAGGTTAAAATTCGCTTCGACGGCTTTTTGAATAGTGCGTGCAGTGGCCGTGGTGGCGCCACCGTACGTGTGATCCAAAGCAGGGGGTGTCCAGGTGTGGACCGTTGTTTTGAGGCGGAGTTTCGCAACTGCCTACATCGAAGAGCTCTGATCAAAGGGTAGGCCGCCGGGATTTGTGGTGGCTCAGCCTTATTCCAAGGAATGCGGGGCCGGGCTAACAAAGGAGGAATTTTTGTGGGCGCGTAGCACAATTGCAAGGATACATAGTATGAACTTGATACGGGCCGCTTGAGGTAAAATGGTAAGCGCAGTTTGCTATTATTTGGTTTGTTTTGGTTGGTGTTGTAATTGTGTTTCGATGACCACCTTGGAGTTGTCTGCATAGTCCAGTTACGTAACGATTTAGGTACACACCTGTAATTGGTTGTTACTCTGGCCGATCGGTGGCCAAGTGTGGGTTGACTGTTGGCTCTCCTCACACTCCGTTGTGACGTCCTTAGGAGGCGGGCCGTTTGAAATGAAACTCGGGCATTCGCACTTTTGATGATAGGGAGGAGCCCCGTGAATGTGGGCCTTGCTTGACCTCTTCTCTTATTGATGCTGTCAGCTGTGAATGCTTCGTGTAAATAAATTGTACATTTGCGGATCTTGCCTGGAGTATACCGTCGTCTGCTATGGGCCGCCGACCATGAGCCACTTGTCTAATTTCCATCCATACTCGATCGTCGGCTGGCCGATGCTCTTCAATTTTAACTGACCGTATTGCTGACTTCGGTTGTAGATATACTAGTTGTCAAGTTATCGAAAAATTTAATTCTTTTTGTTACCTTTGTGGGCACCAGTGCGAGAGCACTGCGACGCCCGCCCGACTGTGTGGCACAAGCTGCATCATGAAGTTCCCAAACTGCCGAAATAGCGTGGGGTTTCGGCCTCCTTCACGGCGACCGACGTACATACGAGGGAATATTGTTTTCGCTGACGTCTCCGCACGAGGGGTGCCTGCCCACACGAGCATACCTCCACTCGGCTGTGCCTGCGTGGGCGTAAAATCACTAACGTGTAGCGACGCCCCGTTCCCATCGGTTAGCCATGGACCGCGTCTAAGTTAAGTAATGAGGTTGCCTCCCATCGTCCCCTCAGCACATACATTTAAAGACGGTAGTCTTCCTTGGGCTACTTAAACGTGGAAATTTTGATCTGTCTGTATGTCTGTCTGTCTGTGACTCAATTCAGCTACCCGGCCAAAGTGAATCAGAAGCTGCGCGCTTGTCTTATATACCTGGAGCCAAATCTAAATGTATAAGTCCGGTATCAGTGCTCATACTTGTAAACATTGTTGAACGAGAACAAGACACTACTTAAATATTAGGTAGAAAAGCAATGCATAAGTAGTATTTGCAGTGTTCCTTTATTAAAATGCATGGATGCTTGGCTTTTGCGATAGCAAATGAAATACTACATCAATTGCTGAAAACCGTGGCCTGCTGTTGACTGCGATACTATAGGTTATGGCGGCATTTAAGAAATAAAACACAACAGAAACGAAAGATTCAACTAGATAGGTTCAAAGTACCGCTTGCAAAGCTCGTGGAGTAGGGCAACATGGTTCTATAAACGTTGTAGTAGGGCGCCTCAATTCACGCGTCTCCACAGTACGGCAGGGCCATCATCGAGCTACGCGACTAGGAGCTGTGGGATGCAGTAAATTTTAATTGTCAAGTGCAAACCTCTACCGTGTTATCTTAGGAGGAAGGAGACGGGAGAGGAACAGCATGAGAGGTGAGCGGGAAAGAAAAGGGAGGCATTTTACTTGGTAGGGGTGGCAGTCGACTATCGTCTGTCGTCGACATGTGCAACGAAAGGAGCAGATACGCGGCCGTTTTTTTTCTTTGAGGCAAACAGGACGCTGTTTCTTCTTTATCCATGGCGAATGCCAGCGCCTCAGTATATAGGCTTGAAACGGCCGACCACGCCATCTTGCGGGAGCCGTAGTGATGTTCCTCTATGTGGCACACTTCATGCGGGCCCTGAGCTGTAATATGTTCCCCGATGTGGCACACTTCATCCGGGCAAGAATGCATGATGCAAAATCTGTTTTGTTTATTTCAACGCTTACAAGAAGGAATTAATTCCTCGCAGCCTGGCGCATTCAGCGCCATCTGTGGTGTGCACTTACTGAACTGCGCATGGCTTGTTCTTGTTACAGGCGCAAATTGTATGCGCGGCGTCCCTTGTAAAGGCTGTCTGCCTTCTCAATTTTACCAAATATAACAACTGTTTGTGATTATTTAGGCTTCGGAAGCCGCACCCAAGAGCGACGAGTAAGCTCATGCAGAAGAAAGTCCAGACTACGGCAACCGGCTCCGGCGCCCCCTACCTCAGGTGCACTGCGTATACTATAAAAACACTCCCCCACTCCCCAATTGATTCCGTCCAGATTATGTGGACGCCTGCTGACGCTTCTATGGAGACCAACGAACACGCCCACCAACACGCCTCCGCTTTTACCCCCAATGCTATGGAGCTGCACGAGGGCAGTCACCCATTTGTCACGTTCAGGGACTTAACCCGACATTACTGCCATTTGATGCAGACCCTCTGTCGTGTTCACGTAGTCAGATCGTGAACTCTAAATCACGGTGGTCGCGGGAAGCAAGACTGGAATGGTGGTGGGGCGAAAAAAGTACTTGCAGCTTTGTGCATTCTTCGTCTGACGTAGGAGGCCATGGTCAGCAGCGCCACCACGGCAAAGAATGTGATGGCGATCTTGATCGCAACTCTCCTTCCTGACCTCGTGAACAGCACGCCTGACTCGAGCGGCTCCCCGCGTGCCTCCCGCATGCGGCTCACCTGGAGCACGTAAACGGGCCTGGAAAGAATAGAAAGTTCGTGACTCTGAAGCAGTCATGAGGGTCAAGTCTTGCTGTCACTTACAGGCTTCAAAATACAGTAAATTGAACCATGCAAAGCAAACAAAATGTTACTGGGTGCAGTGAAACGTAACGAAAACTACTTTCGATATGTAATATTCTTCACGATATTTAGACTTGCCCGCAAAAAAGTACACATTTCCCTTGGTTAACTAGTTAGTACGAGTGTAGTGGTCAAGGGAATGGGTAGAGAATCTGTTTAGTCCTTCCTTATGATTTTGTAATGCAGGGTGTAAGAATCTGTGGTGATGTGTCAGTGGATTAGGCAGACATGGTACAATGTAATGGCTCAAATATAATTTTTTTGATCAAAATTTCCTTTCTTGGCGCTTCAAATTGCGGCACCGACAATACCGTAAAGCAAGAAAATAAAAACCTGTGCTGCTTGCATTGAGAGAATAGGCAATGACTCTATCATGTACTTACAGAGAGAGGGAGAGAAGGAAATAACTTTATTCGCCCATAAGTAGAGAGCTCGTGCTCGAGAAGTGGCGGCTCGTTTGTTTCAATTAGCCGCATTAGGAGGAGAAGGTTAATCTAATTGGAGGATTGCTCAGTCAGATGTACTTTAGAGTGAGAAGGCCTAAATACGGCTTCTAAAATACGCCTTCTGGAAGAAGCCTAAACTCTAATGAAATTGACTCACAGACGATTTGCAATCTCAAGAAGTAATGTGGAATAATTGACGGTTGCGTGGTGCGCGCACGCTCACGCACGCACACGCACATACGCACACACACGCACGCACACGCACGCACGCACACACACACACGCACACACACACACACACGCACCACACACACCACCACACACACACACACACACACACACACACACACACACACACACACACACACACACACACACACACACACACACACACCACACACACCACACACACACACACACAGGCACTCACACAGGCGTGCACACAAATAGCACAAATTCTCAATCACCATGCATCAACAGCATAATATATCACGCACCAACATTCCAAATGATCATCACGAGTAGCGCGATGAGCTCACAAGTCGCAGGATATACCACGATTCCAAAAGATTAGCTTTGCCTGTTGAGATAACGAACCATCATTGAATGAACCCCGCGTGCCAGCGCACTGAAGCTTTCATGAAGTGCTAATTGGTGTTAAACGCACCGACGTAACAGCTCGGTGATAAGGCGTGCTTTACGGTTTGGAAACAAGTTAATTTCATGCCTAACGTCCACATTTCTCTGGAAAGAATGTTTAAGCGCTAAGACCCTCTTCCCACCAGTGCCACCTCATCAACCACACACACTCATATCTCTACTCCTTACGCCACTCTCGCGATGTGCATGCAGTGGAGGGAGCCAAAGCATTGCGCTGATGAGCGCGAGGTCGCGGGTTCGGTTTCCGGCAAAGGCGGCCGCTTTTCTCATGGAGGCGAAAAGCAAAAACGCACGTGTGTACGAGATTTCGGCGCACATTAAAGATCCCCATGTGGTCAAAATTTATCCGGAGCCCTCCACTACGGCGCGCTTCATCGCCTGCGTTATATCTGCGCGTTAAACAGTACCATCAATCAATAAATTAACTCCATTCGGCCGGCAATATGAGTCTGAACTTTGTGCGGTACGGCAAGCTTCAGAATTCTGGAAACCTATATTCATCGCAATGCGAGCAACGGCCCAATTTGAAATTTTGGTTCTCCCAAATTTTCAGTTTATTATTGAATTATACCGTCTGCGACACTTATTTCTCCTATTCAAGCTGTTGACCCCATATATGGGAAAGTCAGTCATATGGGAATGCTGGTCTCTAAAATCAGCGACATTGTTTGGCGACTATTCGAAGTAAACAGCGCCTATTGAGACCTCACCGAGAAAGACTATATCGAACACGACACTAATTCTGCAGAGAGCTAGCATGTTTAAAGACGTGGTGCAATGGAGAGCTATGATATTCATGCATAAAGGAAGCCTCCAAGCTGATTAGTGAGCAAAATTCTTCACCTACCATAGAACACGAGCGTAAACACCTACATGCCTCACCCCTCACCCCCACGGTATCAGTGTCCCTGGTTTCATTTTTCTGCCTAAAGTGATGAACGTATTGCACAGGGATGTTCAACATCATGATGAGGGCTACAAGAAACTTTCACATCCTACCGATCTGAACGAAATCGCGCTAGCAGTCATTACAACCGACAGGAAAATAACACACCTTTCACGTTGAAAAAACTTACCCGCCGTCTCTGACGCCCTTTGACGGCCTCGCAAAACCACGACCGAGCAGTCTGCATTGCTGCTTTCTTCTTCAGCCTTCCTTGAGCTGATGACGATGATACTCACTATCGAAGCGACGGCCGAAACATTATGGCGATGTTGGATGGGATTACATTGCGGACCGTCGCTGTGCGCTTTTTGCGGGCTAATTTCGTGAGAAATCCTGCTGACTCCATCTGTTTCTCTGGTAGGACGTAAAATGTCGCACGGCTAATTAGAAAATAAATTTATTTCAACCATAGAGTATAAGCTGGCCAACTACAATCAAATTATCATCAAATACAATTGCCTCTGTACACGCTAGAATTGCGCGCACCTGCTGATGACAGCTTCTGTAAGCCTTTGTGACACTACGTGGTTCGCCGCACAAGCACAAAACAGCCTGCTATTTGATGTTGATTCTTGGGGGCGATTTAAACTTCCGATAATCATATCCATAAGCCCAGAAATGCTCACACACCGCTTACGTATTGGCACTGTTCACACAAAACATTTTCTGCACAAAATTCGCAAAGTTCATAGCACACACTGTTGTGGTCATCCTGGTGAAGCTATTATTCTTGCTATTTTGGGAATGTCCACGTCATGACGCAGCACGGCGGCGTTTTTAGAAGTGCCCGCACGGCTTTAGACAATAGGCCGTTCAATCGTTCGCAAGTCCTGGGCCTAGCTATGGCCAATACCGAACCAGCAAAGGCGGTCATTTCTTGATCTTTAGCTTTCCTTATAGTCCAGCCACACTGTGGGATCTTGTTAGTTCCGGAATGGAGCTCCCCCTTTTGTCTTTAATGCTCTTCTTTGAATGTGAACACACTACCAGTTTTTCTTTACTTTTTTGTTCGTCAATTGTGGAAGCTCTACCTCGCCAGTGTGTATTGTATAGTATTTTGTTTTGTCACGTGCCTACTTTCAATATATTTGTGCTCCGTTGCTGTGTTCTATATGAACTCACTTTGTACTGTTTCTTACACATACCGTTCTCACTTAGTGTACACTTACTTGTTCTAAGGGACCAATCGATGTATTCAGTGGTTTATGTGCACTTTGGTGTAGTTTTTATCCTTGTTAAGAACTGACTCAGTGAGCTTTGCGATGACTTCGTATAAACCATACACCTTACGTGAGAAGCAGTAGCCGGTGCTCATACCTGACGTCAAACTCTCCTTTTTGGCATATAGTAAAGAAAGAAGAGCTTTACTTCTGATGGACTCATTGATAGGCTTTAATGAGAAAAAATAAGACGACGTGCCGGTGTAAAATGGCGGAAAAGGGGGAGCAAAAAGGGGGAACAGCTAATGGCTTATTGAAAAGTCCCATGCAGTTCTTGTATACTGCCTTGGAGCTCATAGAAATAAACTGGAGAACCATATAACTTGGTTTTCCAGTTGCTTTAGTTGGTTAAGTTGGTTAAGTCCAGTTGGTTAAGTTGGTTTAGGCGCCAACAGAAAGTACTGTAAGGTCCAAAGAACCAATCACAATGCTCGATTCATGTGACGTAGTTGGCCTGACATTCCTGTCGGAGTACTGCTCCCGAGTGTAAACGAAACCGGTTGTCCGTCACGGCCGGCTTATTGGATACATGTTGGGCGAAGAAGAAAATGGGGTCAAGATGTCTGCGACTGGGGAAAGGACGCATGTCTTACCATGTTTGTCTGCTAGCATGAAGGAGTCCTTCCAAGTTTTGAATAAAGGAGCCGTTCAATGAGTTTAATGAATGAAAGAGTCCTTCAACAAGTTCTTCAAGTCCTTGAAGAAGTCCTTCAAGTTTATATGAAGGAGTCTTTCAAGGAGCCCAATGAAAGTCCTTCCAAGAAGTCCGTCGAAGTAATTAGGCGTATTTACATGGATGCAACAGTAGCATATCACATTTTATTTGTCGCATTACTATACGGCATCGCATCGCATGAAGCAGGACAATTCGCGTGGGGGACGCGTCGCATACGATGTGCTAAACCAGGGTAGATTGAGAGCGCAAATGCGACTTCCCGAACGCATGTAGCGGCAGTCGCATCGCATTTCTCGGCTCAGCTCGGGTTTTGGGAACTTTAGGCTTAGCATCGTGGCGGATATTTGATCGCCGGCATGACAATCCTTAACACAACTTTTCAACACACTACCATCCCCCTTCTCGTATGAGGAACTTTTTGCCCCTGTAATTGCCGTTTGGCGTTCGGTGACGAAGACATCTGCCGTAGCCTGTCTTGATTCTTCCGCGCAGATAGTGCCATCTTTCGGCCGCTCGCCGCACCGCGGTGCCTGGTCCCGAACCCGGATCCGCGGCCCGTCATCATGGGCTAAGCATCGCGGCAGATATCTGATCGCGGCTTTTAAATCAGTGCTGATAACAATCCTAGCACAGTGACCACACCAGCATCTACTTTCTCGCAAGTGGAACTTCTTTTTCGCGATCAGGTTGACTTGGAAGGGTGGCGACAATCTCTTACTAACCGTGGTCAGCGCCGGTTCGGGCCGCTTTGTGGACCCGTGCCGGCAGGCGCGGCCGCCGTGTGCGCGGACCGTTTCCGAGGGCAAGTAAACGCTTCATGAATGCCTATACAGTGTCCATTTCTGGTGAACGACGCGCGGAATGTACAAATTTAGCTCAGCGATCGTCGTAGTTGACTGGGGTGTACTGGGGAACGAGCCGCAGGTTTCGCTTCAGCTGCCATAGGCGCCAAAACAAACACAAGTAATTTGCCGGTTACCGGCAACCTGGTAACGCCGGAAATGCGACCCCACAACTCCCAGATATGACACAGGGCGGCGCTAGTCTCCAATGCGCATGCATGTAAACGCAAACGCGTCAAATTCTCCTGATTCGACGAACCAATGCGATTAGCTACTGTCGCATTCATGTAAACGCGCTTATTGGCTAGTAAGTATGCTGCAGTCACAAATTACAAACAAACGTGTTTTTTTTAGTGCACTTAATGGACTTTACACAACTTCGCTAGTGATCGTTCTCCACAAAGTGGAGAACGACACCGATTTTCTTTCCGACATGCTGTCGATGTCGCGCTGACACCCTCGATTTCAAATACAAGACTTTTAAAGTAAAGCTGTATACCTCCACCCCAATGCTTTCATCTCCCTTGGGCAAAAACGCCAACGCGCCAAGCATGCACTAATACACTGCATGCCTCGCCCCTCCCCAGGTTTCACGTTAGTGGAGATGGCTCTGGATTTTTTTATGTAGCGTCTGTGAAGTTTAGAGAAGCTAGGTGGTTCTCCTAAATGGACAAAGGTTTGGTCCTATCCAGTCAAGATGTGTAGTTTGGCCGTAGATGAGGGCGTGATTTTTCTTAAAAATCTTCCTCCTGTTTCTCGTTTTTAGGCCCCCACACGCAGCGTCACTGCCTTCTGGTTTCCCATGTCTCTATGCTGCGCTGGGCGTTACCACAACATTGCGCACTTGCCAGCGACATGTGCGATATTATGCAGATGCCTCACCTCAATGTGGGCATGTTCCGGAACGTTGAAGCAGCTACAGCGTTGCAGGTTGTGAAGAGAGCATCGAATATAGCGGCGGCTGGTGAAGAATATATCGCTGGGCTTCTTTCATCCCATGAAGGTCAGCTGTCGTGGAATCATTCGCTAAAGGCGATACGCCAGTGGTTCTTAGGCCAAAGGAACTAAAAAGTCTTATAGGACTGCTGGGAAGTGTTGCCGATATACGTAAAATTGCGGGGCATTGAAGATGAAAATCAACTGATTTCCGTATGCGTCTCTTAGTTTTTTGTACCAATGCCCCTTCGGTCAAACCAGTTCCTCAGAGCAATAATTCCACGCATGTGACTTTTTTGCACACTTCAAAAGCAAAACACAATAATGGCACGAGCCATGCTCTTTGCTTGTTGACTAGTGTTTTGTCGCTAGCGTCTGGGCCCCGAAGCGAAGCGCGTGTTACTTCCCTTAATGCCGCGCAGGCTATCTGATTTGACAGGGAGAGCGTTTTGGCCCTGTCATCCCTAGTCTAGACATTTCTTTGATCACAAGTGTTTTCGACCTATTTCGACGGTTTCGGAATGTAAAACACAGAAAGATAAACGCCCGCAATGTAAACGCCGCGGCATTCGATTCGCCCAAACTCGCCTATGCACGTCACTTGGTTGACTGCTACTTTGCCGCTTGTGTATTCTTGTAGTTCTAAGCAGACCACAAGTTCACTCTAGTGTAACTAAATAATGTTACAGGAGTATGGGATCTGTTTTCTCCTACTGTTCCGTGCCGCTCCGTAATCATTGGTCAGTTCGCGTCATGTGACTTTTGTTTACACTGTGACTACCATACTGTGACGGTTCACGGGCACCACCATTTTGTTGCTTAGGCGTTTTCCGTCTGTCAACTGTGATAGCTTCAGCCTGTTCGCGGCTGCGCGCGACTGGCGTCGTTCGAACGAGCATGACAGATAACGCGCTTCGCAGAATTTGAGCAGCACGAATGTGTCCAAGGTGGTTGCGTCTTCTGCAGTGTTATTTACAAATGACCTCGTCAAAGTTAGCAGTGAGCCGCTGAAGCGGCAATCTTGCAACACGGATAAACAAAATTGCCGCCGTTGCTCACTTGCGTGCCTCTTTGACGATACCCTGTATCTTGTCTAGTGACACTTGTCCACTCAAAAAAGATTTGTTCATGAAGAAACCACGTCGTCCTTGGCTCGGCGGCTATGTGACTATTAGAGAGTCAGCTCAATCATTTAGCTTTCCGTTCCTCATCAAAGCGCAAGTAGCCAATGGCCAAGCGTCGCAGGCATCCCATTTTTAGAAATCGCGAGCATTGTTGCAGCTAATTTCCTATTATAGATAAATGATTTCAGTCAGCGCATTGTAGCTACGATTGCCTCACGCTCGCCATACAAGCGCGATGAGTTCGTGCTCATTATGAAAGGAGAAGTGACGGGGCTGATGCATTTTTAAAAATTTCATTGCGAGCAATTTAAAAGCAGCGTTTATTTTCCTTTACTACATAATTTTGCTTTCCATACAGGACACATGCCTGAGCTGATTTTTGATCGAATAAAGCCGCCATATATTACAAAAGCCCTCTACATTAGTTCCGTGCTTTAAATTTTCGAAAATCCAAGTGTACACAAGACGGTGTATTTCGCGTGTATATTTGATCGAATATATCGGTTGCCGCCATATATTACAAAAGAAACACCTCTAACATTACGTTCAAAAAGTGCTTTCAATTTCCATCCAATGTACACTAATGACTGCCTTGGGTTTGCACCACAGCACTTATCCTGAACTAAATATTATGCGATGTATAACAAAGCCTATATGATAGAAACAAGGGTAGCGAAACGGTTCATTTTATACCAAAATACAGCGGCCAGTACCACTTTCGTCTATTGCACGCGGCTGCCAAGGTTAACTGAAGAACAAGCATGAGGCCGCCCTTTCGTCGCTGGTCAGCCTCTGCTGGCAGCCGAATGACTTGACGAAGCTATCTAGGAGCCGTATGCCTTTGCTGCAAAACTTGGCTCCGTCTTGGTCCCCGCACTGTAAGCGGCAGTAGGCCATGAAGAAGACCTGGTCCGCGGTTCGGGCAGCGTGCACCTTGAGGCCACTGGGGTCGGACGCGGTGCTCCAGGCTCCGTGAAAATAGGCGCCCGCGGTCAGCTCGGCCGCGGGGTTCCCGCACTCGAGCCTCTTCACGAGGGTTGTGAACGTGCTATCGTCCACGAGAGGCCGCCTGTCTTGTGCAGACGTCAGCGTGATGCCCTGCACAGGATTGTGCGGTTTGTGAGCACCGCGAACAATTGCTGTACCGCCAGAGCGGCTCTGGTTACCCGGTCACTTGAAATGCCTAAAAGGCTAGAAGCATAGGCACATAACCCCAGTATACGAAAACATTGATGGTGCCCATCAGATGTGCGTATCTTCTTCTTTGAGATTTTCAGCGTTACTTATAGAGATATTGTAGAGCTGCAGAGAGTTCACGACTGTGAACTCAAGGGGACGGCATAGTGCCTCTGTGCGTATTTGCCAGCGGCAAGTAGCCCCGCAAGGTAGGGACCACGTGACAGTTTTCAGCTCAGTCGCGCTGCCGTCTTACAACCGAAAGTCTCTCTATGCGGACGAAGTGCGAGATAAAAACATCACTGAAATAGAGAGGTCGGCCAAGCAGGAAGATGTGACTAAATGGTGAAGTTTATTCTTCGACAAGTGGTATGTCACGTTCTAGGAGGCGAGAAAATCTAGTTACGGTTATGTAACAACAAAACAACTTTATTCCTGTGTGGCTGTCGATGCCTGCGTGTATAAGGGGCGGGTCTTGGTAGCACAAAAGGAAATATATCGAGAATGCTTGAATAAGTCAATGGTGAGTGAGTGACACAGATGCCGCACGCTTACCGGCACCGCCTTCTAGCTACAATGAGGAATTCAATAGTTCGCAGTAACAGGCTTTTAGATTACAGGAGCTACTCACCTTCTGGTGGTTCCAAAATGCCTACGTGGCGACATTCTGTACGCTTGTCACGATACGCCTCATGTGGACCCTTAAAGGGACCCTGCAACACTTGCCATCGACTACTAGTAATGTATTTTGGGATAAAGTCTATTGTCCAAGAATCTCCTCCCGCAAGAATTATGAAAATCCGTTTCACAATTAACGAAACTACGCGCGATGAGAAATCGCGCATAATCGTTCCCTCTCAACTCGACCGCGGACAACGCGACGAAAGCTGCGCGCTCTCTCCCGGAGAGGAGGGCTGCTCGCGGCGTTCTCTTCGGCGGCCTTCGATATATCATATGCCGGGTAGTTTCTCCTTTTCTCCGCAACGCGGAGGGGCCTATTTGCGGTCTGGTGCCACAAAAAGCAGGCATGGGTGCCTGCTCGCAAGTGCGCGCTCGGGCTGGTAGGGCGTTTTTGAAGCAATAACGTTTGTTGTCGAGTGGTCCCGTTGACAAGGGAAGTATTGAGCTTCATCACTCAAACTCCGCGCGCACTGAAACACAAAAGAAACGGCAAAACTGTGGCCTACAGGTTCAGGCATAGAAGAGGTTCGTACACAGCGATGACGACGACGGAAATTGGGAGAATCTAGCCGCGAAGTTGACCAGTGACAGCCGATCGGGCAGCCATGGCCCTATGTGACGTCCCTTAGGCCATGCCAGGGGTTGCATAATGAGGACAACTGAAGAGAGAGCGGTTGGTTTTTCCGCGTTTTTCACATCGATTGGCGCGCTCACCAGCTTCACGTGCACGTGTAATATTTGGCTCAGGTATTCCTGGCATGTAATCTAAACGTAGCGCAGGTTTACTTGCACTGCTCAAAGAGTGTTGCAGGGTCCCTTTAAGCGTAAATCGCACAACGGCGTGCCCGTGAAACGTACTACTGGCCGAAGTGAGTCCTTAAAGTAGAGAACTAGGTAAAACACTACGTATTCTTTTAAAGACGTGTGCGCGTGATATTGGTTCTAGAGGAGCAGTCTCAGGAAAGCTTGCACGACGTTGCGATGCATACTAAGAACTTTTTGTGGGTTTGTGAGACTTGTATGGCGTTTCAGTCATAACTAAAAGTGCGCAATGGTCAAACGTTCCTCCTGGCCAGAAGCACGTAATCCGCGACTTGAGTAAAAAATTGTATGGGATTCTAAGAGGGTTTTTTTTCTTTACAGCAGGGTACTCTTCCCATGACATCGAAAAGAAGAGTTCGAACATTTCATGTGACATGAAAAGCAAAAAGCGTATTGTTTTTCTCAAAATAGCCCCTTTGCAGGTGTTTCTTCTTCTGTTCGTGTTGCAAAGGTGAATTAATACGTTTAAAATAAATGATAAAAGATGAGATTAGTCTCTCTCTTCCAATACAAAAAACCAGGACATATATGAGCAAGTTGCCAAGTGCTTCATGTTGTTCGACGGCGGTGCTGAGAGCGCCGAGCTAATTCGAAGGTAGCACTGACGAATAACAAGCAGGTGCTGAACAAACCAACAAAACCCATGTAATGCCTCCAAAATGAGAATAAATACAAATTACCACGGACGGTAAGGCAAAACACCCAACGACCAGATCTCCCGCGTTGTCAAATCTTTATCTAATTTTTCACTTCGGTTGCTAGCTGTAATGCTTACATATATCACTCGAGAACCTGAATAAGTTTCAGAGCATTTGTGCAGCACAGTTTGCATTACTACAAGGAACCCCCCTCAAAAAACAGATTACAGCCCGCGTTAGTGAAGTAGCCACTGTATTATTGTTTACTAACTTAATTTTGTCTCCTTTATGGAACTCGAGTTTCAAAAACATAGTGCCTGATTCACTTAACATTACATTCAGTACCTCAACTGCATTCTTCCGTTTTTTAAAATGCTAACGTCAGTTCCTCCTGCGCTATCCCACTATTCGCTATTTGCGACGTCACAATTAAAATACTAACGTGAGTTCTTCCTACACCATCCCACTATTCACTATATGTGACATCACAACTTGTCCTTCGCAAAAGTGTTTAAAGTAGTATGAACGCTTGAAGTTTTTGTGACATAAACCAGTTTCTTCTATCGCGGGCGGTATACTCGTATTTATGACTCTAAATAACACACCAATGCCGGCGAATTTTTTTCATGCATTACAACTGCTCAATGTCGATTTTACAGAATAAATTTTACGGACAGCCAAATGGACCTCCAGGAACCTAAGCCTATTCAGGGTTAATATAAAAGTTCTACCCCTATCACTGTCTAGCAACCTAAACGCGTCAGTTTATGGCAGTAAAGATCAGATTCGAGCATTAATCTGGTGCATGAAGCGCTAAATGGCGACCGGGCGGTGCCCCCAGAGGTGACGACAGACGCGGCGAGGGCACATACCATGTGCTGGCAGCCACAGCCGCTCGACAGCTGACCTTCTGAACAGGTCGGCCTTGATCCCTTCCACGGAGCCCTGCCAGCTCGGGATCGACTTCTTTCCTTTCATGAGATTCAGCCTCATTACCGCCTCTCGTACACCGTCAACTCCCCCTGCACGCCCGGCGTTCTCTCATGCCGAATGATGCCTATGGCGCTTAGTGCAGACGGACACCCTTCCTTATATCTCCCTCCTGCACCGCATGTACCCCTTTCTGTACTCCTCCCCCACTGCCTCGCTTGTGAGGCGGTCGAAACCACTGATCACCTGCTCTGTTGATGCTCCCACAACCCATTCCCCCATAACGACTACGTGAGCACTGAGCGAGGGCATTGGACAGTCGGATTTGGCGGTGAAAGAAGCCACCGTCGCTCGGACGGCCTAACTCACCGGGCACCTTCGTCCTTTGATCCCACCCCTCACCTGATTTAGCCCTTCGGGCAATAAAGTTTGCAGCCTCCCTCACTTCCTCTTTCCCTCCCCTCCTCTCTCTCTGGCTGACCTCTCGGTATGCGTTTTAGGGAATAAAGGGCGCCCCGTACATAGCAGCGTCGTTTTAGTGTGACAATGGTTTCCAATCCGCTGGAAGCTACCGACATTTCGCAGATCCCGAAGCCCTCATGGCCAGTTTGAATCAGTGACAAAGTGATAAAAATACGAGTGACGAGCATGGTAGCTCGGGTGACATGAGTATAGGGAGGAGGGTAGAGGGGAAATGGCCAGTGCAGTGAAGGGCGGAAGGGAGTTCTGTTTGTCAGCGTAACGGTGGAGCAGTGGAGCAATTGTCGCCCATCGATTTCTCAGGAAAAACCATCCAGCCTATTGATAAAGTTGCCATTTGCGAACACATTATCACACCCCAAATCCCGGGCGTATGCGGGACTTACCCTGGCATCGAAAGCCTGAACGACGGCGTTGGCAAAAGCAGCTCCCAGGCCGGCGTAGTCTAACGATTGTGTGGCGTCGGGCGGGTACAGGGGTTTCTGCAGAGCTTGCAGGGACACCGAGATGCTGTTCGACCAGTAGTCGTACTGCACCAGAGGACCCCACTGAGCACGAGTGTGCCGGTACAGGAGCTCACCGATGTCGGTTCCTAGCACAGACCGAGCGGCCACCCTGGCTTTAAGCCAGTAGTCGATGTAGAGGCTCTCTTGCTTGGGAAACGAAGCGTAGACACGGTCCAGAAGGACATCGTCCACGTCGTCTGGCCATAGTGTCACCTGCGAGAAATATCTCGATGCAGTTTGGCTTTATTCATGCACCTACCAAAAGACTGTAGCTCGACAATTTACTAATTTATATTTTTTCTAGCAGATACGGATTGTTAGATACCGGCACTTACCACGATGGCTCCGTCTTAATTAGATAATTTTCTAGCATTTTTCTTCATTCACTGAAACCGACCGTCAAAATTGGTTCGAAACTGTGTGCGTCAAAATGTATCCTTCAAGACTTGGTTCCCAAATCCTGCTGTCATGTACAAAAACAACCTTTTTTTGGAGACAGCTGAAGGCACTAGCATTTGGTTTTGCAGCAAAGTATGAGCACTGCTGTTGTTGGGTAGTTGACGGGAAGAGGGGAGGGTGCTCAGGGGTAAAGTCGCACACCCTAATTATGTGGCAGAGTGTTTCTACTTCTGAGAAAAATTTACATATAGCGTCTTCAGATTCGAATGCATTAAGTGAAGACGCGTGAGATGATATGAGCCGTAGGGTAGTTGTTCCGTGGAAAGTTCAGGGTGCGGCGAAGATAGGGTCTGTCTCTGAAAGTGATAATGCTGGGTTATGTCCCTGAACGGTACAAGCGGGTGACTGTTCTTGCGCAGCTCCATAGCATGGGCGGGGGGGGGTAATAGCGCAGGCCTGTTGGTGGGCGTATTCGTTGCCCTCCATGGAAGCGTGAGCAGGCGTCTAGATGAGCGATGAATGGAACCGGTAGGGCAGTGTTTTTTTTAGCCCACGCAGTGCAGCTCGGGACACCCACCCCGACTAGTAATTCTGCTAGGCTTGTTGGGAATCGGTGACTACCTTCCGAACCCATGGTTGAGCGAGAGCCAAGGCGATGGCTGCCTCTTCTGCTGTCGTCATGTCTTGGGCCTTGAGTGAGGCAGACGCAAGCAGGTTGGGTGTAATGGTAGCCGTAATGATGGTGCACTGCTGCCCTCGATGTTGGGAGGCGTCTGTGTAGATAACTGTATGATCCCCGCCGAGGGTGGTGCTGAGCGCTCGAGCCCGTGCTTGTCGGCGACCCTCGTGGTGTGAGGGGTTCATATTTCTAGCTAAAGGGGGGAACATCTTAATTCTTGTCGCCAATAGTCCGGGAGCAGGCAGAGTGACATTCTGTGCTGCCCAGCCAATCTGTTGAAAGATTCGGCGACGCACAGCAGTTCTGCTCAATCTGAGCTTCCGGTTAGAAAGATGGCCATCTATCAGCTCTTCCGCCGTGTTGTGGAACCCCATCCTAAGCAGCCTCTCCGTGGACGCACTCCAGCGAGGACCAATGGCCCCCTTAACTGCATTTATAATCATTATATCAAGCATCTTTGTTTCCCTTGCCGAGAAGAAGATAGGGGTTGACGTAAGTGATTCTCTAGAAGACAAAAGCTTGAATTAATCGAAGGGTATTGGCTTCCTTGAGGCCTTGCTTCTTGGTGGCAACTCGCCTGATCATGTGTATGATTTGATTGATGCAGTGTTTGAGGCGCTGCAAGAATTGTCACTCTTGGTGTTGGGCTGGAGATGTAGGCCCAGGATCTTGATGATGGGGCCCGGAGTGATGGCCTGGGTATCAAGGAGTATTTGAGTGACCCCTTGATGTCGTTTAGCGTGAGGGCGGACGACCAGGAGCTCTGATTTTCGAGGTGAAGACTGGAGGCCACAGGCTTTAGCATATGGCGTACTAGAAGTGAGATTGCATGCGTTGGTGTTAGCTTCCTTTAATTTTTGAGAAGTCCTAGCGGATGATCAAGGTGCGCACACCGCTGCCACACATGCCGTGGGCGGAGCGCACAGCGGTGCGAGAGGTAGCGAAACGCTATCACGTGGCATTCAGCGAGGACGCAGGGGGTAAACTCGCAGATGTACTCGGTGAGTGCACCGCCTGTCTTGCCGGTTTCCAGGTGGGCTCGTAGCTCAATCGGTAAGACAACCGGCTTACGTTCCGTTAGCATATTAGTTCAGGTTCAATTCCGAGGCGGTGCCAGTAGCTTCCTTTATTTGTTCACGGGAGTTTTCTGATGACACCAACAGTCGCGAAAGAACCCTTTGGGGGGGGGGGGGGGATGGGGGAAGAGGTAAAAAGCTTTGCTTGAAAAAGAGTTCTCCGTCTATTTGCCAATTTTCACGGGCACTAGGCCGACTTGAGAACGGGTACACTGTTTGTTCAGTACAATATGCTTAAGGCTGACCGAATTTATTATATTGATCTTTTACAAGTTATACACAATACAAATATTCATAGCAAACATAATGGCAATAGCAGTACATACTCTTTTAGGTGTGCCAAAATACATACACCGAAATTGCGAACAAACTACTGCAGGCAGACTCTTCTGTTTCAATCCACCAACACGCTCAACAAAGTTGGAGACCACGTTGATTTAAAATGGAGTGGAAACATATTTAAAACACAGGCGAAAGAATACCTCTTAAATCAAAATATCCGCTTCAATGGCTAGAACTGTGGATGTTGTTTAGACTTGCTTAATGCGCAGGTTTTGTAGTTGTGTCTATCTTTAAAACTAAATCATAGTTTTACCCTAGATTGTCCACTTGTACTTTGTTTTACTTTACTATTTTGTACTTGTATTTTACTGCACTTTTCATATATTGTTCTTTAATGTCTTGTGCTCTACACGTTGCTTGTACTTTTAGAACTCAACCATTAGAATTTCCAGCTTGTTTGATTTTGATTTGTCACTGTACTGTACCAAAGGGGGCTGGCGTTTCTGTCAGGCTTTGTAGCCTTTAGTCCCAGCCTGCCTCCTCGTACTTCTGAGGAAATAAAATCTTTGAAAAAAAAGAAAAACGGCTGGTGCTTTGTGTCGATTAGAGACATATAAACAATGTCAAGACGAAGGACGTTTACCCGCTTTATAGTAATCAGCCCACCCTCGAATGCCTTAACGGCGCGTCAAATTTCTGGCCCCTTGACTTACGATATAGATATTTGCAAATTGCTGTTGATGCCAAGGACCGCTGAAGACCGGTTTTTTCACAACCGCCGGGCTGTGCCAATTTAGGTCCATGCTATGAAGTTAACAAAGGCTTGTTAATTCTATAAGCTAACAAGCCTTTAACGAAAACACTCATGGCGGATGGTTTGGAAGGCGCATTCTTTGACAACTACGTCAATGTGGACAGGAGTGCTGTGGTATGTGATGCGCTGACATGAAGTTTGCTTTTTTCCAATGTCCCTGCTACTAGTCCAAGTATGCAGCGCACTCTAAATTGCAATTCAAGGTTCGTGCTGTTTGGTCTTTCGATGCACCAGCTACAATCGGAAGAATTACGGAAACCGTTTGCACGGTGTTGCCACGCTCAAACGGGTTGTGAAATTGTCACGAAATTCCCTCGTATTCAACCGCCGTTCTGAAACATATTTGATATAATATCGTTCAACTCACATTTCTCTTTACATAAATCGCAAATTAAAACTGCGGAAGGTATATCAGAACAGAGCCTCATTATATGCACCCTTACTTTTCAGGATAAGCCAGTTTACTTCCAATTACAAACCATTCTGTACTTTAAATCGGCAGGCGGCACTATAACAACCAACATTTTGGCCATCAATTTTCCAGCTTTGAACAGCTACCAACCGTAGCTCGACTGTGTCGAAATGACATGTAACCATATATTTCCTTTTTTCTTAATCTGCCGCCCCTGCGAAGCAATCAGTCGCAGCTGCAATTACACAGCATTTCACAGCGGACCTTTATAGAGTGACTTACCCTTATCCCGGCCATCTTGTTGGCAATACGGTCTTTGCTTGAACGTCCATCCACGAGCATCTCTTCACCAGCTGGATGGCTTTCTGTATCACAGCATTGAACATGTCCCCTACTTCTTTCCGACGTTCTGTGCTCCAGTTAAACGAGGCTACCTCACTCGTCAAGGCCAAGCTGTAGCAGGGCTGTACCGTTCTCGCACACACGACTTGCGTCACGGGCCTCCGAGTGTTTGGAACTGTCTCGCTGAATGCCTGCGAGATCAGAGAACAGCCGAGCCAGCCACCAGCCAATCAGGTCCAGCAGTTCCTTCGCGCTGAATTGCTTGAGCAGGTTTCCGAACGAGACAACATGTTCTACGCTGTCCACAAGGACCTCAGTTGACCCACGGATTACCACGGCTCCCTTTAGGTGCTTCTTCAAAATGGCGATCCACAGTGAAGAAGGTACCGCCGGAGTCCACTCGGCAAGTCTTGCCACGTCCACGACGTCCAGGCTCCTTGCGTGGTTGCTGACCGACAAGTTCGTCTCCAGGAAGTGCAGCACGCGTGCCTCGACGGTGGCCAGGTGCTGCGCCCTCGTCTTGTTCAGCTGCAGGCCCGAGCCCATCTTGCTGGCGTAGTGCCTCAGCTCTGCCACGGTCTGCAACTGGTCCGCGTGTGTGGCTCCTCGGAATGACGCCCAAACGACGGGCGCTTCCTTCAG
Source organism: Haemaphysalis longicornis (assembly GCA_013339765.2). Lineage (NCBI taxonomy): Eukaryota > Metazoa > Arthropoda > Arachnida > Ixodida > Ixodidae > Haemaphysalis > Haemaphysalis longicornis. The sequence continues at coordinate 90,698,012 of CM023453.1, read as the reverse complement.
CTCCAGACGGGTCCTTCCGTTCCTACGAACGACCAGGGCGAAGAACAGGTCGACGAGCCAGTTCACGCTTAGGTCGACAAGGACGTCGAGAGGGTGTGTGGTGTCCCGCGGCTCGTCGGGCCAAGCAACTCCGCGGTCACGAAGAAACGCGCGGAATGAGTCGACGCTGGGTCGACTTTCCACTCCAGTGGATAGCAGCGTGAGGCAGGACTCAAACATCTGGCTCGCCTTCTTTGTTGCACGGAAGCGGTGGCTTGGAGAACGCAGTAGCTTCGCTGTTTCCGACAGTGCGTCATCCCAGGCTAATTTGTGAACCTCCACAGCGACCGGGTGGTCATGCGTCCAGCGGACCGCACATGAAAGTGCCGAAGTCGTCGCACGGTTCAGCTGATAGTTCCATTGTCCCGCGGAGGAATTCAGTGTAATAGTCGCATTCCCGCGTGGTGCAGACGCCTTCAGTCCTCGAGTGCTCGTTAGTTTTTGCCTTCCAGAAAGGGAACGCAATTAGGAAAATGACGCACACCACGATGGAGAGAAGAATGCAGCACACGGTGGTTGTCTGCTGCAGCTGCCTGTTCTTCAACGACAGCAGGTTTGACAAGTTTGACTCACTCAAGTCTCTTGCAGCCCGGCTGTCTCGTTGATTCTGCGCAAGAACCAAACACGAATATCTTTAAGTTCACACAACGGCTATCCTACGGTGGGAAAAACACTTGCTCCGAACGTCCGAACGAGCGGCACATTCTGAAGTTCTTTTGTCTTAAGAACCTGACCGATAAGACAACACTGCACAAGCAGATGAATAGGCCTCAGTTCGCTGACGTTTGCTACGTGCATGCTGGCCTACTCTGCTAGGCTGTATTATGGACTGCAGATGCTCCATGCGATTGAATTGCATTCAATTTTCACGTTTCAGTCCATTCTTTATCCACTGCAGATAAGTTTGTTCTCAGACATACTCTGCAGGATGATCTTTGATACCTTTATGAGATAATACATACCTGAACCGTATGGCTTACCGAGGAAGTAGATGAGTAAGGAGGAGCGCGAGGAGGTGTTCCTTACTCCCCATCGTAATTTATGGCTGCTTCTCTCGTAGCTCCTCTAATGCCTACGGCCTAAAATCTACGGTTCTTTGTTTATTTGTAGAGACCGATGTTTGCACGCACAGCAACATGAAGTTCCGTTGAGTTTGTCCCAGAAAATTTCCTCTCGATCACGCCCAACTAGGTCTTAACCTCGAAAAAAGTTCTTGGCAAAGGGAAGCTCCAGGAAAGATGTGGAGCTGATCAGCAGATAAGCGAATCGTTTCGCTTATCAGAGTTGATCAGCAGATGAAATAACCTTAGCGGATCGTCTCACAGTTGTCAAATTCCGTTTCCTTGATTCTACGAAATATTTCTTGAAACGCAAAATTAATTCGTGCGTGCATGAAGATAATGATTAAGGTGTAACTACAGGGATCGCAATAATAGACGCCGCTGCGTAAGCGTAGGTAAAGCGCCACGCTGACAGCACTGACAATTACACCTTTAAAGGGGCAATGAAGACAAAAGCTAGTTTGATTCATACTAACGATTGCCTCGTTGGAACAATACTGACACCTCCTTTAGCAGAAAATTATCAATTAGGCAATATAATTAGGGAAAAAAGAGAATGGGCATACGACACACTGGCTCATTTACCGCACTAGAAATATTCAGATATTATTGGTGTCTGTGGGATTGGCTGATGCCGGTGACAGAAAAGGCAAGTTAGGCCGGGATTATGAGCTTGCAGAACAAGGTATTTACGCTTAAATCCAATGCATACTCTTTTTATAGCAGTAAGTATGGTGGGGTAAAGAGTGGAAGTTAGAAACGCACACGTACATATAGAAGCACAAGTGGGTGCAGGGTGCACTATGCTTGTCGTAGCTGCACATCTGTCCGGCATTTTGGGGTTGCCTCACACGACGCTGGCCGATTGGTGTAAACGACATTTCTTAGGTGAATCCGTTTGTCGAGCATACTCAATGCTTTACAAAACGATTACTATCAACCGTAAAAAAAAAAAAAAAAAGAGGCCAGGTGCAAATCCGGCCAAAAATAAAGCGAGTGTGGATAGCGGGCCTGAGCAGTATTTTTCCGAAACGAAGCAACAAAAGACGTTTCATTGTCCGCTGGATATATTCCACATACTTTACATTTGTTTCAAATAACTGCGCTGGATGCATCAGTGCTGACGTCACGAAACACGATTTAGCGGGAGAATTGAAAGTTCGGCTTGAGTTTTGAAATTTCTTAGTGAGTAAGTCATCGTTTCCTGCAGGACAAGCGCCGGGGGCACTATAAAACACCTAGTATTTGGAATAAAACAAACTGGTATTTTGTGTTCATGGACCCCGTAACGACAACCTGCGCTTGAATTTTTTTTTGCGCAAATTTGACGAAAAAAAGAGTTTATGCTCGTGAAATCACCTTGGCGAAATCCTAACCCCCGTACGAGCAGAGCACACTAAGTACCATCGTTCAAAGTAGCTATGCAACAAATGACATTTGCACCTGGTGGAGAGTCGTCGAAACAAGTTAAGAGCGTTCTGTGACCAAAGAGGTGGACCTGTCCTGTGAAACTAGCGCCTCTCCAGTGACTAGAACGGTGCACTGCCGGGTACAGGAGGGGGAGGAATAAAGTTTACTCGTAGTATGCAGCTTAAGGGTGGGTGGTGACCACTAGGCGCTGACTCCGCCAGCGCGTTCCACCAGGGAATTTGGGACCCGCCAAATGGTCAGAGCCGCCCATGTGCCACCTCCCGCTGATCAATAGAGGGTATAAGGGGTAAGAAATTTTGGGGGCACGCCCACAAAATGTGGCAGATGGGGGGGGGGCGTTCGCGGGGGGTTGCACTACTGCACCACCGAAAAGTACCACCATCGGCATCACGTGTTTAAAAAATAACCCTAATTTCTTCATTGCAAAAAAGAGGTTACAGCCTGCACACTATATGTGCATTCACGATGGTTTTGCAGTTTAGCAAAACTTTTAAAACTTGAAATTAGTATTCCTAGTCCCGAAAATAGCGTGAAATGCATACTTGTCTGTAGATGTATCATTTCTATCGCAATTTACACAAACAAAAATTTTTCGTGATGAATTAGTGACCACTTTGACTTCCTAATGCAATATTTGCTGCATTTTGGCTGACCCAACGCCACCTCTACCCCTTAGACATCTCCAAAAATGTGACGGCATCACCACAGTTGCTATACGCGCGGGTATAAACACTTGTGCGACTTTTGCTTCACTCGCTGGGCGGTCAAAAGTCACCCTTGCTCGTGGTAACAGATAAATCCACACAAAGTTCGGCCGTCGTCTTCGCAAAGTACGAAAAATAACGAAACATCTCCTCTCCTTAACCATAAACTACATTCTTTTTCAATCGCAAAATAAAGTATTTACTTTTGTAGAGTGTTAGATTCAGTTACGGGAAGTAGCGCGTTGTCAACTGCACATAGCAGTCAGCGGTAGATAACATTTTTCGCGTTTTAGCGCTTCATGTACCTATGAAAAGTGACATACGTTTTCGGACCAATTTTGCAATTCTACCCTCGCTGTGGAGCGAGGTGAATGTTAGCTGGCGGATATTCACAAAATTGTTTGCAAGTAAAAAACACAGTAAAAACAGTTTGCGAGTGATCGCCCCACGTGCGTGGTTTGTCCCCTTGAAAACAGCGAGCTGATTGCCAAGGCCCCGGATAACAAAATGTTCTCTTCGATAACGTGTATGAGGAAGTAGGTTTGTAAATCTGGACTTGCTTTTTTACTCGCAATTGTAAGGATTGCCATTATGGCAGGTATTCTGATGCAAAAGGGTCTGTCCGACGGTGTACTTCATCTCTGTGATGGCAATGCGATGACGGAATCGCACATAACTCCACTAGCCTGGGCAAACGTTAGTGGGGGTTTTTCTGCGGAAATAACAGTGCGAAACCTCACGCTACCACGCGCATTTGAAGGATGCTGTGAGCGGGCGACGCTACTGCCGCGCCTGCTTCCGTTCCATCACGTTCGTCACGTCCGGCCGCCCGTAATGGCCGTCTTTTTGTCTCTGTTTCGGTCCCAAAAGGCGAGTCTTCACGAGCCGTTTGCGTCACGTGCGATCCTGTATGAAGCGCAGTGTTTTGCATTTCGCAGTCTTTTTATGTGTATTGTTAGATGACGATATTTTTACGTTGTCGAAAATTTGAGTGCAGTTGGTCTTTACGAGGCTTCCACGCTTGGCACGGCTCAGATGACTTGTACCAAATATCAACGTCCGTATCCAAAGCAAGCATTACGGGGGGGGGGGGGGGCAGTATGGTAGGCAGATATCCAAGTGCACGGACAAATGGCAAGCGCTGAGCGCGTCAACTCCTCCTATTTTGGTCCGGACACATCCACATTACCATCTCCGACTACGTCCACCACAGAGGTAGTAACATCGCAACTCAAGGTACGAGGCCAGTCCAAGGGCGCCTAGGCACCTCTCATCGGTTGTGAATACCCATTGCGCGCCTCAGACGCTTTGCATCTGTTTTTATAGTTTTCGAATCGCTTCGTCCTCTTGCACGAGCGACTTTGCCATCCGCTTCGGCCTTGCGGCTTCAGCCGGAAAGCGCTTCAAGTTAGATTGAAGGAACAAGTACAATCAAAGCAACAACATATGACGGTAGCGCCATTAAAGTCTGGTTTGTTTACAACTATTTCGCTCACATATGTAGGTTGTTTGCAAGAAAAACACACAAAAAAACAAAACTTGAAACACGTGTGCGTCACCGTACATGAGTTCCGTGAACCGCGAGCGCAGATATTTCAATTTGAATTTCGGACACAACTACATAGATGTAGTTACGTCCACAAGGCATTCAACCTCTCTTTCCAAAAATGGACAGACGTTCGTTAACGTAGCTTCCTTCTTTTCTTTGACTGTCCTCGTTCCCTTGTTCTAAGTTTAGGCGCTTTCCCGCTTACAGGGGCAGACAACCGATTTTTCGCTGAGTCCTTGTCCTCTATCTTAAGAAAGCTAGCAGTTTTGCAAGGTGGAGTAATCACAAAAACTACTTAAATAAATTGGCGGAAGTAATTGCATGTCGGCACTAAGCTTTCTTAAATATGAAAGGTGGTGTCATGAAGTGTCTAAACCTGACACTACAACAGGCATGCAAACAACGCCGTCTGTTTCAATGCGTGTTCCAAAAATGGCGTAAACGAATAGGAAAGCCTGCATATTATCAGTGTTTTAGCTGGAGACGAGTTCTTAAACGCCTCTTTTTATCTCTCGTGCAGTTAAAAGTACGTCGCCGCGAGGCTCGCTGGCATGGTTGCCAGCATTAGTTTTGGCAGTATACTTAAGGCAGCATACGTAAGATCTACAAATTCCGCTTGCAAACGTTCTAGACCCCTGTCAGGGAAACCGTTTTGGTTCAAGGGGCTTCAAGTGTGTGATGCACTTTCATTTGGGATAAAGAAAATATGCACCACAAAACTCGATTGTCTGTCTACAAGCTATACACAATCAACTACTCCTCACTGGTGCTCTGTCCGCCTTATGCTTTTGAATGGCTTCGATCACGGGCGAACGCAAAAGTGGCTGAATAGGCCGCACCCCTCCCTGAAATATTTAGGTTTAGGATGGAAATACTGAGTCTGGAAATTAAGAGGGTTCTGAAGACGAGGACATCGAAAGGGAAGACAAGGCCACTATAACTTTGGCTACCCATAACAATTTTTGCGTTTCACGCTACTCTCTAGGTTTCACATTTTCGGTGTCTGCTCTCACCTCGACGATGATGAACCATATTGTAATGCCCAAGAAGACAAACAAAGATGACCAAAACAATCAGAGCATTATGTGCAGTACGACCGCTGCATCCGGAAGTTTCTTATTAAAGCGAAGCCGTCAGCCTGCCACTGGTGTCGTCTGTAGTCCACCCAAAACGCACTGCAGGAACGCCAACTTTCTCTGGCGATGACGATGGTGAATTAAAACGATAAAATTAAAATAAAACCTGGGCCCTCGCGTTAAGAACCCGACGCCATTTTGGTGGTGCAAGGACGTGGAAAATTATACAGAAAATGCGCTGCTCCATCTAACGACAACCGTTCAACGCTGGCAAAAAGCCATAGAATACCCGTATCGGCTCTTACCATACACATAATGTAGAATCGCGTCACCACAATACTTATCATCATTAATAAACAGGGTCCGCTCGCTAATGGGGTTGGCTTGTTTAGTGTTTCTTTTTTTGGAAAGCTTCGCGTTCCCAATCGTCGTTTCCACAGGGGTATAGTTGTGCTCGTGTCATTTTCTCTGTTCTTTTTTCGCGCCGAGCCCCCCTCAAAACGAAGTCCTGCTAGTGCCACTGGTCCCCTCCATTTTGCGCAGCTGCTGATTTGCTTTCGCCCTTGCCAAGTTAAACCACATCGTATGTAACGCATCGAGCGGCATAGACACTTGTAGCGTAGGAGATATTGATGTCTAGGACATCGGAAGAATGTATGAAACATAGCCCAACACAGCTCCGCTGTGAAAACGGAAAGCTGCTAACCTGCATGCGACGGAGGAGGTTGAGATGCCGTGCTTCCCGGTCCAGCTGCGCTGTATCATTGTGTTCCCGTTCTTGACCAGGAGAGCTCTGCAAATTTCAGGACATTGCGGGGTTAGCGTTCTTGAGTAATACGAGAACGCTAATTGCGGGGTCAGCGTGTTATGGGTTCATTCGCTGATAATTCAGCTTGATGTAAAAACAGCTGGTACGAAGATTCGCTAAGTCCTCTGCAAAACACTGGCATAGAATGTTGGAGAAAGACGTGCATAACTCGTTTTAAATAATATCGACGCCTTGTAATCCAAGCGTTAAGAATAGTTGCATATACTCCGCTGTTGTATCATTTCAGACCTATTCGATAATAATTAACAATCGTTAACGATCTTCCCTAAATGAGCATTAAACTATTAGTAATTATTCACAGAGTCACTCACAACGGCATGTTTTCTCTTAGGCGATCACCCTTGCTGCCATGCCTTTAAAATTTCCCCAATCACCTCGTCATTACGATTTCACGAACGTATGAACCTTCCCATTAAAAGTAAGATGGACTTCTTAAGATCCCACAGTGTGCGTGTACCGTGGCGACAGTCGTTATGTAATGCTGCTCAGTAGCAACCACAACCCTTCTAGAGATCGGGTTTGCGCAGTAATATCGCACATATAACCTCAAAAGCTACGCCAGTGCCCTGCGATATGCCACACCATAAAGGAAAGCGGTCTTCCCGGCTTGTATCTTTCCCCATTAACATGCGTCCACCCCGGGTTCGTGAGCGGATCATCCGAAAAATAAAAAAAAATCATGGATACCCAAAGCAAGCGGTTCTGACCTCGGTTGGCGAAGGCGCTCTGGCCGTGACTAGGACGCTGCTACGGCCTGTGTAGCCTCGTCGGCTGCTGGATGGCATTGGGCTGACTGCTGGTCTGGACGGCTTGTTCCGGGGTCGAGTATCCAGTGACGATGATCCACTTTTACGACCGCGTTTCCCCTGTCTCGGGAGCTCTGCTTTCGAAGGCGAGGATGGCGCTCTGCCTTTCGCTGGTGCTTCGGCGGCCGCGTTCGGCTGACTCATCTGCGTAAGGGGCCAAGACCGGCTCGCTTGTAGAGCTGCGATTCCTGACTAATGAAGACGATGACGTGCTCGATGAAAGTGGCTCGTAACGACAGGGAGATTGGCCAGTCCATGAGCGGACTATGGCAGATTCACGCAGGCTGGTGATAAAACCTGGACATTAAGAAATATGACAAAAGCAGTTGTATCTTTACGGGATGCACCAACTAAAACTGGCACGTTATTGTTCGAAGTATTTGACGCACACCGACAGAATAATTAAACATCCCCCATAATGTACGTTAATCGTGCTCGGAGCGCCTCTAAAGACAGTGGCCGCCGAAAGAGAGAGTTTAACAATGCACCTGCTGATGTGCCCTCAATGTTGGATGTAATAAATAGCTGGCTTGAATATAGGGGACGCCTGCATTAGTCAAGGCTGATCTGGCGTCTCTTATTACTTTCCGCCGGAACAACGTAAAATATTTAAATGGCTTATTGCATGGTATATTCCGAAGCTTTGGCATAAAATTACGACGTTAAAACATTAGGAAGAGCAGAAGCCTTGCACAGGGCAGGCGGTGTTGTGTTTCTTTTCCATTTTCGTTCCAGGTATCTATCCAAAGTTGAATTTGTGAAAGGAATAGATATCTTAAATAAACTCACTTATTTTTAGACTTTCGTATTACTGTTGTAGACTTTGTAGACTTTTGTGTTTTGTATTGATTGTACTTTGTATTCATGGGCGATGTCACCCGAATCAGACGTAAGCCACTGCCGCATTCTAACCTGGTACGGGTAAGGATGTGCAATTAATCATAATGGTCATGCGAAAGCATTTGGCAAATATCACACAGCACCAACCATGGAATGTCCTTTATTTCTACTCAACGGGAGCGATTCCAGGATATACGTCGCGTTCTGCGGTGTACAAGCCTGGCTGCGTGCGTTCACGCGATGATGGACACATACCCATGCCCTGCCGTGTGTTTTGGATTCGCCGGGACACGCTTCCCGGCCACACAGCAGCAGATCGGGTCTGCCACTCAAGAGACCTCCTACGGCCATTACCAAACTTCTTCGAGTTTCTACCGTAGAACAACTGTTTGTGGAAAAGGAGAACCTCCGCCGCGCCGTGCGTGCTTTGCTTCCGCCGCGTGGAACTGATCGCCCCAATGGGCTCGCTCGCTGAGAGGAGGTCCTGCTGCAGCGGCTTCGAGTTGGGGTGCCGTTATCTCCAGCAGTTACCCAGGCTTGGTTAGCCCGTTATCACGCCCCGTTCGCGGACACCTGCCCCTTCTGTGTGCTTCCTACGCCAGAAGCTGACGTTGAACGCCTTTTGTGGACCTGCTCTTGTCTCAAAAACACCCGAATGCAACACCTCCAAAGCACAGGGCTCCATCCTAGGAGACCCCCAGATCTTCAGCACTGGATACAGAAACCGCAGTACCGGTCTTTTCTTGGATTTTTGCGTGAAACAGGTGCAATGTTATACCTTTAAAACCTCCTGTTATGCCATAGGGAAATTTCTCGCAACTAAAAAAACTACAATAATTAGCATACATCGGCAAAGGTGGACCAACTCTACTCACTCAACTTTATTTTTGGAATCACCCCTCGCCCGTTCTCAAGCAGGTACAGTGCTGAGCAACTCATCTACGCTCCCCTAAACTCGAACTCGCAGCGAGCGCAAAACTGAGAACTCACTTGGACTCCGGACTCAAAATGAATTGAAAACTCAAAATTAAGTGGAAACTCAAAAATGGACTCAACACTCACTCAGGCTCAAAACTCAAAATACTCAGTACTCAAAGTTGACTCAACTCATTTGGAATCAGGGTACCCAAAATATGTCGGGCTACAATTCCCTTGCGATTACGTGGGCTCAAACTCATGATGCCACACTAGCCTCGCACTGACTCCAACTCAAACTCACGCCTCAGATTCAGCCCAGTGAGTCTGAGTGAGTGGACTCATGAGTCAGTCCGGCGACCTCTGCGTAGCAGTAAAAACGTATTGATAAGCATCGCCAGGATTTCGCGTTTAAAACTGGTAAGCATACTTAGGTGCGCAGAGGGATTTCTTTCTCCTGCCTCTGTTCAGCACAGAAAATTGTCTTCTCCTGGACCTCTGCTGCCAGTCGTACGCTCATATGGTATGAGCCTACCGATATAATTCCTCACGTTATGCCAAAATTAGACCAAAGAGAGAGAATCGGGATGTGGCCTCATCCGGCTGCTCGGACGTGGAAACTGTGCAGCGTGTGTTCCAGCGGGCGCGGGCGGCTGCCTCGACCAATGGGATCCCGGACTAAGGAACACCACCCACGTGAGAGAAAGACAGAGAGAGATAAGACTTTATTAGGTACAGATGGGTTAAGGAGACGGGAGTGGCCGCCAGGCTGGTGGCGACTAAAGCAGCTCGTACAACCAAGAGGCCTTGGGTGGCCAGGTCGGAGCTGCCCAGCGCCTCCTCCCACAGCTCGCTGCTGGTGCTTAGGGGGAAGGGGTCTTGAAGGCATTCCCACATGCAATGTGTGAGTGATGCATACGCACCACAAAGGGGATATTCAGGAGAGGGAATTCTGACGGGTGAATGTGATGGAGAAGGGATCTCGTTTGGAGGCTCCCGTTTGAAGGAGTCTCCATGTTCGTACTTTATGTTGCGGAAGAGATGCATGGGCTGGTGGGTAGAGACGACGGGAGGCTTCACAACTTCTCCCTCCTTTTAACCCTCTCTTGTGCAAAATTAAAGTTTTTCATCCTCTCTTCTAATTCTCCTGCTCCAGTTAGCTATCTCACTGGTCCTGGAGCAGCAGTGAGGCAGTATGAGCTGTTGTGAAGGTGCCTTACTCAGCCAAGTACCAGTGCTGCGCAGAGCTGAGTGATTAAGCTGTCAAGGCGACGGTGAGTTAAAGAAGCATTTATATACAATACTTACCAGGTCGTTACATGGCTCGCACAAAGGCGAGAGCACGTCTCAGCTCGCGGACTCCGTCCATTGTGGTTCTCCGTCCGTGCGCCTCGGGCTTTTTGTATCTTTGGGGGTTCGTTTCAACCACGAGCAGTTCAAATTTCTCGAATCAGGACTTCCACTTGTCGTCGTAGCTCCTCCGGCGTCACGCACCTGAACAGAGGCTTCGAAGAGATCACCACTTTCCCTCGTCGGGATCGAATTTGGGTCCCTCGCGTTACAAAGCCGATGTCAACGCCATTGCGGAGGCATACGTACCTTATTTGCAAGTGTGGGGTGATCGGTGCAGTGCGCTGTTGCCAGGAATTCTGGCCGTTGCTAGGACTCAAATAACTACACAATAATGTAAAATAAGAAGATTATAACGAATTAAAGCGTTGATTACCCAAATTATTGAAAACTTAATCCAGTGTCTCTTTATGAACCTTTCACAGAGCCTCCTATAAAAGGCTCGATTTTCAAGGGCTTTTTTTCACTTCTTTCAGTATCAACGCCAGGATGATACTGAAACTAGCCAAGACAGTGATTCGCCATCGGGCAGATTCCCCACAGCGTGCAGTGATTGGCCACAGCCCGCTGGCGAATCAGTGCCCGCACTTGACAGCTTTCACGTTCAGTGGAACTGCTTATTCTTCGTGCCTTAAAGATGTAATTGTTAATTCATATATTCGCTTTCGTTTCTTCGTCATTTGGCGCGAATGACTACCACCAGATTGCTTTCTGCTTTACCGTGGTTGCGCCTCTTTCTTCGCTTGTTTCTTCGTCTTGCGGTGTGAATTACGTCAACCAGAAATTTGAACCACGGCACAGCTTCCCTAAAATCATGCTTCGGTGAGGCTGGTGTCAACCTGTTCTACTCACGCGCATCACTTTTAGGTGTGACGCGGTACGCACTGTCATAAGCACTTACTTTTGGAAATCATATATTGACGCGCAATATCCGCTCAAAACTCTCAATTTCTGGCGAATGCCCCTAAGTGGCTATGCTCCACGAAGAAAGAAACTTTTCTCGCACCGCTAGCAACGGGCGGAGATAGCGTAGCTGGCATGCCTCCATTATTTGACATGTTTAGGCCTTGAGCCTGTACAGTCTCTGGAAACCTCGTATGGCCGTGCGACATGGACAACCGGATGCACGACCTAAGAGAAAACACTTCACTGAAAGCATCGCTTATATCAGGATGTAATCAAAATGCAGGAGCAGAACCTGATTGGGCTGGCATGCTCTATGAATTAACTAACCTGAAACGTTTGCATATGCCCCACCCGTAGTAGCGGCTAAGCTTTTTACCACAGTGTGGTTGAAACATGCTGTTTTGGCTTTGTGTTCAGTGTACCAAGCCGGTAATAAACAAAAGTAAACAGGGATAGCGCCTAGCACAGTCGTAGCACATTGGGCTGCTACTGCGGTTCCAATTCCATGCGATCACATATCTTTTTGTATTTACTCTAAAGGAGTGGAGATTTTTTATCGGACAAAAACTGCAACAATAACGACGGGTTTTCGCTGAATGAGGCAGCTAAAGCTTTCGCCTATATAAATTTATCACGCAAGGGAACGGCAACCACCTGGCCTGGATACACTCCTGGTCCTTTTGTTCAGCCTTCCTCTCAATTAATTTCCCGGCCTACTAAGAGCTGGGGATTGTAGGTGATATTCGGAGGTGAACGGATAAATGAGATGAGAGGGAAGTCCTCGCACGAGGTCAGATCGCCGCAAGAAGCTTTTAGAACGTTTTCTTGGAGCGTGAACTTGAAACGACGTGCCCCGAGATATTCTGTAAATCTGTGGTATCAGTGGTGGTGTCATGACGTCAGAAGAGTAAGGTAGGAAAAAGTCTCTTGTTGCTGCTCCTCCTCCAAGCCCGAACTTAGATCTCAACCATTCTGAAACTCCAGTGGCTGCAAATGTACACGCTATGACCGATTACGTAAATGTGGGGCAATGCGCACAACAGCAAAGGGTTTTACATGAATGACCTGCGTTTCCTTCTGAACTGACAGCCCATGCGTATCTCCTGGGTCCAAGCCAGATGGGTCACGGGTGCAGCAACAAGTTTACATGCAACGTGGCATGGTTAAAGAGGTGTAAAGAAAACGTGTCGTTCTACTGTGAACGCCGCAAAAAGCTAACCTCAGGATTAATAAATTTTGTAGTGCATTTCCTAACGACTGCTGTTTTATACCTCTCTCTAGATAAGGTAAATTCTTCGTAAAACAAACATTTTTGAATTACTTTGTTCTGCTCTCAGTGTATACTAACGCCGCTTTGGCTGATTCACTCGTTCAACCAGAGCAAAGAAATAAAAAGACGTGAGCAGTAATTTTATACAAAATTACGAAGTGGTTATGTTAGAAAGTGGTTAGAAGTGGTTAGAAATTTCCCTACGGCATAACAGGAGGCTTTAAAGGTACAAAATTGCACCTGTTTCACGCAAAAATCCTAAGAAAAGACCGGTACTGTGGTTTCTGTATCCAATGCTGAAGATCTGGGGGTCTCCTAGGATGGAGCCCTGTGCTTTGGAGGTGTTGCATTCGGAGTTTTCGAGACCAGAGTAGGTCCACAAAAGGTGTTCAACGTCAGCTTCTGACGCAGGAAGCACACAAAAGGGGCAGGTGTCCTGCGAACGGGGCAGTGATAACGGGCAAGCCAAGCGTGGGTAACTGCTGGAGATAACGGAACCCCTACTCGAAGCCGCTGCAGCAGGACCTCCTCTCAGCGAGCGAGCCCACTGGGGCGATGAGTTCCACGTGGCGGAGGTTCTCCTTTTCCACAAACAGTTGTTCTTCGGTAGAAACTTGAAGAAGTGGTAATGGCCGTAGGAAGTCTCTTGGGTGGCAGACTCGATCTGCTGCTGTGTGGCTGGGAAGCGTGTCCCGGCGAATCCAGAACACACGGACAGGGCATGGGTATGTGTCCATCATCGCGTGAATGCACGCAGCCACGCTTGTACACCGCAGAACGCGACGTATATCCGGAATCGCTGCCGTTGAGTGGAAATAAAGGACATTGCATGGTTGGTGCTGTGTGATATTTGCCAAAGAATGTTTGGCATGACCATTATCATTAATTGCACGTCCTTTCCCGTACCCGGTTAGAATGCGGCAATGCCTTGCTTCTGATTCGGGCCACATCGCCCATGAATACAAAGTACATTCAATACAAAACACAAAAGTCTACAAAGTCTACAAAAATTCTACGAAAGTTTAAAAATAAGTTAGTTTATTTAAGATATCTATTCCTTCCACAAATTCCACTTTGGATAGATACCTGGAACGAAAATGGAAAAGAAACACAACACCGCCTGCCCTGCGCAAAGCTCTGCGCTTCCTTTAGTTTTAATGTCGTAATTTTATGCCAAAGCTTCGGAATATGCGATGCAATGAACCATTTAAATATTTTACGTAGTTCTGGCGGAAAGTAATAAGAGACGCCAGATCAACCTCGACTAATGCAGGAGTCCCCATATTCAAGCCAGTTATTTATTGCCGCATCCAACACTGGGGGCACATCAGCAGGTGCATTGTTAAACTATCTCTTTCGGCGGCCACTATCTTTATAGGCGTTACGAGCACGATTAATGTAGGTGATGGGGGATGTTTAATTATTCTGTCGGTGTGCGTCAAAGCCTTCGAACAATAACGTACGAGTTTTAGTTGGTGCATCACGTAAAGATACAACTGCTTTTGTCGTATTTCTTAATGTACATGTTTTATCACCAGCATGCGTGAATGTGCCATAGTCCGCTCATGCACTGGCCAATGTCCCCGTCGTTACGAGCCACTTTCATTGAGCACGTCATCGTCTTCGTCAGTCAGGAATCGCAGCCCTACAAGCGAGCCGGTCTTGGCCGCCTACGCAGATGAGTCAGCCGAACGCGGCCGCCGAAGCACCAGCGAAAAGCAGAGCTCCCGAGGCAGGGAAATGCGGTCGTCTGTAGAAACTCCCACTCAAGATAAGCGGCATCAGAATGCTACAAATTAGGAGATAATTCTCTGGATTTCTGCAGAATTTTTGTGTCGGATGTTTTATTATAACTCGTTCTTACCGCGACTAGTGCGTACACGCGTGCACTCGTTCCGGCACAAACATTTCTCCAAGCCAGTTTCGCAACTAATTCCCAATCGTTTCATACACATATCAAATCAGATAATTTCCATTCACGAATCCCTATACAAGCTACCGTCGTGTGCTGCAATGCATCAGTTTGCTGCAATGCGGTGTGTTCTACCGAAAGGCATTACTTGGCGCGGGGTAGCAGCGCTCCGTCCATCGTCGCCCTCTTGACAAAAAAATCAATGAATTTCACGGGTGCAAACTTGTACGGGTAAAATTTTATTCAAGCTTCAAATAAGGCAATCAAAGAGCCCACATCGACTATTCCAGATATTGCAGATGGGGAAACGGCGGAATTATTCTCGGAAACCATCGTACACAGCCGGCACGCACAGTCATGACCGTTCGCCTTCCCCGCACAAGCTGTTGTGGCTGCCTTTCGGACGTTAGCCATTGTTCAGCTTTTGTTGGTCCGAGGTTCCGTTGTTCCACGAAAAGTGGTCATCAGGGGTGGTGATTAGATGCGGCGAATGCAGGTCCACCATAGTTTCATTGAGCAACAAGAATGGCTGCCGTGATGCGAATGTAGAGGTGACGTTCGCGGAACCCGTGGTGGCCACTATGGGGTCGTGGGCTTCGGCCAACGACGTCCGCTCCGAAGACGTAGTGTTCTCCACAGTGCTGGTTATTTCCTGCAGGTTGACAACAAACATTAAAATTAATAACGACAGATCCGTATCGTCATCTTCATCAACAACAGCCTATTTGTATCCACTGCAGGACGGAGTCATCTCCCAACCATTTACACCCACTTCCTTCATACTTTCCTTCATTGCTTCGTTGCTTTGTTACATATGGCCGACCTGTGCTTTTAAATATTACATGTTTTAAATTAGGTTTCATTCAGGATGCCAAAATGAGATAAAATGCCCACGAAATTCGGCAGAGTGCTTGCACTCTGATGAGTGCACGGACTCTCACTCGACTAGTGGGCCCGGAAAGAACTTTATCCGGCACCACCCTCCTCTACCGCTAGACTACTTAGCCTAGACAGGCATGCTTAAAAATTGTTGGAGCTTTATTGGGGTTTTTGCAAGGGAGGAGCCCCGGTAAACACCCCCTCATAATAACAAAGAAGACATATTATATCCATTAGTACCTCCAGGCTTTGCTTCACCGGTTAGACAGCAAGTGCAAGTTGCGTTGCACTCGCCGTAACGTGACTTTTGTGTCGCGGCATCGCGTGAAGATAAAAAAAAAACAAGGAAGCAGCGCAGCATTCCCCAAGAAGCCACAAAGGGACATGATGATGATGGTTGGATTTTTATGGCGCAAGGCCAGCGAGGGCAAAGAGCGCCAAACCGAAGTGGTGAACGAACGAAACAATAAAAAGGTCGCTACTAAAACGTATAAGCAAGAATGACAGCAAAATCAGTTAAAGAGAATGGTGTTGGCTGGTCTAGAAGGGCAGTTTTTGATTATGCATAAGAAGAAATGAGGTGTTACAAGTTCAACTTTGATAAATACTCAAAAAACACGCTTTATGAAAACCATAAGGTGGTCACCCAGAAACAGAACTTTGAGTGGAAGGGGATGTGTTGTCCGTACAGTTGGGGAAAGTGTTTGTGTCGTGTTGTTTCCAGTGCTTTATATTGAATCAAAATGTGAATTGCGATAGGTGTTTCCACACTTGCTGCACAGGGGTTTTGAAGAGCCAGTGAGCAAGTGGGAGTACATTGCATGCGTGTGGCCTATTGGTAATCTAGCTAAGGCAACTTCGATAAATCTGTTGTGTTAGCAGTGGCGTTTCGTCCCAAGTGTGCTTTTATTACGTGTAGTTTGTTGTCTGTGTTCACTTCAATGTATCTGTCATGTTTCCCGAAGTTGTTGCTTGATGTGCGGCTTGAAGGTCGTTTAGGGTACTGTTATTATGTCCGCTGTGTTTTTGAATGCAGTAGCAGCGACCCTTTCATCTGCCACCTTTTTTCCGGCGACTCTCGAGTGACTTTTAATTGGAACTCAACCTGCACCCATTCTGAAACCAGAGTGACCTGGAGTCACGTCAAGATTTCAGAGATAATCTGTCATAATGGTCCTCAGAATACGATGCACGATGTGTTTTTTGGAAGCGTTTCTGGATGATACCTGGCGGACAACGCTAAGTTGGAAATTATAAATTTCTCAATGTGATATTCCACGAAGGGATATCTACAACAGGGAAAAATTCCGTGGGCCTCCGCAGTAGTGAAAGTTGCATTCATGGTCTTGGAAACTGAACAATTAGGCCCGTGTGCAACACAGGACAAACTGGAGGCAGTTTTGGAGGCGTCACGGTAAAATTCTGTACGCCGGTATTTCTCCTGCAGAAACGGGAATTGCCGCCGAATTGTATTTCTTGGTGTCCTGTTTTTGTCAATTTGGGTAAAATACAAGTCGCACGACACAGGGAAAAGGTGCCATTTGTCTATGAAATGGGCGAAATATGATTTGAGGGTGTTTAAAAAGGAGTATTCAAGTAAAGCTGCGTTCTATTCCACTGTCTGTGATTTTGAAACAGAAAACAATGGGCGCGTAAAAAGGAGCTGGGATGTAGATGTCGTTAAGGACACGATTAGAGGGATGGTTATACATTGGGAAAATTTTAGAAGGGTATAAACATTCAACATAAGTTCTCTGGTGCTCTAGGCCCCATTGTTCGCATTCAACGTACAGACTCTGGATTGGGCTAGTACGGGAAGTACAACACGAACGCAAAGCCTGAAGTGCAGCAGTTGGTCTGGAATTTGCGGTGCTCTTTTTGTTACTACCACATACACAACACCCCCATAGCCAAATATAGACTCAGCAACCAATCTGGTAAAAATACGTAACAGAAGCTGTTAGTCCACACCATACAATTGTTGTGAGAGGATTGTAGGATTTTTGATTTTTTTAGGCTTCTATGTGTAAGATTGTTAATACGAGGAATGAATGTGAGTTTTTCATTCAACACTACACCTAAAATCTTGTGTTACGTTTTTACAGGAATGGAGTTAATTTGACTTTAAAATGGGGCCCTCCATGATCGATTAAGATGAAAACAGTTTTTACCTTCCGAGCGAGCAAGTTTGTTTACCCGAAGCTGGAACTGACGTGCACATATAGTCATGTTCCATAATTGAAAAAAATGTTTGAACATCGCCTAAATACATTGAACACGACATTGACATTGGCAATGCGTGCCGTAGTGAATTCCACTTGACGATAAACAAGGTGCGGCTCAAAACGCCACTTTGAGGCATGCCACTTTTTTTCTACGGAAACGTTTGATAGTGCCGACCTAAATCTGACACAAAATGTTCGTTTAGAGTTGTAACTACAAAGATTGTTCAGCATGTTACCTGACATACCAAAAGATATTACGTCTCCAAGAAGGCCGCAGTGCCATTTAATATTACAGGCCTTTTCAATATAAAAAATAGCCGTCATTCAATATTGCTTATATATGTAGGCATCCTTAATGAAGGGTTATAAAGCAACAAGTTGTTCATTTGTGAACAGCCCCGCGGGAAGTCTGCCCTCCAGCTCTCGAAAAGACCATTGAACTTAAAACAATACCTTACTCTCCTGTGTGTCATTTTCTCGCGAAACTTCCAAAGGCAGATTGCCAGAACGATGCGCCGATTGCTTTCGGGAAATGAAAGGTCCTTCTCCACTATCAGGAACGTCAATGCTATCATTATTGCTCCATCATCGCTGACATAAGTGTGGGTGAGGTCCAGGAATTTTTTTTTTTTTGAGGTTATAACCTTTGGACATCAACTTGGAGGGGCTTACGTCATAACGTGTCTTTCTCACTCCGAGCAAGTGTTGCCACAGTTACGGCGAGCGCTGGAGCCTTTCTCGTTCCGAGCAAGTGCTTCCATGATTACTGCGAATGCTGCAGTTTTTTGCCAATCTTGGCCAATCTCCCTAAGTTGGTATGCATGGCTCGGCAAAAGTGCGCCGGGGACGGTGGGCGGTCACCGCGAGGCACGCGTGCACGCACAAGCGCTCGGCATTTTCTTGGTTTTTAACTACCGGGTGGTCGCCGCAACCTTGTTCAATCTCCCTAAGTGGGTATGCTTGGCTTGACAAGCGTGCGCAGGGGACGCTGGGTGGTCGTTGAGGCACGCACATACGAGCGCACGGCATTTTCTTGGGTTTGTTAACTGCCGGGCCGCCGCCGTGAATCCCACGCTCGTGTGGGCACGCTCGGCAATTTATTAGTATTTTTAAGTGCGGACACGAAAAATTACGATTTCCTAACAGCTTCGCTGTTACAAAAGCACACAAAGACATGCCACGCTGTTGGGAAACCGTGCAGCTCGCAATGTGGCCTGAAGACCCAACGGGACGGATCATCGACCTAGAGGAAATGTCCAATCCGTAACGTGATTACTTGACGAAAATTCCACCGAGACAACAAAAAGCAATCGAATCTGAATACCCAAGGAGACGAAATATACAGCGGCACACACTGAGAGAAAAGTAACTCTATTGACGGAAGGTGCCTCTTGTCTGGGGATTCGAATTTGGAGCCAATGGGCCGGGTCTGCTAGTTCAGTCTGCTGTCGCTGACCTAGAGTGCTTGTGTCACCAGCCACTCGTCTTCACTGGCGAATGCCGCGTGAAGTATGGGCGGGAAGGTGGAATGCTGGGGATAAACGCAAATTGAGCACTGTACGTCCTGGTATTCCCCGCCCTGTTGGCATGAAAGGGTACCCTCCATTTTTTGAAATTTGTGTATTGTGAGAGGAGTGTGAAAGTACCGGCTCTGTATTTATCGTAGTATAGCTCAGTGCCGTAATTTTAGTGTACTGTGAGGACTCGGAAGGAGCTGTTTGGAATGGCATGCTTCCCCAAGAGCTTTTATTGCTTCTATACAGCGGCCGCATGGGAAGAACATCTTCATTGGATGAGCATCCGCTGCCGCCCTGATGTCTAGTTCACGGGAGGGCGCATTTGCGAGCCCATTTTCAGGAATGCGTTCATACTGAGGAAACCAGAGAAGCCTGTATCGAGTTCAGCTGCTCTGCATTGTTTTCTTGGTTATCCTTGCTGTGGTTGTGTTCAGATGATTGTGTATGAGCGAATGGATGCGATTGGTTGAAAATGACTGCGCAGTGTTTCTGCTTGACGCTTTCAATGGATTCGAGGTCGGCCGTTCAGAATTTTCCATTGAGTCTGAAGATGGATTCCACCAAGTGGATAGATGATCCATTGAGTACAAAGATGGATGATCCACCAAGACGGAAGACCCAATAGAACCTAAAAATCCCACAAGACGAAAAACTCATTAAGACGGAAGACCTAATCGAACCCAAATATACACCAAGATAAATGATCCACCAAGACAGGACATACACTGTTGCATCTTTTGTCGTACTGGTCCTTCAGGCACCGAACCGGTGCATTCGACCGACTATGTCACGCGCTTTACCATTATTTAAAATGAATAACTCTCTCCATATTGCATCTGTCAGCTCACCAAATGGCAGTGATCCTCCTCATAATGTTTTGCGAAGCTACGCGAAACCATCAATCATACATATCGAGCCCAGCGGCGAATTGTAAGGAACAACAGCTTCGCAACCAGCTAGACAAAAATTTGCGGGCACCAACACAAGGTTGTATGCCCCAGCAGCAAGGAAAATGGGATGCTGATGAGAGAAAAATTGCGACTGTTATGCCACATGCGAGCGAGGACCCCTTTCAGGAGGGAAAGTACCCAGTCAGATGATCTTGTCTTTGGAGAGTGACTGACGCCTTAAAAACGGAGCAACTGCCACCATTGCCCATTTTGGCATCCACTGCCGTGTGTGTGGGTCACGGAGCAAGAATACCAATTCTTACTCCGTCGTGTGTGCACGTGGTTTTGTTTGAACAGTGAAATGTGGACGGCATGCGCACGGACTAGATATAGCGCAAGCGCCAGCCTTTTATATTCAGATACTACGTATCTGAGCTGTTCTGCATTTGGCCTGCCGAACCGAGGAGCTGTCTTGCTGCGAACGCTTACTGGCTTGTGACCCTACGGCAGATTTTGGTCTGTTGTCAACATGTGTGAGGTTGTTCAGGTTTCTCTTGTTTCCCTACCCTTTTCGATGCTGGTTGTGGCGAAGGTATCGTGGATTTTGTGTCCGTCCAAAAATCTAAGTGGTAAAACTCGGCTGCCCAATTTGACGCAAGGCCTTGAGGTGTTGTTTGATAGCTGCAGACGTTCGTGTGTGTTCGTTTATTTTTTTTTGCGTTCTTGCGTCTACGCTTGCTTTCATCTGGCTGTGCGCTTGCTTGAACTCGAAAGTGGCCGTTTTCTATATCGAATTTCACTTTTCTTTTCACGTCGTCATGGAGAGGCAGCGTCCGGTGTCCCAGGCACCATAGACGTCGAAATGGTAAACGCGTGCGGGACTTGTGAAGGCTCTCTGCTTTAAACTTGCCCTGTACCAATTCTCAACCACGAACGGATACGGCAACCTAGATTTCCGACTATCTGCCAAGATTGGGTGGCGTTGAGGAATGGATAGTCGGAGGAAGACTTCCGTCAGGGCTTTGTGTGTTTGTTCGAAATTCTATTTCACCTCAGCTTCGCTGGTTACCTTCAGAGGATGTGATGGCTCGCTAATAAT
Organism: Haemaphysalis longicornis; assembly: GCA_013339765.2. NCBI lineage: Eukaryota > Metazoa > Arthropoda > Arachnida > Ixodida > Ixodidae > Haemaphysalis > Haemaphysalis longicornis. Next base: position 90,676,714 of record CM023453.1, on the reverse strand, counting down.
TCGTTGTTGCAAAACGTTTACGTGTTTATGACACGGCAACCAAAAATACCATCTATTTCTGACCCAGAGGTGCGTCCGCGTTTTGTACTTTTTTGTGCCTCATACACTGCCGTTTTTGCTTCCCGAACGAGCCGTGAACTTGCTATATTTTTCTTAACCTGCACATACACAAGGAACGCATTACACCGCTCATCTTTCCATTTTCCCACAATAACAATCTGCAGCCGACTTAGCGCTTCCGAAATAGAGACTGCGATGATGCCACCGAGTTACACGGCTTCCTTTGCAAACGTGGCCAGTTTTGTTTCATTCACGCTCCCCACCGCTATGACAGATACTCTGCCTGCTAGAGTCAAAATGATCTGCAATTGGCTCCACGTAGGCACATAGTAGATAGATAGTAAGTTTCAGTTTTATTGCACTGCTTTTATAGCAGTACCAAGATCGCGAAGTACTGCTCCATAAGTGCAATCGTATATCTAAATGTAATCGAGGGCTGTTCGCGCATCACGCTCTCGAAGCCATGTAAAGAAGCGGTGTGATAAAGGTGGTTATAAAGTGGTCAATAAAAGGAAACTAAAGTAAAGGTCAATTACATGGATGCGATAGTTTCGCGTCGTATTTCCCAGCGCTTATGGCTAATGCGATGCCGCCTCCCGCGTCAGCTTAGCCAGGTCTGGGACCGCATTTGTGGAATTCGCCGCCCTACCGCATTGGTACCCTATACATGAATGGGATACGCTGAACAAAAATTGGCTGAGCTTGCCCTATCGGTCCAAGGCTGGAGAGACACGGGAGCTGGGTTTGAGCTGGCTTCTTCAGTTTCTCGTAAGTTCCGACAGGTTTTGCTAGGCTTTGCTAAGATTTGTTAGGCTTTGCGATGATTCTGCCAAGGCTAGACTAATGGCTGAGGGGTGAAGCCAAGTTTAGCCGGATTTTGCAACGCCCTTCGTGTTGGTTCGCCCCACTGAAAGCGGATCCCAGGGCAGAAGAAGCTAGGTGGACGCCCATCTGCGCTATTTTCCCAGCCGTGCACACACTAGTGCAAGTGGCGCCAATTTGTTTTGCGTATTAGTAGCCCAAGAAATACTATCATTTTTAAAATAGCCTATTAAGGGGTGCGCATAAGCATATGCGCCTTGTGCTCACACTCGAGCAGGCACGAAAGCCGGCTTGACTGTTATAATGCTCTAATGGCGGTGGTGCACCCTTTACAGAGGGCGCAGTTTGTTATCTCCGTATTTTTTTGCTAACGCCGCCGGACCATGCTCAAATTTAAAGATTTCTGGTTGAAATGAACAAATGCGAATGCGCTACCGTCGCAATTATTCAAACAATTGCACAAATAACGCAGCTTTTCACGGCAATTCAAACATGAATTAAAGAAGTCAAAATCTGCCCTTTGCAATGGGAATTGAGAAATAAATTGCCTTAAAGTTACTGAGCAGCGCCTGCAATGTTAAGACCACGGACTTCAGCGATATTCAGAGCAAAAGGAACAATATTCTGTTCCTTGGGAGTGATAAGGGCGTTCAACTTTAATTCAAGCTAAGCAAACGGGCTTTAACCGAGCAACCGCCAATGACAACCGCAGCTAGCAGTAACAATGCGTCCTTAGCTTGCGCACGAGTATACATATGATTGCTTTTGACAGTGATGCACAGTGGCCATATCTTACCGAGCTGTTGTTTGTGAGATCTTGGTCAGAGATCGTGATGTTTGTCGATAGGCTTGTCGGAGATCGTGGTGGTGCGCCGGCGTATCTAAGAGAGAGAGAGAGAGAGAAGAAGAGAGAAAGGGGGAGGGAGAGCGAGCGAGCAAATTCTCGCATAAAATGCAAGATGTGGAAAGAGGTCGGCGGTTCAGTTGCAGCACAAGTGGTAACATATTAGGCGTTCTCTTCTCGTTCTGCGGGCAATGAAGGAGGATGGTCCGTACGCCAGGAAGCAGAAATGCGCTTCTGGCACTGGCCATACAACGCTTGGTGCGGCCATCCCTCACTTGTTATCTGTGCTTTAAGTGCAGAGCTCTTTATGTGCTCGCCTTGTCGTCTTAGTTCGTTAACGATCGACGCGAATGTGAAATCAGGCGGCGCAGCGAGGTAAAGGACCCAAGCAGAGCCTGATGTAACGTCGTCAGGAAGCCACGCTGAGGCTTGGAAAACCACGCGCTTTAAATAGTCATAACCGTTCAAACCTCGCGAACCACTGGCGCTTGTCATACACCTCCCCGTTGTTTAGCCCAAAGAAAACTGCAGAAAAGCAACAAAGTTATTCTTTGTCGTCATGACCAAAATTTGTACTGGCAGAATTTTGATAGCACGCAATTCGTATATACTACCACACGCGCTGCGTGTGTATGTAGATGGGACGACGCTTTGAGTTCGACGTCATCGTTCCACATCGCCGAATACGGAGTTAAGCTACAGAGGTGGGCGCGCGTCCAGCGGGGTCAAACAAGATCCCTTGTAGCGCACAGTACGACCACTGTTATTAGGGATTGTGCACTTGGAGAAGGAGCTATTTGCGCTTAAATTTGGTGCACATTCTTTTTATAGCAGCACGCATGGTGTGGTGAGTCATGAAATCTAGCGATCAAGTAGGCAAAGAAGCACTATTACGCGAGACGAGCACTATGCAGCCGACGCTGCACAGCCGTCAGGATCGTTGGCCTTCTCTGATACGACATTTTCCAACCGGCGTTAGCGATACTGCCATTTGCGGGACCCTGCATGTTGAGTCATACGCAAGGTTTCACCACAAGAATAATATCTACCTAACAATTGCCCAGGTGCAAGTCCGGTACGAAAAAAAAACCGTGTGCGGGCAGCGCTCCATGAGAAATATTGCAATACCATCTCTCAAGGCACGTGGTAAACAGGCGAACAAAAGCCGTGTTTTTGACGCCGGCGCCAGCCTCAGTCAGCATACCAACTTTTGTTTCCGGTAACTCCCCTGTACACGTCATTGCCGCCGTAACGAAACACAAGATGCAACGTCAAACATGAAATTCGGCCTTAATTTCTGTAATTCAATAGTGAATGAAACACTATTCACTATAGAGCACTATAAAACACCAAATCTTTCACAGAAAAGAAACGCATTTTGTCTTATGGCCCCTTTAATGTAAATCTCCCGGAAACCTGATGTTTTTGTGTTTAGCGGGCTTTGCTTTGTTGTGTTTCTGTGTTTTTCTGCCAGCTGGACTCTGTTGCGTGCGAAGTGCGCAAGGGCCTTTTTAAGTGCAGAGCACTGTAGGGCCGCGCCTTGTCGTTTCCAGTTTCCAGGATTCCAGTTTAGAAGCGCCGTAGCTTGGCATGCTGGCTTTCACCCTTTCCGCGCGAAGAAAAATACTTCAATTTGTTTTGATCATACTGTTGCCTGCTCTCTCGTCTGGTTTTCTCGTACCTGTCTTACGCTGCGCCGCACGTATATGGCTTTCGACAGCTAACCTCTTTTAGCGACTGTTGTTTTTCTACATGGGAAAGTAAACGAGGAGCTTTATGCTGGGAAGAAAACACATCGAAAACTCGGTTGTAAATATTTTGATTGATTGTAGGGTTTAACGCGCCGACGCAACGCAGGCGATGAGCTGCGCCGTAGCGGAGGGCTCCGGATTAATTTTGACCACCTGGGGATCTTTAACGTGCTCCGAAATCTCGTACACACGGGCGTTTTTGCTTTTCGCCTGCATCAGAAAAGCCGCTGCCGTGGCCGGGAATCGCGCCCGCAACCTCGTGCTCAGCAGCGCAACGCCTTAGCCACTGCGGCGGGTGGTTGTAAATATTTTAATGGTTCCCGTGGTTTGATAGTAAACTTAAAATCACTGTGGGCGCGGGAAGGACGAGTTGAGCGGCGGAGGAGCAGAAAAGGTACTCACAGCTCTTTCCATTCTTCTTCTGACGTAGAAGGCCATGATTACCAGTGCCACCACGGCGACGAACGTGAGGGTGGTCTTGATCACCACTAACGTGCCTGTACTAGGGTACCGCACGCCAGACTGAAATGACCCTACGCGTTCCTGACGCAAGCGGCTCGCCTGGAGCACGTAAACGGGCCTGGAAAGAGCAAAGCCTCAGTTAACTTGGCTGTCATCTGGGTCAAGTCTTTCTGTCATTAAGAGGTTTCAAAATTCAGTACACGCACTGAACCACACAAGAGGTACGAAATGTTACTGGGCGCAGGTAAAACGCTACAGAAACCACTTTCGAAATCTAGAAATTTGCATATTTGGATTTTACCTGCAAAAAAGCGTTGCAAATTTCCGTTGTTGAACAAGTTAGTACAACTTTCTTGGTGCAGGTAAAGCAAAAAGGGCATTTTAAGTCCTTACTTATGATTTAATATAGCAGTGTGTGAGGATTATGCGCGTGTGGTGATGTGGCAGTGCTCTGATACACACACGGTACAAGGTTATTGCTGAAGTATAATTTGTTTAGATGAAAATTTGCTTTGGCTACACTCGCAATTGTGGTACGGAAAATTGCTTAGCGTAAGGGAACACAGACGGGGTTCGACTTCCACGGTGACAACAAACGACTGCATCATGTCATGGAGAAGTGGAGGCTCGTATGTTTCATGCAGCCGCAATAGAAGAGAAGTTTTGGATAATCCGGGTAGTCCTCTGTCAGATTTATTTTAGAGCGAGAAGCATAAAATACAGCTGCTAAAATACGCCTGCTGGGAGACGCCTAAACCATAGTGCAATTCACTCGAAGACGATTTGTCGACCTCGAGAAGTACTGTGACATATTTGGCTGTTGCGTGTCCATGGTAAAAACTATAAGAAGAACCTGACCACTCGACACAAAGGAGACCAAAAAAGACTTACGACAAGACAGTCTAAGTTGCAGAATGTAGAAAATATTTATCTCCGGTAACAAACAAATTGCAAAGCGCAAAGTACAGGCCTCTTGAAAGCTCTGTCTCGCTGTCTCTCTGCGCACATGCACACACTAAATTTACTTCAATGAGTGAACGCAGGTATCAATAAGGTGGCGCTTCACTAAAAATCAGTTGGCAATCGGTGTGTGTTTGGCCATCAAAAAAAGCTTCTGAGACGGATTAATATTTAATCCCAATTATTAAACTGAAACTGATGGCATCGTTGTTAACTCTCTGAAATTCTTTCAAGCTACCTTTCATCAAGAAAGCAGAAAGTTATAATCGACTATGACCATCCTACATACCGTTACATAACATATGGCGTCCCGGAGGGACGAGTCTGGATCCTATTTTAGTTTCAATTGATGTAAATGAACCTCCGCACGCAGCACACGACTCGACGATACTAACGTATGCGAATGCAACTGCCCTTATATTTTGTGGGTATGGTCTTTGTCACCTACGCAATGCCACAATAACTGAAATCTCTAGCATCTCTTCCTGGGTTCTGAAAAAGGCAATCAATTACAAATATTGAAAAAACAAAATGTGTTATCTTTTCTTGAAGGAGGGCAATTAGTTATGATACTGCTTCTAGTTTGTTTTAAATGATAGAACCACTCAATGTGAATGCTGTCGGAAGTGTATAGCCGTGATTCGTCATAATGGCATGCAGCGCCGTTATCCGCTCACTGCTGCCACCCAATATTTCAAATTTCCCGCTTTCCCACTGCTTGCGCGATCCCTGCATGAAACTCCGCCAGCGTGAGTTCTGTTATTTTTGTGCTTGCTTTAATTTCGTATGCTGGAGCTGTTTTGCGTCATTTCGAACCGTATTTTTTTTTCTTGTGCGGCTGGAGCCATTGTGCGTCATTTCGAAAGCGCCTATTTTTACGCGACCGCTTTTTTCGCTTACTGTCGTAAAAACCAACGCAGCGAGCGTTCCTAACTAAATGAACGCGGGCGCTGCCGGTTATATACACATATTTTGCCTGAAATTCAACAGCAGTTTTCTTTGCGCTAAACAACGGGGAGATGTATTATAAGTGCCAGCGGTTCACAAGATTAAACGGTTATGACTATTTAAACCGCGTAGTTTTTTGAAGCCTCAGCCTGACTCCATGACGACGGTACATGAGGCTCTGCTTGGGTCCGTTATCTCGCTGCGGCGCTTGATTGCGGCAGTCGCTTGACATGGTCCGTTAGCGAGTATACGACGACAAGGCGAGCCCATAAGAGTGCTGTGCACTTAAAAGCATTGTAATTCCTAACTGTCCTCTGCCCCTAGCTTCGTTTTCTATACGGGTTCGGAACACTAAGCAAGCATCTAATAACAACTTCAAGTTACCATTCTGTATTAATGGCTATAGTGACATGATTACTCAATGCTGCGGTGCCACTGTATGGAACGATGTGCGAATTCACGTAAGAACTGCGAGATACTTCAAATTGTTAGGCACGGAGTTTCGCTTGGATAATCAGAACGTAGTTTGTTGTTACGTCTTTACGTCTCGTGAATGCTCTCATTACTCGTTCAGTTCTCAATTTTCTTTTTTATTTGTCTCTTCTCTCTTCCCTTCGCTTTTTTGAACCTCGATTGGTACCTGTGACTCACTTGTACGTGCAGTGCTGTATTGTACCGGAAGCAACCTCGGGCTCTCTGGTCAAATAGTCTGTAAGCATTTTTTCAGTCCTGTGATAATGGAAGCCTTGATTGGGTGACTGCAAGGTTTCAGGTGTGGATAATTGTAGCACAAATATAAGTCCCACTTTCCAATTGCTGTCCAGGTTACATCTCCTTTTTTGCCGTCGTCTCGTATTGTGCATTGGCGACTCGGTTGTCCGGGTGCCTGCAGGCATATCAGGTATCTAGGCGAGAAGACTGAGTAGTTCTTGGTTTACAATGAAACAGACGTAACCTACAGCGTGACTGAACAAGACAGAAATATTTTAAATCCGCCGTGTCCTTCAAAAGTGCATGCGAACTGTGTTACAAAATGGATAAACCTGCCCGGACTGCTCTTCGTCGCGGAAAATACTCTTCAGGTAGACGTGTCTCCAAAGATTATGATGGCAGGACACCAGCGAGCTTCCATCAAAGAAGGCGCAAGTATGGCCTAACGAGGAATTCCTCTGAAGCATATTAACAGGGAATGTTTATCACGTCGTCAGCGCCTGAAAAAGTATCACCACAATTTTCCCAACATTCTATACTTGACAATTTGCAATCATTACGCATCGATAGCGTCATATATCACGCATCACAATCCCGACGGATCACTACCAAGCATGATAGCTCACACAGTCGGAGCAGTTGCCGCGATTACGAAAGATTAGAATTGCCTGTTCGTTGAATGAACCATCATTGAATGCACTCCGTGCGCTAACGCACTGAAGCTTTCACGAAGTGCTAATTGGGTTTTAACGGGCTAAAGCAAAACCTTGGTGATGAGGCGTGCGTTAGTTGTTGGACACGAATTATGTTCTGACCCAACGTCCCTCATAGTCAGGCGAGAAAATTTCAGCGCTGAGTCCCCCTTCCCGCCAGTGCCACCACATTCAACGACACACACTCATATCTGTACTCCCTCCACCGCATTCGCGGTGTGAACCCTGTGGAAGGAGTCACTGCATTGGGGCGGCAATATCTGCCTCAATATCCCGCGGTGCGGCGACCTTCAGAATTTTGCAAATCTATTCTCATCGCAAAGCGAGCAACTGCCCAATGTGGAATTTCAGTCCCTCCAAATCTTCTCCTGACTGTTTAATGATATAATCTGTGACATTTCCTTCTTACATTCAAACTGTTGACTTGATATGTGGGAATAGATTGACTCAAAAAAAGGCGAAAGCGTTTGACTTGACCATGGTTACAAGAAAACAGCGGCGGGTGAGACCTCACTGAGAAGGACTATACTGAACAAGACCCCCATTGCGCGGAGAGATAGCATCGTTAAAGACGTAGGGCGATTGAGAAGTATAATGGCTGCATCTAATCTCACGGCAACCGTGAGAATTTTTTCCGGGAAATTCTCGCGGCAGTTTCCGTAAAAGCTGGCTGGCCTAAAATTTAGTGAATAATATTGCGTCCCAACGTAACCTCACATGACATAACCTCACCGAACCTAACGCAACCTAACAGAGCGCGTCATAACCTACCCAAATCCAGCCCAACTGCAACAAACCTAATTAACCCATCCCAACGACGCAGGGACACAACCTGTATTAAACGTTGTTCACCCCATTCTAGAAGTCCTGTGCGTCGATTTCTTGATATAGTAAAAACCAGAGTAAAAAAGTATTAGCAAAATCACGATGACCGGAAACTTCTAAAAGAAAAAAAAGATGGCAATGTCGGACTAGAAACTGAGCCTTCTTGTTCAAAGCCGAGTACTCTGCCACAGCACAAAAGAGTCAGGCTACAAACACGGCTTTTTAGGCAATATTTAACCCATAGAATTGCCGCGTAGCGTTCTTAGTCAATAAGAGGCGACTGCCGTGAGAAATGTCTGACCGAAATTCTCACTGTTACTGGGATAATACCCACTACCATACAAAATCCTTCCCCCACCCTATCAAATACCCAGCTTCGCCACATAGCTAAGCGCCGGCATGAAAACGCTACACGTTTTACTCCTCACTTCCACGGAATCAGCGTCCCTGGTTTCGTTTTTGTGCCTAAGGTGAACGACGTATTGCACTGGGATGGCCAAAACCACGAGGGTAGCTCAAGAAGCTCTCATTTCCCCACGATCGGAACAAAGTCGCTCTAAACAGTCATGACAACATACAAGCAAATAACACACCTTGTACCTAAACAAAACTTACCCGTCGTCTCTGGACGCCCTTTGACGACCTCGCATCCACGACCGGCAAGTCCGCATAATTGCTTTCTTCTTCGGCTTCGCGAGAAAGTAAAGAAGATGATACTATCGCGAGCACCGCCGAAAAATTTATGGCGATGTCGGATGGGCTTGCATGGCAGACCATCGCTTAACGCTGAGTATGGGGTATTGCTTGAGAGATCCGACTAACGCAATCTTTTTCTCCGGCAGGTCATGAAACGTCGCGAGGTTAATTAGAAAGTAATATTATTTCCATATGAAATAGTTGACATACCTGGGCGTGGTATTAGAAGGCTTGGTGGGTGCCAAGGTGTGCACCATTTGAAGTCCTAAAAAACAGTAAGACGCGAGGAGGATTTTTAGTGTAGTTGATAGAATAAAAGTTCCTGAGGACCTCCTCACAGATGTTGCCGATCCATCTGTTAAAAAGTAGTTTCAGTTTAAATATGTTTACTATGTGTGAGCTTCATCTGCAGTAGGCCAGTTGGAGGCATGCGCTTTTTAAAATTAACTCAAGGTACAAATGATTTATCCGGAGGGGCGCCAGAGTACAGGGCGGGAAGCTCCGTGACATCGTCTGCGGTGCTATCGTTTGAATTGAGCAGTGTGCAGTTCTTTTTGTTTGTACGAACCTATAATTTTCCCCCTGATCTCCAACATGGACCAGAAAATGAGCCCTTGCAGGTGGCCTATGCCTGAAATGTCTGCGGAGTGTTTTTGAAGCCATAGCACTTCAAAAGGGAGACAACTGGCTTCTGTAATTGTCCCAGAACATGACGAGATTTCAGGAAGCCCGAGCCGCTTCCTGAAGGAGTCATTCCTCGCCGCTTCCAGGTGCTGCAGGATAGGGAGGCTTAGCGGAATACGCCATCAACATAAGCCTTAAAAAGCATAACCATGGAGCGATAATTTCCCCAGTTCGCGGCGGCAAGATATGCCATAATTTGCGATGTCGTTAAAAATCCTGTCCTCAGCCTCTTCTCTTCCGGGGCCCACGAGACGTTTCTGTTCAATGTAATACCATATATCTTTGGGTCGGTACGTAAACAGAGGCCGGGCACCGAGGATTAGAAGACAGGCATCCATGCGATTGCGGGTGAGCGCCCTTGCGATGGTTTGTTCTGAAGGAAGATGAAGTTTCTTAGCATAGGTACACAGGTATCCTTGTAACCACCTTTTGAAGCTCATGCTGCGTTACCCTGCGTTATCTTGATGCACTCGACATACAAATGAAGTCCGCGTAGAGATCTAAATCGCAGCGACATTGTTCCTGCTACTCTTGTCAACTCGCTTGAGGCTTCTCGGCAGCTGAAAAGCTATGAAAACAAATGCATGTTTGTTAAAATAAAATAAAAACTAGCACAATCTCAGTGCACGATGCTCCAACATAATAAGCTTTCTGAGTTTGTAATCTGGTGAACCGGAAAAGAGGGCACAGCCAAACTATAAAGTGGGACGCATGTACCCCTGTAAATAAAAAGTAAAGTGTCCCTTCTCATTCCAAAACTCCTATTGCTGAGTCTCCGCAACAATTCAAGTGCCCGTTCCCCTTTGGTCGCGATATGGTTTATATGAGGGCGCCAATTCATTTTATTATCATATATTACACGCAAATACTTCAATGATGCCACCTGAGGAATAGTCGCCTCCCGATACGTCAGGCAGAGGGTAACCGGAGCAGATACCGGAAAAACAATAGCAGCGCACTTATCGACGTTAATTTTAAAATTTAATATGTTAACCACCTTTCGATGGGAAACAAATATTCCTGTAGCATTTGATAAAGAACACGAATGTCCTGGGCAGCAGAGTTTCTGCGAGACACGTGCTCACGTGCGCTCGGTATTTTTTTTTTTTCAGCTAAAGCCACTGCATGAAGGTCGTGCCCGAGGCATGGCGCCGGTGAACCGAGCGGTCACCGCGAGGCGCGCGCCTACGTGCTGGTGGCAAAACGTTTATTGAGCCAAAGGGAAGGGGTAGAAGGGCGTGGTTAGCCTCTGTAAGTCGAGGAGGCCTCTGGTCCGAGCGGCCTCCAGGGCGCGCTGCACCAGGGCCACCTGGCGCTCCCGTGCGGAGCTGGTCAACTCGGACTCCCACTGCTCAGGGTAACGGGAGAGGTGGGGGTGTGGGTGATGGGGGCAGGAGAAGACGAGGTGGTAGGCTGGGGGTTTTCTGTCTACGCCCGACATCTGTGTGTCGGCCTAAATAGCTCTGCTTTTTAAAACTACAAATTTTCGGCGTCAGGAGCCGATAGTAAGCTTTGGCGGAAACGGCCTGAGTGCGAGCCTTAGACGCGCGGAAGTTTTCTTCGAGGCTAACACCTGATAATAATACGAATTGTCTCTTAGCTGAATAATATGCTTTCTTTTTGTAAATGAGAGTGGTTCGAATGGTTCAAATCAATTATAGGGCTAAATAATAATGAAGCCGCTAAAGGAGTCCCGTTATTTGCGCTGAGTGGCGTAGGGGTAGAATCACGTGTTTTGGCGCGAAGGGCCTGTGTTCGATCGCTAGCAGTTGGAAGTGGGAATAATTCGGCAAGGTTCGTGATTTTTTTTACAGTAAAATGTTCTTTTTACTCAATTATACGCATTCATTTCGTTATTATGGGTGACTTGGTGCCTTTTCGCCCGGCTTACGGGCGGCATATCAACGTGTTTGAATAAATGTTTGTCTCGTACCATAACCGCGTGGAAATTGTACCTGCCACGGAACCAAATATCGCCGGTATTGTTGCATTATAAGCATTATTACGCAGGTAAATACGGAAATAGAGAGTCGTTTAGCGTAGGGTCGGGCTAGGCGGGGAGGCCTACCTGTGTTTGATTGTCATTCTCTAAGAAGAGAAGCCGTTCTTCTGGCTAGAAGCACTCCTACTGCTTTGTGCTGATTTGACAGACTTTACCGTGAAGTTCTCAGAGACTGTGTGTTGTACTCCTTCTCAGGCAAAGTATGAAAGTATTTAGAAGGGAACGTTCGAATGTCACGTAACGGCAAGGAAATGGTGTGGTCGACCATTGAGACTCGGGATTAGAATCAGCACTTGCAATGACACTGTCGGATAGAAGACGCTCGGACGAGCCCTATACACGCCCAGTGGTTCCCTTTCTTGTTTAAGGTAAGATCGTGCAGCCGTAAAGCGGGATGACTTTACCAATAAATAAAGTACACCAGCTATGTATTCGTAAACGTTCTCATAGGCCCCGGAAGAAAATATCACAATCCAGTAGAGGTGCCCTGGGTGACAAACCAAAATACGGTTCTTTATTTATTTATTTATTTATTTATTTGGATTTGGATTTGGATTTGGAACAGGGATGAGCATACAATGCCATGCACATCGTAGGCGACAGCGAGAAACTTTTCCACGCGTGGTTCCCGAACTGCTTGAGTGGAGTTTGTGTAGAGGTGAAGGCTTATGCGAACGTCGGGTTTATGCGAAGACGTGGCTCTAACGCGGATAACCCATCCCGGATGGCCACAAGTTGTGCCCTCATTGTGGACTCATTCCTGGGGCTGTGCGATTTTTGTCGAATCGACGCTCGAGACGTGCTCGACACACCGACGCTGGCACAGCCTTCCATCTCGAGAGTGTGACTCGGCCACTACCGGTGCCACCGTTATCAAGAGAGGCACCCCCTTTATACGCAAAAACACAGAGTCTCGTCCGGCGCCCCACGCGTTTCATTGTCCCTTCGCGTGGGTCGGACTTTCCTAGCAGTTTGACTCGCTGTGAACAGGTCGCGCCTTGGAGAATCCACGTGGGCGCAACGTTCAACCCCGGCGACCGATTTGACGAGACAAGTTCTTCCGCACACGTATCCTTTTTGCACAGCCTCGTCCTTTGAAGCGACTCTAAATTATCTCTTGGGGACATGTCGGAGTCTTCAGTCAGGACGCCTTCCTCACATTAGGGTCCTCGGGTATCGCGCAAGACGACCGCCTGACCTTCACCGCTGAACGCACTGTCACCAATACGGGTCTCTTCTGATCCTTATTGTGGAGACGGGACTAGTCACTTTCACATTGTTTATGCCGTAAAGCGTACTTCAAAAAAAATTAATTGTAGCCTATCGTACGCTAGGCTACAATTAAACGGTGACCAATTAGGCTACACTTAAACGGTGACCAATTAGGTCACACTTGTGTTACTACGGCTGCTGACCTGCGAAATTTCCTTTCCTTGTGGGTACACGTGGACCAGTTTGCGACCTTAGTAGAAAATTTTTGATTCCTACCAACGCAAACCCTTTAAAGTGTACTAGACCGGCCTGTGATCTAGTTACGGCACAAAAGATATGTAGCTTTTTTGTGCCAAATTGAACGCAGCTGTAGCGAGAAAAAAAAGCGTCTTCGCGCCATCAGCCGCAATGGGTTCGCACAACATCCGACAGATGGCGACGAGTGTACTGGCCAGTAGGAAGACGCTACGATCAAATGCAGAGCATTTCCGGGGTCGCACGACGTTAAGTAGTTTGCGTTACGTTAATGTTGTTGCAGTTGTGGCAACTGCTGACGAGAGAGCGCTCGTCAGCAGTAATTTGAATGAGTCAAGGATATAAGGCGCGTTAGTAGCGTCCCATTCTGTGTCGGCTTTGTGGCGCATTGGCTCACTACGCGAACACCAAATGAAGGTTGCAAAAATCCGGTGAAAAGCCTGGATCTTGAGTCGTGAGCAATGTAACACCTGTAGGACATAAAGAAGTCGGGTCACAAGGAACGTGTTACACGCCCGAGCACGAGAAAAGATGGACAGCTGCCGTCCCCGCCAGTCATTCACTTGGCGCTGTAGCTTCACCGCCTGCTCCGACCAATGCGAGTCAGTATTGCGAAACTGCGAGAGGGGTACTCCTAAATAAGTTAGGTCTCTATTCCAATTGATTCCGGCGAAACAATCGGGTGTGGTTCCCCATTCTCCTAACCAAAATCCGCAGCTTTCTCGAAATTCAGGGCCGCACCTGAAACCTCGCAAAATTCTTGTGTAATGGCAAGAGCATTCTCCACACTGGCCTTGTCAGTACAAAATAAAGCGACATCATCGGCATATGCTAAAATTTTCACTTCGAAGGACGATAGCGTGAACCCTCTAACATTATTGTCCTCTATTATGCGCATGCACAATGGTTCCAGATATAAGCAAAACAGGAGTGGTGATAATGGGCACCCTTGACGAACCGATGAAAGAAGGTGGATTGGTTGGGTTAGTCGATTGTTGACTATCACTCTTGTCGAGCCATTAGCATAACATATTTGAATACCTTCGGTAAGTCAAGATCCTGCGTTCACATGCTGTAGAGCACGAAACAGAAATTGGTGACTTCCGGTTGTGCGAGGGGGACTGGGGCTTGTTCACCTGTTTCTTTGGCAGCTTCTTTCTCGTTTATTCTACTTTCGAGATGTTCAACATCCTTTTTTGAAAGCTGTACTGCAAATACGTCTTGCACATTTTCTCCCAGATATTGTGGTGTCTTCGCTGTCTGTGGACGCAGCCCGAAGCCCGCGAGGTTTCCTCAAAGAAGTGGTTGATACAATTCGCTTCTTACAGGCTCGGTTTAGCCTTGAGTACATATTTACTGCTACGCGCGAGTCTATTTCTGATGCCCTGGTTTCTGGGCTTTTTCCCACACCTCTATATCGTGTTCTGTACCTACAGTGTCCGTACCAGGATGTCCTCAATAGAGTGTGTAAAATGTGTGTTCCGCCAGGTGTTAAAACATTTTTCTTCAAATTACACACTGGCACGCTCCCTGTTAAAACTTGGATGAAAGATCGGGGTCTGTTTATAGCATGGTCGACAGACTGTCGGCACTGTACTCGACCAGAGACAATTGATCACTGCTTTGTAGACTGCAGAGATGCTGTCTTTTTCTGGGACATTCTACAGCGAACGCTCAAAAAAGACATGGATATTACGCCTTTCTCTATCCGATTTTTGCCATTCGACTATCCTGGTGAGCCACCTTATGACATGTTCGTGTTGATTGGTTTGTACAGTCTGTGGCGATGCCGCTTATGTGATAGGCATGTTGAGCCACCAAGATCAACTAAGTCTTATTTCCGAGAAACTGTGGCATTTGTACATAGTGTGTATAGTTCGCTTGATCAACCACCTGACTGGTTCCCTCTTTTGAACGCTTGTGTGTGTTTGCCTGAATTTTGATGTATATTTGCTTCTCATAACTTCAGGGTATAATTTTGTTTGCTTGTATTCGTCGTACTGCAACGTCCGAGCGTATTTTCCCATGTAATAAAGAAAAAAAAAAAGTCGGCTTTGTGGCGCAGTGGGTAGAGCACCAGGTACATTGCGTTCCGCCCGCAGGGTCGAGGGATCGAAACCTGGCGCCGGATACTATTTTTTTATATAGTAGGGACAATGACGGTGCGGACTACGGACGTCAACGCGGGTTACATCGTGAGTTACTGAAATGCTCTGCATTTAAAAAAAAGCGTCTTGCCCTTTTTGCCACCCTACCGTACCGCACGTGCCCTTACGACACCGTATAGGCATGCTAGTACACAGCAGTAGTACACCCAGTCACAAACACGTCACGGGAGCAGTGGGAGGCCACCCTGCGCAGCGATGACCCTGCCTGCCAGCGGTGGCTGGTAGAGAGAGCCATAGCGGCGTTGGAGGCCATTGGAATCCTGGAATTGGGATAGCCACCTTCTTTCCTCCTTTTTTTTTTCTTTTCTTTTGAATAAAGGTATTTTCAATCAATCAGTCAATGAAACATCTTGCATGTGGAAAGATGTGAATTAAGGATATGGCCTCTCCACACCTGCTACACACAGGTCTTGAGGAGCATTTTTGTGTGTGTTGCATGTGTGTGCCGTATTCGAGCCTAGCCAAGGCGACTTCTGCGTATCTGTTGCGTGTTTCGGTGTGCATGGTCCAAAGTGGGGTTTTATTACGTGTAATTTGTTGTCTGTCACGTCGAGTTTGCTTGCCATATTTTACGAAGGTGTTGTCTGAGGTCAGTGTAGAGGTACTGTTGGACCTGTGTGTTCTGTTTGACTGCAGCAGCAACGGCCCTTTCATACGCAACCTCAATTCCAGCGATACTAGCATGTCCTGGCACCCAACACTGGAGAAGTTGAGGTTTTTGTGCATACACAGACGTGATGGTGTTAAAAATCTGATAGACTGCAGGGAAAGCTCGTTACTTCGCGTCTCATTAGTTCGAACTTTCGGATCACGATACATAGGCGTCTATAGGTAAAGCGACTCGTTAATGCTCGCGTGCATCGGCTCCTCTATCGATAATTCGAACTGCGCGCCGCCGTGTACATGTATTTCATACTGCCGATGCAAGGTTTCTTGGCGTTAGAACAGATGGCGTGAGCGCACAGTCGACGCAGCGTCCGGATGTGTGGCGTCACCGCACTCTTCCTTCACATTGTGTGTCGCTTCGTGCCGGGTATCTCTGTAGTCTCCGGGTGTTGGTCTCCTGCTTGTGCTGCAGACATTTTTTCATCTTTGTGCCAGTGCCGGCACACTAGACTCCGGAAGCAACCTTCAGCTTCGCAGCTAATGGAGGCCACGGGTGTCGCGCGCCTATTATCTTCGAGGAGGGTCAGAGAGGATGCGTTCCGCACCTTCGTGCGTTAGAGAAGAAAGCGATGTCAGTCGTATTCAAGGAACAGAAACAGAAAGTCATAACGGATTATTTTCGTCGATAAATATTTCGAGTGATTTTAAACAACCCGACCTCAACTCTTGCTGTTTTTTTAGTAAATTTCGTCAGTTTGAGTTTGGTTTAATTCGAACGCATTCAGAGTCCCCACGGCTTTCACCGTAGTTGGTTTCTGGTTGGCTTGCGAGATGCTTACTATACGCCACGGCTGAACACTTGATATGACCCGGCACCGTGATGTTGTACAGTTAGCGGAAATGGCAGCTGCAGTGTAGACTCCGACCAACGCGCCGCCAAGCGGCACTTTTTAGATTGAGGAGAATCTTGGAATCGTAAGCGTCGCCGCACCAGCGAGATCACCATTATTCGTGCCCGTCATCAATCACCGTCGCCCACTCAATCTGCTTTACCTTCTAGAGCCGCTAATGAGGCTTGGAATCCCGACGGTTGCACCTGCCCGTATTGTGGTTCTTTGTTTCGCGCTCCTGAATTTCCACATATACGTTAAAATATGCTTTGCAGCAGAATTTCAAATTCGCAAGAAGGAGGAGTGCATTTCTGCCTTTCAACGTGGTGTTGAATAATAACGCGGTCTTTTATAGTGTCTGTATTATTGTTACCCAAACAAAGCTGGTAATACCGCACGCTCAGTCGCGTAGGAGCCGGCTTTCCGTTACAGACGCGAACACCAACGCCTACGACGACGTCAGTGTTTTCGCCTCATGGGTAACTTAGGCTTTCGCCGTAAAATGTGGGGAAATTCTGCCGAGAATTTGCGAACTAAGCAGTCAGCAAACTTGAATTCGTGCGCAAAGCGCATAGAAAGTGGCTACATAAAATCCAAATGTCGACATCGAAACTGAATGTCGAGCCTTGACATTAAGTTTTCAACTATACTTGGTGACAGCGTCAAACAAAACAAGAATTCTGTGGGTTTACACATCACCGGGTACATTTTAAAAATGACGTGTGTCGCCTTTTATAGCATCCAGAGATTCCAGCTGACGAGTTGAAGTGCTGCCATTTTCCATCTTGCATATAGCATTGCCAGTTCAGTATTTTTGCCCGCTGAGATGTGCCCAAGTGGCTTCATGTAAGACGACACGTGTTATATATCGCCTGTTGCTTTTTTCGCTGACCACTTCCCTTTGAGTCAAACGTGATTTGACAAAAGTTTCTTCATAGTGCCATGGCTCAGGCGTCTTTTGGGTGTGTCTTTGGTACTGCGTATACGCACTTCCGCGTGCCGCGAGTTCTAAAGGACAGAATTGGACGGAAGGTGTGTGCCCTATTCGGAATTTCTACCGGCTTCCTGGTCGTCCTAGTGGGCTTTAGCTATGACCAAGTAGGTACCACGCCTCGAGCTCTCATTGGTTCAAGTCTCAAAAAATCAAGTGCTGTGATACCAAGTACTTTGGAAACAGGTACTAGTAGGAAAAACACTTCCATACTCTTTACCACTGAGGTCTTTTCTGTAGAACAAAGTTCTATCAAACCAAGTTCTTTGAAGCAAAGCATCTCTAACACTGACCCTGCTGTTCAAGCTTCTACTGTAAAACTAAAACCAACAAATTCTGGCATCCTGACGACAGCAAAAATATACAGCGTGAAGACAAGTTTTGTGAATTCTACAGCACCCAGTTCTGAAGGACAAAGTCTTGGGGCGCTTACTTCTGGAAACTTGGAATCTATCAACTCGACGCTCGTGCCTTCATCAAGTAGCCCGCATACGACCAGTTCCCCGCATATCCCTGCCAATCAGGGCCCCCAGAAGGCACCTCTTGGTTGGAAAGTGACATCCGCCTGTGCCTACGGCCTTCGAGTTCTCTATTTTGTGCACACCGCGCCTGAGCACGTTGTGCGTCGTCGCTTCCTTCGCAAAACAATCGGCAGCCCCGGTATAGCAGCGTTCGTTAATTCATCGCTGGTGTTCTTTGTGGGAACTACGAATGACAAACAGCTGCAAGAAAAGGTCGACGGCTGAGGCGGCGAAGGAGGGTGACTTGGTGAAGCTTGACTTCCTCGACACCTACCGGAACTTGACCCTAAAATTTATCAAAGCAACGAAATGGCTGATGGCAAGTGGCTGCCTTAAGCCGAAGAAACGCGTATTGGTGAAACTCGATGACGACGTAATAGTTAATGTGTTCATGCTGGCCTCTTACGTCGAAGACATGTTAGCTATGGGTGCTTTCTTGTCTCCAAACATCTACTGCGCCGTTAAGAAAGTGCTGGAGCCAATACGCTACAGAAGCTCGAAGTGGTTTGTTTCGAAAGAGGAGTACTCGGCTGACAAATACCCCCCATATTGCGCTGGAGCCGCGTATATGATGCCGACGTCGGTGTTGGCGTCGTTGGGACGGGCGGCCAGCAGCGTGCCATTTTTCTGGATAGACGATGTGTACGCCACTGGCTTGGTCGCAAGAGTGGCGAACGTAAGTCTCATCGACATCGCGCGTCATTACAGGATAAACCCTTCGAAGCACACGCTCGCAGTGGGCCACAGCACGCTTTTCTTCCATTGGGGCCTAAGCCCGGTCTTGTTTAGTAGGGCTCATAAGTTGTGGATGGGTGTGGTTAACCAAAAATATAATGTGCGAAAAAGCCCGGTAGGGTAGAGTTGGATTTTTCCGGTCTCTGAACAAAACTAATGAATGAATAAAAGGGTGTTTCCCATGGCCTCAAAGCTGCCTAATTACAATGAATTTTGCACGTCAGCCCCAGCTTTAATTTCCAACTGATGTCCCCACCACGTAATTACTGAGTAGCATTAGACACAAATGCTTAAAAAAATTGAAGCGTTATATTCCCCATTCTGAAGTCGACCTGTGAAGAGATTGAGCTAAAAAATTAAAGCCGTTCCCCTCAATGTGAAAGCTGCCGAAAGTGCAGAGCAGTGATTCGCCATAACAGGCTGTACCGCCGTTATCCGCTTACTGCTACCACCTCATGCAATTCAAATTTCCCGGCTTCGCAGTGCTCTGCGCCCCTGCCTGAAACTATAGTGAACTAGAATTCACTATACTGAAACTACGTCAGCGGGAGTTCTGGATTGCATTGGATTGGTTTTGGATTGAATTGGAACGGATTGGATTTAGATTGGATTTGGATTGGATGATAAGCAGCGGTAAGCATGATAATCAGCTAATCCTTGACAACCAGGAAAACTAAGAATAACCAGCTGAACCTTAGCTCACGCTACGTATATCCTGGCATAGCCACTTGGCTTTCGAAGCCTCGAGGTTACGACGCGGCGAAGGGACCGTGACAGGCTATACCGTAACTTAACAACGTGAGGGTTCGAGCTAGTTGGTACTCCATAGTTGGTACTCCATGAATAGTGCGCACATACTCTAGTTTAGGACGATGCGCACATGCACTGTTTTTTTGTATTTTTTTCACCTTTTCGTATATATATGTTGTTTCGTAAATAAAATTTCCAGTTGGAAGTAGCGCTTGTCCTTGTGTCATTCGTCTTTTGTCTAAATTTGTTGCGCTTTAAATTTTCAATACCGTAACGCCGTGGCGATATGCTTGGTGCCAGCGAGCGAGCTAGGACGACAATGCGAGTGCCTAAAGTGCTCTGCCCTTAAAACTGCTCGTCAACGCCTGTCATAAAAGAACGCGTAGCACGACGAACTCTATAGCACGTGGGCCTCCGAAACGCGCGCTTAACTCGGCAGTAGCGCAAGTTGCCGCCAGCGCGCGTAGAGCACTGATGAGTTAAGGAACTGGAAAGATGCAGCTGAGCGAGGGAAGTGAATCAAGGGGAATCCAGGAAAATCAGATTATTTAAGATGGAAGGTTAAGCAATTAAAGTTACACGGTGTTTTAGGCGGAACGACTGAGAGAAATAGGGTTGATTATTG
Source organism: Haemaphysalis longicornis (assembly GCA_013339765.2). Taxonomy (NCBI): domain Eukaryota; kingdom Metazoa; phylum Arthropoda; class Arachnida; order Ixodida; family Ixodidae; genus Haemaphysalis; species Haemaphysalis longicornis. Next base: position 90,656,483 of record CM023453.1, on the reverse strand, counting down.
ATATAAATAGGCCAAATAATTGCAAAATAAACAGGTAACTATTGTTGGTAATTTAGCTGACTACACTAGAAAAATGTGGACAACAAAGCACATTTTTGAGGACGTGGTGATAAGGGCTGGAGTTAAAATAGTGATGACGGTATAGGAAGAAAGGTACGTCCAACGTGCATGTGAATGTACAAAAAATAACATGAAACAGTGTAAAGCATTACTATGTCTTCATTACATCGCCACTCGGTTTCATGCTCTTTCCTTTTTGTCTTGTATTTTGCGCTTTGATTTAAAAACATAAGGTCGTTTGAGGTTGTCTTGCTCTTTATAAAATGAGGTCAGCTAGCAGCAGGCACATAAAAGCAAGCAATTCGTGAACCTTTGGTATGGGGCGGAAATTTAACTTCGTTAATTGAGTTAAAGATTTAGCCCATGGAGACAAAATGCAACCCTGTTCAGTCAAAAACAATTAACATTTGATAAGCAACACAACTAGCCTTGCTTAACTGAGTCAGCGCTATTTCTGTGGCCGCATAAAGATTTTGCCAGAATGTGTCAGGGGCGACGCCAACACTCCACCTGGTTTCTTCAAAATCGAGATTCTACTTGGACGTTTACTACTAAATTGTCATCAATGTTGTAAATTTTTTGGTGGTCTTTTTAAGGCGACTGTCGTAATTATGCCCTTATTGTTCTCCTGTTCAAGCCGATTTTATACTACCTGTTAACAGCATGTCCGCCTAATTACGCTTCCCCATGGTCCCACAGGCACGTATGTTTCAAGGTGCCGCTGGATGTTCCACGTAAACTTGCCAACAGGGTGAGATTACTTGTGCAGAATAGAGTCTGGATACCCTTGTTCGTGTTTCAGCCAGTTTTGGTGCAATAATGTGAATTTATTTACTACAAATACCACACCAAACGTACCGTTCTTTTCTGCATCTTCCTCGTCTGTGTTTCATTACGTTTCCCAGGACGCGTAGTCTTCCGGATTGGCTTGTCTGCGATTGTTCACCCGCAGGTCACCAGCGGATCGTCGCAACGAGATCGGGCAGTGGTGAAAATTAGGTCCGAAAATTTTGTGCCTAGAAAGATGTGGTTTTGTTTTGTTAGCTTGTAAAAGTAGATGAAGCCAAAGTAGATCCAAACTAGCGCACATGTAGTTGCAAGCTGCATATCCCTATGCCGTGGTGCGCTTGCTGAAAGTATTCCGCCAATATAAGGGAAGACAAAGGTCGGTGAAATTAATCTAGGTAATTAAAGAAACAAAGCCAACCAAAGCTTTTAATATTAAAACCAAAATATACTAGAACCATTTTTCTCGCAGGGTGAGCAAGCGGTCCTATCTGCAGCACAACGACACATTTGCGATCGCTTTCCGCCTGATCGAACGCAGTTGTTTGTGGGAGATATGTGTGGGAGCTACGGGTAAGCGCATCCACAAGCGTTGTTCAAGGAATGCGCAGCTTAGTAGTTCGGAGAAGTGCAACCCAATAAGTAAACAACAATAGACGAAATGGCGTAGTAGGCCTCAGCGTGTAAATAAATGTATTTCGTAGCGGCCTTTTATGTCCCCGTATAAGTGCGGTACGAAGTATTACGCAAATGAAATCTCACCGCCAGAGTTGAAGTTGCGGGAAGGGTTGCTTAGCTTTTTCCTTCACATCGGCCAACTGTCGGCCTTGGGTCCACCGCTTTATGACCATGGGTATCACGGAAAGGAGGCAGGCGTCATACAAAGGTTCGGAAAAACGCTTCCCAGTTCTGCACCTCCGACTGCGCGGAGGGCATTTAGCAATTGCCTATATGCCCCCTGTCGCCCTTGCCTCTGAACGGTTCTCTGCTTGCTAACAATGAGCGTCACTATAAAGCATATCCGGAACATTTCTGCAGACAAAACGTGCGAACAGCAGGTAATGGTGTTTCCTAAACTATCGCTAAAGGGCGATCACTTGAAATGTCGGCAGCCACGGACATGTTGCACGGAACCGTAAACCGACTTTGGTTTGAAAAACTCTGGAAAAGTAAGCACTCATACTTTTTTGCAAACAGTACTAGGGCTTTTCCGGAAGAAAAAAAATTTTACACACACGCAAGTGTTAAAGATCGTGTAATTTCACGTCACTGCTGTTGTAGTTGCTGCCGCCGCAGACTCGATATTCCGTTACAAGATAGGCACAAGCCCGACAGTTCTGGTGCAATTCAAAGTAATAATTGTGTTGATTCGCCACGCACCACTCTCAACAAACATAGAAGATACCAAGCCATATATATTTACAAACATAATGCGCAGAATTGAGGTAATAGAACATTTCCCAACAAATATATCGCAGGTCTTGGAAAAATAGTGCAATTAGTAGGGCGCGAACACAGGGCATTCAGAAGACTACCGGCGATTCTAAACGTAAAACGGAGCTATTTTATCGTTTGCATGAAAGAATATGATGGTTTCAAGTGAAGCAGTGAATGGCGCCCGGTGAGCACAACAAATTCCGGGCTTGTAGATATTTTTAAGTGCGAATGCACTTTATAAGCGACCCTGAATTCCGTTGACCGCCGTCCGCCCACATAGCAACAGCTGCGGGTGCGCGCGCTCCTCGTCTTCCTTGGCAACGGGGGGAGATGGGCGCGCGCTGCCTGGCCGCTGACATGGCACATACGGGCGTGAGAAGGGCTAATGCACCCGCTTAAAGGAGTACTGACACGAAATTTCAAAGCTGAGATCCGCTCTAGCAATCAAGTACAACGACAACACAAATAGGTGTCTGTGAATAAATGCATCTTTCTTTCTTTGTAGTTGTGTGGGTGTGTGTGATCTCTCTTTCGCGAACATTACCGAACCGCGCAAATTCAACTCCTGCATTCGCACTTTCACATTCTTCCCCTCGGGGAAATGCGGGGAAATTTTTTTTTGTTCTTTAAGGCGTTATAAATAAAATGCTTATTGAGTGAACGAAGGAACGATAAAAACTGTGTTAATAAAAGCCCGTCTATGCAGTGCAAACGCAAAAAGAAGTTTGACAAATTTCGTTCCGTATTCATCAAGAGTGCTTCGGCTGAACTTCAAAACCGCGTCGATGCTGAAACGGTTCTGCTAAAGATTCACAACGGTCACCATTGGCCGAAAGTCATTAGGCCCATGATGTGAGGGAAAGGTATGGACTGCTTGTTTCATATCCCTGAAACAGAAACGCGCTGAGGATTGGGCCACTGAAGAGGCTACATACAGGCGCTGTGTTCGCAGCTTCTTCATGTTACCCAGAGTGCAGTAGTTTCGGGGCACTCCGAAGATCATATGTTTGGACAAAATCGTACATTAGCGACCACGCCCCGCAAATCTTTTCAGGGCTTTTACAGGTCGAAGCTGCGATCTACAATGGCAATGACAATCTACAATGACCTCATGTGAACGCAATATGCAATGCGGCTGGTCTCCAAAATAGATCATCTAGGACAAAGTAGGCTGGGGAGAGGGATGCTTCAGCTGTTGCCGTTTAAATAATGAAATCTGTCATTAAAAAAGTTATTAAAAAAATTATGAAAAAATTGAAGCGGGGACAGTTTTAAAGCTACATACGTACGAATTACTGCGTTTGTGTGTACACTGTGATCCTTCTGTGAATTTTAGACCTATGCTTTGTATAATACATAGAAAATGTAGTAATTACTTTGCGTTGTGCTATTTCTCTATTACGATTGTGCTATTATGCTTAAATTTGTGAACAGACGTGTTTATTATGTACGCTGTAAATCGGGTGGCTGAGGCCCCTGTCAGGCCACGTCCGCCTTTAGTCTCAGCCTCCCCTTGGTTTTGCCAAGAAATAAAAATCAAATACTGAAATATTTGTTTCAGTGTTACAATTAAATACCATTGCCTTGTGCTCAAACGTATAGTGTCAGTCCTTTATGAAGCAAGACTCCTTTAAAAAAATCCAGGGCAATCTCCACTAACGTGAAACCTGAGGAGGGGCGAAGCATGCAGTGCATAAGTGTATTCTTGGTGCCTTGGCATTTTTGCCAACGGAGATGAAACCGTTGCTGGATAGAGGTACATACCGCTTAGCTGTAAAAGTCTCTTGTCGTTGAAGCGTGAAGCGCTCCAGCGCGAGGCGTAAACGCGCGTCCCGATGTTTTTTTAGTACGAGTTACGTTCTAGGGCGATGCGTAAAAAAGTTTCCCGGTGGTTTGGTACCGTGACAACATGAGACGAATGACGATTACGACGACGACGACAGGAGAAGCCACCGCCCCAGCCCTGAGGGGCTTCGCCCCTAAAAGCTGAAGCAGTAGAGGACGGAACGACAAAACCAGTCTGCTCGTCTTTAACGATCAGTGAGCCGCCCTCTCGCGGGAAACAAAACGGCCATCATTAAATTCCCGAGGACATTCATATAATTATATAAGGCCTCACATATTTCACCAGTAATGAACCTGCGTACAGTAGCGCGGATGACTTTGTCAAAAAAGGCCTGGAGGACACCGCTCCACGTTTACGCATGGCGTTTTATGAAAGTGTTTATTATTCACCCAGGAATTTTGTGTTTTTATGTGAGTGCTTTCTATGCTGCCGCTGAAAACAATACATTCTTATAGCGTCTTTGTGTACGTACGGTTGCTAAAGTACGCTTGCTAAAGTAAGTAGAGCCAAAATGTTCACCAATAGCAAATAATTTAGGTCTTTATTTGAATAAAAGCAGCGTACGTTTTGATTGCTATGACTAGCCATATATTCTGTCTTGTTGCAGTGTCTCCCAGACTAATCTACAGTATTTTCAAACGTACGAAGGCATTATTTGGTGGATTTGAAGTTCATACTGAGTGTACAAAACACCTCGCCACCAATGAATTATACGCACCGACGATGGCAATTGTTCAGTCAATAGTTCGAGGTGTGCTATAAATTATAGGTAACGCGTTATGTTAGCACCTCTCTTAACACTTCATGCTTTTCTGCTACGTCAATACAACGAACACCCAGACACAACTGTTTATTAAGGTTTACCCATTTTCGTTCTATCGCGAAAGAAGCGCCAGCCAGCATAAAATGTCACGCACACGTTCCAAATACCTCGCTTTACTTTCTTTGCCTTACTCTCGCAACAACATTCGTCAGACTGACTGCGCAGTATGTGTTGAACGTCATTCGCAGCGGAAAACAAGACAGTGGCATTTTCTGAGCAAGCAGGATTTGGGGCCCTATTCTAGACTGCACAAATTCCCAGGGAACTGGGGAACATGCCGGAAGTCTTTTCTGATTGGCTTTCAATTTTGGTCACGTGCTTCCGGCTGACAAAGCGGTTGTGTGTGCTTTCTTTGTTTTGACATTCATGACGTGTACTGTCAACAGTTCTAAAGTTTGCCTTATTTCTCTTCGCGCGATGTGCACAATTCTTGGCCGGCAAGGAAAAACGAAATGCGGCGGACATGACAACGTAGGTCCTGTCTTTGCCATTCAACAACATTATGGCTTGCAGGCCATGTCCTCTCTGTGAATGGCTGAAAAGATGCGACGTAAACAGTTGAATAGGATGCATACATCACTTATTAGCAGCTGTAGGCTGCGTAAAAATGACGTGGTAATATGTAACAGCTTGCAAATGGCGGCTGCTTTTGCCGCGAAATTGGGCAAAAAATTTCCCTGATCTTCGGCGCCGGGAACTGTCGGTGAATTTGCAGCAGGCGCAGTTTCAGATGACGTGCGGTTTAAAGCATGTTTTCTAGCGAAAGAAATAATAGTTTTGACTGTTTCCAAGTATCACGGAGCATACAAATAACTTACCGTAGTTTGCTTTTATGTTTGACAATAAAATAAAAATTATTTGTTTAGCGTAACAGCAACGAAAGGGGTAGTACAAGCCGCTCCATGACAAAGACAACCCAATGCATGGCATTTGCCGAAAATTCTCCTAGTAGGCGTCTGGTTCACATGAGTGAACTCAAGAAAAAATAACAAAGAAAAGTGACTGTTTTATGAATTACTGCACTAATTGAAGTCAAGCTTGCCGAATCAGTGAATCGGCGACATCTATATGCCCCACGGTTATCAGGCGTTGCGGTTCGCTGCCCTTATGCGTCTAACAAACGATGGTCGCGACCGTCTTTTTCTCTGACCACGCCATAAACTTGTAACATGGGAGCAGACGATAGCGTGGCGGCGGTGGCGGAAAGAAGGTGATACCGCAAGCAAAGCTTGCATTGAAACACAGACCTCAACTATGTTACTAAAAGCGATTGAAAGAAATAAATAGATACGGCAAAAAAGATTGTGTGCTGTTCTTTGGCTCAACATCCCCCTTTCCCTCGCTTTTGGATCAACGTTACTCGATCGCCTTGTGGTGTTGACGCCAATGTTGACCTGCAGAAATGTGTTTCCCTTGCCAACCTCAGCTACGGTCTAAATTTTTATAGTATATGCCAAGGGTATTTATCTCTTTTATGTGCAATATTTGATACCTTTTTGTTATGATCTTTATGAGTGAAGCGTCAAATTACACTGCATGTCGTCACAGCTATACGTGCATCACATCACTGACTGCTTACGTTGTTGAAAGGTCCCCAGGTGGCCAAAATTAATCCGGAGCCCTCCACTACGGCGCGCGTCATCGCCTGCGTTGCGTCGGTGCTTTAAAGCCCTACAATCAATCAATCAATCAATCAATCAATCAATCAATCAATCAATCAATCAATCAATCAATCAATCAATATCAATCAATCAATCAATCAATCAATCAATCAATCAATCAATCAATCAATCAATCAATCAATCAATCAATCAATCAATCAATCAATTAATCAATCAATTATCAATCAATCAATCAATCAATCAATCAATCAAATTGCTTACGTTGTGCTTAGGCAAAAAAAACGGCAAATTTCCCGGGAATTTGTGCAGTCTAGAATAGGGCCCTTGGTCATCAAACTCTAGGTTAAACGACGCAGATGTTGCGCACAGGGTCAGTGCATTAAAAACGTATTATCTAAAAAGGCCCGTAACGAACAATTCTGGTGCATCATCACGTATAGCACGTGCTTAAAATGATGACTTAACCAATTAATCACCAAACGCTGATATCCACTGTTTTCCCATCGTAACAGTGAGTGCAGCATTCCATAAATCTTGAGTTGGTACTATTTATAAAAATTATTCTAGTGGAGATTTGCGATAGAAATTTGAAAAAATCGTCCTCGCATTAATTTAGTAGCGTCAAAATTTGTCGATGCAATATTCGAGCTAGCGTAAGACCAGTCGATCACCTGTTTCGGAAGCCGTGTTGGCGCTCGTACACGATATTTGTCTTGAAAGGGTGGAAGTTAGGGCGACAACAAAAAATCCTAAGGCGGAAGCCCTACATCACCATGTTCCCGTTGTAAGGCAATAAAGGCGTGAAAATTATGTGTGAGGCGCACAAAATCGCGTAAAATATCGGAGCGTGCGTGCTAAAGGGGAAGAGGAGCGCCGGAAAAGGGTTTTTAAAAAAATGAAGGAAGCTCACACTAATGCGTGAGACTTGAAGGTAGCGAAGCTGTACGCAACAGTATCGTTTTTCATACCCGCCGCGTTGTACTGCTCAGCACGAGGACGCGGGTTCGATTCCCGGCCACGGTGACCGCTTTTTTGATGGAGGCGTAAAGTAAAAACGCCCGTGTGTACGAGATTTTGGCGCACGTTAAAGATCGCCAGGTGGTCAAAATTAACCAGGAGCTCTGCGCTACGGCGCGCCTCATCGCCTACGCTGCGTCGGCGCGTTAAATCCTGCAATCAATCAATCAATCAATCAATCAATCAATCAATCAATCAATCAATCAATCAATCAATCAATCAATCAATCAATCAATCAATCAATCAATCAATCGTCAATCAATCGTTTTTCCTCTATTTCGCCTCGCGGCGTTGTTTAAGCCTCGCTGCTGTTCGAGGGACCACAGCTGGATGTTCGTCTTCCTCCACCGCACACGTTTCTGCGCCGCGCGTAGCCTCTTCGCCTTCCTACGTGATGCGCTGATCGCCGCATCAGCGGCCTCCTCGCCTTCCTCCGCCACGCCCCGTGCACGGGTCCCGCGTGCGTCTGCTTTCCCTCCTCTCCTATCTCTCCCCTGTCACTATCTCTCTCCGCTATCTTTCTCCGCCATCTCCGCCATGCTTAGCAGCAATACGCCCTAGATAGTTAGTATGCACGTTTGTCTACTTTATCACTTCCCTCTCCTCTACTTCCCTTCACCCGCACTGGGTTATTTTTGATTGGCTGCAAACCTCCTATAGCGTCGCTGGAGCGGGTGTTGTTCCCATGGTTATTCTTTTTTATTTTTGGGAAGGGAAACGTGGAAAAAGAAATAGAAGAATACTTGGGTTGTATGCAGGCCGAGCTCAAAAATATTCCCAGTGCAGTTCCTTTCCTTTTGCTTTCCCGCAAACCACAACGACGTTTGCCCAAGCTAACCGTGACTAGCGCAGAAAATCTCGGATGCATTGCATGCATTCTTGGCACTCGCCCTTAAACCCCTCACCCCCCCGCCCTTCTAGAATAAAAAGGCTATTCTGTCGCAGCTCCTCACTAGACGGAAATGACACGTAAACAACTAGCCACAGTTGTTCGACGAATGAGAGGTCTATTAACTAGCAGTCGCGTCATAAAAACCCTACAAGTTAGAATGAAATATTACTTGTCTGTAAGCCTACTCTTACACCTACTCAAAAAGGTAAGCATTTTTTCAAACGCAAAATGTGGCCCACGTATATTGTTCCAAAAGAAGTGGTCAATCATGTCCATGCTGTGAAGGAGGTATTTCTTTCAAGAAGCTCCCTAACGAAGGCACGCGAGTGAGAAATCGCCCGTCTCCCGCAACTCGCCGTTCAGAAACCCCGCGCGGAGGGTGTGATGAACGCGCACAAGGTTAATCTGGGAAAACCTGAAAAACACTTGGTGCTCGATCATTCAGTTGCGTTGAATGCTTAGTCAAAGTGAGGTAGCTGTGCGTGAGAGACGAATTTGATTACGGCTGTTATCTTACCCATACGTATTTCATCGCAGTTATATATTTGTGTGCATTTGTCGAAGGGAAGTATTGGTGGTGAGCGCGACCACGGGCGGCGCTGCGAAGCGCGTCTCCGTGACGTTGGCTTAGGGATTCTCGTATTTGTCGTTTGCTTCACTCGGGCTCGCTCTCCTTGCTGTTTCTTTGCGCTCTGTTGACTTTTGATGCTTGTCCGCACCAAATTTTGCGTGTGCGTTACTTTCTATAATAATAAAAGAATTAAAATCATATACACTAGCTCAAGGCGTGATTTAAAATATAGTTTTTGGTACCACTCTGGAAAAAACATTGCTGGCGTCGCCCCGTTCCTTGCGAAGCCTATCCTGTGCGGAGCTCGAAGAGTAGAGGCTTGTCGTCAGCTGCTGTATCGAGCAATCTCTCAAATGAAAGAAACAGCCAGCTGCGAAAAACCGACAACAGCAGAAATGCAAGACGAAAACAAATTCCAGGCCTTCGGGGCTGTCGGCTTTGGCATTCCCGGTACTGGTATGTAAGGAAACGGTAAAATCATTTTTGCAACCTTGGCGAACGCTCGAAAGTATTGTAGCACATCACTTCAAGTTGTCATGGAATGAAAGTATGCCTGTGTGTACTACGGACCGCAAAAGATGTAAGTTGAGTCCTAAATAAGCAACTGCATGTATAGGCACGTCCTGGTTATATACCAAGCTTTTAACCAGTATCGCGGATTATTCAGCAAAACGTCAGCAGTTGAGCACGATACCAATAACGTCGTCGGTTCAAGCTCAGAGGCTGTGCTCGTATACAGGGCACGGCAACATAGCCGCTTCATCCACAAAGTAATCGTGGTTTTAACCTCGTCTGATCTTTGTAGGTGTAAACAAAATTACAGAGACATAGGAATCACCACCCATTTTTCATTACTGGTTTTCTGTCCTTATAAAAAGTCAGTACCGAGGGTAAAAAGCCAGTACGGAGAGGAGCTAGTGCTAGTCTTCATGTGCGCCGCCATAACATGCTTGCGCCAACAGACACACGCACACGCACACACACGCACGCGCACAAGCACACACGCGCACGCACGCACACGCTCGCCCACGCATTCTAGTCACGTGTACAGTAATAATTCAGTAACACTATGTTTGTGACGACCTGGAGGCATATTTACGCATATCTTCCCAATATTCAGATATGCGTTATAGTAAAACTGCACTCAAAAGGCGTAGGAGAAGGAGCGGGAGGAGAAATTTTTAGCAGTGAAATCGAGCTGGCTAGTGGGCGGGGTCCTCAGTACGCGAAAAAGAGCCAGAGTAATTTTCTTCAATTCATGAAACATCATCCCGAGTATATAGGCCAGGATTTGTTATTTACACCTGAAGTGCTTGAAATACAATAAAGAGCTACTTGGACATATTCATCGCGTTCGATTCTTGTTATGCATGAAACCGGCACGAATACTATTTATTGCATTCGTTAGCGAGTATATGAAGCCTTAAACTCCGCAATCATGTCATAACCATTCGACGCTCCTTCAATTCCCGCTCTTCTCCGAGCGAATGTCGGGCAACCTTTCCATAGCAAGTTAGAAGTGTCACTGCGGATAACGGCGCTGCCGTCGGTATCAGCCGATAGCGGAATTGTGAAAGAGGCATTGGTGGTGGCTAGGGTTATAAATGTTGTGACCGAGGCCTGAGCGGTGGCGAGGAGTGGAAGAGCGGTGCCGAGGAAACCGACTTCAGCGGAATGACAGCTTTGGGGATGATACATATGCAGCTTGGCTGTGAAATGGTTTTGTGATAAAAAAAACTACTGTACGAGATTTCGGTGCATGTTAAAGATCCCCAGGTGGTCAAAATTAATCCGGAGCCCTCCACTACGGCGCGCCTCATCGCCTGCGTTGCGTCGGCGCGTTAAACCCCACAATCAATCAATTTGATAAAAAATTCAGAGCCCTTCCACCCCGTGAAGAGGGATGGCCAGCAAAGCTGCGGTGCCGAGCCTCAACGTGAGGTTTGACTGGGTCGTAGTCCAAGGGGTGCACGAAGCAAAAGGCGTTTGTTTGTAATTTGCGATTGAGCATTGTTCCTGGTTATTAACCGAAAGTTCAGTCCTGTCCAGTGACTGCTCCTCGCGCATGCTCAGCACGCCTGTTCACGAGCCACGTGAAACGGCTATCAAGCGGCACCGACGCAGCGTCATACTTGGCTACTGCGCAATTCAGACGCACACCTGGGCACGCGGCGGCGCCAGTGCGTCTGCCGCGGCTATGACGCAACACAATCAAAGCCAATCCAGTCCAATCGAATGCAATTCAATGCCCCTCGCGCTTGCGCATAACGGCCCATCACGGCACACGCGAAACTGCTCAACCTCGGCCAGTGTAGCTTACGCTACAAAACACACAGGAATCGTAGGTAGAAATTTATTATAGCGCGGGTATGGTAATCACTGCGCATGCTCTATGAAGGCCTTAGGACCTTTTTAATTTTGTATGATTTTTTTCATGGCCCGGGGGTGTGGCACGCAGTTTTACTATTCCGGGGATTTCAGTGGGCTCCGCAACGTGCCGCTACGCTCGCTAGCGATTTCTGTCTACATCGCTCTGGGACCGGAGACGATCTGCTGGATCCTAGCCATTTACAGCTTTGCTGTAAAAAACTACGCTATACATTTCGCACGCGAGATATTTTCGTGCGATTTCCAGCCTACAAGTGCACTTCTGTAGCTAGACGCATTACTTGACATGCAAGAAGCGCTTTTTTACGTCAGGGGTAGGCAAACTTTTGAGGTAGAGAGCCTTGTGTCAGAAGCCGACACGGCAAATCCGGTTGGGGCTTGGCAGGCGAAGTAAACAAATCAGCGAATTGAACCATATACTTGATAACAATTGTCAATAATATGGCTGAAGGGGATAATGTCAGCTGCAAGCGATCAATTCTCTGTTCTTGTGTCCTGCTAACCCCATTGGAGGTCAAAACTGGCGTGTCGGCCTTCAAGCGTGCCGACCCGTGCTTTACGTGTATTACAATAAATAATACGAAATGGTCAATATCAATGAAGAACATGCTGAAAGAGTACATAGACTAAAATACGAGAATTTTCATTTTCTAACAGGGTTGGTCTTAATCTGGAACTGTTTACATAAAGATGCGAATTCAATCTTGCCTTAGTAACAGCAGCTTCCCCCCACGAAGAAACAAAAGTGTTCGCAGGAGCCTATGCAGCGCGAAATTCGTACTTAATATACGAACGCCTCGACGAATTAGGTAACACCAAAATATTCGGCGTGTCAAACCTGATCCCGCTCGTTTCACAGTATTTATGGCGCTACGCTACGGCTGAGTCCAAGTCAAAAGGCACAAATGAAAACGGAGGTCGTGGTGTTGCATCATCGGGGCGGGCGGTCCCAAAAGTGGCAGGTGGGCTCGGGTCGCATGGGATCCCCCCGACGGCAGTTGAAGGCCCGGTGGAAACCCCGGTCATTGGAAAGCGGCCCGTTGACCAGCTCCCGCTGCGGAATGTGCGGCTCCTTCGGCCCTCGGTGGTCCGGGCTCTCGCACATGGCGCGAGCGTAGGCAACATAGTACAGCTGCGGCACAATAGAAAATTATTTTAGCGTCTGCTGTTGCCAGATAAATAAAAATTCGTCAAGCCTTCCATTGTGTGAAGAAGGGCCAACAGCGAGGATCGAGCAACGATATGTGTTGACGTTTTCGTGTTATTTGCAATAGTGCATACTTCCTACCTTATTAGCTGAACGAAACTTGACAAAACTAGAGTCCGTCTGCCTCCCGTAAAAGCCCATGTGCTTGCAGCAGTCGGCAATTCGACACTATTTACAGCTTCCCTGTAATCTGCGTAAACTACCAAAAGTACATGAAACTCCGCATAAACTTACAATCTGAGCGGCTAATTGTCATATAATTTATTTTGGAAAAGTTCTGACAGACCAAGACTTGCGGCCGTTTACTGTAGCCATACCCCCTCCGTTGACGGCCATGTGTACTGAGCGCTGACAGGACTTTTGTAACATTTACAATTTCACTCTAAACTAAGAGTCACAAGAAAATGAAACTATAAGCAATGTTTTCTAAGATATCTACATTAGGTTGACGGCTTCAGAACATTTGCGAGAAACTAGACAGAATTTGTTTCGTAACAACGCGATCCGTAGCCCGATGAACAGCGACAACCGCAGTAGCGTATATACAGCCTCGCTATAAAAACAGTCCGAGAACACTTAAGCTTTTATACGTTTAAAATAGCGGAATGATAAGGATTTTATTGCGTTAAAATCCCGCGCCAACTCCCCCAACGGGGAACCTAGGGATGTGTGTAAGTGTATTCTTGGCGCCTTGGTATTTTTGGCCACGAAGATAAAACCGCTGGGGTGTAGAGGTTGATAGCTATGGTGTGAAAGTCTCGTGTCTCGAAGCGCGAAGTGTTCTGGCGTGAGGCGTTCGAAAACGAGTGTCCCGGTGTGCTTTGTTGTACGCGTTTTCGGTCACGGAGATGAAACGTTCTAGCGCGTGGCGTTGGAAAACGAGTGTCGGGGATTTTTAGTACCGTGACTACATGAGACGATCCACGACGACAGAAGACGCCGAAAGCCCCAGCCCCTAAGGGGCTTCGCCCCTAATAACTGAATTTTGGTAAATTCCGTATCGAAATAGGTTTCAAACGCTAGCTATTCTCCTTTAAAGCACACTTAGCATGACACGCATGACACGAAGATTACTTACGGCCAGTCGGTTTCTCATTTAAATACTTAAAGGCGTTAAGAAATCAAATTTGTTGCTTGTGCGTTTTTGTTGCAAACCTTTCATATTGCTTTAGAAAGCATGATACACGCTCCCACATTTACGTATTCTGAGTAAACAATTGGCCGCGTATCTGCTCCATTCGTCGCAAATGTCGACGAAAGACGATAGTCGACTGGCGCCCCTGCCAAGTAAATGCCTCCCTTCTCTCTCGCGCTCACCTAATATGATGTTCCTCTCCCGTCTCGCTCCGCCCAAGATAAACACGCTAGATATTTGCTCAAGTCAATTTAACTTTACTGCGTTCCACTGCTCCAGGCCAGGGGCCCCGATGCCGGCGCTGCCGTACGGTGGAGACGGGCGTGAATCCAGGCAGCCAATTACAACATTTATAGAACTACGTTGCCCTGCTCCACGCCCGTTCCAAGCGGAAAGTGGAAGCTATCACGTGGAACCTTTAATTACTGTTGCCGTTTCATTTCTTAAACTCTGCCAGGAGCTATAGTGGTGGGGACGAGAGCAGGCGAATTGAATTTTTTTTTTCTGCAGTGGATGCACTATTGCATTTGCCATCGGAAAAATCAGCACCTATGCATTTTTAAATAAAGTAACACTGCAGATAACATTGATGTATTTAGTTTTAACTAATATTTGCGTAATGTTTTGTTCTTGCTTAACAATGTTGACAAGTATGAACATTGCCACCGGACTTAGACATTTAGATTTGGCGGTGGGTATATACGTATTGTGCAGATTCTATTTCCCCTTGACCGGTCGGCTGAATCGAGTGACAGACGCACAAACGAAAATTTTAACGTTCCAGTAGCTTAAGGGAGGCTGTCGTCTTTAATAATTCATTATCGCTCGATTAATGTCACCATGTTGCGGTTTCGGTTTCTCGGCGCCGATTTCAGCAGTGATGTCAGAGTGTTGCAAGTGCACCCTGCCATGCGTGTCTACCATTCGGCGCTGTGATACGCTGCGACTTTGCTGTGGCGTCTGCTCTTGCACACACGTTAAGCGGTGTTCGAACGACGGAGAATTTCAGCGGAGAAGTCCGAGGGAAGTCGTGACGTCACCGCAAGCAGACTTCCGCTCGCCCAGCTCATTGCGACTGCCGTACGTATATCACTGTTTGCAGTCACCACGCTACACCTAAGATCAGAGCTGCCGATGTACTGTCGATTCCGCGTAGGCGGCAGTTTTCGTTAAATACCCTGCGCATGCACTGATCTCCTCAGCCGCCCCAAAAGCGGCCGCGGATGTGCTGCAGGCACTGCGAGAGTTCATTGCGGCCGTGGCTAGAGAAGAAACCGCGAGGCAGTGAATGAAGAGACGCGCGATGGGAGCAGCCGGCCGGTCTGCCTACAGGTCCGCCTACGGATGTTAGGCTTAACACAGCGGCGGATATTCGATTGCCACTCTCGTAAATGATGCAAACAACGATTTTTAATGTAATTCGTTATTACACCATTACCCCCTTTCTTGTATGCACCGCTTTGTTTGCTACTTGAGTCCCATTTAGTGCAGCGGTAACAAGCTACCGCTCTAGCTACCTGCGCCGGTCTGGGCCAATTCGCGGCCGCGGCCGCAGCCAACGCAATGCCCGAGCGGCTCCCTCAGAGCGCCTGTCTTGTTGGACACGAGTTTTCGCGTCCAGTGTAATAAAAAGCCAATATAAGTAGAGTGCCTGGAACCGCTATAGATTTTTGAATCACGGCCATCTGCCTCTCACTGCTTCTCTATGCTTCGTCTCAGGAAACTTGTGAAAGCGCACAGGGTCTCTGGATGTGCTGGGAGAGTACTCCATAACACAACAGCAGCCCGACGTGGTGCTTCGTAGCGCAGAAGATTGGGCTGGCTAGGCCATCGCTCGTACTCGCTTGCTCATCCGGCCAAACAGGTAGCTGTGGTAAGTGGAGTTCACATTGACGTAGATCGAGTCGCTAACGTTCTATGACGTCACTGAAAACTTCGTATGCTGGAAACATACTGACGTCATGTTTAGTGGCGGTAGCGATAGGTCCCAATCTCCAGAACGCATATTTAAGTGTTTGTTAGAGAAATTAAAATATATAATCAACATTTGCTGTACCCAGCACTTCGTGTTGAGTGTCCCTGGATGCAGAAGAAGCCTATAGCAGGCTTTCTACAGACTTAAAAGTTCCTGTCTCAACCTTTTTAAATCCGCTTTAACGCAAGAGAGGGCGCCACCGCCTCCGCAAGCGCGCGATCACTGCTCACACAGGCTCTTCTCTGGCGCCCACTCAGCGCGCGCCGTGTGGTCAAAGAGAGACTTGCAATCTTTGAATACACTTATGCACTGCATTCTTGACCCCTCTCCAGGTTTAACGTTATTGCAGATTTTTGCTGAAGCCACTGCACGAAGGGTGTGCCGGGCGCCTCATGCCGGAGGTGTTTTTTTCTTGGTGTTTTTGGCTGACGGCAAAAGACCAAGCTCAAGCTAAAACAGGTGTGCTGTTAAAATTCAATTAGTTGAAAATTCTCTGCGAGAAATTGGTACGCAATAGTATGTTTCAAAAGACATAAGTGAACTTGATACATTTCATAATAATTCAAACCATATTTCCTCGTGCATTGCATTATCTCACATAGTTTTTATATTTTACAAGACTTGAAAAGCAATATTGCCTTTATAAACTAGCCACGAATGTGTAAGAACTGATCCTTCCCTGTAATAATGAAATGGTAAACTGAACAAAACTCTCTTGGGAGAGTGCAACGCATGCGGTACTCGGAAGACAGGCCTCCCTGATTCCATGTTGCCCTTAAAGCCAGAGCCAAGAAAAGTTTTCTGTTCACTGAACCTATATAGCTATGCGAGAGATGTGCGAATTGAATACTAAAATAGTGAATACGACTTAGAGTATTAAACCCAAAGCGGGAGAGTGAACGACGTAAGTCACACCATTCACTGATGCCAACGCTTTCCACAGGTACCTCTATAACGGCTAAACGACAGCGCTACGCACGTTGTGTTGTCGTCGTTCTACTGTTGTCCCTGTCGGAAGCTAGCACATTCAAGATGCTTCATGTTTTTCAAACTTGCTCAGGCCCGAGACCTTTCAAGTTACCAGTCATCACGTAAAATGAAACTTTAGAGAGAATTCTAAAGTTTTTTGTATAGCGGCCTCAGAAATTATAAAGATGGGCACCTGCCTGGCTAAAAATAGTTCGTTTAAGAAGAATAGCCTAAACGAAAAGTTTGGTGAGGGGAAATATATTTCGGGTTGAAAAAGAGCTTGACCAATGTGGATTTGGAACCAAACGGGATACGGAACGCTCACCTGGTTCCATCCGAGCGTAGTCAGGGCGTCCCGGCTCCCTATGAGCTGTTCCAGCGAAGTCTCACGCGCCAGCCGCACCACGTACGCGTCGTATGCGTTCCTGGCCGGCTCGAGGGCTGCGCTGTGGATAACCGCGCGCGTGCCTCGCCCGCGACCAGTTGACGCCGACCTTCCGAGGGTGTGGTGTGCGCGCAGGCATGCGAGCAATTCGTTGAACCTGGCGCTACCCGCAGCCGAGAAGCGGTTGCCTCGGTGTTGTGCCTCGCGATGGGGTGGTGTCTCTGGCAGCAGAAGCACGCGCAGCATGCACCGGGAAAGCATCGGTGCCAGCCGCGCCGCCTGCAGCAGTGGCCACAGCGGACTCCGTATGTCGTGAGTCTCCACTGCCGATGACAGCCGCAGGTACAGCACCTGCACGAGAGATGGCAAGGGTTCATGGACTGAAGGTGCTTGCATGAGGAACGAGGAGCCAATTAACAAGGTTTGGATTTCAATAGCCCGGCTTCAACTTCGAGCGCAAACTTCAAATTACGGTTTTCAGTAAGATGTTCGCAGTAGTCTAGGGATACTGGTTAACTTCGGGCAACCTGGAGTTTGTAGGTTGCGCAAAAATAACCGGAAGAGATCCCTCCCAAGGTCTTTCAAGTGACGTAAAGCATATCATTAACGAACCACCAAAACACTGGCTCAGATCTGAGTGACAGTCGCGGTTGATAAAACAGGTCTAGGTCGCGTGACTAGTAGAGACTGCACGCTGTTTATCTTACGTGAGGGCGCCCGTGGACAAAGCATGTAAGGAGGCATTCGCAAGTAGAATGCAGCCCAAGGCAGCTGGCCCAAACCAGGCGAACGCAGTTGTTGGCGCCCCTAGAACTGACACCGCAAGCAGCGTCTTTCCCAACGAAGTTCTGTACGGCCAGGGTGCGGGATTTTATGGCGTCCGCGTGGGAAAATGCAGTGTGGAAAGACCAGCTTACAAGTACTAAGCTTACACCGATAAACTCCCAAAGCGCCATATTGCGGTATGAGACGGCTTGTGTTGCCCTTAAGAATGTCCTACGAGGAGTTCATCGTGTTTAAAGTAAAGCCGACTTCTAAAGAGGTCCACGTAAGCTTGGCCAAGCTTATACCGATAAGATCACAAGGCCTCCATATTTTCGTAAAAGAGGGCTTATATTCCTTTAGAGAAACGTTTTCCAAGCAAATCGTTCGTGCTTAAAAATTGCGCCATCTTTTAGGAGACCGGTGTTTAGTTTCTCACAAGTTTCAAAATGCGATGCAAACGCGGCTCGGTAACAGCCACGCGAGTTCAGACACAAAAGTAAGACACAGACTCAGCGGGGACGACCTCGCTAACAGCCGACAAAACGTGCAGCTTCGTCGGACAACCACTTTCACCGAGTGGAATGGTCCGTGATTTCTTTCACATATTTTTGTTCTTTTACTTTTATCTGGAGCCTTAAAAAGTAGTTTCCATTCTGCGCATTTGTTTCCCGAAAAACAATCGAACTTGTGGTTTTAGTTAAACGAAAGGTGCTGCTCTCGGTTATGCACTTCTTTTCTGCTTCAAATATTCCTAGGTTTTCCCATGCACAACCGAGTTGGAAACGAATGTGTCGTGATACAACTGCTGGTAGCTTAACAAGCTCTTGCCTGCCTATACTTTATGTTTATGTTGTTTGCTAAGGTAAAACTACTTTTGAACACGATATTCTTTCTTGGACTACTTAAACGCAGAAATTTTGGTCTGTCTGTCTGTCTGTCTGGTCTGCGTCCGTGTCCGTGTCTGTCTGTCTGTCTGGTCTGTCTCTGTCTGTCTGTCTCGTCTGTCCGTCTGTTCTGTCTGTCTGTCCTGTCCTGTCGTGTGTCTGTCTGTCTGTCTGTCTGTCTGTCTGTGACTCCATTTAGCCACCCGGGCAAAGTGAAATGAAGGCTGCGCAATAGTCTTATATACTCACAGCCAAATCTAAACGTTTAAGTCCGGTGTTAGTGTTCATACTTGTCAACATCGTTGAACAAGAACAAGTCATTAGAAATATAAGGCAGCAAATAAATACGTAAGAGATACTTGCAGTGTTCCTTTTTTAAAGTATTTATGGATGCTTGGTTTTTGTGATAGCAAATGGAATACTACATCAACGGCAGAAAACCGTCACCTGCTGTTGCCAGTGCTACCTCCTGGCGGCATTTATTAAGAAAGCAAACGGCAATAGGAATGAAAGGTTCTGCTAGATGGGATTCACGTTCCGCTTGGAACGCTCGTGGCGTAGGACAACATGGTTCTATAAACGTTGTAGTAGGGTGCCTCAGTTGCACCGCGTCTCCGCCGTACGCCAGCGCTGGCATCGAGACACTCGCCTTGGACCAGTGAAACGCGGTAAATTGAAATGGACTTGAGCAAACCGCTAGCGTGTAATCTTGGGAGGAGCGAGACGGGAAAGGAACAGCATGAGGTGAGCGGGATCGAGGAGGAGGCCTCTAATTCGTAGGGGCGTCAGTCGACTATCGTCTTTCTGCGACATTTGCAACGAAAGGAGCAGATACGCGGCCATTGTTTTTTTTTTTTTTGCAATGGTGTACGCTTCTGAAGGAGCGGAAATTTAAACTCTTAAAGAAAAGGCGTCAGGTAAGTGATACCGCCAATATTGACGCTCCAAACCCCCTTGGTCCGCGAAACAACGCTTCGCATAGAATAACGACACATGAGCGTTCCTTCAACTTCACCTCCTGGGGTAATAGGTTTAGAGGCTGTAACCTGCTGGGGGAGTGAAATCGGAAATTTTGAGACTGGTTCCGGGATGACTGACTCTAAGGTATCAATCTGCTGAGGTTGAAACGCAATTCAAGTTCAGTGTGCTTACTTGTCACAGTGGTGGTACATTGTCCATCCCTTCGCTACTTTATCTTGAACGGCGAAAGCAAGGGTTGGCTTGGTAACAGCGGCTTCTACATCTCTTAAATTACACATCCAAGGATAGCTAATTTAAACACTTGATATTCATGATATTCCTCAATAACTTATCACGTTGTATTCACTTCGGTATTCATTCATAGTTTTTCACTTGTGAAAATGGGTAGAGACTTGGCCCTTTTAAGGAGCACCTAGAGAAATATCAGAATTCCACGCAAAACTTGTGCCACAATATTTTGGGGTGGTAATTCGATCACGTGATTGTCAATGGTATCTGGTAAGTGTCAAAATTTGAATTTGAGCCTCAATTCACGGGCAGACTGAAGCGCCGAACACCTGTACCCCACATGCTCCGGGATACTTCGGCAAACGTAGCAGCCTTACATTCTCTCTGGCGTCGTGTGTGCAGTCCGGGTCGGTGGCGTTATCCTTGACGGCGTCGAAGCGGAGCATGCGGCTTTTGAAGCGCGCCTCGCGGAATACCTGGTACGTTGCGAGTGCTTGCGAAGGCAGCGCCTCCACCGGAAACACCGGCGCACTCCCGTTGCTGTCTTCGTAGCGGCCGAGGTAGAACCGCACCTGAGGGAAATATGCGCTAACTGACTTACCGGCGCTATTTGTAAGGCGTTCCAAGCATGATAGTACACATACAGTGCCATCTTTTACTGGTTCCGGATTGCGGTACACCTTGCCAAAGCCAAGGCTGCCATATTGCCACAAAAAAAAAAAAAAAAAAACGTTTTGAAGCAAACCTCTACTACTTTCGTTCAGCGATTTCATGGAGGATGCGCAAATGACCTTTTTAGCGGAGACACACTCCCGGCGACGCACCCCTCGAAGCGCATCGCGTGATTCGCCGGGCCCGCTATTGGCCCGTGTGGGCGCCGACAGCGGTCGCCACCGCCGCTGCGGCCGAGGCAGCTAACCACCCCCGCCGCCTTCCATGCATGCGGCGCTGGGTGGTTTCGGGCAGCGTGACTCGTCTAGCGCCCGGTGAAGAGGAACGGTGTGTTCGCCATGAATGAACGCCGCGTTCACCCGGCCTCCTTCTGTGAGCGTTCCACGGAACCGAACGGCTTTGAGACATGGTCGGCAATACAGCTAAATCAAAGGCTAACCAAGGTTAACCAAGACTCATACCAAGCCAAGCTTTTGCTTTGCATATCTAAGGTTAACGGGGCTAAGCAGCAGCAATTTTTTTTGGAGCTGCATAATTTGTACAAAATACCGCGTTAACACTCGCATATTAGCAGGGATGTAGCAGCCTAGCTAATTCCCAAAACAGTACACAGCGGAAACTAGGTACACCAAAACAAGATCCCATGAAAACTAAAGCAAAATAAAGAAACGATGTATCTTTTTTGCAAATCTCGAGTAATGTTATGCCAGATTAAGAGCGCTTGAATGCAACAAAGCCGGAGAGATAAAGACGTGCAGGATGGAATTTTGACCATTGTGCTGCACACCTCCGCCTTCTATAATGCGGCGGAATGTTCAAGTCGGCTGAGGATTCTGGGAAGGGATTCTGAGTGCCAATAATCGTATCATCACCACCGCCATAATCCTGATGATGGCAGCGGGAACCAAAAAAAAATTCTGCAGAAATTCGGAGAATTATCTACTCCTGCGCAGCATTCTTATGCCGCTTGTTTTGAGTGTGAGTTTTTCTAGCCAAATGTTTTGGTTTTTCTAAATCCTGTCCGCCGAATTCTGTCCACTTACGCCATTATAGCTATTAGATAAGGAACTTTCGTGAAATCTGCATTATTGTGGAAGTGCCATGTGTTATATGTTTTGCCATTTTACTTAATTTTTTAAATACTTTTGAGATTTTTAGGGTGTCTCAAAATTTTGTCCGAAAAATTATGTCCATTTACGTTATTATAACGATATGGAACTTCTCAGAAATTTGCAATGTTGTGGAAATGCACGGCGTTACACGGTTCGCCATTTTCGGCAAATATATTATATTTTTATTAGTTTTCTTAGCTTTCCAAAATTTTGCTACACCAATTGTCTCCATTTACGGTATCATAACAATTAGAGGTGAAACTTTCGTGAAATCTGCAATATTGTGGAAATGCCAATGCTTTATACGTTCTGCCATTTTCCGTAATTTTTAAATATTTTTCTTGTTTTTTAGTTTTTAAAATTTAGTCTTAGCAATAATCTCCATTCACGTTATTATACGGATTACATTTGAAACTTTTGCAAAATCGGCATTATTGTGGAAATGCAGGGCATTACACGGTTCGCCAGTTTTCATAATTTTATATTTTTTCTATTTTTTTATTTTTCAAAACTTCGTTCACCAGTTACCTCCATTTACGTTATTATGACGATTACGGGTGGAACTTCCGCGAAATGTGCATTATTGTGGAAATGCCATGCGTCATATGTTTTGCCATTTCCCGTAATTTTTCAATATTTTTCTTATTTTTTAGTTTTTCCCTATTTTACCGACCAATGATCTCCAGTTACGTGATTATATCGATTACATTTGAAACTTTCGCAAAATCTGCATTATTGTAGAAAGGCAGGGCGTTACACGGTACGCCAGTTATCGTAACTATTTAGCATTTTTTCTAATTTTTGTACATTTTCAAAATTTCGCTCACCAATTAAATCCATTTACGGTATTATAACAGTTACCGGTGGAACTTACGCGAAATCTGCATTATCGTGGAAATGGCATGCGTTATACCATTTGCCATTTTCGGTAATTTTTTAATATTTGTGGTTTTTGTTTTCAAAATATCGTCCGACCAATTATTCCCATTTGTGTTATTAGAACGATTAAAATTGGTACTTTCGCGAAATCTGCATTGTTGCGGAATTGCAAGGTGTTACGCGGTTCGCCTTTTTCGTAATTATTTTATGTTTCTCATTTTCTTAGTTTTTCAAAACTTCGTTCGAATAATTATCTCCATTTACGCCATTATAGCGATTACAGCTGTGCCGAGGTATCTGCAATATATGAAAATGCCATGCGTTATATTATTTCCCATTATCCGTAATTTCTTAATATTTTTTCTTATCTTTCAGCTTTTAAAAATTTCGTTCGACGAATTATCTCCATTTACGTTATTATAACGATTAAAATTGGTAGTTTCGCGAAGTCTGCATTATCGTGGAAATGCAGGGCGTTACACGTTTCGCCATTTTTCGTATTCTTTGCATTTTTCTTATTTCTTAGTTTTTCAAAATGTCGTGCGACCAGTTATCTCCCCTTTACGCCATTACAGCGATTACAGTTGGAATTTCCGCGATATCTGCATTTTTGTGGAAATGCAGGGCGTTACACGGTCCTGGCTGTGCGGGTACTTGGCAAAGAATGCTACGCATTAATACCAGCTCTCCCTTTCCACGGCTGTTGTAAGGCTACGAACGATTCTTCAGAGCGCGCAGGAGTGGCGAGAAAGAGGGCTATTCTGGGAACCCAGCGTGGGCATACAAAGGCGGTGCCCGGTGATGAACGGGAGTCCTCCTATAGCGATGCGTATGCCTTGTCAGGAGGGAAAGAGAGAGTAAGCTTTCACCATCTCTTGCGCATGAGAAGACGTCAGAAATTTCTGAATAGGATGGCCACCCACCGCATCTAAGTCTCTCTCTCCCCTCCCCTTTCTCTTTTTCTGAATAAACGTTTCCCAATCAACCAATCAACTGTCCCATTAACAAAATTTCTAACGTGTTGGATGCCGCACTTGGGTGTCTCTCTGCCAAGTGCTTCGCGTGTTCCACGGCAAGCGTAAATGACGGGTGCAAGAAATCTCCCTGCAAACAAAAGCGACATAAAATTAAAACGATCGCAATTCATGGATCTTAAAACGTGAGAGCCCGTGCCGCACGTCTAGGTGGCATTGCGACTCGACAGGGCGTTGCGAACCCTTAAGCGTTATAAATGGCTAATAGAGCCGCGCTTTGGCTGTTGCGGTCACGAATGAGTGAATCTTACCCCCCTTCCCACTGGCAACCTTTACACCACTTTTCTTCTTAAAACTCGCAGTTATTGAGAGGTAGACTACGGCTAGGAAGCTCAGAAATGTATGCGAAACAGACCAGTAATCAATTCGCCGAGCGAAGATCTTGTTTTCCGTCCTTTAATGCCGTGTTGGCATACTCATGGTGTACCGTGTGTGTGTGTGCGTCTGGGGGGGGGGGGGGGACAGGATCCAGTTTCGGCATCCTTACATACATATGGCATACAAGGGGGGATAGTTTCGCATTGAAGCCGGCTTCACCTTGTTGCTCCTTGCAACAAGGTGACATTCCACCAGGGATAACAAGACGTTAATGTTGTAAAGTTAAACGCCACCTGAAACAACGAACCATTCTACCCCGAGCTTCGACATCGGACTGTCATGTGACTAATTTCTTCGGAAAAAAAAGAAAAGGTTTCCAAGGTTCATAGATTTAAATAACTTTTTTTACATACATGCGTATATACAGACGGGGGTGCCAAAGCGATAAGCTGAAGCGGAACCTGTCATTGCGTGGCATTGCGGCTGTAAACTAAACACTGTGAGCACGAGCATCCCGTCGTTGCAGGGCAGGATAGTGATCCCGTTCTTTAGCATGAGCGAGCCCAATATTGTAGAAAACCCTCGGCAGGTCTTTCTAATCTTCGAATCGAATAAACTGCCGCCAGAAATGCTCTCTAGTGCGGACCATTAGGCACCAAATGAGAGGGGCATGTTTTGGGTAAATACGCTTGATATATCCCTTACCAAACGAGGTTTCCCGCTGGTTTGGTGACAAAAGGCAAAGAGGGATACTACAAAAAAAGTTCCTTTAGCAAAACACAATGCTTCGCAAGTTGCTACAGCGTTTTGAAAATTTTTTTGGACATCGCACAACGACACAGAAAAAGGATGGCCGGATAGGCACTCCCGTACTTGTCTCGACCTGTAGCCCTTGTCCTGCCGTCCAATCTGTTTGTAGTTGTTCGATTTTGGTTGAAAATTATTAGCGGTAGTTATGTGGTAGCAGAAGTTGGATTATCCAAGAACATCTTCGAACAACAGTGTAAAGACGATGACACTAGAGGAAGAAAACGACCCAACGACGCTGTGCTCACTACTAATTGTATTGATACGGCATCACGACATGAATATTACAACCCAGACCCGCGTGCCCAAACATCATCACGCCCAGCAGATTATGCATATCTCAAACGACGGATCCAAAAAGAAAAAATTTTTTCCCATGCAACCGTATCGACCGTTCACTAATGCACAAATCACCTCATGTTGGATCTGTCAGTTTGAGATATGGTTTATCTGCTGTGCCTCATGATGTGCGGGCACGTGGGTTTGGGTTGTAGTGCTTATGGGGTGATGCGGTTTCAATAAAATTAGTTGAGTACAGCCTCGTCCTGTCATTCTTCTCCTGGTGTTAACGTTTTTACGCTGTTCAAAGATTCTCATCCGATAGCACCTAGGTCAAATGTCGGTCTTTCTGTATTCAAGAACATCTCGCCTACCTTGAGGTCCCGGAGTCGCTGCTGGGCTCTCTTACGCGTCTGGTTGTTCATCCAGGGTAGAATAGCCAGCTTTGCAGAAAGTACGCGCTTGAGGTCCGTCTTCACGGACAGTATCGCGTCGAAGTCAAGCTGGCCCTGGAGCGCCACATACCGTATGTACTCGGCAGCGTCACCCGTCAGCGCGTCCTCCAGCACAACTCGGGTACAGCGGGACCTCCTGCACGTGTACGGGACGAGAGAGACTAGCCAATCCATAGCCAGCACGCAATCCAGACAAAGGCTAACCCCAGTTTACTGCGTATGTCGGCTGCAAAATCTCCAGTTGAGTTCAGTTGGTTTCACATAAATAGCAGACTACCACAGTGATCGCAGTGGATGCAAACGACACACACAAGTGCCCTGGCTCCCATGTTCATTTCCCCAGCTTCTCAGCTGGTCGTGCCGTCCTTCCGCCTCTGTTGTATTATAGAAACGAGCCGTTTGTAAAGATGCGTGTCACTAATAAATACTTATCAAACTCTCATTATCTATATATTATAGCTAAATAAATTTTTTTCTGCAACGCATTCACCAATAAAGAGGAAACACCTCAACAAATATTCAGAGCTCTTTCAAAAGGGTAATATTAGATATCACGCCTGGCAGTGCAACATATCTTTAGAACAATATTAAAAAAAACGGTGCTTCAAATGTCATATCTATACTTTTCGTCGCGCTATCATAAATTAATAACCAACAGCATCGGCAGAATGCAAGCTACATGATCTTAGCTAAGAAGGAGTACAGAAAAAAATGTAGCCAAAGCATTTTCTACATCACATGTTTTTCGTATTTTGTTAAACTTGTTGCAGCCCATTCTGTAAGAAGTGCAAATAGGCTGTCTAAACAATGAATATTAAGTAGGACTACGATAGGATGAAGGGTAATTTAATATCCCCAGTAGGTGGCCTCTCACATAGTCATACATTGGCTCGGTAATTACATGATCAAATGCGGGGAATGCTTAAGTGTTTTATGGAAACACCACATGATGCCATCTTGCATGACTACAGGACCCATGAACTTGTTTTCTACGCCGGCAACGCAATATACTAAAATCCGTCTTCCCCTTGGTTTCCTCTGCAAAGCATCTTCCATCCTCCTGTGTGTGGCATCTAAAGAAGCTACAAAGTATACCAAAGACTCCGCGAGGACAACCAAAAGACTGCGTACGTGAAACTAAAGATAAGTAACGAAAATATTACAGAGACCCAGAGTGTATAAACATACTGAGCTTCCGTCATGAAGGCGCGTTTTCTTGTTTTGTTAAGACGCCATAACAGTATAAAATAAGGCAGTAAAGTTCACCTTCTAGAGAGCTGGGCAGATCCGAGATCGGCGTTGACTACTGCCGGAGTGAATAGGCCCACGTGTCGCACAAGGCGGTAGCCGAGGAGGTTGAGGACCGTCTCGGGTCTCGTCTCCCGCACGAGTTGCACAAGAGGATCGATGAAGCTTCCCAGCTCAGTGCGTACTGCGCCGGCGTCCCGTCCGAGGCCCTCCAAGGCCACCTGGAGGAAGGGCCGAAGCACCAAGTCGGCGTCGCTGAGGCGCTGGTGTGATATCGGTGGCTCGTGGCTGTAGACAAGGGCGGTCATTTTGTGAGAAAATGCGGCCACATCCTCGGCTAGTTGCCCGAGCCACGAACTATCGCGACGCATGGTCCGCATGGCACCAAGCACGTCGTCAGAGCCCACCGTGGTGTTCAGGTCGCCGAGGGACAGCTGAAAAGTTTTGCGAGGTCCTAGATTTACTTCGACGAGAGGGGCGAGCTCCATGAGGCGTTGTAACTTGCCCGCGGCCTCCCACACGTCGGGGAGCGCATCGCCCCGGTTGTAAGGCCAACCACCCAAGCCGGTCGTGTTGAGTAGATCTTGCAATGGAACATTGCCGAGCAGTTTTAGGGTGGCTACGTCGACGCAGCCCTTCCAGAGTCGTCTGGAGGCCCTCAGAACTTTCGCTTCTTTGCCAGACCTAACGGTTCGTCGAAAGAAACCCACGATGTGTTGCTCCGCCTGGCTGCGACAGCTTCTTGCCCGTCGTGGCGTTTCTTACTCGTGACTTTGAGCACACGTGACCGTGGAAGTCTTCGCACGGACGGACAGAATTGTTAAGTGAGCGAATAAGGGCTGCCAGATCCTCGCTGCACCACTTGTGTCTGCATTCCTCTTTCGCGGATAGCAGGCTGACTCCTTTGGCCCAAGGACTAAATCCCCATGGATCCTCGTGGGTGCCGGTTACGCCGTCGTCGCTGTCTGTAATGTCGGAAAAAAGCAATGGTTCTGCGTATCGCCCAAAATACCCTATGAAACCTGCCGTGATACCGGCCAGAGCTCCCACCACGAGGACTCCGTAGACAACTGTGCTGGCGGGATGGTAAAACTGCTTCACAAAATCGATGCGTAAACGATTCCTCCCCGTTGGAATAATCTTGTCCGTTGACCTAAACGCTGCTTGCTCTTCACCCGCCCCCGCTGTGGTCAGGTCGTTCTGGACCCTGTAAGTCATATTCGGGTTGGAGAACGAGGAGTTACCTTCTTCTTCAGAGGCACGCATAGAATGAGTAACGTCCCTGCTCCGCGACCTGGACCGCTCCTTGATGTCAGCTGACACAATCCGCCGTGGCCGTTTTTGATCCGCGTCTCCTGCGGCGAGTAATGTCACAGGTGCCGGAGTAGCGTCATGAATGACCACGGGTTCTGGTGGTTTAACGTTAAAATATTCCGGCGCGACGACTGTACTGGGGCTCCCATAGCAACCAGAAGGACCTTCGATGCAAGTGCCGTGAAATGATGTTTGTGCGTTCTGCGGTGCCGCGTCGATACCGGCGAAGTTCGAGAAACAAGCCCCCTGTATCATCCGGGGAGTCTTACTTGGTACCCCATGTGCTCGGAGCGGCAGCGCTGGCTGCAACTCTGTGTGCAGAGACAGGACAATCGCGGCCCCTTCAGGGGTCCGAAAACGCCTTGTGACAAACCGGGGATACGGAAAAAACGGCGAATGGAGCTGCCCCTGTCGGTTGAATGGGAAGTTCTCTGAACGGTCAACACCTGCCGTTTGGCCGTAGTACCGCGCCGGTGATGTCGATGGGAGCCCTTGCCTGGGCATTAACTTTCGGGCGTAGAGTTGCGAAACTGCGCCAGAAGGTCCTTGCGGCATCGTGCGGCTCGTCCTCAATCGGATAGGTATGTTCAACCGAGAGGTCTTATGGCTGTTAATCCATTGAAACGACTGCGATCTCACCTTCCGCTTACGCCAGGATAAGGGTCGTGGACCGGGTTGAGTCGCTCTTGAGGAGCTGCACCGCGGAATCCGCTTCTGGGCCGAAGGCGCTCGGGTCATTCGTTTCTGCCCATAATTCAATGATGGGGAGGAGGAAATCCCGCGCTTTACAGAGCGTTCATTGTGCGTGTAAATATCGACCTGCACCGAGGAGACGGAAGGGCTTGACTGGCTGCTCCGGAGATAGATGCGAGTTGTTTCATCGTGCTTGCCCCCAGCTTCACCTGGCTTTTCCGCCAGCCCGCCTCGCTCGATGCGAGAAGGAAACGGCCTCCCGAGCTGTTCTGCACTGTCCAAGTCTCTTCTGTGTAAACCCTTTAGTTTGTTGGCGATGTCGCTGTTTGTGGGTAACGATGCCTCGCACAAT
This sequence comes from Haemaphysalis longicornis, assembly GCA_013339765.2. Classification (NCBI taxonomy): domain Eukaryota; kingdom Metazoa; phylum Arthropoda; class Arachnida; order Ixodida; family Ixodidae; genus Haemaphysalis; species Haemaphysalis longicornis. The sequence continues at coordinate 90,627,349 of CM023453.1, read as the reverse complement.
GCACTCCTATCAGTAACTGTGCCCCGATCCACCATACGAACATTGCTTTTTGACCTGTTGGTGCTCAGGCCCCCGCCTTGGCCTTGTGCAAATTTGTCAATTTCACGGTGCGTGGATGGTCCCAAAAGGTGTTTGTTAGCGTCGGGCAGGTCAGATTCACTGCGGCAGCTTTCGTATTTAGATGTATCCGAAGAGTCTTTAAGGTCCACTCCGAAGCCTGTCTTGGAACGCATCTTCTCTTCCTTCCGTACTTCTGTTTTCTGCTCTGGCTGCACTGAAGGAAGGTGACCTCGTGTACCTCTTTTGGCATCTCCTTTGATGTTCTTAGTTTCGGGCTCACCATGAAACCCAGCCTCGAACATTCGTTTCGGGCTTTCTGTTTCTTTACCGCCCGTCTTGTGGCGGGACTCACGTTTTATAGCTTTTACCTTGCCAGAGGCTGTCGAGGGGATAACGGTCTTAGTTTCGGGCTCGTCATGAAACCCGGCCTCGAACATTCGTTTCGGGCTTTCTGTTTCTTTACCGCCCGTCTTCTGGCCGGACTCACGTTTTATAGCTTTTACCTTGCCAGAGGCTGTCGAGGGGATAACGGTCTTAGTTTCGGGCTCGTCATGACACCCGGCCTCGAACATCCATTTCCGGCTTTCTGTTTTTTTATCGCCAGTCTTGTGGCGGGACTCACGTTCTATAGCGTTTACCTTGCCAGAGGCTGTCCCGGGGACAACAGTCTTAGTTTCTGGCTCGTCATAAAACGCAGCCTCGTACATCCATTTCGGACTTTCTGTTTCTTTGTCGCCAGTCTTGTGGCGGGACTCACGTTCTATAGCGTTTACCTTGCCAGAGGCTGTCCCGGGGACAACAGTCTTAGTTTCGGGCTCGTCATAAAACGCAGCCTCGTACATCCATCTCGGACTTTCTGTTTCTTTGTCGCCAGTCTTGTTGGCGGGACTCACGTTCTATAGCGTTTACCTTGCCAGAGGCTGTCCCGGGGACACAGTCTTAGCTTCTGGCTCGTCATAAATCGCAGCCTCCAACATCCATTTCGGGATTTCTGTTCTTTTATCGCCAATCTTGTCGCGGGACTCACGTTCTGTAGCGTTTACCTTGCCAGAGGCTGTCCCGGGGACAACGGCTTTCTGGACACTGTAATCACCTTCACTCGTCTCCTGTTCAACTTTCTTGGATGATTTGCTCGCTATAGAATGCGGCTGCTTTTTATCTTTCATCACAACTTTCGCACGTCGTTGCGAACTTGATGGGCTCGTTTTCATCTGTTCCTCATCTTCGGAATCGTCAACGCTGACATCTGAGTCATCCGCTTTCGCCACTTTTGCGGCTTCGCGCCCTGTGGAAGACACTCTTCCTGACTTTCTCTTAACCGGAGCTTTCTTCTTCAATATGGGTGACAGCACTCCCTTTTCTGTTTTCTTTTTGCCGGCTTCAGTTTTTTTCACCGAATAGCCTTTACTTTTTCTTGAATGTGCAGCACCACTGCTCTCAGGTGAACTTGTGGAGTTGGGCTCGGGTGACAAAGATTTTCGTGCACTCCCACTCGGACTCTTTTTTTTTCCTGGCGCTTTTTTCTTTCCAGATTTTTTTACCGAAGGGCCTTTACTTTTTTCTGACTGTGCAGCACCACTGCTCTCAGGTGAACTTGCGGAGTTCGATTCGGGTGACAAAGATTTCGATGCACTCACACTCGAACTCTCTTCTTTTCCTGGCGCTGTTTTCTTTCCAGAAACCGCTTTCGTAGCTCCTTTTCCCGTGCGAGCTCCCAGAAGTGACTTTATTGACGTGTAAATGCCTCCCTTGTTATCTCTACCAGCGGTATTCTTACCGGACCACCGTTTACTATGTTTGAACGGTTTGACATTCTCGGAATCAAGTGTGGATTCGGGGCAAGTGTTTTCAGAAGGTACTTTGTTCGTGAATGCGTGCTTCTCATCACGGCCACCCGTTTCTGCTTTGCTTTTCCTGGCAGCAGAGCCTTTCGTGGCAGCAGATTTCTTGCTGAATACGCTGGATACGTTATACGACCCCGTTGGAGACTTTTTTTCGCGAGCTACCGCGTTTCTGCGAAGGAAACCTTTGCCTTTTGGCGACCCCACATCACTGACGTCTTTAGGAGCAGTGGCACCCGCACCCGAGAAAGATACTCGAGCTGCGTCGGCATTTGGGCTTTCAGCATTTTTATCCTGTAAAGAGTTGCGGTCACTACGAAGAGCTTTCTTTGATCGTCTTCCGACAGCCGCTTTTTTATGAGTTTCTGGGCTTTCACTCAAGGAGTCCTCGTCTTCCTCCACTTCTGGTGAACTGGAAGCATCCAGCGCGGACGGGATACGGTCCACTGAGTCTTTCATGCTGGTCTCACCGTGGCCGTCTTCTTCCCCATGTTTTAGCCTTTTCGGCGAATGACTGGGCGATGAGCGTCGCGGTTGTTCCTTACCTTCAGGCACTTCGGGGGGCTTTCCGTCCAGTTTTGCTTTTCCCTCCTTTCGTTTCAACTTCCGCTCAGGCTCCGGCTCAGAGCTATCATACGTGCGCATTTCTTCACCACCCTTAAGCATTTTATGCATGTAACTGGGCGATAAGCGTCGCGGTTGTTTCTTGCCTTCAGGCATTTCGGCGGGCTTTCCGCTCAGTTTTGCTTTTCCCTCCTTCAGTTTCAACGTCCGCTCCGGCTCCGGCTCAGAGCTGTCATACGTGCGCATTTCTTCACCGCCCTTAAGCATTTTCTGAATGTAACTGGGCGATGAGCGTCGCGGTTGTCCCTCAGCTTCAGGTATTTCGGGAGGCTTTCCGTCCAGTTTTGCTTTTCGCTTTTTCATTTTCATTCTGAGCTCAGGCTCGGGGTCTGAGCTATCATACGTGCTCATTTCTTCATCACCCTTAAGCATTATCTGTATGTAACTGCGCACTGAGCATAGCGGCAGTTCCCTACCTTTAGGCATTTCCGCAGCCTTGCCCTGCAGTTTTCGTTTCCTGGCTTTCCGTTTCCACATCCGCTCAGTCTTACCCATTTCCGCTGGCGTACCCTGTTCCTCCGAATCGCAGTACTCGGACCCATCCTCGATTTCATTGTGCGAGACGGCCACGGCACCGAACATCGGGTCTTCGCTCTCTGGTGTTGGTAAGTTGGATTTCGATTGGTACAACTGACGTTTCTCCGTCGTCAGTTCTCCCGTGATCGTCTCTAGATGTGTGCAGGCGCTCCACACGCGCTCTATAACCTTATTCCTGTCGGGATCTTCGTCAGGTGGGTGCGTAACATTGCGCGAGCCGAGACTTCCGCTTGACGAAATCGAATCCCTGTTGCGTCCGAAAGACGATGACGGGCGGCCGCCTCCTCCGGGACCAAGTAGCTTAGTGGACGGAGTCATGCCTGGAGACCGTCGACGCGGCGACTGGAACGGGGATCGCGGTGGACGCAGACTGGACGATTTCCGAGAAGGCGCACGGTAAATGGGGCGTGGTTGAAATTCATCTAACAAGTTATCGATGACGTCGTGAACCAAACCAATATTGGGGGTACCTTTTTCACCACTTTCAATGCCTGCAGCTCCGGGAACAGATCTTTGAAGGCTATCCTGTCCGATATGGACACCCCTCCGTCTGACCCGCCGACTGTCATTCGCTTCAACCTGCTGAATTTGACTCTGGAAGAATGGAACTTTGTGCACGGGGAAGACAGTTGTCACCCTGCGTCCCAACACATCGCCATGGCCTCCGAAATTACCACCACCGTGTTTGAGGACTTCAAGGCACGGGTCTGGTGCATTTAGCTTATCGTCATCCTCTCCTTCATTTGGAAACACTCCTTCCGACGACAGGCTGGTATTCTGGATAAAGCGCGTAGGACAGCCGCCCACGCTGACCGACGCGGAATCGTGGGTCTCTCTCAATTCAGGCCAGACCCCGTTCTCCGCCGCATGGAGAGAAGCTGTTATCCGGTGCCCTGAACTGCCTGAATAAACATCCTGTTCTTGGCGGGCGACTACGCCGGGATGCGTAGGGCGAAGCGGCTGGTTACCTTCATTTGATGACCATGGTGAACACGCAAGAGAAGAGCCGCTGTTGACCGTTGTAAGAACCTCCGTGGAACCATTGTCATTCTGCAACTGGCGGCATGAAAGCCCCAAAGGCGCGGTGGTGGGGCAGCTGTATTCGCTGAGGGCGCCATTGGTTTCCCAGGAAATCAGCGCGGTTTCCACGGTACTCGGCGGCTTTTGCGTGAGGTGCTCTGGAGAAGGCGACTCGGGGGCAGGTGTTAAGTCGTCCATAACGGGGCGATTTGAATGCAGAAGGCGAAAGCGTCGCGCGAGGCGAACCAAAAGCACTGGAACACCTTTACAAAATGATAGTGATGATGCTTTTGGGGCGTGCCTTTCTACGTGCGCATTCAATTGGGATGATGATGTTCTCAGTGGTACAGATACTCTCAATCAGAAGAACTCCCTTACGATGTAAGAGTTTTACAGCGAAGCTCTCTTGCGTAAGGTTCTGACCAAAGTCGATTCTCGAGGTTCTGAGCAAAACAAAATCGTTTGCCCTACCGATCGGAATTCGAGCGATGCTTTTGAGTGCTTTCAGTGTTTCGATCGCCGCCTAGTAATGCCATTGGCTCTTCACAGTGGCGGCCATTTTTGTGTCGGGACAACAACAACAACAGAACGTGTTATTCCCAAGGCGGGGCACTTAGTGCTTTCGCCCTTAAATCGTTATGGGGTCCACAGAACTGTACAGAAAAATTAGAGTGCGAAGCTCTTTTCAGGGATCGCGTGCGGGGATAGAAAAAATTTCACCATCTTCCCGTGGGGGGAATCCCGAGGAGGATGCGAAGCGGCAGTGGGGGTTGGTTGGTGTGTAAGTAGGGTTGAAGCAAGTAGAGTGAGTAGAGTTGTTGTATAGTGTTACAGTAAGTAGATGCGTGGGTAGGGTGAGGAGGAGAATAGAGAGACGCGCATGCGCAGTGGAGGAGTGGACGGCGCAACAATAAGGGAGGGAACAAGCTTGACCATAAGCATCCTACGGGAAGATGGTGTAACTTTATTGGAGGGGCGGGGTGTTAGAGTGGAGAGGCATTAAGGAGAGAGAGAGAGAGACGTTGTACGTGGTATGAGCTTGTCTTTATTTAGGCATTATCATCATCATGTTCAACGTAGGTGACGTCGAGCTGTGGTTAGCGTTCCGCTTTGATTATGACCGTCTTATGATCTGTGAAATGTAAAGTCAAGGGCTGTTGTAGTAGATGAGCCTTAAAGTTGCTAAAGATGAGGTCGATGCACGTTCCCCGGATGGTTGTGGGCTGCTTGTAATCACGGCCCGCCGAGACTCGCCGACGCACGCCGCCGCCGACGACGATGAAACGTCGAAGGCGCATGAAGCGTGCTCGTCTCGTGCCGGCCCAGGAAGACACCGGCAACACTGTCGCTCCAGGGGCCCTTAAAGGGGAGGGAGAGAGAGAGAATAACTTTATTTCTTACGAGACTCAGTCCTAGCGAGTGTCGCTCAGGTGAGGGAGGCGCGCCAGGTAATCCTGAGCCCTAGTGGCGGTCAGAAGCTGTAGCTCGGCCGAGGAGCTCCCGGTCACCTCCAGCCAGGTAGTGGGAGGGTTTGGTAAGCGGAGCGGGGGTAAAGAGGGGCATTCCCAAATGGCGTATGGCGTGGTATCTCGAGCGCCACATGCCGGGCAGTTTGGGTGGGGATGTAATGTGGGATAGATGTGGTGGAGGACGTGTCTGGTGGGGAGGGAACGGGTCTGTAATTGTCGCCATAATCTGCCCAAGGGTGAAGGAAGAGACGTGTGAGGGGGCGGTAGTTCTAGCCGCTGTAGGCGGTAATGTGTGGTAACGTCGCTAAAACTAAGCAGGGGTTCGCGAGGGTTTCGTGCGCCGTGCTGTGAGACGTGTACGTCTGGTGCTCGCTAAATGAGTCCTCGAGCGGCCAGGTGGGCCATTTCCGAACCGCCAAAGCCCACGTGGCCGGGGGTTCGGTGCAGGATTCCCTTAAAGGGAAGCGTGCTCGTCTCGTGCCGGCCCAGGAAGACACCGGCAACACTGTCGCTCCAGGAGCCGTTAAGGGGTAAGACACCACCAGGCGTTCAGCAAGCCGAGCATGCGCAGGGTACGGGTGTGGACGGCGCTACAACAACAAGGGAGGGACATAGCCCCGACCATAAGATGCTTCGCATCCAAAACAGCATCGTGGCAGGAGGATCAGACGAGGGCATTGAGAAACTGCGCGCGCCGGGAAAGAGAAGCTGCAGCAGCAAAAGCAGGTAGCCCTGCACGTGAATTCGACCCGCCATGAGCGGCGATGCTGTACGACGTGCTTTGCAAGCTTCTGAGTGTTCTGTGAAGTGGTGACGGCAGCCGCCGCGAACTTCAACAGAAACTTAAACAGTCTTGGTTGCGGGATGCAGCGCATTCGTTATCAACGGCATGGAGACAGAACCGGCGGTTGTGGTTGCTTGCCTTATTGTAATCGTTAATACAACATGCTACAAGGCCAAATAATTTTATCGTGCGTTTGAATGGGTACACTTACCACCATTGCTGACAACCCACTTCTGTGCAAGGTACTGTATGACTCCTGATTTTTTTATACTTCCGAAACAAAACAATATTATTTTCTATTATCAACCTTTGGTAAAAGGCCGCGCTGTGATGAAGGAATTCCGGCTGCTCTTGTAACCGAAGCACGCTACTCCAGGTGGAAGCGCAGAAAACGCCTGGTAGCGTGCCTCTGACCTTCAAGCTCGGGAAAGATGAGGCAAGCGACTCACGCAACTTTGAAGCACCGGTAGAAGCTCCACTGGCAACGCTTCGGCGACCGAAAGAACTGATTCGCGTCACTGGTGTAAGCGCCAACGACCATGGCTCAACATCGCGTAGCCTTGCAAAGCAGCTCCCTTCCAAGGTAAATATAAATGGTAGCGAAGCTTCGGGCGAAAAGCGGTTCAGAACCTATTGCCAGCGACATCAGCATGGGGGCTTGTGGGAGTGGCGATTGAAGCGCGACTAGGTGAGAAGAGAACAAACACTAGTAACAAAAAACCATGTTTTATTCAACAATTAAAAAAAACATTTATATTTTACGAACGATATTTATTTCTGAATCACATTTATTTAGCCACAGTGTACAAATAATTTATGAAAATGTTGTTCATTCTCAAAAACCTTTTTTTAGCACCCTCTAAAGAATGACACCTGTCATTGCTCTGTGATGCAGTCCTTGTAGTGCTCGGAAAGGCGCTCCTAAAGTTCGTCTGCTAGGAAACGCCGCTCGCGTATATTGGTGGTGCGCATTTGCATTCGTTTTTCCTTGTTAATTTTGGTGTCCACTTAATTTTTGCTGTGCGTGAAGTTGCGAGGTGCGTTCTATCGTCGGTGAACACGTTTAGCACCGTGCCCGGCAGGCACGGTGAACTACGGGACGATGCTGCCAACGGTTGGAGCGGAGCGCTTTCCTAGGTACCTACGGAAACGATGTGCTGTACAAAGTTGCAACAGCAACTCCCGTACGCCTGGCGTTTCACTGCACCATTTTCCTCTCATTTCCACAGGTAACTCGAAACTATAAAACTGTTAATACGTGCACGGGGGTTTTGTAAGGGGACACGGTGCTGCTTAAAAAAATGGGTCTAAAGCTTTGTTATGTCCCAGTTATCTCTTGATTTCACTTCAGGCGGGCTCGGAGCAAGTGGTGTCAATTACTCTAGGACTTCTCAGCGTATTACCTCTCGAATTTAAACGATTCGCTTTAATTGTCTGTCTCAGTGCCTTCTCTATTGCATTACAACGCTTGTAGTGATCGTTGCTTCCCGAACTTGTATGCGCAAGCATTATTTCCATCGCAGTACTGTGTTGTGCTACGCCGTGCTGTGCTGCTGCCAGATCTTTCCTATGTGCTTTTACATACTGCCGTCGCTTTCTTTTGCATTGCCATTTTTCCTCTTTTAAATGCAGAGCATTTCTTAGCCTCGCCTCTTCCTGCGTCGGACGGCGTCCACAGTTCCGCGTCCGCAGCAGGTGCGCCTCTCCTCCTTCCCTCCTTTCTCTCAACAGCAGCTGGCGCGCGCATGCGTCGTAGTCAGCCCGTTCGCTCCGTCGCGGTCTCGGCGTAACAGGTGCGTGATAGCAGCGCGGTGGGGCGTGGAAGGGCGCGCGCTGCTTGCGCATGCGCGCTCTCCCCCCCGTACTGCTCTCCCTCTACTGCGCGCGCTGCAAATATAAAGCGGCTAGCGGTCGCTCGTGCTTCAGTCACTGCGTTGCTCCTTCCTTCTTGGTTGACGCTCGCTCCCACGTTTACTCGTGTCTGCTACTCCAGCATCACGGAAGAAGCGATGGAAGCAACACTGCCTTCAACCAGTACTGAGGCCCCAATGCTCTGCATTTACTCGTGTTCCCCTCGCGGGAAGGCGCGGGAATTTTTTTTTACTTATCTGTTGCGTCATTTGCCTACACAATGCAACCAGGAAATCGCAGGCGTGAATGCTGAGTGAACTTCTGTAGAAACCCATGTCTACTTGATAAGACGCCGGGACAGCTGCGGTGTCCTCGCTGCACTTTCGTTAATCGGCATTCCTGCGGCCCGGATTTCTGCGTCAAGATGCAGTGCCTAGTTCTTTTCTCTTGTTTCGGAGTATTTCTGCTGTTGAGACTTTCATTGCTCATAATGCTATGTGTTACGGGGAAAGTAAAGTTTTCGGCGCGTAAGAAAAATCATGGTGTAGCCCACGAACATTCTGTACTTATTGTATACGTGCTGATTTTGTACAGTGTGGTAAAGTTGTTTTATGTTTATCCTGGAATAAAAGTCAAATGTCTTGATTATAGCATGACTATGCGTTATTTCTTCTCTTAGAACAGAAGTACACAAACCTAGTAAGCATTATATAGCCTTGATGTATACTTAAGGCACGCACGCAACCTGCGTATGTGTGACGCAATTAAACCAAGCAGTGGCGTTGGTATAAATTTGTATCGGGGTGAGGAGTGGGCACGTTTTGATATGAAAGGGGGGTCGGAGAGAGTGGTCAAGTGCTATTTTGTGTTCTGTATCCCATGGGAGGAAAAAAATCCGGTAGGGGGGGGGGGGGGGGGGTACGTGCCCGGTTCCCGGTTCGCCACCCAAGGCAATCAAAATAAACAACTGGGGCCCTATTCTCGACTGCACAAATTGCCGGAAATTCAGGCAATTTTCCGGAAGTCTTTTCTGATTGGCTTTCAATTTTGGTCACGTGCTTCCGGTTGACAAAATGGTTGTGTGTGCTGTCGTCATTTTGACGTTTCATGTCGTCTACGGACACCAGTTCTAACGTTTGCCTTATTTCTCGTTACTAAAGGCGCATAATTCTTGGCCGGCAATGAAAAACCAGACTAAATGCAGCGGACATGACAACGTAAACACGCCTTTGGGGCACACACTCTTGCTCGTAAGATGAATTTGTGGTGGCATTGCCGTTTTATCATTGCCTTAGTAACTGCTTGCACATCGATTCAGTACACGTATCAATGTATTGTTTTGTTGTTTCGTGCAGCGGGTATGAGTCTTGGTTTGAGCCCCAAGTCGAAGACGGTTTGCGACTTCATTGGACGTTTCCTGCGGTGACTCTCCTCAATAGGCCTCCTGCGCTGGAGTTTTGGCGAGATGCAGCGCCCCTAGTGGCCGACGCCTCTGGGTAGTACAAAAGCAGACGACCCTCGCCGCCCTCCATGCGTTTTCAATTACTAGGCAGAGTGAAACTGGCTTGTACTTAGTTTAATCGCTTTGTGGCACGTTTAAATGACTGCATACTGTATGGAATAGCCCTTAAAGTAGTGTTAGAGGCTAAACACAATAATATCCGCTCAAACAAGCCGATTTATCGGCTTCCTTTTCAGCGAGCTGTCGCGGTCGTCGCGGCGTGGGACAGTATCGCCAGGTCGGGTGGTCTAACTTCCTGACTACGATTACCGTTCTTTCTTCTTGCGTGCGGTCGACAAAGGAAAGTTCACGAGTAGCCTAAACATGGAACGCTGCTCATTCCATACCCTGAGATAACTGCAAAAGGTTGCTTCAGCGGGAGCATGCAAGCGAACCCAAGAATTACGAAGCCGACTCAGCTCACACTGCTGGCCTAGCACCGCCATGAAAATGAGTGAAAATTTCGTTTTGTATTTTCGCACACTGAATGATCCTTGCGTAACGTTTTACGCCGCACGATTTACAAACAGCAGGGTACATGTATACTGGCGAGTAGGTGAGGCATTGCGTCAAATAAACAAATTAAACGCTATTAAAGGACGCAAAACAATCACCATATCGAACGCCCGCTGCCTGCAGAAATGTGTACTTCGATATTTGCATAACATAACATAACACAGCCGCATACACGGCGCGTGGCCCCGAATATTTACATGCGATCATCACTGACTCTGTTGGTTATCTTCGTCGCTAACAATCTGAACGCCGACACGCCAGTTTTGTCCTCAAACGGACTTAGACAGCGAGACAAGAACAGAAAATTGGTCACTTCCAGTTGAATTGTCCCCCATCTTCACACTTCGCCAGATTATTGCCATATATCATTGGCGATTCGCTGAATTTTTTCGCTTTGTATTCAAAGCCCCCCCTCATCCCACCGAATTTGCCATCCAGCACTCCGCCGTGTCGACTGCATGCAACTCGGCCCTACACTTCAAAACGTTGCTGACCCTCATTCTAGCCTATTAGGTGTGAGCAGGGAATATGCGGGTTAATTGGCGTATTCATGGGAGGTTGTGGCCGTTACTACATCAGGGTGACCAATCCTGCTCTGGTGAGGGAGTGCATTGCCGGCAATAGTCGCCGGGGTCAGGCCGCACCCCGAGCGTTTTGGCGTTTTGTTCTGTAAAACGAAGTTTAACAATAAGTGCACATAGCAACTTTAGTAAAACGTACGGGTTATGAAATAAAGAAGTTGCACCAAGCTTGACCAAAATAAATCGAACCCATGAAGACAATTCTTATTTTGCAGAAATTAGCCTGCGAAAAAACAAACAAACATATACATATCAAAGAGTATACGGTTGGTCAGCATCGGTTTTATGGTTGGTGCTGGGTTGCAGCATCACGCAATCTTGTATGGTCCGCCGTCTACCTAGCCAGGAAATTTTGTGACACATCATGAAAATCCGAATGAAAAAGTAAAACTAGTTAAGGATAGAAGTAAAGAATAATAAATGGGACAGGTCGTTGTCGTTGTTCCTTTCTTCGTGACTCGCACACACAATCATCAACACCCAGCCAAAACTGCTATACCTAGATACTTAAAATTTTGGAGTAGATTTGTGTAATGCCGTAGGGGCTCAATAAGAAGGTATTTTCAGAAATTCCAAGTCCGGAAGCAATGTAATAGCTCGTGCGGGAATGAAAAACCCAGTGCAGCTTCGTAAATCCTATAGACGTTCTTCTTACCTTAAGCAAGGTTGAACTCATAAGACCAACTAGATGCGAAATGCACTGATATTTTCCAAGACAGTAGGGAAAAAAACCTGCGACTAAGAAGGCTGTCAATAATTAGGAGAAGTCTAAGTGTCGTGTAGGAGCTAGTAGGCCAAGTTAGCGTTTCAAGCACCAAAATTTGCTCGTGCGTTACAGGGCCGCTGTAGAGATCAGGAATGGATTGGCTTAGATTATCGGCGCGATCTGAACGTCCGGTGCTATCTTCTACAGCTGCCGCCTGTAGGGGATGGCGACGATTTGCTTGGACGTAGGGTCTTCACAACTGAGGTTGCCGTTTGGATTGTTGACGCGTGTTTTCTCCGTTGTGCACGTCCGCGTTCAGCTGGTTATGGGCTGCTTTGGGAACTACCCTGCCGTGTGGATAACGTAAACACGCACTTGTGGGCAACCCCACAAGCACAATTTTGTTGTTCCTATAGAATAATTTTGTTTGGGAAACGAATTTAGAGGCATTGATCGGCGGAACGCCTTCATTTTTGTGAATTTCGGAGTAAGCACATATTTTAATGCCATCACTACATACTCCTTGAGCGTGCTTTCTAGTTAAAGAGGTACTTATAATTGACGTCCGTCGCCACCAACCCCTCTGCAAAAAGTGCATTTTCTATTTTGTATGTTTTATTCCCATTTGTGTGTTCCCGCTACAAACACCCGCATGCAGGCGCTCTTTCTCCCAATAAAATTCCTCTATATCAATCTTGTGGCAGTGGCATTTCATAATCGTTACGTAAACAGATCACATCAGATAAGTCCGTTTCACTTATCCGAATACAACACGTATTTGCTGTGGCACGTACACGTTGTCTTCGTGCAATCCTGCTTTGAGCAGTTTCTTGAAATATTTATACGCTCGGCACCAGTACTTTCCACCTCTACCATCCCACACAAGAAAGGAACGGGTTGCAAGGCACACCATGACGTCCCGAGAACTACTTCGAAACAGGCTTTTAAATCACACCAACTATAAACATCGTAGCAGCATCAAACCGCACATCACAACAGCACACATCAATTACTATGTTTATTGTAGACCAGGAGAAGTGAAACGGCATTTCAGCAATAATCTTGAGGAGCCCGCACACACAGTACTATCCAATCGCGTTGTTGAAGAATCTGCGATGGCAGACTTTCATTCTTTACAGGCCCTTCTTGAGGTCCTAGCTCCCGGTGCTTGACGACGAGTGGTCATGGGAGGCCGTTAGAAGCGTGAAATTATGAACCACCACCGTTTCGTTGAAGAACAGTGGTGGATGCGGTGATGTCAAATTGGAGGTGACGTTTACAGGACCCGTTGTGCCTAGGATGTTGTTGCTGGCTTCAGGAAACAGCGCCCCTTCCGAGGACGCGTTGAGCTCCACAGTTCGGTTGGTTTCCTGAAAGTTGATAACAAACGCGTTAATATTATATTGAAATATATTTACCATCAGCTGCTGCATCAGCACCAACATCATCATCATCATCATTTTGTGTCTACTGGCTCACGCTTCTCCTGAATGGCTCACGCTTCTCCTGAATGGCCCACTTTACCTACGTTCCCTAATTGCTTCATTAGTTTCTAGAGTAAAACTGACAAGTCCTATAGAATTTTCTATTGTTGAATTTTAATGTCATGGGATGAATCCGAATGAGAAAAACAAGCACGGAATGATCACGAGGCAGCTCGTATTATGGTGTGACCAGTTGCCTCTGACTGGATCACAAGGGACACGTAAGGTGACGTAACACCCCCCACCTTGCTACGCAACACTCCTTCCATAGCCTATTTCGACACTGATGTTAGACCGTTGTTCGAGGTTCATTCTGGATATTCAAGCCCGAAAAGCCGCCTTCACAAGAAAAAGACCGCCAGATATTTTTACCACTTGGACGGAGAGGACTCGTTCTAGTAAAGTCTAAGTGGGCTTGCACAAAAGGCTATGATATGTTTTTTGAGATTAGGAACTGAGGAGAGAAATAAAAACCAAGCAAAGAGGCGGCACGAAATCAACCATAATGGCATAGGTACCTTCTATTGGAGACACTATGCTTTGCTTTAGCCTTGCAGCATTTCTGAACTGGTTGAGGGGGTCTGACATCATGTGCAGATGAAAGGACTCTCAAGGTACGTAGTCCGCATTTTGTTTATTCGACAAGACGACGGGAATGCAGATGTCGCGGAAGAACATTTCTGTGGGTGTAGCTGCTGCTTTCTTTGGCTGAGATCACTGCATCCACTCTTTCTATCGCGTGAGTCCTGATAGTTTTTAATCACTGTGGCGGGTGGGCTGAGAAATGGTACAAAAAAACGAACATACAAAACCTCAACAATTCTAGAAGTAACACTTAAGAAAGTTCTATACACTATCTAGTTACCTAATGAGGTTCCATTCCAGAATCTGTAGTACTTATTTCAAGTTTTTTTACAACAAAATTGACCTTAACAATGCCGCTCCAACTGTGGGTACGTTTTCTCGAGTGTGACTATAGACGCCGGGATCTAGCTCAATGCAATTGTACTTAACTTGTAAAACCTGCCAACGAACAAGCAACAAGAAATGTTAGGCAGTAGGTAAGTGAAATTATTAAGTGCGGATGCACTTTATAAGCGACCCTGAATTCCGGCGACCGCCGTCCGTCCACATAGCAACAGCTGTGGGTGCGCGCGCTCCTCGTCTTCCTTGGCAACGGGGGGAGATGGGAGCGTGCTGCCTGGCCGCTGACATGGCACATACCCACGTGGGGGATTGGCCAGGAATCTCCTCGTCTTCCTTGGCAATGGGGGGAGATGGGCGCGCGCTGCCTGGCCGCTGACATGGCCATACCCACGTGGGGGATTGGCCAGGAATCGGGCGTGAGAAGGGCTAGAGTACTGACACGAAATTTCAAAGCTGAGATCCGCTCTAGCAATCAAGTACAACGACAACACAAATAGGTGTCTGTGAATAAATGCATCTTTCTTTCTTTGTAGTTGTGTGTGTGTGTGATCTCTCTTTCGCGAACATTACCGAACCGCGCAAATTCAACTCGTGCATTCGCACTTTCACATTCTTCCCCTCGGGGAAATGCGGGGAAATTTTTATGTTTTACACTCTGATTACGTCTAATAACTGTCGAAGCAAGTGTAAAGTCGCGACAAGTGTAAAGTTGCGACAAGTGTCACCCAGTATTTTCTCCTCTTTTGAGCTTTGAATATAAACTCCAGGCTTCCACTGAATACTGAAATCATACTTTTGAAGTGTTAAAATGCAGTATGCCACCGCGAGTGAGGCTTCGAGAAATGCCCCTAAATTTTCTTTTATTGCATGTATTACGACGTTAGCACTGACGCGTGATAGGGAAATTTTCCCGATTCAGGAAGCGAGATATAGTTCTTGAAATATGGACGTCCTGGGTGTAGCGATGGGCGCCAGTCGTTATTAAGCCTAAAACATACGGAAAAATTTAATTACCTTGCCTGCAAAAATAATAACTGCACGACTTCCGACAATAAACTTGCAGTTGGTGTTATCAGGACTCAGGAGTGAGATAGGTGGCTCGTGATTTTAAATAAATTCGAACAGCGCGAACAAACTGGAAAAAGGAGTGGAAGACTTAGAAGACAGAAACGGGCGTTTAAAGTGACCCAGAAAAAAGCCTTTTGTAAAAGTTACAAAAGGCCTTTATTGTCGCGTAGTACCAATATAGCGATGCAAGGCCGTTAGAATTATTGATCTACATTCAGTATTAGCTGCGCCAGAAGCAATTAAGTGCACCTCTCCCCCCTTGCCGATCGATTCCTCCTCCCTCTCTGCTTCTTTCAAAGCAGCTGGAAACACTGGCAATAGCCATGTGACATCGCGACGCTCGACTTCCGTTCTCCGCTAGCTACATTCCTGCGCCTAGGCACGCGTCAGTCGCTGCAGACCCGCCTTTGCCTCGGGATCGCGCAGGAAGGAGGAAGAGCCACCGGAAGCCAATGGCAGTGACGTTCCCGGCGACCGACGATCGGCCGAATCAGAGGAGGCGCCTCTCCGTTGCGTCAGCCGCGGTCGGTGTTGCGTCAGTCGCGGTCGGCTCGCTGCGGCGGCGCGCTCATCGGCTGAGAAAGGCGATCTTAGGCGATCTTCAAAAATGGTTTACAAATTTTCCGTTCAACGTATGGGGCTCACACTTGGCTCAAAAATCCCCCGCTATGTGTTCTACCCCCTGAATGCATTTGATTGCCACCTTCACAAAGCTTTTCTAGGTCCCTTTATATAACCGGTTGTAACGGTTCTCTGGGTTCGCAACGGGTATCGCTAAAGCATCAAAAAGGTTACAATATTTTTGAGGCATATGTCGCCGGAGTTAAAGGACGACAACGTTGTGTTGTAATTCCGCACTCAGTTTTTCTGCAATGGTATGTGATATCATCAATCACACATATCGAACAGAGTGGCTTACCGTAAAGGGAAACAACTCCGAAGCGCCCAAGAGGAAACATGTGTAGGGCGCAAACACAACGCATTGCACCTCTTTCCAATTGTGCCGGTTTCTGCCGGCATTTACGTGTTTGTAGGCCTCATTATTGCAGAATTTTCCCAGTTGCGTTCCCCTGCTACACGAAAATGTGATTCCGACATGGGAAAACTGGTACTGTTTTGTCAAGTGAATGTAAGGACCCACTTGAAGGTGACAAAGGAGCCATACGGAATGACTTTGTTATGTGCGTATCGGCTGACAACGGGCAGGCTGCCACCTTTGGTCACATTCGCATTATACACTGCCGTGACTCTGGGTAGGTAGCTCTGTTTGAGGAGTGAAAGTGGTCGAAATGGAGAGGGACTACCTGACGCCTGACAGTCAGGGAGCACCAGGAATTGAACATCATGGTCTGTGCAAGCTAATCTTCAGTTTGTTTGTCGTGCAAAAGGCTTTCTTGCTACGAACACTGACTATGGAGGGTGTTTCAGGAAATACTTTAGGTAATTAAAAAAAAATTGGCTTTTGGAGGTAAAATTCATTTTCTCGCACAAAGTGATCAGTGGCCGTGGCGGACGCAATGAAACGGCATGTGCAACCCCCAGCATGTAATATTTAAAAGAATAATTCACTGTAATTAGTTAATTACGTAATAAACGATTGCAGTTAGGCATCTGATTGCTAGGCGGAAAATGCAGATAATTATCAGTCAACCCGAAAACCATCATTGGATTTGCGACATCGCGAGTGGTGCGTGCAGAGCTACAGGGCTCAGAACTCCAGCTCTCCAGATGCGCGCAACGGACTCCGTGCAGCAGCTGAGCGCCGCAAAGCCACGCCCACGCGCTGCTTGCCACTTAGCTTAGAGCTGTCCATGTGACAAACAGGCCGCGCTTTATCTTCGCACGTAAACGGTGGCCACGACGCAACATTTTCCGCTCGATCCAAACATAAATCGCTCCGTGCGTGCGACGTGTCCAGCTCCGAATGACAAGCAGCGCGTGGGCGTGGCTTTGCGGCGCTCAGCTGCTGCACGGAGTCCGTTGCGCGCATCTGGAGAGGTGGAGTTATGAGTACTGTAGCTCTGCACGCACCACTCGCGACGTCGCAAATCCAATGATGGTTTTCGGGTTGACTGATGATTCTCTGCAATTTTTGCACTGCCATCAGATGCCCAACTGCAATAAATTACAAGTTAATTACAAACTCTAGTTATTTCTTCCTCTATTGCTCTTGCAACTGCTTTGCTACGTCTGCCTTTGCCCCTGATCACTCCGAGGAAGAAAAACAATTTTTCTTCAAAAGGCCCATTTTGTACATAAATTTCTCAAAGCCTTCCCTGAAACACCCTGTATAGTGGCCAATCAGTTGAGTTCAGCATTTTGTCACGTAATAGACTAGTTTTGTCGTTGAGACCAGTAAATTGCTTCCTTTATTTTTTGTGGTCAAGCAATTCAGACTTTATGACACGATTAAATAAATACAGCCCGGGTTAGAGCCCGTTCTGTGTCCATGTTCAAACTTTCATTAATCCCGTGCCTCCTCCATTGTGCCATTTTAAACACGATAGGCTTTCTTAAGCTACCTAAACAAAAACTTTGGTCTGTCTGTCTCTCTGTCCGTTTGTCCGGCTCTGTCTGTCTGTCTGTCTGTCTGTCTGTCTGTCTGTCTGTCTGTCTGTCTGTCTGTCTGTCTGTCTGTCTGTCTGTCTGTCCGTCCGTCGTCCGTCCGTCCGTCCGTCCGTCCGTCCGTCCGTCCGTCCGTCTGTCTGTCTGTCTGTCTGTCTGTCTGCCTGCCCGTCGATTAAGACATGCCGACAAAAGTAAAATTGTTGAAGAAGACGTTTATATATCTACAACATTCTCGAACCACTAAATCTGAAAACATTTTTCACACTTGTCCACATTATTGAGCAAAAATATTAGGCATATTTAAGGCAGAACATTAAGGCGCAACTGGTACTCGCGGTGTTCTCGTGTATTAGAAATTCGTCTTTGCTGGATATTTGCGACAGCGTATAAGAAATACGTAACAATATGTTGTACCAAAAATGCAAAAAGACCTTGCGCGAGCCGAGATATCGCGGCATTATTCCAAGTTACGCAGTAACAAGAGGTTGCCGTGAATGGCGCGAGCACAGGAACGCGACAACATTGAAATTGACTTGGGCAAACCTCCTACGTGTTTATCGTGGCAGCATCGAAAGGGTGGGGAGGGGGGAAGGCGTAAAGTGCCGGCACGGCAGGGAAGAGAGGCACTTACGTTGAAGAGGCGGCAAAACATCATTTTCTGTGACGATTTCTGCACTGAAGTGAGCAGGTACGCCACGAATTTCTTTTTGTATTTCGGATGTCACAGCAACTGTCACAAGCTGCAACTACAGCTGCACGCTTTCACCTACGCAGCCTTCTATAACGCCGCTGTTCCTTTAATGTTTCCTCGGTTTAGTCTGCGGCAATGCGACTGAGGTCTAGAAACCCCGCGTTAGGTCACAGCTTTTGTTGCAAACGTGGCCACACAGCTTCCTTTCCTCCACATTTGGCGTCGCTGTGAAGGTTGCCGCCACAGAAAAGTGGTACTTTGCAACTGGATCCATGCTGCTTGTTTGTGATAAATAGTTTGCTTTTGTTTTATTTTGCAGTTTCTTAGCGTTCACAAGTCTCGTCGCTGCTACCGAAACGGGACCGCCGAATAAGAGCAACGTGCCTTCCCTGACGCTGTTCGAACAAACAACGTTACGTTTTCGACGCCACGAATGATTGCGGGAATTGAAAAAAGAACTCACCAGATCAACGCTACAATGGCGGGAGTAAGTGCTTCGTGTCCATTCGATTACGAACTATTGATACTATATGCTTTACAATTGACTCATAGACTGGGAATTGTCCAACAACGCAACGTCCAGCTATCAAGAAGCCGATGCACAGATGACATCGCGGACATAAACAGCGTTATCTTAGAAATGAACTACATTGTACGGAAATATTAAAAACGCAAACAGAAGATAAAGGTTCGCCTTTTCCCGTACGACCAGCAAAATGGCTGTAACTGACTAGAGCTGGAAACATACCTCCGTGGAGATATCCACTATTGGCTTTGAGAGTAATGAATGATTTACCGGCGCTTCCTTTGCGAGATCCTGGTTGGAAAGCGTGAGGTTTGTCAAAGGCTGGTGGATGACCGTGGTTGTGTGCCATTTTGTCTGAAAGCGGGTATGAGAAACATAGAAAACCCGAGCATGTAAAATGAAAGCTGGCGAAGGACGGCAAAATACACTGTGGTTCAGTTCCTTTCGAAGCGGCAAGATCGCTTTGTCGTCTCCTCTGCTTTTCTGAAGGCATAAAGCAAAATGGTGCATAAGCGACTGAATAAACGGGTGACTTGTTCGCCGTCTGGTAATGTCAGGTTTGACTTAACAACCACTTTTTCCGTGTATGTATTTAAAGCATTTTTTAAAGCGAAGCTTTTTTAAAAGCGAATCTTTCTATGCCTCGTTGATGGCGTTCAGTGTCGGGCCAAACTGAAGGAAAGCGAACTTTACGAAATGGGGTTCACAAAACGCTGATATCACAACTGGAGGCAAATCAATTCCTTTGGGTCGCTTGAAGTGCCTTTGTGGAAATCCATCATCATCATGTTCCCTCCAACTGGGTGAAGTTGGATTTCCTGCACGGTGCGTTGTGTGACGAACGACGCATTGAGTGGGGAATAGAAATATTCGCTTTAAAACAGCGTCAAGATACAACAATTTACTCGAATTTAAGCAGTTTTATAGTTATAATGATTTTTGCAACGTCCCCAAGGTGGTGCAGTTGCAGGATGTGCTTTTTTCAGAGCGCTGACCGAAACCAACACTTGGATAAAGATGGTAGCAGGCAATTTCGACAGTGCTTTGCGCGTGTGGTATCTGTGCATGTATTTTTAACACAACGCTTTTGTCCACTTTAAAATAAGTTTCTCTGTATCGACTGCACCGCCGTTCCACATCAAAATGTGACATGAGGTATTAGATGACGATGATGATGACGTTGTCGTTTATTGCCACCAAGAGTACTATGCCACAGCGCACCAATGAGACATTATGTTGTGTGTCAGGCGAATTTTATGAGCAGTGTTTTGGTTAAGAGGACGGTATCCGAAATTGGTGTACGGAGCCAATGACTACTGAGTAAAAGTAAACATAAAACAGTTTTAAGCGCTATGAATGCAGCGTGAAGCCCCGAAGGTTTACATCCCGGTAGCGGATCCACTATTCTGTTTGCGCGTTTTATTGAAAGACGTTTAAAAACATCACAGCCCTTTCACCCTGTGATGAAGGACGTCCAGTGAAGCTGGCACTCTGGTGGGATTTCCAATGTTGAGTTTGTCCTATATCGATGATTTGCTATGTTGAATTACATGGACACTGGCGCGATCCCTATCTCATACACTAAGGGCACACACGACTGGTTGGGAAATACAATGACGTCTTCTTACAGCGCAGCTACGCGAGTCACAACGCAGGCTCTACTTCATCGCACAGGTGGCTGCAGAAGGGCGCGCGGCATTCCATGTCAGTGGGGAGTAAAGAGACGCTGCGCGTGTGAAACAGTACATGCGGTACACAACTTGGAAGAGAGAGAGACCGAGATGCAGAGGAGTGCGAATTGGGGCTGTATCCACACTACCTCCATAGACGACTATGCTCCACGGTGCAACACCCAAAGTGGGAAGGCCGGCTAGCAGAGACGAAGCTTCCAATACTTTACCTAATATCGGCTTCACTTATAATCTCAAATGCATTTCTGGGAAGACGTGTCTCTAAGGGGCAGTGTAAGCCATCTAATATCGAAATACGGAGGCTTTACGACCTTCTTTTATATTTATGAATTATTCCATTCGTTGAGCGCACGACACCGATTAAAGCGTCCGCACTACCGTGGTGAGAGCATGTAGGAACAGACATAACAGCTTCGCTGTAAGGCATCGCAAGCTCGCTTGTTTACTTTTTTCTGTTCACGTGGTAGTCTTGGCAACTCGGTTCGGTGTAAATGCGGGAAGCGGGAGGAGAATGCCGGTGGGGCAACAATGTACTCACGGCCTTCGTCCCCACGGCAAAGGCCAAGGGGACAACTGTTAGCAGCGCCACCAGTGCGAGGAATATGATGGCGCCTCTCCTGGCTATCTTTCTCCGCCAGCCGGTGAACTGCACGTCAGACTCGA
The DNA here is from genome assembly GCA_013339765.2 of Haemaphysalis longicornis. Classification (NCBI taxonomy): domain Eukaryota; kingdom Metazoa; phylum Arthropoda; class Arachnida; order Ixodida; family Ixodidae; genus Haemaphysalis; species Haemaphysalis longicornis. The sequence continues at coordinate 90,606,241 of CM023453.1, read as the reverse complement.
GCGGCGCTTGGCGTGCATCGCACAAGTGGCTCAGCTCGAGCACGTAAACTGGGCTGAAAAGAACATCAGGTAATTGGTACAGAGGTTGGCAAGTTAGCCAGTTCAGGTTGTTACTTACAGGCTTAAAGTTACTGAACAGAGCCATACACAAGCCGACGAAGTATCATTGAGAAAAACGACACGGAAACTACTTAGGATAAGTAAAATGTGTAATCGTACTTAGCTTTATCCGTGAATAAAAAAGTTCGGAGATGTTTTTATTCTAAATTTTTTGAGAATGGGCTTTGGTAAAGGGAATGCCTAGCGAGAACCCTTACGTCTTTTGATAAGAACAAGTGCCGCATCACGAAAGGTACGGTGATGTGTGTAAGCGCCCTGTACACACACGGTCAGATTAGTTGCCTAATTTATTTTAAAAAATGTTTTCCTCATTCATGAATTATGTAAATGTAAAATTGCTTGGGGAAAAAAGAATAACTTCGCGCTGCCTGTGTCGTGAGAATCGCACATGGTTGGATTACGTACGCGAAGTGTTGCCGCTCTTCTGCCTCGGCTATTCCGCGTGTCTACATTAGCTGCCGAACAGCCGACTATCATCGCTCATGATTTGCCGTCTACGTTTTCAAATCAGCAGATTAACATGTAATGCTATTTACTCGAAGAAAATTCGAGTATTTTGGAAACTAATGCGGCATACGTGGCTGTTTAGAAGTCTTCAGTAGGAAAACTGGCTAAACTCTTCGCTAACACTGGACGCACAGAAAAGAGCTAAAACCACCGACTGACGAAACGGGTATGTTGTCGCGGCAGGGCAAATATGCATAGACGGTGAAAATACAAAGTTCAAAAGCGCGAAGAACACTCCTCTTTAAGCTCGCTTCTTCGCTGGACCACTGGCTCGCTGATTGTCACTCACTCACGTCACTCACTCACTCACCTCACTCATCTCACTCACTCACTCCACTCACTCACTCACTCACTCACTCACTCACTCACTCACTCACTCACTCACTCACTCACTCACTCACTCACTCACTCACTCACTCACTCACTCACTCACTCACTCACTCACACTCACTCACTCACACTCCTCACTCACTTCACTCTACTCACTCACTCACTCACTCACTCACTACTCACTCACGTCACTCACTCACCTCACTCACTCACTCACTCACTCACTCACTCACTCACTCACTCTCACCTCACTCACTCACTCACTCACTCACTCACTCACTCCACTCACTCACTCACTCCGCACTTCACTCACTCACTCACTCACTCACTCACTCACTCACTCACTCACTCACTCACTCACTCACTCACTCACTCACTCACTCACTCACTCACTCACTCACTCACTCACTCACTCACTCACTCACTCACTCAAGCAATGGAACAAGAAATATCACTTTTATGAAACAAACATAGATCTCATTCGGGCTGTAGGGAGTTTCGCTGTACCTTAAGCATGTTAGCATTACTTTCACTAACGTTAATTCATGCATAATTTTCTGTGTTGTTTGTGTTGTTTCTGTTATAGTTGCTACGCGGGACGGGTTCCTGCTGGTAGGCCAGGTAGGGATTCGAATAGGCCGACAATTTCTCGCTATATATCAGAACTTTGGCCAAACAAGATTATTTTTACTTCCTCTATGTCCTTTTTCAAAAGTCGAGTGTGACTAATGCTACGTAACGTGAATATTCCCCATGCCTTTTTGTCTAAACAAGTACTCTCGAGACACATGGGCCTTCAACATGTACGCTGTCTCCGAATCAATGACCTTTCGTTCTAGAAATGCGCAACTACGCTTAACCATAAACTTCACGAATGCATTTGCAGGGTCTTGACGTTAGAATCCCATTACATCTTTAGAGATGGGAAAAAGTATTAGCACAAATTTGAGTGAGCCTAATACCACCACTTTTTCAGCCATCATGCGTCACCAGCTTTACACATCCCGAATCTAAATTTCCAGTAATCATTATACGTTGCACGATGCGCCCACACGGTCAGAGCAGGTGCTGGCCTTCAAAAAAAATCAGCGTTACTTGCTCATCAAAAGGACCACGACTCCATCACCCACTCACTTTACAGCATGTAATAAAGAAGCCAATGAATGTGTCGCAACACAGGTTTGTCGAGACCTAATTTAAGTTAAAGGCGTTGGAGCCACACCTAGGTGATAAGGCGCACCCTAGTAGAGGGGAGCGGGTTAATTGAGTTGACCAGAGGTTATTTACCCCACGCCGAAATCTTGTACTCTCTGGCCTTTGGTGCTTCCCCCCTCAACTAGAAAAAGAGCTATCACTGCCAAGAGAGAGATATATGTAAAATGTAATTCGGCAGAAAAGATTAGGGCGCGGTGGGTGCGATCTTGAGGGTCGCGACGCGAGCATCACGCTCGAGCCAAGAGCTCCTTCTGGAGCTCGGGGTCCGAGCAGCCCAGCGCCTCCATTCACTGATGAGGGGAAGGGAATGGGTCTTCTGCCCAAGCCTACATTTTAAATGCAGAGCATTTCAGTAACTCACGATGTCACCCGCGTTGACGTCCGTAGTCGTAGTCCGCACCCCTCCCCCTACACTATATAAAAAAAATACTATCCGGCGCCCGGTTTCGATCCCTCGACCCTGCGGGCGGAACGCAATGTACATGGTGCTCTACCCACTGCGCCACAAAGCCGACACAGAATGGGAGGCTACGAACGCGCCTTATATCCTTGACTCATTCAAACTACGTCAAGAAGCTGCTGATACAACGCATTCACTACCACCAACTCCCCAAACACTAAACGTTAACGCAATACACCCACCCCCTATGCGACGCATTTACTCGAGTCCCCCTCGCGGGGAGATGGGCCCAATTTGTGTTGAACCGTGGCTCTTCCACCGCAGCGAGAGCAGAGCGGGGTAGGGTGGATATGATATAGGATGGCCCTGCCGGTAAACATTCCGGTTGCACTTGACGTCAGAGGGGTTCCTCCTCCAGAGTGAGGGGTGAGTGGGCGGGAGGAAGCTTGTGGCGGGAGAGGCAGTAATCCTACGTTACCTCTTTCAAAGTGAGGAGACTATCTCTGCTCGATATAGCTACAGGATCGAAGTCACACCTTCTTTCACGGCAGTACAAAGCCTTATGCAAGTTTTCCGAGAAATAAAGCGTTTTTTCTATTTTGGTGATTTATTGTGGGTACTTTATTATAGTATAACGTTAAAGATGTAAATTGACGACGTGTCTAGCCTGAAATGAACGCTTGATGCCTCAGACAGCGCATAATTTCTCTCGCGTAGTGCAGCCCCTAAGGGACCAGGAAACAAGTACCTCGGAGACTATTGTCTTAGTCAGCGCAAACTCATTCAAGTAAACAACAACCTCTCGACTACTACACCCCCTTCCCTTTTCATGCTGTGCCCAACGTGGAGAGAGGCACTGCACACAGGCTGATATATACGGCTGAACCTTCCCCCTTGCACAACAGCAAGCATTTCGATAGTCTAACACTTTTCGGTATACGAGCAACGCCGCACTTTGAAGTCTTGTTTCTCCCGAATTATGGCTTATTTTGAAAATTTCGGTTACCGTGCGACCTGCTATCATGTGACCAGTATATGGAGCCTGTCTACAAAGTCTTCGCTTCAAACCCCGAACAGCACGAGAGCAGGATATATGAAGAAGACGAAGAGGCCGCGGGGAAACAGCTTCCTTCGTAAAGATTTTGTCGTCTCCAGGGAGGCATCGAGCCGAAGCGCGGCTAACAATCCTCCTCTGCCGACGTGCTGGTAGCAGGTCGCTTCGAAGAATCTTGTAACTCCATACAACGATTGGAAGACTTGCATAATAGGTGTGCAGCCAGTGCGGGGTAGCAAATAAAGAAGGAATGGCAATGACTGGGACGACATGCCGATGCCGCTGGGCAAAAAACAGCGATAAGCAGCGAATCGCGATGATAAAGCCGGAAAACGTGATCTCTGAAATAGTTAGAGGGCTGTGCATGGCCAGAAGGGGGTACGAAGGACGAAAGAAAAGCATCGAGTTGTGAACTTCTGCGAACCGACCAAGGCGAGCGACTGGGGCAGGCCATCACGTTCTAGGGGGAACGGGACGAGACATGCGAGTCCTTGAAGACCCGCCATTAATATCTGAGTAATTGGTTCCTCGCTGCTATAAAAGGCAACATGTAGCACTCGTCATCAGGAAGCAACGCCTGGTAGATGTTACCGAGCCAGACGATAACGAGCACGACGTGAATTGCTAGGAAACCTTAAAAGTTTAAAGGTGTCGGCAACCGGAGAGAGGTCTAATATTTAGAGGGAAAGCAGGTCGTCTGTCAGGTAAGCTGTTAGAGTAGCAAAATCTTCGACCTGCCGTAACGAATAGCCGGCGCAAAACTCAGCACGAGCCTGAAGATACGAGCTTCACCATTGACTGCAGCCAAATCAGCTTCCCGCTTTCTATTTTTGTGCCTAAGGCCAAATCATTGTTGCAACCAAGGAACTATCGCCAGGGTTGAGGCAGCAAGAAATGTTTACACTTGAACGACTGGAAGAAAGCGGCTCTGGTTGTTCTGGAAAACCGAAGCGGAAGGCCGTGACCACCAGCTTAAAAAAAAAACGTACGTACCCGTCGTCTTTTGGTGCTCTTTGACGACCCCGCATTGAGAACCGGGCAGAGCACATCGTCGTCTTCTTCCTCGGCTTTTTGAAAGCTGGTGGAGATGATGCTGATCACAGAAAACAACGTGGGAGTTTTAATGCACTGTTGGCAGGGATGGTGTGACAAAGCGTCGCTTTCACATGAACGCAGAATGTTTTGTGGGAGGCCACTACTGACGCAATCCATTTCTTTGGTGCATCATTAAAACCCTCGCAACGAATTATGAAAGAATGTTATTATAACAATTCTTTAGAGAAGGTGGTAGTAGAACTCTGGGTTTGTATCGTGGTATGCAGCGTAACAGTCTGGGGAAATAGAACAACGTGACAGGGAATATCCATCTGTGTTGCGTGGTAGCAAGTTTAAAACAGTAGTGAAGCAGCATAGTGAAAGAATAATTTTGTGGGAAAATAAAAGTAACATTTCTGCACCGAATAACAGTAGCCTGTCACAGTAACAAAATTACGGGGGCAAATTTCCTGCCATTCTTGCAACCTAACTAAGCATGTTCGGTACATATGCGAGACCCGTTACGTTGGCCACCCCGCTGCCTTGCATGGGCGGTTCGTTGAGATGATTTGTGGTGACGTTACCCTACTTATACTTGGCCGTCTTGCGTCGGGTATTCGTTTTGGTACTATGGAGCGACTGTAAGCTGTCGCGCTCGTGAGCTTCTCGGCTAATGTGTACCGCTACGAATCCTGATAACCTTTACAGAAGCTAGGAAAGGATGGCTCGCCAGCCCACCAGAGAGCGGGTACATTTATAATAATAATGATGGTGATGATTAAGGCGTGGTGATGTCACACATAAAAGGGCACAGCCACTCAACGGGATTTGAGAACAAGTTGACTGAGACACCAGCGATTGCAATTAAACAGGAGCAACAGTTCACTCTACTAGCAACTAACCCATAAAAAGCATGGAAGGCGATGATCATGGTAATATAATGATGCAGATGCAAAAATTCTTTATTTGGCTCTCAAATTCGTGAGTAAGTTGGATAGCTCGGCCAGATAGTGCATGACTTTTGAAAAGTGAATACCAGTAAAAAGACGCCGGATATAGGAGAGGAAAATACATACACGACGGTTACTGGTTGCCGTCCTTGTAACCGAAACCATGTGTTTTTCCCTGATATGCGCAGGATCCTTCTTTATGGTTTTCGCTTTTAAAAATTCCTGGTCTGTCCCCCTATTTATGCAGTCAGTTGCATTTTGCTGACCCTCTTTCCCTATCGGCAACCGGGCTGAACTTTTGGGTCTGTACTGGACAACATTTCCTCCCACCGTTCACTCTTTTGGTGTCATATTTTAGGTATTTGCGTATTGATTGGGATACACGCACCATATATTATATGTCCAGCCGTATTCCGCAGTGCACGCGCTGAACCTTAAAGTAATCGGAGAGTCCTGCGTGCAGTCTTTTGGAACTTGAGTACGTGTTTGGCTGTAATGTTCTCAGTGTTCTTTCTTCTTCTTCTCCAGTTTTTTTCCAAGTGGCGCGTACTCTTTTCTACCTAGCCTACAGTGCCATAGGATATCTAAGTGAAGATTTAGGAAGTTAGCCGCGGAAGTTTCAATTCAGAGTTGTAATGGCCTTGTGACTATTCCACACTTGTACCTACCCCACAAAGGAATAAGAACGAAATTGCACAAATGCATGAAAGGCTGGAATAGCACTGTTTTAGACGCCGCCATGAATAGGGAATTCAACGGGATCAATGTCTAGACCAGCTGTATCGATCTTGAGAAGGGGCATACGAGACCTTAGAGCAGAGGCCACCTGGTTCTTGAAGCAGCATTATAGTACCTGAAACGAGTGGTGGCTGCCTGCAGTGTCTTACGCACCTACGTTTCCTCGCGGACGAAACCTGTCGTCAATCCTGAGCGTCGCAACCAGAAATTACAAATTGTAGGCGCGTAGCATGCACCTAAGACGGACATTTAGGATAGTTGGTCATATTCAACGCAATGCAACAGAGCGCTAAGTTATGGGACAAAAAAATATAACACCGCGCCACCGTCAACTAATCACCGCCTTGATTAAAACGCAAGTAAGAATGGTCGTGTGTAGATGGCTCTTAGAATTTTAATAACTGTGCTAAGGTTTATGGGCCGTCCTTAAATCTCATCTGTTGTCAGTGCGTACGCATAAAAGTAGTGCCCCATTGGTTGCAACCAGACTGTGATCAGGAGAAGCTAGCAACAAAAACAGGCTAATATACTAAATCTGCAGCTGTTTTGATCTATTGGGGAAGCGTCCTCCTGGTATGCCCTGTTTCACAAAAAAAAAGTCCCGTGATTTTGCCACGGGCCTAAATTGCAATGGCCAATAATTGTAGACTCATCGAAGATGGGCAAACTCACAAAATCGGGAATTGTTCTAACGATACAGGGAAAGAAGCAGCCTTTCATGAATAACATCTACCATTGATCTTGATCCGGCAGCGATTAAAATGAGGGAATCAATCTCCGGGCAACACCTGGGAGAACTACGGAGTGGCACTGTTTGGAGCAGCTTTGCGGGCTGTCTCATTTGTCTGTTCTGCGGGAAGTAGCTTACCGTATATAAGTCGCCTCTTTTTATGTCGCACCCGTGCACGCCTGTAAATCATTTTAACAAAATGGCTATATACGTTGCATGTTTCTACAATGCGAACTAAATCCTACAGCCGACGCAATGGAAATATGTTGCTGAGGCTACGCTTTTATTCTGACGTGGTAAACCGTGTTCCTATGAATGTTCGCCTATTTAGAATTGCTGAAACAATTCGGCTATTACCCGTACCAATCTCTTCGCAGGCTACGAGTCGAAGGTTTGTGTTGTTAGAAGACAAAGACTGAGTTCGGCTTGCGCTTGTTTGCACCTGCTACGTGTCATCTTTGTGCAGTTTTTTTCTCTTTATATTTACCCCTAAACGCCTATTTTATATTCATTAATTAAATGTGTTTTTAATTACTGTATAATTTCTCCCTCTATATAATTTTGTCTCTCTCTATATATTTCTCTATATATAAGCCCGATGAGTGGGCATGAGCCATATCTTTTGGTACCACCACCACCATATAAAGTACAGTAGCTCGCCTCCTCCAACTGACGAGGGACTGTTTATTATAGGAGTAAACATCTTTGCACAGTAACCGCGGCTAAAGTGCTGGAGTACCCTCGAGGACGGAGAAATCTACTGGAACCCAAGTCGAAGCCGCCCACTCGCCAGTACCTCACTTTCGCGAGTACCGCTGGCCGAGACTATTGTAAGATTCAAAACCACGGTGAACGCCGACAAACTTTCAAAGTACAAAAAACCGCGCACAGCCTTATCTAGGCCATACCAAATGGCTATAGGCTACAAAAACTTTAAAACATAAGCTTACTTCTCGGGTGAGGCTGAAATGTTTCATACCGCAAAACTGAAAGTAACCTGCTGTTGTAAAACGACACGGTGAAATTTAACGTCAAACTCTTGCTTTGAATCCTTTGTGGGCCACAAACTTTTGGAATGGCATAGAAACCTTTAAAAGAGGCTGTATGTTTTCTGAAAATGACTAGATGACGTTGCTGAATGGCACATACACTACGGAAGACCAGAACCACACAGTTTGAGGGTGACATTTTATACAGAGCGTACGAACAGGGCCCTCTCAAACATAGTCTCAACGTATCAAGACTATTGGCGGAAAACTAGGAATCTGATTTTACCTTTTCCACGTACGCGTACGATACGGCCAACACGAGAGAACAGGCTACTGCAGCCACATTTTTCACGAGAAAGCGGTACTGGACTGAATAATCTCTTTTACATGGACGCTAGCCGTCTAAGCTGCAGTGACTATTACCCATGCTGATAAAGCGTCCGAAAAAGACGTCATTACCACGTATCGGAAACGGCGACGGCGGTAGCCAGAACAAAGCTTGCGTGAAGGTGGAATCGCCCGCACCCGAAACTGGAATATGGTGGAAAGGAGGCGGCGTTTCGATATACTGTGAAATTTTTTGCTCTATTTCACGGCGATGGCAGCCACCATTTGCAAGTCGTTACGTAAGGTCATGTCACTGTTACGCAGGCTGACGTTGTCAATGTGTGGCGTAAACCTTCCCGCCAGCTGCTTATATTACGTTATGCCGTCTTAGCCAGTCACAGAGAGCGTGACCTACAAGCCATATTGTTGTTGAACAGCAAGGTCAGGCCTACGCTGTCATGAAACATCAAAATTGCCAATGGGCACACAGACGCTTTGCCAGCCGGAAGCGCGTGACCGAAACTGAAAGCCCCATACGAGACTTCTGGTGGTTTCGCAGTTCACGGTAAATTAATGGAGTCGGGAAGAGGGCCCGGAATGGTACTTTGACAGACAAGAAAAGGAGGGCACGTGATTTGGAGAAAATTTAGTTCATTCCGGAGGTGCGCGCGCGGAACTTGGTAGACACCGGCACCAGTCATGCCTGGAAATGACGCCATCACAGCACAGCGCCTGTCCTGCGGGAACTGATTTCGGCGCCAACACTGCGTCACCTACGGGTACATAAAGAGGCCATTGCCACGGTGCGCTTGCTGTCTAAAGCAAATGGCAAGCCTAAATTACGACGAGTAACAAATGGAAATGCTTCTTAATAAGAAATTGTGGTTTCAAATTAACGTCAAGTTAGATTAATACACAAATTACTTCTGGAATCTTCGGTTCCCAGGTAACCGCAGCAAGCTCGAACTGAAAATTAATGCCTTGCGCTATGCGCCGAGTCTGGTTCCAATGAAACGTTTGCAGAATATATTGAAGGCCCTGTTCGTAATAAAATGTATTAACAGGCAAATACAAGCCGGTTGATAACGCAGCTCTAATGTCCAAGGAACATTTCGTGCGTCCGCAAGGCTCTCAGCGTCGTCGTCTCCTTTTTCCAAGGCAATGTACGAGCTCGGCTTCCGATCAGTGCAGTAGCGCGTATCGCTGGAGGATAGGTTGGCCATAACAACACCCGGATAATCTTTGGTACTTCATTGAAGTCCTTTCCTTCCCGCCTCCTTCTTGCGCAGCTACCCCTCCGGGAAAATAGCTCATGCAGCTCCCGGAGGAGATGCTGCATTTCCGACCAGGCCCGAAATTCTCTCTTCACTATTACACCGAAACACAATCTCTTTGAAGTTGATATTGACGGTATTTGTGTGGACGCCCTAATAGACACAGGTGTGAATATTTCCGTCATGAGCTCGCACCTTCACCGCCGTCTGCACAAAGTTATGACGCCTGCCCCGTCTAACATGGCACGAGTCGCCGACGGCCGGACGCCCACCGTAGCAGGTCCGTGCACTGCGCGAGTTGGGATCGCGGGACACAAACTTCCAGTCCTATTCACCGTCCTGGACGCATGCGCTCATGACATTTTTCTTGGACTTTACTTACTGACCACGCCGCCACGCTGTGTCCTATTTCTCGTTTATGCTCTGCCGAACACCTCCGATCAGCTCCAAAAGCCATAACCTACGACCTCGCTCTTTGTCCCCGTGCCTACGTGTACCGGACGGTGAGCACATTGTTTCCCCTATTACTGATGTCCTACGACAAAATGTAGCGCTTCCTGATACAGTCGTCTCGGTAGCCGAAAATCAACTAAGCTTGGCGTTCTTGAATGTTGGTCCTTCCTACGAAGTGCTTCCACAGGGGATGTCACTGGCCATTGTGTGTCCCCTCGATGGATGCCAGCTCTTTTCTGTGCCCACTGATGTCCCCCCAAGTGCTCCCGACGGTCTGAAAGATCATCCGCCGAACTCCGACGACTTAACAAAGATGATGTCGTCGGACCTTTCCGCCTCACAATCTCCCCATCTGCACGAGCTACTCACATCCTATCGGGACATCTTTGATTTATACGACCGTCCGTTAGGCCAGACTTCGGAGGTAAGGCACATCACCAACACCGGCGATGCGGGCCCTATACACTGGTGATCATAGCGGGTGTCTCATACGAAACGAGCAATCATACAAAACGAGATAGAGAAAACGCTGAACAAGGATGTCATTGAACCTTCTTCAAGCCCATGGGCGTCACCAGTTATCTTGGTACAAAAGGAAGATAGTACGTGGCGTTTCTGCGTCCACTACTGGCATCTGAATAAAATAACTAAGAAGAACTTTTACCCGCCCCCATCGTATAGACGATGACCTCGATTGCCTTCACGGTGCGTCCTATTTCTCGTTTGTTGACCTACGACCTCGCTACTGACAGACTGCTGTTTACGCCATGGACAGGGAAAAGACCGCTTGTCTGACGCTGGACGGCTTGTACCAATTTAAGGTTATGCTGTTCGGTCTTTGTAATGGACCTGTGACGTTCGAAAGGATCATCGACTCGCTTTGCGCGGTTTCAAGTGGTCAACCTGCATCTGGTACTTGGATGACGCCATCGTGTTTGTATCCACATTCGAGACAGCCCTCCAACGTCTTTCGGACATCGTTGTGGTCTTCCGCCGTGCCGGCCTCCAGCTCTACGCGTCCAAATGCCATTTCGGCCACCCACAACTTAAGATCTTGGACATGTAGTTGACGCTCATGGTGTGCGACCTTACCCTAGCAAGGTGCTCGCCGTCAAAGAGTTTCCTGTCCCTCGATCTGCGAAAGACGTTCGCAGCTTTGTCGGCCTATGTTCTCACTTCCGCCGCTTCATGAAAAACTTCGCTGACATAGCCCGCCCGCTCCAAGATCTGCTGAAGGCCGTTACCTCATTCTCGTGGTGCTCCGCGCAAGCCACGGCTTTGTCCTCTCTCATTGACCGTCTGAGCCGTTAGTCCAATTTTGTCCCGTTTCGATGATACGGCCCCGACAGAAGTTCGTACTGATGCAAGTGGGCTTGGCATAGGAGCTGTATTGGTCCAGCAACAGGCCGGTCGCACCAGAGTTTTTGTGTATGCCAGTCGCCTTTTGAGCCCTGCCGAACGCAACTATTCTGTCACTGAGCGTGAATGCCTCGCACTTGCACGGGCTGTTAGCAAGTTCCGTCAGTACTTGTACGGCAAATCATTCGCTCTAGTTACGGATCACCATGCTTAATGCTTACTTCTTACTCTAAAGGAATCCACCGGACGACTTGGTCGTTCGGCATTACGGCTATAGGAATACGATTATTGGGTCGTGTACAAGTCTGGTCCAATGCACAGGCACGCCTACTGCCTGTCTCGGCACCCTGTTGACCCTCCTGACACTCGAGACAATGATGAAGACTCCAGCGTATTCACTCTGTCGGACTTGCTCAGCATTGCTGACCATCAGCGCCATGATCCGCCTCTTTGCAAGATAATCGAACGTCTCAGCTCCGATCCGGCCGACCCCTATACGCGTGCATTTATGGCACGTGATGGCGTCTTGTTCCGCCGAAACGTTTGTAAGGATGGACCTGATGAGCTACTTGCTGTGCCTCAGCATCTCTGTTGTGACGTCCTCCGTGAGCTTCACGACGCGCCTACAGCTGGTCACCTCGGCGTGGCTCGGACGTACCACGGCGTGCGTCGGCGCTTTTACTGACCGGGCCTTTACTGGTCTGTGAGGTGATACGTCACGGCTTGCGACCTTTGCAACGCCGCAAAACGCCTCGATTGCTTCCGAGCCGGAACCCTTCAACCAATCGATGTCCCCGCAGAACCATTCTTCAGTGTAGGATTGGACCTTTTCGGCCCATCCTTGTCCCGGTCGGGAAACAGGTGCATTGCTGTCGCCACAGATTATGCAACGCGTTACGCTTTCCCATGTGCCCTCCCCACCAGCTGTGCCACACAAGTAGCCGATTTCCGCCTACATGGTTTTATCTTGCACCAGGGGGATGCTTGTCAACTTCTTACGGACCGTGGGCGGTACTTCTTGTCTCAACTTATTGATCACCTCCTTCGTTCCTGCCGTACCAAGCCTAACGTTACAACCACATATCACCCACAGACTAACGGTCTTACTGAGCGCATTAACAAGACGCTCACGGACATGCTCGCCATGTATGTTTCCGCCGACCACCGTGACTTCGACGTACCACTACCCTAGGTTACATTTGCTTATGACTCTCGCCTCAACAATGCTGGCTACTCTCCTTGCTTTCTCCTTTTTGGACGCGACCCTGCCTTGCCATTGGACACCGTGTTGCCTAACTTGGGGACGTAGACAACCGAATATGCGCTAGACACGGTAGCGCACGCTGATTTGACCCGCCAGGTAGCCTGCGCCAGGATATCGACAGCACAAGCAGCCCAGAAGGGGCGCTATGACCAGCATCATCGCAATTTGTACTTCATAATCGCGAGGTCCCTGGCACTTTAGTGCTCCTGTGGACCCCATCGCGCCACGTCAGCCTGTCTGAAAAATTGCTGGGCTGTTTCACGGGCCCTTACCGCATCCTACGCTTGGTAACTCCCGTGACGTACGAAATTGGAACCCTCCCACCATCGCCGTCATCTCATTCAACGTCGCAACTTGTGCATGTCTCCCGTCTGAAACCGTTCTATTCCCGCGATCCAAGCTGCCTCTAACCTTGTCCCGTAGTTTGTACCGGGCCGGTGCTCTCGCCGCCGGAGGTCATGGCACGGGCTCTTGCACCTTGGCGAAGAAAAGGACTTCAATGAAGGAGCGAAGATTATCCAGGTGTTGTTATGGCCAACCTCCCCTCCAGGGATACGCGCCGCTGCACTGATCGGAAGCTAAGCTGGTACATAGCCTTGGATAAAGGTGACGACGACGCTGAGAACCTTGCGGACGCGCGCGCTGTTCCTTGGACATTGGAACTCCCTTAGCTGCCGGATTGTATTTGCCTGTTAGTACATTTTATTACGAACAGTGCTTTCCCTGCGATGTCATAATATACTTCGAATCACACTTACTAATAATTTCTATCAAATTTGTCCAGACACTGTAGCCGCATGCTATCGCGTCTCATATCTTAAGGCCTATTAACATGTCCTCTGCTACTTCTCTCATGGCCGCACATCTCATATATAGCTTTCTGAATACGATTTCACCATTAAGTCACACTTCGTCTGCTTCCCGACCACTTTCTTGATATGAGACCGTTCGCGCTGTTTGTTTAATTTTTGTGGCTTCCCAGCCCCAATAAAAATGGCTTTACGAGAGTAGGCACCACCGGGTCTCATGCGGTTAGGGCCACTTGGTATCTTGAACACCGGTACGCGAACCAAGCCAGTTGTACAGCAAGTTCACTTCATTATCCGGGGTCACACGTTTGCATAGCCCACTTCAGCTACGTCATGTATCTTGTCTCTTGCTTACCCATATCTGAGACGGAAAATTTCTGTTACGTTCATTTTAATTATTGGTTTCGCGCCCTTTACTTGACGCAGTTCCACTTGCGAGGTCTGTGACCTCCTATCCTAGCACATAACCAACTTGAGTCACATACGTAGCTGCTGTCTGCCAACGAGAGTTCGTTCAAACTAAACATTTCGGTACAAACACGAAATAAAAAAAAACCTGACAATTCCGTACTCAAAAAAGGCTAGTAGCAAGCAACTAGCTCCCGTCACTCGCATGAACACAATTCTCCTTGGGGTTTCTGTGGCGCACCTGATGCGCTTCGTGCACGTGCCAGGGCAAAAGATAAATGACACAAACTGTGCTGCTGCGGTGGGTCGCCGGAAAACAAACTATGGCCCGGACTGTTCCGCTTTCGCGTCAACCGATCATTCCGCTGCCGGGTATGTGACAAGGACACGTGTTACCGGCAGATAAGGAGGCAGAAGACGGCTTGCATGCATTCGTCCCGACGGAATGAGCTCTTGCCGGCCACCTTCAATGAGCTACCTACCATTAGGCAATGCAAATAAGCCTCTTTATAACACCACAGCATGCGGTCGGTGACAAAAGCATTCCTACTTAAGCCCTTAACCCTGTCCTTGCAGGCACATTCAATCCTGATGAAGTCAATGCGCATCAACAGGCGTTGTGTGAGCACCTCCAATCACATACCAACGCCATCCTATTCATGTAAATTGTGGTTTTCCAGTCTCTATGGAGGTTTTCAAGCGCTCTTCCAAAGGTGCTTGCCATCAAGCATAAAAGCTGTTTGTTCTGGCCGCGGGGAAATCATTTTCGGCGCCAGCTGATCTATAATTGTAGAATAGAGAAAGGCACTTGTTACAATGAACAGCTCTGTGGCGCCTCCTATTGATGAAAATGTGGAAATGATTAAAATGTCAGGCTACTGCTTCTACATTGCAAATAAAAATATACGGTTATGTCGCCCCATCGTATAAAGAGCACCAACGAAGGAATCGCTATTAAACGGCGACTTATACGCCGGAAGATATGGAAGACAACCTGAGTAATTCACATGCGTGGAACATTCACACGTCTAAAACCGAACAGCCCTTGGAAAACAACTTTTTCAGCTTTGTATAAATGCAGACAGAGCGAAAAATTATACGAAGAACCTGCTTCGTGATGGCCGGAATAGCTGCATTTCCCAAATACGCTCTTCTTTTGCTTTTTAGAATGCATATCCTGCCCATGTCACCAGGCAAGCAACAGGTGGTACGCAGGCCAAATGTGCAGGCAGAAAGCGTGCCCGCAGGTGCACTGATGTAAACGGAACAGCGGCATATTTTCGGGTTACAGCTGTAAACCTTTCCCTCCATGCGCTTACCGTCAACAAAGAAACCGCTGTGCGGCAGACGTCGTCCTGGTATTCCCACCTAGTTCTTTTGTCGTTGGGTGGCAGAAGAACAAAGTAGCTCGCTATTTTGTCATCCGAATGTCGTCGAACACTGGCCTTGCATGTTGCCCGGTAACGTTCATATCTTACGTGCTCCGCATATTGGGTGCTCTGAAGCGGGCAACGAGGATACGGAGGCGTATTGAGTGAAACGGTCCCTATCGTTGGCCCCGTGGTTGGAGCAAAGACATGTTTCAAGAACACAAAATCAATGTTTCTGTGTCTCTCTCGCAGTTCTTGCAGTGCTGGTGATTTTAAAATATTCCTCCCACTGAAATCGCGCTTGAGTGAGTTTGAGACCCTAGGAACAAAAAAAAACCTTCGGTTCGTTATTTTACTTAAGCAATGACCTTACCTCCCCCTCAAAAGGAACTTAAGAAAAGCGTAGAATTACACAGAGAGATTCATTGGTTATATTCTAGTGTCGATGACTCAGATTGCAAAGCACACACTTTCCGAAAGCTGGACAATGGCACGCCTGGCGAAAGCAAGGATGGAGCGGAGCACAACTGGGTAAGCTGTATCGTCTTGGGAGGAATTTCCGCAGTCTGGTATGAACACGTGTGGAGAGCTCTCTATGAAACTGAGCAAGAGACTGAGTAGAAGGGGGGAAAGCGGGGCGAGTTGGTAAGGTGACATCTGGAAACACCTGAAAACATCTGAAAACACGGAGGCGAGAGTGTGCCCGCTAGGGTTGCTGTTGGGTGTTTTTTCTCCTTCATCTTTTTTTTTCCTTTGAAGCCAAAGTGATAAATTATGCGCTTTAATGAAATAAAAACCGGTTGTGAGTCAGCGCTCGTCTTGTCTACTTCTTCCGTCCTCGACCGTGTTGCGCTGTTTCCAGATGAAGACTGAGTAGAAAAACTACGTCGGGTCGTAATGATATAAAAGTTTGCTCAACGATCCCGCTAGTTGCACGACTGGGGTGTGGCCTGAGGAATTGAATACTTAAGACACTTCTTTGGATTCCTGAAATGATTCAACGTACTGTCAAACGAAACTTCGTCCTTTAGCTTTGAGTATTTTGTAGTTTACTGACTATGCTTGACATTAGGCTGTTATACTTTGATGTGCACAAAATGGAGTCAATCTGAGGCAAAAATTATCTTCCATTTATTGTGCCCCACGTAAAGGCTATGGCTGCTTTCTGAGGATGAGTTAAATGGTGTAGTTACCTCGTCTGCAGTTTACGTCCACAGCGTGCTCTTAAATTTCCTTTTGAGCGTTCGTTACAATGAATAGAACACTCTTTGTTCATGTAAAAGTTTGGCACTACACTGGCTTCCTCTCATGTATGGGACGTCAAATATTTCACTAGACCCTACTGCGCGCTATAAAACTAACAAGATTAAAGAGTGGCGCAAACCTTTGTTCACTATAACCCGAAACCATTGAATTTGATAAAAAGAGTAGGGATCGTAAAAGTCTTCGAGCACTTTGCAGTATTATTTCCACCTTTTATTCACTTCCTTTAAAGGATATCTATGAAAATATAAAAATTCACCGTCCCTTCCCAAAACCTTCCCAGAAACGCGAAAACTGCGAAGGGAGTCTACCCTTGGTGGAATTCATCGGCCCACCTTCAAAGACCCGCATCTCAAACGAAGAACGAACCCTTGTTACAGTTTGTTGCGAACTACGTAAACACATCTACGTACGATCTAAATCCATTCCGATTAGTGGTTAACAAAATAAAGGTGTCCTATTGCACTCTTGATTCATATTCTATGCATGGTTTGTCTTATTTATGCGGATGATTTTTGGTCATTTTTGGTAGGTTTTAAGTAACCTTTTAGATACAATGGAAGGCCGGTTTTTCCCACGCACCGTGTGCCAGAGATCTCATCAGATATTACCAGTAGACAAACCAGTGTAAGGGAAAATGATTTATGTTTTTGCCAAGATGCCATTGATACCACTACAAAAGAATTAAAGCCCGTGCATCGCTCTGACTCGTCAATATTTCCCAAGTTCCCGAAAGAGTGTTAAGCCTTTCACCCTGTTTAAGAGTGCGTATTTGCTTCAGACGTTGCAGAGTAAACGTGCACCAACTTTATGCCCTCACCCTAAAGAACAAGCATGGACCGTGTTCTGGTGCATGGCCACCGCTGGCAGTTTGGCGGCATTTTTCACGGTGGTCATGATGACCCCCTCCAGGATTCTTCTACGCTACCTTCTTGGAGGAGTATCACGTTGACCTGGAGTCGGCGTCTTGGCCAACCAGCATTCTGTGTATTGTCTCGCACTCATACGGTGAGAAAGAAATCGAACCCTTAACTTACATTTGCTCTTGCCGAATACAGTTGTTTCATGCAATAAGAAGCAGTGTGTTTGGAATTTGTATTGCTTGGTGGATTGAATGGCCGGGCGCCACGGTTGATTAAGTAAACGGGATATGACGTGGGATTGCCCGCTTTGACGCACATGAGGAACTCGATACCCCTCATGTACGCAACATGCGGGCCGAAAGATTTTACAGCGAAAATGGTTATGGCTAAGGTTCAGTAAAGATTGAGGATGTTCGTTTCTCCGAAGTCTGGTGCCGATCAGGCACCCAGTAGCCCGGGCGCTGGTTGACTTGTAAAGAGGCTCGAAGCGCGATGGTGTTGAAGTTCTTAGAGATCGCGGTCGAATTGACGAACTCGAGGCGTTTGAATTTGATGAACGGAAACGAAGAATTTATATACAACTATTTACATTGAAATATCTGGGTACATGAGTAATAATAAGGAAAAACTTCGAACTTCAAGTTAAACAATTGCCCAAGTGTGTACAAGTCACTCGAGGTTTTCAACTCCGTCTAAATCTCCTATGGTCGGAGAGTGCGCAAACCACTCGAGCGACGGCGGCAGGGACTCTGTTCCTGCCGCCAGACCCGTCTAGTTGACCGGTACACAGCTGTACCCTTAACTTCCGACGCAATCCTCAAATCTGCTTCTCGCTTAGGTGGCTGACAAATCCCAACCTAGCTTCAACAGCCGAGTCTCTTGCCTTGCCGGGAACTGCCTAGCTGAGAGCTCAGCCATGAGCGCTAGTTCTGCGGCCAAGTTCAGCTTTATAAGACTTCGGTATTACTCTCCCTCGGGCATGACCCTCCAGCTTTCATACAAGCGTGAGTAAGGGCCCAACTTCGCGTTGACAGCTCCCACTCAACCATTTGCCAAATAATCGATTAGGCGCATTACCTACAGGTCAAAAGCCTGTGTGGAAGCACGTGGCGGCGAGTACACATACCGTTTCCGAAGGGCCTTGGCGAAAAGCGGCGGCTACCGAAATGCAGCCGTTCTCACAGCGGCGCGCGAAAAAGGGATCTCACGGAAAAGCCGCCGCTGCTGTGGGGTCACACGACACTAATGGTCCCTTCGTCTTCCGCTACGCAAACAATCCTCGGAACTTGGCGGGGCCGTCTTCCTTGGAATACTCAAACGAAAAATTTTGACCTCTGTCTGTCTGTCTGTCTGTCTGTCTGTCTGTCTGTCTGTCTGTCTGTCTGTCTGTCTGTCTGTCTGTCTCTCTGTCTGTCTGTCCGTCCTCTCCTCGTAGCTCTTCCCACCGGAGTTGCGCCTTCTCCAGTCGTTGCCCTGACAATCATAACGCCTCGAAGCCCGACGTGGCGGTGGCGTTGCTATTCCAATTAGAGCTCACCCATATCTACCCAGGCACGTTAGAGGCACGTTCCACAGGCGCTAGTACAGGACTCAGCGCAGGTGGTGGGTGGAAGTCCAAAAGGCCGCCTCCTCTATCGTCGTTTAACGATATTTACGGCAACAAAAATGGATACGTGCCCAGTTTTTTCTTGTGCACTTTCTTGATTCAACAAGTAAAAATACCTTTTTGCGGGGGTTTCATTGCTTTCGCATTGCGACAGTTCGACATCTAAGTGAAGCCCGTTTGACCATCCAGAATTTCACACAGGTCGCGGGTGACACATGGTTGCGTAGTTCACCTGAAAAAACAAAAGAAGATACATAGTCGTTTATTTTCGTGTTTTGGTAGCGACTTTGGGCCTGATAAGGTGTCGGGATCCCCCGCCAGACAGTTTCAGGTCCTTTTTCCCTTTCTTTTCCCCCTCAAAATTTATTAGCTTAGCTTAGCAGCGGGTTTCATTTTCTGCGAATAAAATTATTTTCATCTTGATGCTTGTTTTGCTTGTGTTATTTTCACCGCCACTCAACCGTTCTATCAGAGCTGAATTGTGAAACTAATGAAAACCGTAACTCCCCTCATGCTTCCCGTGTCTGCACCCCAATGGAGCTGCAGTCAAAAGTAACTGGGAAAGTAATGAGTAATTTCTATGAAATTACTGGGCTGAAGTAATTTATTAGATTACTAACAAACCCTCACAAGTAATTCATTACATTAATCATTATAGCAAAATTTAATTTAATTACTGTAATTTCATTCCTGCCAAGTCTGGCTTGTCGTAAATTGGCCTATTTTCAATGTTTTTTTTTCGTACCCCACACTCTTCCTCTCATGAGAATTTTTTAGCTGGCGTACGTTTTCCAAACATCTTTTTGCGCTGCACTATAGCATGTGTACTACACATCAGACACCAATTTCGCTACCGATGGCGAACACACTGAAGTGAACAGACAGATAACAATTAAGGTACACGTTATAAAACCACGCTTGGGACCTTACACCACTGACACACGCAACAGATACACAGAAGTTGCCCTTGCTAGGTTACGGATAGGGTAGGGCACACACATGTCACACACTCGTATCTCCTCATGGTATCTTCAAGACCTCTGTGTGCCAGGTGTGGAAAGCCCTATCCGTAGTTCACCTACTCATTCAATGCAAAGCACCTCGCACAACTCGACGCAAACACTTCCTACAAGTATACAGACTACACGTCCCACTACACCCAGCGTTTTTCCTGTCTGACGATCCAATGTTTTCTATCAACTGCGTTTTGAAATATCTAGAAGTAGTTAAATTTTTGGACCTAGTTTTATACCATGCATGATTACTCCCTGGCCCTATACACCAGTCATGTTCATTGTCGTTTTCAGATTTTACTTTTGTTTTTGCTGATTTATCTTAGTGTTTACGGTTTCACCTCACATGTATAACCATAGATTTGGAGCTCTTTGCCCAAGTTGACCTTTCGCCATTCACATCCAGCAATCATCAATTATGCTAGCTTATTCTTCAAACCTTGGGGTGACTGTGAGGTGGGTGTCAGGCCACTCTGGCATTGGCGGAAATTGACTGGCGGATGCAATGGCCGCCAATTGTGCACTCCGAAACACAGTAAACATAACAACACTGCCTTGCACAGATCTCAAGTTACACATCAGACAACTCTGTAAGCCTTGACAAGCAGACTGGAGCGAACAGACCGACAACAAACTACACGTAATAAAACCACACTTGGGACAATACACTACTGACTCACACAACAGGCACAATGAAGTAACCTTAGCTAGGTTACGAGTAGGCCATACACATGTAACGCACTCGCACCTGCTCACAGGATCTCCAACACCCCTGTGTAGCAGGTGTGGGGAGGGCCTGTCCGTGATACAGCTCGTCATTCGATGCAAGGTACTCGAGATTACACGACGCAAACACTTCAGAGAACTCTACAGACAACATATTCTATTACATCTGTCATACTTTTTAGGAGACGATGCCATGTTTTCAGTTCAGCGCACCTTTAGGTTTCTGTCAGAAGTTCACTTGTTACATTGATTGATTGTAGGGTGTAACGCGGCGACGCAATGAAGGCGATGAGGCACGCCGTAGTGGAGGACTCCGGATAAATTTTGACCAACTGGGAATCTTTAACGTGCGACGAAATCTCGTACAAACGGGCATTTTTGCTTTTCGCCTCCATCAGAAAAGCGGCTGCAGTGGCCGGGACGTTCACTTCTTACAGCTCATCTCATACCACCCATAGTTTTACCACTGGTCCTATACACCAGCCACCTTATGTATCTTTTAACCACTCTTGGTGCTCACCCTGGCCCTGTAGACCAGCCATACTAATAGTCTTTAATTGATTTTATTTGTGTTCCCTCTAAATTTTAGTTGTCACGTATTCGTCCAAACACTTTCTTGGCGCTTTTCGCCCTAGTTGGCCTTGTGCCATTAACATTCAAACATCATCATCAGAACATCAACGAATATACATGGAGTTACTATACGCTTTTAAGATCTCATCAATAAATAGTCACCCGTTTATTCCTGCTCTTAAAGATACACCCCTGTCCAAACTTTTTATTATTCGCCCATCTGTTTCTCTGCCTTTCTCACACACAGTGGGAGAGGAGGCATCGGCTCTCACCATCTTCCTTTTAAACTGTACACATCATCAATTACTGACATTTACCCACCATGGCAACTTCAGCTTGTATCATGTGATTTATCATTTATTAAAATAGATAAAAACAGCGTCCCAAGAACTCCGATTCTGCAGCACTTCTTGTCGCTGCAGGATACACATAGATGTGCCGAATTTTGTAGTGATGCCTCGAAAACTTTAACTATGGTGTCGTGTGGCACTCATGGTCCTAATTTTATTTCTTGCAGAACCATGAGCGTACACACCACTATCTTTTCAGCGGAGGCATACGGCATTTTATTGAACCTACAGCACGTTCGTAACGAGAAAATTTATAAGTCAGTCATCTTTACAGATTTTTTGAGCGTTGTGCGTGCATTATCATCACACAGACCTACAAAAAACCACATTGTCAATCTAGTTTTAGTGCCATAATGTCTGCATATGCAAAAAAATTAGTCCTGTGTTTGGTTCCTGTGTTGGGCCATGCGAAAATCTCGGGGAACGAGACCGCGAATCGCATCGCCGCCAATGCTACGGTTACAAATACAATGGACATAACAACAATACCCTATACCGACCTCTGAAGCCACACATAAAACAACACCTTCGTAAAACATGGCAAGCCAACTGGAGTAAACAGGCAGACAAGACGTTACACTTAGTAAAACCAGACTTAGAACGATACATTAGTGATTTACACAGCAGATTCATCGAAGATGCCCTAGCTATAGATTACGGATGGGCCACACACACGCGACGCACTCCTATCTGCTTACCGGATCTCCAAGACCCTTGTGTAGAAGGTGTGGGGAGGGCCTATCCATAATTCACATACTAATTACATGCAAAGCGCTTCACACAAGACGCAAACATTTCCCACAACTAAACAGGCAACTCATTTCACTACACCCAGCACTGTGTTTAGCGGATGATCCCATGATTCCTCTACAGCGCACTTTTAAGTTTCTAAGCGAAGTCAAAAATTTACACCTCATTTCCTATCACGTGTATTTTTTGCACCTTATTTCATGTCATGCGCTATCACACCCTGGCCTTTTACACCAGCCATCCTCATTGTCTTTCACTGATTCTAATTTTTTCCTTGAGTGATTTTAGAGTTCATATCTTCATTCGTCATATATAACCAATCTTTTAGCGCACTTTGCCCTACCTGGGTTTGCGCCATAAATATCCAACCATCATCTTGATGTTCGTTTCCCCGAAGTCCATTGTCAATCAGGAACCCAGTCGCCCGGGCTCCGGTTGATTTGGCAGGAGGCTCGCAGGGCGATGGTGTTGAAGTTCTCAGAGATGGCGACCGAATTGGCGAAGTTGAGGCGGTTGTATTTGATGAAGGGAAACGAAGAGTTTATACACAACTATTTACATTATAGTAACTGGATACATGAGTAACGCAAAGAAAAAAACTTCAAACTTCAGTTAGACGCTAGCTCTCAGTGCGTACAAATCACTCCAGAGCCTCAAACTCCGTCGAACTCTCCTATGCTCTGAGCGTGCGTAAACCACTCGAGCGACGGCGACCGGGACTCTGTTCCCGCCACAAAACCCGTCTAGTTGCCCAGTACACAGCTACACCCTAAACCTCCAACGCGATACTCAAATTTATCTCTCGCTTAGGGAGCTCACAAATACCAACCTAGTTTCAATGGGCTAGACTCCTGCCTCGCTGGGAACTGCCTAGGTGAGAGCTCAGACAAGAACGCTGTTTAACGGCCAAGTTCTGCCTTATAACACCTCGGTATTACTCTCTCTCTCTCTCGGGAACGCCCCCCCAGGTTTAGTGCACGCGTAAGGGAGGGGCCAAATTCACGTAGACAGCTGTCACTCAGCCATTTGTCGAATATTCAATAAGGCGCCACCACGTTCGGGTCAAAAGCTTGCGCGCGGGCGAGCAATCACGCCGCCGCGAGTACACATGCCTCCGAAGGCAGGGAGTGAAGCCGTTTCGACGGTGGCGCGACAATGGGATCTCGCGGTAAAGCCGCCGCTGCCGTCCGGTCAGACGACGGTAATTACCCCTTCTTTGCCCGCTACGTCAACGATCCTCGGAACTTGGTGGGGCTGTCTGCATCTTAGATGCAAAGCATCTCTTAGTCGAACCTCCGTCGTCCGTCAGCGTCCAGCGTCCGCACCTCTCCACCTGGTCTCCCTCTCCACGCCATCTGTAATAACACCGCTCTCCTCCTCGCCGATCGGCTCGTCTCGTGCCGGCTCAGGAAGACACGGGCAACACTGTCGCTCCAGGAGTCCTAACCAGCTGTGATAACGCCGCTCTCTTCCTCGCAGCTCCTCCTCGCTGCTCGGCTCGTCTCGTGCCGGCTCAGGGAGACACCGGCAACACTGTCGCACCAGGAGCCCTGACCAGCTGTGATAACGCCGCTCTCCTTATCGCTGCTCGGCGCGTCTTGTGCCGGCTCAGGAAGACACCACTGTCGCTCCAGGAGCCCTTAAAGGGGAAGCGTGATCGTCTCGTGCCAGCCCAGGAAGACACCGGCGACACTGTCGATCCAGGAGCCATCTCATGATCGGGGCTATGTCCCACCCTTGTTGTTGTGCCATCCGCACCCCCCCCCCTACTGCGCATGCGCGTCTCTCCTCCATTCTCCTCTCGTCCAGCTGTATAAAAGCAGGTGCGCGCGCTGCGCGGCGTTCAGTCTGCTGCGAGACACCACCTGCTCCGGTTCTACTCCGGTGTGGAACCTACACAGAACCCCCACGCTTTGCATCACCACATAGTTCTCTTCGGGGAGATGGTGTAATTTTTTTAAAGGGGTTATTCCCACGGCATTCCTCCGTCCAGACAAGCTGTCTCCCGAACGTGCCGCAGCGAATTGGCGACGGCCGCAGCATAGTGTCAGCAGTGCTGTGCCGCTACACCGAGCGGCGGGGATGATCTTTTCACGCGAGAGGCCGGAGCGCCTGGCCACTTACCTCATGAGTCGACTTTACAGGCATCAAAAGTATAGCAGCGGCTGCCTCTGTGCCCTTTGTCTTTTTTAGCGCTCCTTTCTGTACTAATTCAGGAATCCCCTGATCCGAAATCAATGGGCTAAATACAGCGACGCGGCGAGGTTACTGTACTGCTTTTTGTCATGTTTTAGGTTTTTCGCAGTTATATGAAACAAAGTGTTGCTGAATTTGTTTTGTGGCTTCTCGAAGGTCGGGAGTGCTATTGAATGTTTGGAAAGTGAGATCGAAAATATTCGCGTTTTACTGGCCTGAGGTGAACACCGTTCAACATCCCAACAACCTTCAGCTTCTAGGGAAAATGATGTGCTCGCACTTTCCAGGTGCCCCTGTCACCGTGATCAACATGGTGTGAGGCACCGTTGAAGTTCTTTCCATCAACATCCTTGTCCAGCTGGTGTTCGAAGTGCACGTGTTTCCAGACTGGGCCCGGCAAAACCACACCGTGGTGCAACAGTGAAGGCCAGAGATGGCATTTGTGCCATCTGTCAAAGCTTGGGTGAAGTTCTCACTTTTATGGGACATAAATTTGCCATAAAATCACCATATTGAAAACTTGTACTAATTTATTGTTCATTGTTTTGCCGGAAATAAATGAAACAATATGATTTCTTTCAGTTCTTTACAGTTTACAGTTTTTCACAGTTTTTTTTGCAAGAAAACCGGAACAAGTTTGTGGAACTATATTACATGCCATAGAGCGTAATAGTGACTAGAAGCAATGTTTTACAAAGTTGTCGCCTCATTACGTAGAACTTACACAGCAGTGGAATAATATTGCCGCGAACCATGCACTGGGTTTGTTTATTTGTGTTTTGCTTTTACCGCCCGGCTGCGCCGGTTTGTGTTATCTCTGTGCCAAGGGAAGCGCGTGTTACATTCTTTCCTTCAAGGTCACGGGTTCGATTCCCGGCCGCGGCGGCCGCTTTTCTGATGGAGGCGAAAAGCAAAAACGCCCGTGTGTACGAGATTTCGGCGCACGATAAAGATCCCCAGGTGGTCAAAATTAATCCGGAGCCCTCCACTACGGCGCGCCTCATCGCCTGCGTTGCGTCGGCGCGTTAAACCCCACAATTAATTAACATTCTTTCTTTCTGTGCCGCATGTGTTATCTGTTCTGATAGGGAGAGCATTCCAATCTAACATGAACAGCCCGGAATGATCTTCTTGGATCTACAATGTTCTCGACGCGAATCGACGGTTCGAGAACCACGCGTGCCGAAAGATAAAAAGCCGGCAGAGCAGACGCCGGGGTATTCGATTCTCCGACGTTCGCCGACGCACGTCACTTTGTTGACCACTGTTTCGCCGCCTCTGTATTCTTTTGAGTTTTTAGGGGAGCACAAGTTCGCTCCAATAAAATTGTTTCTTTTCCAAAACAACTGCGTTGTCCCTGGCTTCGTGACATCTGGTGGAGGTGCTGGGTAGCACCCTTCATGCCCACTACAACCTCTGAAAGCCGCCAAACCAGTCCAACAAGAGCCAGCCTCCACCGGCAAGATTTACCAACCGAGTTCGGTCTGCTACCGGAGAAAGCGAAGAAGAAAGACGTCGCAATCAGCACCATGGTCAACCAAGCCGATCGTCCCGTCGTTCTGCAGCAGCCACGGGATCCGCCATCATTCCGAGGAGCCCCTGCAGAAGACCCAGAAGAATGGTGGGAGAAACTGGAACGCGTCCGGAAATTCAACAGGTGGGACGACGCAGAAACGTTTCGGCATGTTTTCTTTCACTTGGAAGATTCGGCTCGCAATTGGTTCGAGAACCACGAGAGCTCCTTGACAAACTGGGCTCAGTTCAAAAGCAAAACACAAATAAACAAACCCAATGCATGGTTCGCAGCAGCGCGTTCTTCGGAATCGTGACGGAGAGCGACATAGCCGCCCAGCAGCCTGCCTACCCTGACTTACGCGTTATAATCGACTACCTCGACGGATGCAACGTCACCGTACCTAGAACATTCAAACGCAGCTTACCAGCATTCAGCCTGAGAAACTCCGTCCTCGTGAAGACGACTTTCAGACCCGGAACGAGAACGAATTACCTTCTTGTCATCCCCGCAGACCTTCGTGACGACATTTTGGAAGCGTGCCACGACGACCCGTCTTCCGGACATCTCGGCACAGCCCGCACAATTGGAAAAATCAAGGCGAAGTACTACTGGCCCCGCCTTACATCCGACTTCACCCATTACGTCCGGAGCTGCCGTGACTGTCAGCGACGAAAAACGCCACCGACGAGATCCGCCGGACTTCTGCAGCCGATCGCCGTCCCATCAAGGCCCTTCCAACAGATTGGAATGGACCTTTTGGGCCCGTTCCCTACGTCACGATCCCAGAACAAGTGGATTGTCGTAGCAACAGACTACATGACGCGCTACGCGGAGACCACCGCTCTTCCGAGGGGGACTGCACAAGAAGTCGCCAAGTTTTTCATAAGACAAGTTGTGCTGCGACATGGAGCCCCTGAAGCACTCATCACGGACCGCGGAACGGCCTTTACTGCGGAGCTCATGCAAGGAATCTTACGCTACAGCAACACGGATCACCGAAGAACGACGGCGTACCACCCCCAAACGAACGGACTAACGGAACGTTTAACAAGACGATTGCGGATATGCTGTCCATGTACGTCGACGTTGAACATAAGACTTGGGACGAAGTGCTCCCGTATGTCACGTTTGCGTGTAACACGGCTATCCAAGAAACCACGCAGATGACACCATTCGAGCTCGTCTACGGAAGACTGCCGACTACAATGCTTGACGCCATGCTGCCTCACGTAGAAGACGACGACCTGAACGCCGACGTCCAAGGATGCCTTCAGCGTGCGGAGGAGGCCCGCCAGCTCGCTCGAGTTCGTATAACGGACCAGCAGGTGGTGGATGCCGGCCGCTACAACCTCCGACGCCCAGCCGCCGAGTACCACCCAGGGGATCGTGTGTGGGTTTGGACTCCCATCCGACGATGCGGACTGAGCGAGAAACTTCTGCTACGGTATTTCGGACCCTACAATATTCTACGACGTGTTGGCCAACTTACCTACGAAGTAATCCCCGATGGTGACTCCGGCACATCACGACGACACACACGGCCCGAAGTCGTCCACGTGGTTCGCTTAAAACCTTTCTACAGACGATGACGAACTTTTATTTTTATTTGTTCGGACTGTCTCTTATGTTAGCATCGGGTCGATGCACTCTTAGAGGGGCGGTAATGCCGCGAACCATGCATTGGGTTTGTTTATTTGTGTTTTGCTTTTACCGCCTGGCTGCGCCGGTCTGTGTTATCTCTGTGCCAAGGGAAGCGCGTGTTACATTCTGTCTTTCTTTGCTGCATGTGTTATCTGTTCTGATAGGGAGAGCATTCCGATCTAACGTGAACAGCCCGGAATAATCTTCTTGGATCTACAATGTTCTCGATGCGAATCGACGGTTCAAGAACCACGCGTGCCGAAAGATAAAAAGCCGGCAGAGCAGGCGCCGGGGTATTCGATTCTGCGACGTTCGCCGACGCACATCACTTTGTTGACCACTGTTTCGCCGCCTATGTATTCTTTTGAGTTGTTAGGGGAGCACAAGTTCGCTCCAATGAACTTGTTTCTTTTCCAAAACAACTGCGTCGTCCCTGGCTTCGTGACAATATTTATAGAGTATAATAACTCTGAGGAATGCTTCGCAAAGTTCTCGTGTCATTATGCAGAAGTTATATAGCTGTGAAATCATATGAACAGATCTTCCGACCATCTTTATTTCAGAACGTAATGTTCATAGTTCGGTGATATTAGTTTTTATGCTGTATATATCGGGCTTTCTGATGTCTTGGACAGCGTAGTCACTTTACTATATGAACGCCTAAATTTCTCGCAATTTTTCTCGTAAGAAGCACGCAGGTGCACCAAACCACTAATTCAGTAAATTTGGTTTCTCTGATGTGATGTATCTGTATCAAATAAATATGCCTATTTTCTCACGTGTTGTACATATCTATATAATTATACTCTTGCAAACATTTTTCAAAAAGACGTTTTTCTCTTTTCTGGCACCAATACTTTATTTTTCCAATACCAGAAGCATATCTTATTTCAAAACCACAAAGAAGGCTTGAAAAGCTGAGTTGCTCCAAATTTGCAGCAAAATAAATTGTAAATACCCGGGCAGTGATTCAGATAACCTAGGGCCCACCGCCCTGACCGCTAACAAGGTCAAACGGAAAGAATACTTTTAACAGCACGGCTGTTTATGCTCTTAGTTGCGCCGTATATGAACAGAATAAAACATTGCGACGTAGCAATCTCTGAGAAACAAACATGCCATAGGCGCTCTGCTGCTGGCAGAAGATGGCGTGAACGACGACGCTCGACCTATACTCTTCCTGCTGCTTCCCCCAATTATTCCCAAAACATTATCACGTAACATCGTTAGAGCGCGCGTCTCGTCAAGAGCGCCCGGTGTCGCCCAATTCCTGCTTCACAATAAAACTTGCTGCTGGGCTAGTTGGCTCATGATCATAACAACTGGGATTAGCACTTTAAAGAACAGGACACACGTAAGAAAAAACGGACAGGACTGGCGCTTCCTGTCCCGTCCTGTCCGTTTTTTCTTAAGTGTGTCCTGTTCTTTAAAGCGCTAATCCCAGTTGTTATGATCCTGCTTCACGCCTCACCAAAGCCAATATTGGTGACTGTTGAAAAAGGACTCTTTCCCAGAGAGAGAGAGAGAGAAAGACTTTATTGAATTGTCCTGCGGGGGGAGGTGGGCGGGAGCCACTCAGGGCCTGCCCCCTCCTTGACGTTTCCTAAGTCGTCCCCGAGACAACGCCTTGCGGGCGTCTACGAGGTCGACGCGCGGAGGGTCGTCGGGTGTGATCCCTCAGACCTCCCGTCGGCGCCTCCCTACGCTTCTGCCCTGCAAGAGCAGCCTCGAGCCGCTGGACTGCCCGGAGTTGAACATAGTGGTCAGACGAGTCCATAGCACTTGTGATATCGTCCGGCCAACGCGTTGAGGCGGTTGCCTCCACTGGATTTAGTTCACAGTCCCACAGTAGGTGGGCCAAGGTCGCGTTCGTTTTCGCGCACACACTGCACAGCACACTTTCGTACACTTCTGGACACACATATTGCGCCAGCACCGGAGTTATCACAGAGTTTGTCTGCAATTGTCTATACAGCACTGCTTCAGCCCTGGTGAGCTTGGGGTGTGGGGGCGGCCGAAGCTGTCTGCCGAGGCGGTACCACTGTAGTATTTCGGCGTAAGTCACGAGGGGTTCCTGGTCTGAGTCCTGCTGCCTTTCCGCCTGAGAGATGCGGGGGGGGCGCCGCGCGGTTGGTAAGTGCGCGCGCGGCGGCGTCCGCTGTCTCGTTGCGGTTAGGGTGGCCGCTGCCGTCGGTGCTACCGTTCATGTGCGCCGGAAACCAACGGATGTGGGTAGCCGGCACCGATTCACTGTTCACTGCACAACACTGCACTACGCGCACTGCACTTGTACACACTTTGTCCTTGGCGAAGTTCGCGATGGCCGAGCGCGAATCGCTCAGTATTGTTGTACATTGCGGGTTCGTTAGCGCGAGTGCGATCGCCACTTCTTCCGCCTGCTGAGCAGACGGTACGCGAACACTACACGCACTGTACACTTCTCCGGTGGTGGCTCTCACCGCCACTGTTGCGTAGGTGTCTGGTCTGTCGGGGTATTTGGCTACATCCACGTAGATGGCGCCCGTGTCGTTTGCGTGCGTCTCGGTGAGGGCTCGGGCCCTGGCCGCTCGGCGTCCTGGGTTGTAGTCGGGATGGACGTTGCGGGGCAATGGGAGTATCTTGAGGCGTTGTAGCGTTTCCAGAGGGAGACCCCTTGCCTTGTGTGTTTCCGTCTTTGGTCCGAGGCCCAGCCGCTCGAGTATTCTTCTGCCTGTACGTATGGTCGAAAGGCGTTCAAGCTGGGCCATTCTTTGGGCCTCGCTAATCTCCTCCAGGGTGTTGTGGAGGCCCAGCTCCAGTAGCCGGTCGGTGCTGGTGCTGTTCAGTAGTCCCAGAGCGGCCTTGTATGTCTTTCGTATTGCTGCGTTGATTCTGTCGCTCTCGTGCTTCTTCCACTGGTGGAAGGCCCCTACGTAGGCCACGTGACTCATGGCGAATGATTGTATCAGTCGCAAGAGGCTGGCCTCCTTCATCCCGTGATGCCTTGTTGTTATTCGTTTGATAAGGCGGGTGGCAATTCCCAATTTCGTGGTGATGCGGTCGACCGTGGTTCCGTTGCTCCGGCTCGCTTCGAGGGTCATGCCGAGGACGCGAAGGGTTTGCACTTTGGGGATGACAGTTCCGTCTCTCGTGCGTATCGTGATTTTCGTAGACTCTTCCTCCGCCTTCTTGCGGTACCTGCCTGGTGGTGGGATGATGAGCAGTTCAGATTTCTGCGGGGAGCATCTCAGGCCCGGTGTTCGCCAGGTGGTTTTTCGATGACATATACTGCAGTCTGTAGTGTTGTTTCAATGTGGCCATCACTGCCCCCGGGAACCCACAGGGTAATGTCGTCTGCGTAGATGGTGTATCGGACCTCCGGGATCTCCGAGAGCCGCTCGGCTACACCGATCATCACAAGGTTGAAAAGCAGCGGCGATTGTCTTGGCTGTCTTCCATTGTCGTGGTATCGCCCCTGCGCGCCAACAGCGGTTGAAGTACCCCGTGAGAGCCGTGACGGCCCCATCGCTGAGGTTCCGCAGAGCCTTGTTAGTTACTCGGTCCGGGCCAGCCGCAGATTTGCAATTGAGGCTCTGTAGCGCTGCCCGTACCTCCCATTCTTCGATGTCGCGATCGAGGGCTGGGTTTTGCGTTCCCTGGTAATCGCCATGGCTTTCACTTGGGGTACTCGGTAGATAACGTGCGTTTATCCGTTTGCACGTCTCCTCCTGCCCTAGTTCCTTGGTGGTGGCGTGCATGATTTGTGCCAGTCTGTGTTGTTGGTACCCTTTTGTCTTCGTTTCATCGAGGAGATGGCGGAGCAGCGTCCAGGTCCGTCCCTTGTGGAGTTGTCCGTCTGCCTCACTACAAGCGGCATGCCATTGCTGGGCGCAGAGCTCGCGGCTGTGTTTTTCAATAGCTCGTCCGAGCTCCGCCACTCTCTTGCGTAGTGTGCGGTTGTGGCGCTGTCGTCTCCATCGCCGCTGTAGGGACTGTCTGGCCTCTATCATATGGGCCAGGCGACTGTCGACTTGCTGCACGCTCTCGTCCGTTTCCACTTCTGTGGTCGCGTCCGAGGTTGCCTGCACTATGGCTGCCGACCATTTCTCGATGTCCTCGATCTCTCGCTGCGGCTCCAGAAACTCCGATCTGAAACGAGCCCAGTCGGTGAGCTTGTGCTTGCGTCGATGTTCGTTGGTAACAGGGGCGGAGGCTGGCAGGTCCAATTCGACGATGAAGTGGTCGCTGCCCAAGTTGTACCCCGTGTTCCTCCAGGTGACACCCCTCCTGGCCGTTGCCGCTGTTCAGACAAAAGCCAGATCCGGGTTTGTGTCTCGTGTGACAGAAGTTCCTATTCGGCTGGGGTCCGCTGGATCTGTGTGGAGGGTGAAGCCTGCGTCGGCCGCCTCGTCCAGTAGGTCCCTTCCTTTGACTGTGGTGCGGTTGTAGCCGAGCTCTTTGTGCGGCGCGTTGAAGTCCCCGCATATTGCGATTGTGTCGTGTGGCGCTGTGCGTAGTGCTTTGTGCAGGAGAGTCTTGAACTTTTGGTGCCTGTGCGCTGGATTACTGTAAATGTTGATGAGGAGGAAGGATTCCTTCTTCTTCTTGCCTAGTATCACCTCGGTCGCACATTGTTCGATGGTGCTGCGTCCGAGGAAGTTCTCGTGCTAGATGAAAGTAAGTCCTTTCTTTATGAAGGTGCATACCCCTTGCGCAGTTCCCTTACCGCAGTCCCTCGCGCTCGGGGGGCTCGCGTGTGTTCGGTAACCCGGGAGGGTCGGTGGACTTTCGGTGTGGGTTTCCTGGATCATTATGACGTCCGGAGGCTTTTCGAGGCCTTGCAGATGTTGTTGTAGCACTGCTTTTCTGCACTGAAACCCGTTGGCGTTCCAGTGCCAGATCTTCAGGCCCGGGCTTGTTATTGGTGCTCGGGCCATAGCGATGTCTTTGGTTGAGCGGTTTGGGTGCGATCTTCTGCCACGTTGTCGTCGCGGCCAAGCTTTCTATAGAGAAATTCTTGTAACGCCTCGAGTCGGCGCTCTACTGCCGCGAACCGAGCGTTCATGCGATGCTCGAGTGCGTCGACCCTCTTCTCTAGTCGGTCTATTCTTTCGGTGCAGCGTCGTAGCCGGACAGCAGCACT
Organism: Haemaphysalis longicornis; assembly: GCA_013339765.2. NCBI lineage: Eukaryota > Metazoa > Arthropoda > Arachnida > Ixodida > Ixodidae > Haemaphysalis > Haemaphysalis longicornis. Next base: position 90,573,290 of record CM023453.1, on the reverse strand, counting down.
GATACTCCCTTGGGTTCGCGATTCCTGCTCTTCATCTCTCGTTCGTGGGGATTCCTCTTCTTGGTCCTCCATGGCGGTCTCGGAGGGTGGTGGTGGTGGGCTGGCGGTCTCGGAGGGTGGTGGGCTTGCGGTCCTCTCCCTGGGCTGTGGCGCCTGCGTCGTTGGTTGTGAGCTTGCCGGTGTTTGCGTCGTCGGTGGTTGTCGTGGCGTAAGCGACGGGGGGAAGCGGAACCCGTCCTTGCTCACACTGTGGTTGGGCCGGTGTTTGCTGCGGTGACCGTTCTCGTTGTGCTTGATGGTTGCCCAAGAGTCTTACGGCTTCGTCGAGTCGTTGGCTGTCTCGTGTTCTCGGCCTTGAGGGCTGCGATTTCCTCTCGTAGATCTTTCATTGTTTTGGTCCGCTGTGTTGACTGCTCCCGGCGCTTCTGAGGCGTCTTGGATCTAGCGCGAGCAGAGGGTGCTCTGACGACTTCAGCCCACGCCACACGCTCACGCGACTGTGACGTAGCCCCTCCTCTCCTGTTTCGGCTCCTTGCACGCGTGCCCCGGCTGGCGGAGCGGCTCGCGGAGCGCTGTTGTCGCTCGCGGCTGTGGCTGCGCCCGCGTTGTTGCTGGGGGCTGAGTGGCAGGAAGCTGTGATCGTCCTTTCTAGGAATCCTCTCCCTCTGTGGCGTCGTGGCGTTCCTGCGGTTCCATTGCCGCTTCTTCACCAAATATGGCGTCTTAAATTTGTTAACACAGCCCGCTGTGCCGGTAGGGTGGGGCCCTCCGCACAGTTTACAGTGTGGTTTGCACTCATTTTCGTGGTGCTCGCCCGGGTTTGCCTTCCCGCACGCGAAGCACACTCTCGCGTGCGGCTGCGGACACACGTCCCTGCGATGCCCGATCTTTCCGCACGTTGTGCATACCTCATGGTGTTGCCTGTAAAGGCTACACCTGACCAGCACAGCGCCGTACTTGACTGTCGAAGGCACTTTCGTGCCTTGAAATAGCACAATCACCGCGGTCGAATTGCCAATTCTGTGCGCGTCGACCGCCGTTGGGTTGTATTCGTTTACGATGTTTGCCCTAAGTTCCTCGGGGGAGTCCTCGGTGGAGATATTCCGAATCACTCCCTTTGCCGTGTCGTCCGGCGCTGCGTGGTAAGCGTATACTTCTTGCACTTGGTCACCGACTGTAAGGGCGCGGAGTTGGGCATATTGCACCGCTCGCCGCTCGTCAGGAGTGCTCATTACGATGATATTCTGAGCTACGTTTGGACATATGGTGTCTCGCATGGCCTCTTCTCTTGCGATTCCCGTTGCCGCCATTACAGCAGCCATGAGTTCTGTCGCCTTTACTCGACCGGTATGTAGGCCGCCTCGTGGTCGAATAATGATCTTGTACTCGCTGCGCGGGATGTTGCTCGGCATGCGGGCAGCCTTCGTTAGGGTTGCAGTAACTTGTCTGGCGTAGTGCGCCCGGGTAGGTGCAGATTTGGGTGCCTTGTTGGCAGACTCACCGGAGGCTGAGGTCTGTAGAGCGTCTCGCCGCTGCGGTTGCGGTCGTCGCCGTTGGATAGCCCAGCCCGCGTTGTCGTGTGGCGAGGAGTCCTCTCCCCGCACGACGACGGCTGTTCGGCCGGCAGAACGGTCGAGCTGTATTTGTGGTGTAGCTTCTTCTTGTTCGGAATTCGTCTCCATAGCGGTAGCCATCTCGTCCGATGCGTTGGTGGTGACGGGGTTGGTCGGCATTAGGCCTAGCGGCCGCCGCCGGCGTGGCCGGGTGCCGAGCTCGAGCTAGGCCTAAGGTAGGCTTAGCGAGGCGGCGCCGCCGTAGAGCAGTAAAGTCGCGTAAATCCTCGAAAAATGCTGAGACGCACCGAAATGTGGTATCAGCAGGTTCCGTAAACGAAGCCTAACACATATGTAAAGATTGGGACTCACTGGAGCAGGCTAGTCCGCCGAAAATTCGCATAATTTGCGGAGCCGATGTGGAGCACGTCCGATCGCCTCTGCACGATGATGATGATCCCATGCAGAGCTCGTCTATATAACATAAACCCCTATTCAGTCCCGTCGCCCAAATTCTCTTAAATGCGGTCAACGTGCCACTCTGGAACACTCCATGTGGGCTTGCCCTCACGACCCCTTCCCTCAAATCTCCAGCAGCGAGTTATGGAGAGAGGCGCCAGGTAGTCCTAGAGAGGAGGTGCAAGAGGCCCTGGTACGCAGAGCTGCCGCAGTCGCGGCTGGCCGGCGCCCAGTCGCCACCAATCCTCAGTAATCGTGGCTATAATAAAAGTTCTACTCTCTCTCTCTCTCTCTCTCTCTCTCTCTCTCTCAACTCTTTAGCGCTTCTCAGTACTCCCTTGTAGGTACACGTCAAATGCTGTGAAGAAATCATCATCAATCATCATCATCATCAACAACAACTGGGTTGCGAGCAAGCGTAGTGCACTTAGCTCTGTACACTCTGTTCTTAAGAGTACAGGCTATTAAAACGAAGCTTTTGCGTTCTCACTGATGCCCATGCACGCCAATACGCAATGCATAAAAGCCAACTTTGTCTGATAATGATGAATGATTGTGGAGGAAGTGAAAGAAAAAAAAACGCTTTCTGCGGCCAGAATCAAACCTGGGTTCTTCGCGCCATGAAGCCGGCGTCTATACAATTGCTCCATTTTGACATGGCTGAATGGAACGCCAAGTAGCAGGTACCGATTCGGGCCATCCACCCTCAACCCAACCGTTAGGCCTACGGTGCGCACGCCCGAGAATTGCTGTGGGTTATTCTAGAAAAGTGGCGCGTACCTCCGGAGTAACACATACGCGAAGTGCGGCAGATCAAAGAATCCATTACGAGAAAGCTTCGCGTTCCGTCATCGTCGTCTTTAGACAGACGGGTGCACTATTTTTGATTCCCTTACACAACCTCCGTCATCTCCATCAGCGTTGTCAGCCTTGTTCCTCCTTTTGTGGGCGTACCCACGTTAGGGATGAAGTAGAAACGGGGTTTAATGGCACTCGCGTGGAGCATGTGCTCTAAACACTTGATTGATTGTAATGAAAACATAACTCTTCTTGGCCAATCCCCCTAAGTGGGTATGCGTCATTTTTCGGGCAACCACCACCACCTAAGACGATGAAGAAGGGGCCTGCACGCGCCGATGACCTCGTGACGCTGACGCCATAGCCGTGTCTCCAAAGCCGTGTGTCCCCGTTTCTCCGAAGAAGAAGAGCTGAGCGCGTTCCATTCCAGCATTCTTCACCCTGTGCGGAAAGCGGACGACCTTGGAAGCAGGGCCAACTTTCAACGTGACCCGGTACTTCCTGACACTATTCGCACGTGAAGCAGGTAACACATCGTATTAGAACTTCTCGCTTTTCCCATATTGTTCAGGTCTTCTACCCTTAATCCTGATAGAGGAATTATGTGCTCAGTTTCAATATAGAGAGTGCCGACCTGCTCTAAGAAGAATGTAATTGTACTGCCTTACTCTAGCGCTGGCCAGTCCCTCGCTGAGGATGCGGCACTGCTTCCTCGAGCGCGGTGTATGATTAAGGGTCATGCAGTCTCGTCTATCCCTTCCACTAAGGAACGTCTCAGGCTTGAGAGTGACCTGTTAGGAAGCAATCATTGTCTGTATCCGTGGTTTAAGCCACATGATAAGACGATGTAGGATAACGTCAAACAACTCGTGGACAGCTCTTCCACTTGCTTTCGAAGCATCTTCAGTTAATTAGCTGTTCAAAGTAAGCGCCCTTAGCACACATTATTTCGGATAAGCAGTTTTACTAGGGGGAATCATGAGCGGTCCAAAAATGCAGTAAAAACAAAATCAGGAAACAAAATTCTGCAAAAATTTATTGAATTACCTACTAATGTGTAGCATTCTTATGCGCCTGTCTTGAGTGTAAGTTCTTTCAAGCCAATTTTTTTCTAAATCCTGTTCGACTAATTATCTCCAATTACGCCATTATAACAATTACACGTGAAAGTTTCACGGAATGTTCATTATTGTGGAAATAGAGAGCTTTACACGTTTCGCCATTTTCCGTAAATATTTTAAATTTTTCTATTTTTTATTGTTTTTCAAACTTTTGTTTGACCGATTATGTCCATTTACGCTATTATAACGATTACAGGTAAAACTTTCGCGAAATTTGCATTATTGTGAAAATGTCATACGTTATACATTTTTATAGTTTCCGTAATATTTAAATATTTTTCTAATTTCTTAGTTTTCCGAAATTTCGTTCGACCAATTATGCCGATTTACGCTATTACAAAGGATACAGGAACTTTTGCGAAATCTGCATTATTGTGGAAATTGCATGCATTATACGTTTTAGCACTTTTTGTATTTTTCATATATTTTTTTATTTTTGCATTTTTCAAAATTTCGTCCGACCGATTATCTCCATTTATGCTGTTCTGACGATTGCGTTTGGAACTTCCGCGAAATGTGCATTATTGTGGTAATGCAGGGCGTTACACCATTCGCCATTTTCAGTAATTATTTTATATATTGGTTTTCTCCAAAATTTCTTTCCACCAGTTATCTCCGCTTACGACGTTATAACGATTACAGGTAGAAATTTCGCGACATCTGCATTATTGTGGAAATTCAGGGCGGGACGCGTTTCGCCATTGCGTATTTTTATAAAATTTTTATTTTTTAGTTTTTCAAAACTTCGTGCGACCAGTTGTCTTCATTTACGCTATTACAGGGATTGCAGGTGGAACTTCCGCGATATCTGCAATTTGTGGAAATGTAGGGCGTTACATGGACTTGGCTGTGGGGGTACTCGGTAAAGAGTGTTACGCAATAAAATGTTAATTTTTCGGTGCGTAGAAATTCCCTGAGCCGAACATTATTGATTCCTTTCGTGCTGCGACATGGTCGAAGCGGACGCCAAGTAGCAGGTACTGATCCGCGCCAAGCACCCCAACCCAAACGTTAGGCCTACGGACTGCGCACTCGAAAGTTGCTACGGGTATTCTAGAAAAGTGTGGCGTACCTCAGAGTAGCACATACCCGTAGTCTGGGATTGCCCAACCAAAGAATCGATCACGAGAAAGCTGTTCGAGCTAAGTGCCCTTAGCACACATTATTTCGCAGAAGCAATTTTTCTAGGTGGCACCATGAATGGTGCTACAATGCAGTAAAAACAAAATGAGGAAAGAAACGTTCCTGTTGCGGTGGGAGAAAAGTTTCTGAGCCGGACATTATTTATTCCTTTCCTGCGCCTAGCTAGTGGTGTGTGCTTGCGTTTTACATTCGTCGCACGGTACCTGATTTGTATAACCGGTAGAAGTTTCACTACCTTAAATAAATTTTGCATTTTTACGGTAGCTAAAACTGAGAGGAATAAAAGTCGATGCTGTAAAGACCATTTTCGCACAAATTTGCTCTTGCGACATGTTGACCATGAAGGCAGCGTTAAAGCCGTTTTCGTCTGGCATGCAGGCAGTTTCTTTCTGTGCTTTGGCCGTGCTGGGACTGTAAAACGAATACCACACATTACTAGTGCGCAGCTCTTATGCGTCTGCTACTGTGGTTCGGCGGCTTCGACGGCGTTGTAAACGATGTAAACGTTGTAAACCCAGAAGACTGACATAAAATAGGGGTAGGGAGTGTCGCGAATTTGTGAAGGGAATGGCGGTTTGTCGACGCGGCGCGAGACGCTCCTACGAAAGTGTGAGGGGGAGGGAAACATGCTGGGCCCACGCCAGACGCATGTGAAAACCGCCCTCGCGTTGAGTGGCGCCCGAGAAAGGAAACGCGAAACCAGGCATCCATAAAAGCAAGCGTCTTGTTTTTTCAAGTACGTGAAAAGCACAAAAGTTCAGCGCAAGCTGCGTGCTGCATGTTCATTGGCCCTGCGTGTGCTTCGTCATCCTCGTTGCGTGGCTCGTACGAAACACGTGACATGTGCGCGGGAGGTTCAAACACGATTGAACACAGCATCCTCCACTGCGCCGACCCGCGGTGAGATAACGGCAGAGTATCGCGCGCCGCCGTGCGTTCGCTGATCACGCGATAACTTCGTGAGACAGACTGAGCAGCTATGCGCCTTGGCCGAGAAGTGTGAACTTCGCGCGGCCCACAAATTTCGCATTAAGCCGTATCGTAATCGCCGCCTGTTTTTTTTTCATCACTTAGTTGTTATCGCCAGCAGAATGTATCATGAACTTCCAGAACTGCCCAAAGATGTATAAAGTGATAACACAGTTCATCACCTTCGCGCGCGTTTGCGGCTGGTTTCGACGCATGTACAGCCACACAGAGGTTATTATGCAGGTATACAATTGTGACGAGAGCCCGATAAGACCTGAGTAGATAGAATTCATATGAGGTAATCTTTCAATTTTCACAGCGCAAATGTTTGTGGTATGTACGTTCTGTGAATTCGCAGCCGCAAAGGTACATGTGAGAACAAAAAACGGGCGATCTTCGACTTCAATTCCCTCATAATGTTTAGAAAAGCAGTTGGTTACTCCGCTTTCAAGAACAGATTGACATTTGCAAGTAGCGGAATTGCCATAGACTGGTACGATTTGCCATTGAAAGCATTGTGATCATGCCACGAAATTGTTATTCTATGGAAACGAGATCAAGTGCAGCAGTTTTTTTCTTCAACTGTGATACCAAGTCGAACGACCTTGCTCGTAGCTCTACGCCTTTAATAGTCGCTCAGGTTGCGCACTGCACAATAGATCCCTAATCATTTTGTTGATAACAGCTTTAGACAAGCTACAGGCCTCTGATCATTCAGTGCTGCTGTTCTCTTTGAAGAAACTTGCGTTTGTTCATTTTGCAATTCAATTTACTCGCAAGCAATCAGCTCACCAAGTGTCCGAGCTTTTTTCGGCTTACTAGATATTGGTCGAAGTTGTTTTTGAATCCCCTTCGTTGACGGTTCAGCAGTGACTTTAAAATGCATAAACTCTGCTTTTGCACTTCGGCCTCGGTATGCAGACTTATAATAATGTAGTCTGCGCGTGTTCTCAGGAGTGATATCTATTGTTCCTTTCCTAATGCGTAGGTGGCCAAGAATCGTAGTACCGATGGAGAAACCGAAGCAAAGCTACTTGAGGAGGGCCTGGCCACTCATCTTCGTCATCGCGGTGCCGCTCCTCCTGCTTCCCTTGCCTTTATACGCCCAGAACAAGGCAAGGCATTTTACGCACAAAGAAACGCTTTGGATAGCAACAGAAATACACCGCTAAATGTCATAAAAGATTGTTAGGAAGTCGCAAAATAACTCAACAGAGTGTTGGTAGCTGTACGTCGGTGAAAGCTTTTCAGTTAAAACAATTAATCTTATGCAGAACGAGTGGGTCGCCGTCTTATTCAGAAACTCGAAGGAGCTGCTTCATAGACCCATTTTTGATATTATCTATGTCGTTTCACTGGTGATGTCCTGTAGCGCAAAATAATGATTTCAATATTAGTTGTGTCTCTGGGGTAATAGTGTTTTCAGCACCTCCTGCGGGTTATCAAAGGCATGTTTCTTAAAATTACACATATATTTATTTTCTTTTCATGGCCTTTTAAGCCCTAGCTATCCATTCAAATACGAAAGTGTGCCCTAGGTTCCGGTGTTCTGGTAGTACCCATATCGTGTCACTGCTGCTTTCCTGTAGCGCAAAATTACTGTTTTCAATATTGGTCGTGTTTTAGGGGACAAAAAAATGTTTTCAGTTCTTCTTATGAAAGTGAGCTCGCTACCAGGGGCTTGTTTCTCAAATCACGCAAATTTCTATTTTCTTTTCATGTGAGTTGAAACTCGCGCTATCTATTCAGATAAGCACACGTGCCTTAGGTTGCGCCAAATTTAAACAGCCATGCCTTTTTGCAAAAGCAGAGGTCCTCTGAAAGCTTTACTACGAACGCGTTTCTTGGCTAGGTTTCGAAACCAAGCACTCAGCCAGCGTCCGCAAATGCCGTATCTGAAACCACGGGACCTCTCTTAAAGTACCCAACGACTTTGATGAGGAGGGCCGGTTTGTGATACGTGGTGTAGTAACCCTTGAAAGTCCTGAGAGGTAGTAAGCGAAACACGTGACATGCGATATGCCGTGTCGTTTACTGGGTAATAGGGGGCCGGGGGTCACACATGCGAACAGGAGTATGATGCGTTTCGGCGACGATTTCCGCGGCACCTTTAAAATCGTTGTCAATGTAATATCGGTAGTCTGAAAAATAAGCGTGCGGATGGCGTATCCATTGCCGGTAGACATGTCCACTTTGGAAGGGCGTGTTTCGAGAGCTACAATGGCGGTATTCTCGCCGTTTCGCTTTGACCGGTGGCCGCACCGCGAGCTGAGCGTACCCCAGCTGTCAGCGGTTGCTAGGGCACCTGCGGAGGCTAGAGAACCTAACGATTCCCCAGCCGCCGTAGCAGGCAGTGCCGCTCGCCGCGCCAAATAAATAACTAAATAAATAAATAAATAAATACTAAAAACAAGTTAAAATAAAAAGTAAAAAGAGAAAGAAGTATATATATATATATATATATATATATATATATATATATATATATATATATATTATATATATATATATATATATATTGTCACGAAGACAAGGACGAAGCAGTTGTCTTGAAAGAGAAATACGTTTATTGGAGCGAACTTGTGCTCCCCTAACAACTCAAAAGAATACAGAGGCGGCGAAGCAGCGGTCAACAAAGTGACTTGCACAGGCGAGTGTCGTCGAATCGAATGCCCCGGCGTCCGCACTGCAGGCTTTTTATCTTTCGGCGCGCGTGGTTCTCGAAACGTCGATTCGCATCGAGAACATAGTAGATCCAAGAAGATTATTCTGGGCTGTTCACGTTAGATCGGAATGCTCTCCCTATCACAACAGATAACACTTGCGGCACCGAAAGAAAGAATGGAACACGCGCTTCCCTTGGCGCAGAGATAACGCAGACCGGCGCAGCCGGGCGGTAAAAGCAAAACACAAATAAACAAACCCAATGTATGGTTCGCGGCATGACCCCCCCTCTAAGAGTGCATCGACCCGATGCTAACATAAGCGACAGTCCGAACAAATGAAAATAAAAGTTCGTCATCGTCCGTAGAAAGGTTTTAGGCGAACCACGTGGACGACTTCAGGCCGCCTGCGTTGTCGTGATGTGCCGGAGTCACCATCAGGGATCACTTCGTAGGTAAGTTGGCCAACACGTCGTAGAATCTGGTAGGGTCCGAAATAGCGTCGCAGGAGCTTCTCATTGAGTCCGCGTCGTCGGATGGGAGTCCAAACCCACACACGATCCCCTGGTTGGTACTCGGCGTCTCGGCGTCGGAGGTTGTAGCGGCCCGCATCCACCAGCTGCTGGTCCGTTATACGAACTCGAGCGAGCTGGCGGGCCTCCTCCGCACGTTGAAGATATCCGTGGACGTCGGCGTTGAGGTCGTCGTCTTCTACGTGCGGAAGCATGGCGTCGAGCATCGTAGTTGGCCTTCTACCGTAGACAAGCTCGAACGGCGTCAGCTGCGTCGTCTCCTGGATAGCCGTGTTGTACGCAAACGTGACATACGGGAGCACTTCGTCCCAAGTCTTATGTTCAACGTCAACGTACATTGACAGCATATCTGCGATTGTCTTGTTCAGACGTTCTGTAAGTCCGTTCGTTTGGGGGTGGTACGCCGTCGTTCTTCGGTGATCCGTGTTGCTGTAGCGTAATACTCCTTGCATCAGCTCCGCAGTAAATGCCGTTCCGCGGTCTGTGATTAGGACTTCAGGGGCTCCATGTCGCAGCACAACTTGGCTTATAAAGAACTTTGCCACTTCTTGTGCAGTCCCCCTCGGAAGAGTGGCGGTCTCTGCGTAGCGCGTCATGTAGTCTGTCGCTACGACAATCCACTTGTTCTGTGATCGTGACGTAGGGAACGGGCCTAAAAGGTCCATTCCAATCTGTTGAAATGGTCTCGATGGGACGGCGATCGGTTGCAGAAGTCCGGCGGGTCTTGTCGGCGGCGTTTTTCGTCGCTGGCAGTCACGGCAGCTCCGGACGTAGTGGGTGACGTCAGAGGTAAGGCCGGGCCAGTAGTACCTCGCCTTGATTTTTCCAATAGTGCGGGCTGTGCCGAGATGTCCGGAAGACGGGTCGTCGTGGCACGCTTCCAAAATTTCGTCACGAAGGTCCGCGGGGATGACGAGAAGGTAATTCGCTCTTGTTCCGGGGCTGAAATTCTTCTTCACGAGGACGGAGTTTCTCAGGCTGAATGCTGGTAAGCTGCGTTTGAAGGTCCTAGGAACGGTAACGTTGCATCCCTCGAGGTACTCGATTATGACGCGTAAGTCGGGGTCGGCACGCTGCTGGGCGGCTAGGTCGCTCTCCGTCACGATCCGAAGAACGCGCTGTCTTCATCAGAGTCTTGTGGTGGTGGGTCGACGGGGGCGCGGGACAGGCAGTCGGCGTCGGAGTGTTTCCTGCCGGATTTATAAACGACTGTAACGTCGAACTCCTGCAGGCGCAAGCTCCACCGCCCAAGACGGCCAGAGGGGTCCTTCAAATTGGCGAGCCAACACAGCGCATGGTGGTCTGTTACAACCTTGAATGGCCTTCCATACACGTATGGGCGAAATTTTGAAATCGCCCATATAATAGCCAGGCACTCTTTCTCAGAGGCAGAATAGTTTTTCTCCTCCTTCGACAGACCACGGCTGGCATAGGCGATTACCCTTTCGCAGCCGCTTTGCTTTTGGACAAGGACGGCACCCAAGCCTATATCACTGGCGTCCGTGTGCATTTCCGTTTCGGCATTTTCGTCGAAATGAGCGAGCACGGGCGGGCTTTGCAGGCGTTTTTGCAGCTCGCAGAATGCTTTTTCTTGGTCGTTTTCCCAGCTGAAAGGGGTGCTGTCTTTCGTCAAGCGCGTGAGTGGCTCTGCAATGCGTGCGAAGTTTGCGACGAAGCGCCGGTAGTATGCGCACAGCCCGAGAAATCTTCGCACGCCCATCTTGTCTTTCGGCCTGGGAAGTTCGCGATAGCTGAAGTTTTTGCCGGGTCAGGTAGGACTCCCGCGGCGTTGACGACGTGGCCCAAGAACTTGAGTTCCTCGTATGCGAAACGGCACTTTTCAGGCTTCAGCGTCAACCCCGACGTACGAATGGCCTCGAGTACAGACTCCAACCTTGCAAGGTGTTCGTCGAAAGTCCGGGCGAATACCACTACGTCGTCGAGGTATACGAGGCAGGTGTGCCACTTAAGGCCAGCTAGCACAGTGCCCATGACTCTTTGAAACGTCGCTGGTGCTGTGCACAGCCCAAACGGCATCACCTTGAACTCGTATAGGCCATCTGGGGTTATAAATGCAGTCTTCTCTCGGTCTCTCTCGTCCACTTCAATTTGCCAGTAGCCGGTCTTCAGGTCCATCGATGAGAAGTACTTCGCGTGGCAGAGGTGGTCGAGGGCGTCATCGATTCGGGGGAGGGGGTACACGTCCTTTTTCGTGATTTTGTTCAGTCGCCGGTAGTCAACACAAAACCTTAATGTGCCGTCTTTTTTCTTTACGAGTACGACGGGCGCAGCCCAGGGGCTTTTCGATGGCTGTATAATGTCGTCGCTGAGCATGTCGTCGACTTGAGTCCGGATGGCTTCCCGTTCGTGTGAAGAGACGCGGTACGGTGACTGTCGGGTAGGTCGGGCTCCATCTTCGGTTATTATTCGGTGCTTCGCTAGAGGGGTCTGACGTAGTTTTGCGCTCGACGAAAAACATTCGCTATAGCGACGCAGCAAAGCCAATAATTTGTTCCGTTGTCCTTGCGGTAGCGCCGGATTCACGTCGAAGGGCTGCAGGAGCTTGAAGGTTTCTACGGGGGTGCGTTCAAAGTCGGCGACCACGATCACGTCACTTGCTTCTTGCGTTTCTTCGAGGAATGCAATTGCCGCGCCCTTGTTTAAATGCTGGTACTCCTCGGTGAAATTAGTAACCAAAATGTGGGATTGGTGTTCCTTGAAGCGCGCAATGCCTCTTGCGACAGACACACCGTGGTCGAGAAGCAACCTTTGGTCACTCTCCACGATAGCGTCAACGTCAGGAGCAGCACCTTCACAGTAGACGGTGATCATCAAACTTGCACGGGGTGGCAGGGTGACATGATCATCGGCTATCCTTACAGCTGCACGGTGTTCGGGGTTTGGTTCCGGCGTCATGGAGTGATCGGAGGAAAAAGTTATCGACTTGGTCTGCAGATCAATTATTGCGCCGTTGTCCGTCAAAAAGTCCATTCCGAGAATTACGTCGCGGGAGCAGTTAGGCAAGATGACGAACGCGGCAGGGTACGTCGTGCCGTCTATGGTGACGCGCGATGTGCACGTTCCACTTGGCGTCACGAGGTGGCCTCCTGCTGTGCGTATATGCGGACCGTCCCATCTGGTCATAACTTTCTTCAGTTTAGACGCAAATGGTCCGCTCATTATCGAATAGTCAGCTCCCGTGTCTACGAGGGCGACTACGTCAAAGCCGTCGATGGACACCTTGACGTCAGATGCAGTCTTCCTCGAGTTTCGGGTTCGTCGGGGCGTCGTATCTCTGCTTGTACGTGTTGACGGTCGGGCACTGTGCATCGTCGTTGTCGTCGTCTTCTCAACGGACGTCTCCGTCAGGTCGGGTACGCGCCGCGCCGTGTAGCTGTCGTCGTGTTCAGGAGTCTCGTCAGGGCTGGGTCGGGTCGTCGGGATGAGGGCATGTCGTGAATCACTGTCTTCGGCGCGTCCTTGCGTCGTTGGAGGGTTTCCAGTATTTCGCCGTTGAGCAACTTCACCTCCAGGAGTTGCTGCTTTTAGTTTCCCCCGCGTGGGCTGGGGGACCTTCCACGTGCGAAATCAGCATTGCTACGGCGGATAGGCGACTGGTATGGGTAGGGCGATGGCGATCGGTGTGAGCGGGCTGGTCCTCGGTTGGTGTTGGACAGGTATTCGTCGATCTCAGTAGGGCGCTGGCCGGGTCGGGGGCGTGGGGCGTCGACGGAGAAACCACGCAGTCCGAGTCTCCTGTACGGGCAGCGACGATAGATGTGATCGGCCTCCCCTCAATGGTAGCACAGTGGACGATGATCTGGCGTTCGCCAAACGTCAGTCTTCCTCGGCGTCTGGGTTTGGGCTGTGTACGGCGGTACGGTCGACGGCGGCGAGAGTGGGGACGGCGGCGAGAGTGGACGGCGGTACGGTGGAGCTTCTTGTAGACGGGTTGGAGCAGGGCGGGGTCGACGAACAGCCGCAGAATACGTCATAGCCTGTGGCTCGCGGGGTGCCTCGGATGGCATAGAAGTGCCCAAAGCGTGTTGAACCTCTTCGCGGATGACGTCAGTCAGGGAAGCCACTTGAGGTTGCGGCGTCGTCGGAAAAAGCTTCCGAAGCTCCTCCCTGACCAGTGCTCGGATGGTCTCACGCAGTGTGTCGGAGCTTGTAGCCCCGGCACCGATCGTCTCGGAAAGCATCACGTTGACCGGGCGATCGTACTGCCTCGTTCGAACTTCCAGCGTCTTCTCCATCGCGGCCGCCTCAGACGCGAATTCGGCCACCGTCTTGGGAGGATTGCGGACAAGGCAAGCAAAAAGCTCCTGCTTTACCCCTCGCATGAGAAACCTTAGTTTCTTTTCTTCTGTCATCTCCGGATCCGCACGTCGAAACAACCTCTTCATCTCCTCAACAAAGATCACTACCCCTTCGTTGGGGTGCTGCGTTCGAGTTTCGAGTAAAAGCGCTGCGCGTTCTTTTCTGACCACGGTAGTGAAGGTCTTAGTGAACTCGCTTTTGAACTGAGCCCAGTTTGTCAAGGAGCTCTCGTGGTTCTCGAACCAAGTGCGAGCCGAATCTTCCAAGTAAAAGAAAACGTGCCGGAACGTTTCTGCGTCGTCCCACCTGTTGAATTTCCGGACGCGTTCCAGTTTTTCCAACCATTCTTCTGGGTCTTCTGCGGGGGCTCCTCGGAATGATGGCGGTTCCCGTGGCTGCTGCAGAACGACAGGAGGATTGGCTTGGTTGAGCATGGTGCTGGTTGCGACGTCTTTCTTCTTCGTCTTCTCCGGTAGTAGACCGAACTCGGGTGGTAAATCTTGCACTCGGAGGCTGGCTCTTGTTGGACTGGCTTGGCGGATTCCAGAGGTTGTAGTGGGCATGAAGGGTGCGTACCCCGCACCTCACCAGATGTCACGAAGACAAGGACGAAGCAGTTGTCTTGAATGAGAAATACGTTTATTGGAGCGAACTTGTGCTCCCCTAACAACTCAAAAGAATACAGAGGCGGCGAAGCAGCGGTCAACAAAGTGACTTGCACAGGCGAGTGTCGTCGAATCGAATGCCCCGGCGTCCGCACTGCAGGCTTTTTATCTTTCGGCGCGCGTGGTTCTCGAAACGTCGATTCGCATCGAGAACATAGTAGATCCAAGAAGATTATTCTGGGCTGTTCACGTTAGATCGGAATGTTCTCCCTATCACAACAGATAACACTTGCGGCACCGAAAGAAAGAATGGAACACGCGCTTCCCTTGGCGCAGAGATAACGCAGACCGGCGCAGCCGGGCGGTAAAAGCAAAACACAAATAAACAAACCCAATGTATAGTTCGCGGCAATATATATATATATATATATATATAATATATATATATATATATATATATTTATTATACAGAGAGAGAGAGAGAGAGAGAGAGAGAGAGAGAAGGAGCGGCTCGGTGGAATTCGTCGTCCCAGCGAAGCCAAGGAGGCAGCGAGCCGAGGAGACGGAGGAAGAACGAGCCGCACGCCTCGACAAGTGTAACCGTACAGGGAACCAAGCTGAACAATAACATTAACCGCACATCTCGCTCACACACCAGGCATAACTGAGTTAAGACACAGACAGTTTTTTTAGCAGGGTAAAGACAGCGCAATGGCATTAAGGTGTGCGTTGAGCGAGCCAGTTTGATCATTTAGAAGCTGCCAATATTCAAGCCGCGATGGTTGACGTGCCGTAAGGCACATGCGGATGGGTCTCATGCGAGGGCAGCTTTTGTATGTGTTACATATCTGCCAGGTTCCAATAGGTGTTGAAACATTGCTAACGTAGACCTGTGACGTCTCCGGATTTGGCAGTCCTTTATAGGCCATGATTGCCGATTAACGAGTTGTACTCACTGTGAGCAAAGGTTTTGCGCTAGACAGGAATTTTGATAAGTCAGGCGTAAGACTCGAAAAGCCCGGCGTAACCGATGTGTAGAGCCTCGGTGAGGCCAGCGCTGAGCGCGGGGAAGGGAATGACAGTAGTGAGGAGTTTCGGGCGAAGGAGAACGAAGCTGAGAACGAGCTTAGAACAAGTTGCGCATGTCACCACGTACCGCCCCTGCGTAATGAGGGAGCGGAGTGGAAAGCTTGCCCGTTGCTCCGCAGAGAATTGTGTGCACGTAGGTTCGCGAATTCCGTGATCACCAATGCGCCGCAGTAAAGCTGATCGCTGAGGATGTGGTTTGTTGCACAGCATAGTTTTATTTCTTGGAATGTTTATACGGCGTTAAAAATTTGAAGAAACTTCAAAGAAACGGCTTCAAAAAATACTGTATAATAACAATAAAGTTACGTTGCTACCGTGTGGGCTATCGCGGTCTGGCGCCGCTTTGTCGCCTCAGAGTCGCTGCGGTAAGGGCGCCTCGGACACCTGAAATAATTTTGGGTCCCTCCGTTCCGGGCCCTGGCAAGGCACCGTGACGACTTCGAACCGCGCCGCTGGACCAAGTAAACGGTGTGACCTAGTTGGCGCATGCACTTTTGGGCGGAGCACTTTGACGTAGCAAGTGCGTTGGAATTTGTACATGCGGTGTTCATAAAATCTTTAAAAAACGAAAAATATTCATGTTTTCAATGTTTTCCGTTCAGGTCTTTGTTCACATTTCGTAGCGCGCAAATCTCTTCCAAACAGGTAAGCGGGAGCCGGTAGCCAATGCCACTCTGTTGCAGGCCGGCCTGTGCGCGTACGCGATGATCTGGATGGGCTGCTACTGGACGGCTGAGCCCATCTCCCTGGCGGCGACGTCGCTCATGCCGCTCGTGCTTTTCCCTTTCTTCGGCATTCTCAGCACCGGTGCCACCGCCAGCGCGTACTTCGACGTGAGTGGCCCTCCCTCATCTCTGTCTACGTAGTCACACGCCGCATCAGGGAAATTTTTAATAACACGATAGCCTCGCTAAGCGTGGTGCTATATTTTGTAGCGTAAGCTACACTGGCCGAGGTTGAGCAGTTTCGCCTGGACATTGAAGGGCCGTGCTGCGCAAGCGCGAGGAGCATTGGATTGGATTGGATTGGACTTGGCCTGAATTAAGTTGGGTTGAATTGGATTGAACTCGAAATTTAATCCAATTGGAGTACGGGTGTGCAGAGAATTCGGTCTGCACATTCGCCGGTCTGCGCATTTCAGAGGAGTGACATCATAGCCGCGGCAGATGCACTGGCGCTGGCGCTGGCGCATGCCCTGCTGTGCGCCTCGGTTGCGCAGTAGCCGAGTCTGACGCTGCGCCGGAGCCGCTTCATAGCCGTTTCGCGTGGTGCATATGCGCAAGGAGCAGTGACTGAACTGGACATAACTGGACCGGACAGGGTTGCATTGGATTGGATTGGAAATTGTTTTAGCAGCACTAAGCACGATAATCAGCTAATCCTAGACAACCAGGAAACCTAAGAATAACCAGCTGAACCTTACTTCACACTACGTATATCCTGGCATAGCCGAGCTAAGCCACTGCCAATTTTTGTTAAACTTGCAACAATCGGCGACAAAAAGGATGAAAGTGATTTTCATGTTCGGTACGTCGGTCGTCAATAGCAACTTCTCTCCCGTAAAGTTGTCGTGAAGTTGAATAGCACAAGCGTTTCATCCCTGAGCGAAGCTAGCGATATTTGGGTCCTGTCAGGTGTTCCTTGAGGTAGCCGTTCGTAGCGGCCTGACATTCAAAGCATGCTTACTGTAAACGTACGAACTATAGTGTGCATAAAATTTGCGCTATGAGATCAAATGTCGGCATGAACGACCATTTCATACCGGTTATTTTTACACCATATCACTTGTATATAATATGGTGCAACTGTTTTTACACCATATTGGTCATCATTTTCATCATCGACAGTCTACTAAGGTCCACCGCAAGACGAAAGCCTCTCCAACCGCTCCCAACCGCTCCCATCCCGCGCCGCTGGAGTCCATTCTTTGCCTCCGAAATTATTTCTCCCCTCCGTCGAGTAATTGGCCTTCCTCATTTTGTGCACCTTTCTGTCAGTGTCCACTCCGTCACCCTGGTAGTCCACCCATTGTCATTCCACCTAACTACGTTGCCAGCCCGAACCCATTTTTTTTCTTTATCTGAACGATCATATCTTCTACTCCCGTTTGTTTCTTGATAAAGGAAGCTGAGAAGCTAGTTTCCTGTCCCTAATTAAGTGTTCATCTTATCGTTCGACGTTTTATGTACCTTTGAGCCGATCTCACCTTGCTTTCCAGTTGTTTAGTAAGGCGCCTAGTTTCCGCTCCGTATGTTATCACCAGCTGTATGAATAGGTTGCATAGTTTTCTTTTGAGTGACAGCTGCAGCTTCATTTTCATTATTTGTTGGTACATGTCGACTGCAGACCAGCTCATACCTATTCTGCGCCGGATTTCGTTCTCGTGGTTGGGGTCAGCACTAACACCCTATCTGAGGTAGCTATAGTCTTGTCCTTGGGCTAGCGTTTCGTTAGCTATACTGAAGAGGGCGCTTTCGGCATGCTTTGGAAGGTGACAAAGAGGCCACTGGAATGGTGGTGGAGGAAAAGTAGGGACGGGATACGTACGCAGGCGGAGTAATCATACGGATGAGAATTTAGAGGAGCGGGGGGGGGGCAATGAGAGTTTAAAACATGGGTGAGGGGGAAATCGGAGGGGGGGGGGGGCAAATCTATTAGGTTAGCTACGAGTAGGGCAAGCAACTGGAATAAAACTCCCACCTCCCATTGCGGGAACCCCTGTGTAGATGCGACGATTGGGGGTTCACGTTGCAGCGTTGGACAGCGGAGGAATGGCGCTGGAACGATGGAGCGGAGCGGCGCAGGCACCGCGTTTTATAGCGCGCATAACGGTGAGGGGGCGCGCCGGCGTCAGTGCGTCTGCCGCGGCTATGACGCAACACAATCCAACACAATCCACTTTAATCCAATCCAAATACAATCCAAGCCAAGCCAAGCCAAGCCAATTCATTCCAATCCAATCCAAGCCAAGCCAAGCCAAGCCAATCCAATCGAATCCAATCCAATGCCTCTCGCGAGAGAGTGTTCGCTATCGCAGAGGAGAGGGCGGAGAGCGCAGCTGGCGCTGTGAGGAGAATGGGGGAGGGGTGGACGCCGACAACGCCGGTTGGATGCAGGGACAAGGCGAGTGAATGAGACGCGTTCGCTTCTAAAAAAACAGGCAAGTCAACCGACGCCCGACAACCGACGCCCCGATTCAAAGGGAGAGTCACTAATCATCCTCATCATCATTCACCATTACTTTATATTGAAACATGTTTGAGCATTACGCATTGACTGGAAACTGCCGTCACGCATCAGCGAACAAGTGGAAGGCAAGGAAGAGGACGACGAGTGGCACTACAGGTAAAGAAGAGGAGGTAGACGACGTTCCAGCTCTGAGTCTACCAGCAGCGCATCATTTCTGGGCACAAGTTCGCCTTGTAAATAAACCTTTTTCCAGTCCTCATTCGTAACCATCGTTACAGAAGTGGTGGAGGTGGAGGTACCATGGCTGTATGGGGTATTGGCCGCCTAGGTGTCCCCTGACATTACCCCCCCGGTCGAGGGCGACCGTCCCGGTCGAAGCTGTAGCGCGTTGACGATGACGCAAATGAGCAACGTGGGAACGCGCATTCCAGGCAGCATGCCGCACGCAGCTTCGTCGTCGTCGCAGATGCTTGTTCGTGACGCCACATGCGGCTGCTGTCTTCATCGTCTTTGATGGCGAAACATGCCCGTTTCCTCGAAGGTGACCGTCCCGGTCGAGGTCGCAGTAGCATGATGAACTCAGTGAAGGTGAACGATGTGATGAGAATATACAGTGAAGCTCTTGCCACCACGGATGTAAGGGATGGGTTCGGTGAGCTCCGGCCCACAGCAGCGACGCCCACAAAGGAATCACGAACCGGTGAGGGCTTGCTACCACGTCGGACCACAGGGCTGGGGACACGTCGTCGTCGTCGTCAGGTCAAACGTCGTCGTCAGATCGGCTCGTCACGGGCTGGGGACACGGGGCGGGGGGACGTCGTCGAGTTCTTGTAGCGGTGGGGCTGGGGCTGCCCGACGCGGTTCCCACACCCTCGATGATTCAAGTGATGCCGATGAGGAGCGAAGCTGGGCCCACGACGGGGATGACAACCCGCACTCTCCACCAAATGTTACGTCGTGGCAGGACACACATGAGAGTAACGATGGGATGGGATAAAGCGATCTATTTACATAATGTACGTAGCGGCCATGACAGCGCGCGCTGCGACCCAGGTACTACTTCATCATCCTCGTCGTCTTTGATGAGCCATGGCTGTATGGGGTATTGGCCGCCTAGGTGCCCCGTGACAATATTTATTTTTATTAATTTCTAGTCCCACGGACAGCTTTGTGATTGTACCTCAAGTATGTTTGCATCTGTTCTGCAGTCTCGGTTTTCAAGATTACGCCGTCTGTTAACCTCAAATGGCTCAAGTATTCTTTTTTCATCCGTAATCTTGTGTTTTCTAGTGGAGCTTGTATAGTACCCCCTTGTTACATGATGTGAACAGTTTTGACACAATGGTATCTCTCTAACGTACTCCCTTTAGGATTGGGAATTTGTTGTTTTGTTGTGAAGGATGATTCTACTTGTACATCCCGTATATATATCGTCTAAAAGTGATACGTAGGTATCTTGAATCAATGCTTTCAGAGCAGCTGCGGTATGTACTGAATAAAATACTTTTTCGTAGTCTATAAATTCCATCTTAAAGGGGTTCGTTGAACTCTGTCGGATTTCTATATTACTTTATTACGACATGGATGTGATGCAGTGTTTAATATTTCTTCCTAAACCCAGCCTGATCTCTGGGGTGTTGGGAACCTAGGCTCTCACTAATGTGGTAAACTAATACTTTGGAAAGGCTTGTACAGAACTGAGAGTAGGCTCGTGGGTCTGTAGTTGTTATGTTTATAGTATCTCCCGTCTGATGAATCAGAATTACGTTGGCTTTTTTTCGGGCTTCGGGCCGTTTTTGAGCCCTAAGAATTCTGAAAATAGTGCACCAAGAAAATAGTGCACCATGAAGGCCACTACCTCCTCTTTTGTTTCGACCTTCCTCGGTTTCAGGTAGTAGTCAAACTAGGTGCCAACGCGGGAGGCAAATTGCGACCAGGTTTCGTCGTTACGTTTCGCTGCCTTTGCAAATCGGTCGAGGTATTCTGCTGGGCTTAGCCTAAGCTCCTGCAGCATATCCACGGTTTAACATATCCGCGGTTATGCCGTCGTCACCAGCGGCTTTTCCTCGTTTGATACCGTTAAGAGCCTGTTCTACTTACTGTTTAGTTACTCGTGGGGCATCGCAAGCTAAGTTAGTACGCTTAGTGGTTTCCCCTGGTCTAACGTCGCTGGGGTATAAGCATGGTGTAGAATCGTCCTGCTACTTTTATCATCTTCTACATGCTGTGCGTAACGTTACGGCGCTCGTCTCGGGGTGCGTACATTTTGTCATTGCCGATCGCTAGCTTCCTTTTAGTTGATTTTTACCAGTATGGTGGAATGTCATCTGATCTGGTCAAACACAAGCGCGGAAATTGTCTCCGTGCTGAAATTACCATAACAAGCGGCTGCCTTTCTCTGCAGTCTATTCTTGTCGAAGGAATAATCAATACATAACTCAGAGAAACATATTTTTCAGTCTGTCATCGCATGGCCCATTGTGCACTGCAAGTGAGAGTAGTTTGGTTGGTTGAGTGATTTGAATCAAGGTTGTCTCAAGACTTCATGTTAGATGTCACATAGGTTATTTAAAAAGCAACCCTGATTCACTACCTTAACACAATGAACGCTTAAGTCAACAGCGAAGCTGCCTAGCCTTCCCTAATCGCAAGCCTAAGCTTCATAGAACTTCTCAAATCCAGCAGATGAATTGCCGTTCGTGCCAACCCAATTTCACGTTCTGCTACAGTTCGGGCATTCCACTGAAAACTTTTGTTGCTTTTGAACTTGGAACACCCCCCGCACGGAACACCTTTAGTAATCTTGGTGACGGTATTGGCGACACCGTGGACCCCGAGCCCCATACTCACGCTGTAATCTACCGTGGCTACGAGTTGTAAGGTGAAGGGCAGAAACCACAAACGGTGGACGTCGGAGCCCAGGTCAAGCTCCAGCGGATGGGCTCCCTGTCTGTTTACTAGGCAGGGAGCTCCGGGACCTTTTCAGCTATCAGGGTAAGGCTGACGAAGAAAGTACCCCCATCCGCTGCTTTTATACATGCTGTATGTTTTTTCTAAATTTTTCGAAACCAATGATTGGCCCCTTAAAAGGGGCCCCACCGAAGTATCCTTTCCGCCCTTTCCGACCATAACAATCTCAAAACCTGCAAAGTACCCACACTTCTTGGTAATTGAATCTCTTGAACAAGCCAGGCCTATTGTTTCACAGTCCGTGTGCTTGATTTCGAAGTTCTTAGAAAGCATTATAGGGGAATCCTATAAAGCTAAGAAGCAAAGAACCGGCGATATCTTGGTCGAGGTACACAGTCAACAGCAGGCCACAAAACTCCTGAAGCAGACCCGAATGGCCGTTCTTGACATCAAGGTCACGCCCCACCGCAGCCTCAACAGCTCGCAGGGCGTGATCTCGGAGCCAGATCTAGCAAACGAGACAGAGGCCGATCTTCTTGAAGGCCTGAAAAGTCAAGGTGTGACGGCTGTCAGGCGCATAACCATAAGAAGAGACGATAAAGTAGTACCCACTAGACATATCATCCTGACATTTGACCGCTCCGTCCTTCCAGATCACATCAGTGCTGGTTTCATCCGGTGCTTCGTCCGAGCGTACATCCCGAACCCGCGGCGCTGTTTCAAGTGCCAGCGGTTCGGTATGGTACTAACTCGTGTCGGGGCCAACTAACCTGTGCCAAGTGCGCCCAACATGACCATCCCACAGATAACTGTAGCTCACAACAACTCCTCTGCATTAATTATCAGGGCCCACACGCGGCCTACTCCAGAAAATGCGAGAAGTTTCAACTTGAGAACAAAATAATAAACATAAAGGTCACAGAAAACATCACCTTCCCGGAGGTGCAAAAGAGGTTCGCCTCTTTTCCCTGGGGAGGTACGCCAACGCGGCTCGCCGGGGGCGGAGCGGAGTCTGGTTTTGGCGGGAACCCAGTACTGCGAGTCGGACGTGACCCAGCCCCCGCCCCCATCGGGTTGCCTCCGGCGGCCCAACCCACCGCCTGCTCAGTCAGCAGTGGCTGTGGTGGCAACCACGTCCATTGGGGATGATGCTGCATCCGCTGTTTCCTCTCCACCGGCCCGAAGCACACGCGAGGGCACGGAGCAGATGGAGACGGAGGGAACCGCAGTAGTTCCCACCCCCGCTGCACCGCCTGTGCCACCCGGGGCGCTCCTGAAGCCCTCGGCGCTCACGGCTCGAACGAAGGGCACCGGAAAGGGTGCCAAGTCCGGGGGTCCGGTCCGCCGGTTACCCCTTCCAAATCTGATGATGGCATGGATGTCGGACCTTTCCTTTCTGCTTCGCAGCGGAAGGAGCGGGTCCCTCCATCGAAACCTCCAGAGAAGGTTAAAAAACCCTCCCAAGAGTGCAAGCCCGAAAGACCTCACGTAAATAGTCACACTCCAGTAGCTCTAACACATCATAATGGGAAGAGAAAATATTGTTTAATATTGTTTAAGAGAAAATATCGTAACATATTCCATTACATCCCTCATACTTTTTAGGAGACGATGCCATGTTTTCTGTTCAGCGGACGTTCAGGTTCTGTCAGAACTTCACTTCTTTAAGCTCATCTCATACCATCCATAGTTTTACCCTTGGTCCTATACACCGGCCACCTTATTTATCTTTTAACCACTTTTAGATGCGAAGCATCTCATGCTCGGGGTTGTGGTCCTTCCTCCCTTGTCGTTGTTGTCCGCCGTCAGCACACGCACTCCGCATGCCCGCCCAGGCACCGCTGATGACGATTGTGGTAGGATGCCCGTAGGGATTGGCCAACCAAAGAATCCATCACGGGATAGCTTCGCGTTAAACCACCGTCGTCATCTTACCGTAGGGCAACCCTGAGTACTACACCCCCACTGCGCATGCCTGACCAGGCACCGCTGATATGATTGCGGCAGGGTGATTGGATTAAATGCGAAGCATCTCATGCTCGGGACTGTGTCCCTCCCTTCCTTGTCATTGTCGTTGTCCGCCGTCCGCACACGCACTGCGCATGCCTGGCCAGGCACCGCTGATGATGATTTTGGCAGGATGCCCCTATGGATTGGCCAACCAAAGAATCCATCACAAGTAAGCTTCGCGTTCAACCACCGTCGTCATCTTCCCGTTGGGGAATCCTGAGTAGTATGCGAGGCATTCCCCCTCTCTTCTCTGAGAATACTCTCCTCTCCGGCATTCCTCCTCTCCTCCCAGAAGCTCCTCTCCTCTCCGGGATTGCGCAACGAATGGCAACACCTACGGCTCCGCGCGTGATAATGCGAAGCAGCTTAGTGTTAGAGACGTGACGGTAGCCGCTGCATACTCCGCTGGGGGCGCCACTGTAGCTCCGCGGTATAAATGACGCGCGCGTGCTCCGCTCCCCTCATTCTCCTCCCGCAACGCCGCGATCGAACTGAGAACTAATGGCAACTTGAGTCGACCCCATAGCTGCCTCGCATACTACTCAGGGTTCCCCAACGACAAGATGGTGAAAATTTTTTTGTCTTCATCCTGACCCTGTACGCCTGTCGTGCTCATAGTTTCTAATTGATTGTTTTCGTGTTCTCCCTAACGAATTTTAGTTGTCACCTCTTCATCAAAACACTTTCTTGGCCCTCTTTGCCCTAGTTGGCCTTGCGCCATTACATTCAAACATCATCATCAACTTGGAACACTGCTACGTGGATGGGCGGCGAGTGCTTTTTGTTTTTTCGTCCCCTATTTGTTATTGCAAAAGTCAAGCAGCAACGTAATTTTAATTAAAAAAACAACGCAAATATCACTGAAGTTATGATGTGTTGCCTAATATATGTTTAATATTTTCTTTTGGCTCAAGAAAGTTGGCAAGCATAAAAAATGCCTCCAGATTTAGTTATTTCGAAAAGCTTTGCCGATATAAGGGTCTCAATCAAGCGTTCGTTAAACGTGCTTCTTGTGAGATTGGCGCTTGCTCTCCTCCCCGTTAGGCTATGACCTCACCTGCAACGCTTCAACCGCGTCACCACATTTCGCCCCATGAAATCTTCGACCAAGAAGAGCTTCGCTGTTTAAAGACAGCTCAACAGACCATATACCTTCTCTTTTTGTTTCTATTATTGTCACTTTATACGCTTGCGAATTGTCGATAGTTGTTCGTAGCCCCGCGGCAGCATTACTGCTTTATCGCGGTCATTTCCTAGCGGCCGCCCCTAAAACGTATTTTCGTTTTGCTTTCCATTCAACAGAACGTCGGCTTCGTGATGCTTGGGTCACTGATTCTAGCGGCCGCTGTGGAGGCGACCCAACTGCACAAGCGCCTGGCACTCAAGTCAGTCCTCGTCATCGGCACCAGCACCCGCAGGTGGGGGCGCACATCAGTAACTGAATTCCGCAGTGTGACGTCACGGTAGTGTTAAGGCGTGCTGGAGATCCGTCGAACTAGTGGGCGTTACAAAGCTTGAGTTCTGAACGGCGAACGCCTACAGGGCCATTTATTGTCTTAACAAAATGGCAGGTTTTTAAGTAAGGCCATCCGTTCAGTTTTGTGCGAGAGATGTACGAGTTGATAACGAATGGAAAATTTGCGTATCGTGAACGCACTGTTCAAAGAACAGAAGTTCGAGGACACGAAGTTTCAAATGCAAAACTTTTTGATTTCGGTGGTGTGTTCTGGGAGACGTAAAAACGAGCGGGTACAATAGGGAAGAAGTTGAGGACAACCTCACACAGCGTTCTTCCCTGCTTTTGTCCTGTTACACGCACTGTTTCTATACGTATCAATGCTGCACCAGTTAGCCTAAGATTCGACAATAGTTACGCCCTGCACATAACGTGGCACCGAAGTGTTGGGCTGTTATTCTGGGTGCCTTCAAGAAGGTGCTGTGGCAGCACCATCAGTCTGTGCTGCCGTGAGCCCCGTAGGGTGGCCTGCCTCACTGGGGACCTCTGCGCCGCTAAGTGAGGCCAGCTATGGTCCTCACGGCGCATCTGGGATGTCCAACACGACTTCGCCGCGTTAGAGACGCGACGACCAACACGGATTCGCGGCGTTAATGACGAAACATATGCGTGGTTCTTTTTTGTTTTGTAGCGAGAGCTACAACGGACGTATTCTCGCCGTTTCGCTGTGACCGGTGGCCGCACCTCGGTTCCCTAGCTGGGAACCGTTCCTAGGGAACCTGCGGCGGCTAGCGAACCTAGCGATTCCCTAGCCGCCGCAGCTTGCAGCGCCGCTCGCCGCGGCAAAAAAAAAAAAAAAAACAGAATAAGAAAGGTTAAAATACAAAGAATAAAATTAAAAGTACAAAAAAAAAGATCGTAAAAATTAAAAATAGAAAATATGGTATATTATAGAAGGGGCGGGTCGGTGGCATTCGTCGTCAGGCTTCGTCGTCGGGGCGAAACAAAGAGGCAGCGAGCCGGGGGGACGCAGGGAGGAGGAGCCGGACGCCTCGAGAAACGTCGTAACCGTCAGAGAACCAAGCTAAACTATTAACCGTACCTCTCGCTACGGACACCCAGGCATAATTGAGTTAAGCCACAGCGAAATGTTTATTTCTGCGATGCGATACGATGCAATGCGTTTGCCGCGTGACGCGTCGCACTCCTTCGCTTTTTATGAAAACGTCGCCAGGCCACAGCGCCGGCGTTATTGCTCAATCATTCGCTTATGCTTTCGCATTATAATAGTGCAGAGAACGTTAAGCAATTTTTATGGTTGTCGCCACATACGAATTTAGACAATTCACGGAAGCTCAAACATAGGAATGCCAAAACTGACGGTTTGGTGGTCATTGGCCTTTGGTGCTTTTGCTCCAATAAAGTGCACATATAACAAACACATAGCAGTTGCGCTATTGACACTGCCAATTTCTGGTGTGGATGCCCACAAGCACGGAACATTTTTATCCGCATAGATGAAAAAGCTGTAAATTATGTACGTATCCGTGAGCGATGCAAAATGACATCACAGCTGTCACAAGATGACGACGAATGCATGATGAAAACTAGTAATCTTGTCTTGAACATACATTTAAAAGACTAAAAACTATTTGCTTTGAAATCTAAAGTTAATGCAAAATAAAATAGAAACTGAAAAGCTAGCCGCCAGCCGTATCCTGTTTTTGTTTTCCCTTCTTTTTCTGGCAGGATCGTGCTCGGGTTAATGCTGGTTTCAATGTTCCTGTCGATGTGGATTCCCAACACAGCCGCGGCATCAATTATGTTCCCTGTCGCCATGGCCGTAATCGAACAGATGGAAGCAAGTGCCGAGTCCCCCGATCGTGAGTGCTGCGTTTATTCATTCAGCTAATCGAAACACGCAAAAATACCCGGCCTTGACAGTCGTATTGTGCTATTTGGATCCTCAGCATTAATCGTACATGTTCGCCGCAGAGGCCATGTTAAGAAGCACACAAAATAGTTTTTGCAGCATTTAACAACTGTTACAGAGGGAACTTACGCTTATGGAGAACAAAACCATATGAGGGTTCTCTCTTTTTGAAAAACTCCTGCACCTTTCCGTCTAACGACGACGATGAATTGGGCCCGTGCCCAGTAAATTTATGTAGTTTTCGTCGACTGAAGCAACAAATCTGCGAAATCTCACAAGATTGTACCCTACAATACGTATTCTTACACGTACCCTCTGTGACAAGCTTTCAGGGGGGTTGGAAGTCCTTTTGGATGTAAACGCGTTAAAGCCAATTTGAATATAATAAGGAAGTTTTGCGCTGGTTGTACAATGTACGCACACCGCTGGCTGTTCACTTTCTAGGCTGCGTAACAAGCGAGCTCAAATTAAGGTAAGCAAGCAAGATCGATGACCGAGAAAATATATCACGTAAAGCTGGGCCGTTAAGAAGGAATCCTGAGTAGTATTGGAAGCCCGTGGCGTATTGCCACGTTGGTCTTAGGCATGCATTGTGAAGAGCGGAATAAGAAAGCTAATCGTAGCACCGGATCTCGAGAGGTGCGTAGCCATTCTTAACATGGGGAAGAAGGTAACAGGGAACGGGATCACTATACAAGGTGATCAAAGTCGACAGTTTTTTTAATTAGGCACTTAGATATGGGTGGAATACCACCTCTGCAGCGAGATTAGGCTCCCAGGGGTACACATAATTAGGTGGTCAATATTGATGTCGGTGGCTTAATTAACTAAAATTGAACAATTAACTTTTTGCGGCTGCAGTAAGCAGGCACGTTTGTATTGAAGAGTTAGATGCAATTGTTTTCTACGCAGTTTCATTTGGCAGAATTCTTCTGGCGCATATCGAACTGAAGTTTAAT
Organism: Haemaphysalis longicornis; assembly: GCA_013339765.2. Taxonomy (NCBI): domain Eukaryota; kingdom Metazoa; phylum Arthropoda; class Arachnida; order Ixodida; family Ixodidae; genus Haemaphysalis; species Haemaphysalis longicornis. Next base: position 90,545,580 of record CM023453.1, on the reverse strand, counting down.
TGCAGTTCGCATGATTACGCATGCAAAACAGTGAGAACCGGCGCAAAGCTCCTCCTTTTATGACCTGCCTCCTGCGTACGGTGTTTAGTTTCACAACGGGGTGGAGGCGTAGGCAAAAGTGATTACTGTTGGCTGACGTTATCGCAACCTGCAGTATCCGGAACCGCTATCGAAACACAGAGCAAAAAGGAGGAGCTTTGCGCCTGTCGTCGCTATCATGCATGCGTAATCATGCGAACTGCAATTAAACTTCGCTGTTCGATATCTCAGAGTACGGATGCGCTAGAAGAGTTCTTCCAAATGAAACTGCGTACACACACGATTGCACCTAACTTTTCAACAGACACGTGCCTGCGTACTGCAGCAACTAAAAAACGTAACTTTTCAATTTGGTTAGTTAAGCCACCGACATCATTTTCACCATCTAATTCTGTGTAATCCTGGGAGCATAATCTGACTACAGAGGTGGTCTCCACGAAAATCTAGGCGCCTATTTGAAGAAAAATCTGTCCACTTAATTTTGATCACCCTGTATATCCCCTCAAAGTTAACTACGGCTTCTGTCCCTTACCGTCACCACGAGGAGAAAGGCACTGATGAGCGGGGTCCGGCTATTCATCACGGGTACAGGCAGATCACCCCTATTTCCTAAGAGGAACTGAACGTTGGCTGGTAATACGATCGCATGCCCGATTTCTGGCGGAGACGTACACGGACAAGCATCCAAACACAGTCACGTCGTTGAAAAGTACCACAGCAATGCTTCCAGTATTAAGCGATGGCGACAACGAGGTAAATCGCAGAAATATAACAAAGCGGACAGAATGAAACAAAGGAAATGGTTGCAGGGTGAAGGTGAAGGTGGTAAAAGTGATATCGAATTTACAATTGCTCGGACAGAGAAATAAACACCTACGTCTGTAGACTTCAGAGTTTCCGCGTTAAGTGTATGCCGTGGTACATGAGTCCTTGGGTCGAGTGGCGCGATATATATTTCATTGATTATCTGCCCTGATAAGAGAAAATTTCTTCCCATCTATATTTCCTAACATCCTCAAAGTCTGCAGCAGGGACTGCTGTCTTGAAGTATGTACATCTTGGACACGAGGTGGTTTGGCAAGCGCCTCACGATGTTGTTCACTTCACTCTAACGATCAGCTGTTCTACTGTCCCCGATGAAGACACCGACAGCCAGCATGGATGCTTTGGAGCACGCCGAAGTGGCTTTCCAGTAAGTGTGCGTTTTTGTAAAGAAAATATCGGGGCATTAGCTGTCGTGAGGTTTGGTAAGCACCGCGTCTACAAATGTTTTTTGGGCTGAATTTACCCATTACGTGTCCACTGTCGTTTACAACACATCGCTGTTGAACCTTGCTGATGCTATTATGCACAGAATAGCTCAAGTGTGTTTAGTGACTGTTTTCGCTTTTTTAAATTACTGCGAAATTTGTTACCACAGGATGTTTTGTTCACATCAATTTGTAACACCAATGAATGCAATTAAAACCAATAAGAGCGCTTTAAAACATTCAGAACGAAAATTGCTTGGCGAACAATGATTTTCCCAGAAAGCTTTTGATTCCATTTATGCAAAATCAAAGCACCAGCGCCCCCAGCTTTTTACTACTTTCTCCCTAAGTGAGAATACTAAATAAGCACTTCATATCACGAAATAATGCAAATATAATACATTTTGCGTTTATTTTAGGTTAATGGAGGAAGCTGGGATAAAGGCTGATCAGAACAGCAGCTTGACATTAGAAGGCAACTTCTCTTACAAGCCAAACAGCAAAATCATGAGGTATACTTAAATTAGGAATGAATATAACACATAAATTGCGTGCCCAAATGGTCAAGTTACGTGCATGCCAAAATCAACATGATGGTTATGTAAACGATTGTTTTAGTACACGTTTTTGGTTGCTAGGGTATTAGAAAATTTCATTTATTATAGTTGGTGGAATGGAGTACAAATCACTACCAAGGCTCGCAAAAAATGGCGCTTTGTACGTGGAAGTGTTGATAAAATTCTGATGGGCGCGAAAAGCGAAACGCACATGTGGTCGAGATTTCGGCGTACGTTAAAGGGACAGACAACCGATTTTTGCCGAGTATATATTCTCTATCCCACATGAAAGGACATCACTTAGAGCACCTTGACGAGAAGCGGTTTTGCTGACCACGCCCTAGAACGCTTTATATCGAAATTTGTAGATCTACGAGTCGTATGTGTCCCTCCTAAAAATAATGCTGACAACCATGATACAGAGTAGCTCGGCAACATACTTTTTTCAGTATGCGAAATGAAAAACGATATTTAAAAACTTCTCCCCATCTAAAAAAGTTTGAATCGCAGGCTTTCCTGTTCGTTTACGTGTTTTTTAATGCAACGGTCTGTTTTACACGGATGCGCCATCTGTTGGGATAGACGATAGGTAGAAGCTGTCTTCACGTTGTGGAGGTGGGAAGTTCGATTCCCCCGGGCGCTAAGTTTTTTTAAGCTCCCGTTGGCGTATGTGGAAACTGAAATCAAATATTTTTTGCAGAACAAATGCCCCTGCCTCAGGCAGAATCGTCAAGCTCCTTCACTGGGTCAGTTTACTGAACGCTGCCGTTGATACTGGGCATGGAGGCTCAGTTAGCCACACGGAGAGCAACCCAGCGACGGCGGGCGGCGTGTCTTTAAAATTTTCAAAATAATGTTTAGAAATACATATAAAATTTAACCTTGTACAAATACTTGCGTGAAAAGGTTTTCAACACGCAAATAAACGTTAACGTTGCAGCAGTTATTGTAGCTGCTACGCAGCTGTAGTGGTGCTGTTGTCGCACCGTTCCGTTAGAGATGTACAGGGCTGAGAAATTGAACATCAGAACGGAAAATTTCTACGATAATTCCCAGGGCAGTGCTTTGCTTTTTGAGGCTAGAGCAGGTTGCCTGAGAACTAAGAGTTTTGTGGGGAAGTATTCACAAAATGATGGGGTATGCGTGGTCTGCGGCAAAGAAATCGAAACCATGCGGCACATAGTGCTAGAATGTGAGGGTATCGATCCAAATCTACATGAGGGAAACATTCGGCTTCCAGAAGCCCCAGGATTTAAGGTTAGCAGAGAGGAAGGTAACTTCAAGGCGGTCGAGGCGACGAAAAGAAGATTAGAATGCTGGTGGAGGAAAAGTAGAGGGGAATATTGCCGAGGACAGTTACCACCTGTAACAGCAAAAAAGTACTTTGTGCCTAATAAGCTGTTTGTGCCTGCCATAAGCAGCGCTAGTAGTAAACCAAAAGTAGAAAACATGGATATATTATTCCTTTTTGGTAACATGATATGTCATCACCCCGCTACAAAGGGGAGACCAATAGCAATCATCATCATCATCATCAGTATTACTGAGGGGTGTTCGTTTTGAGGTTTTATATTTTAACACAAATGCCTATTATGCCGCGATACCCCAATATTTCACTGACGTCATATCCGTCACGGAAATGATGCCAGTACAGCTTTGCCGAATCGTCCGGCCAGCACAACGTCGCTCGCGAAGCACACCCACAAGACAGCCGCCGACCCGTAAATCATGCTCAGCTGCAGATTTCGTTGCACATTTCACTTTCGTGTTTTACTGATTCCTATGACTGAGGAATAAACCAGTTTTTAATGAGAAAAAGTGGGAACGTCGAACTTATCCCATTTCCGAATTAACGGTGGCCGAATTAACGAGCTTTTACTGCAGCTACATGCATCCGCATACAAGTTGCCGGCGTACACTCTGCTGCAGGTCGTGAGGACTTTGCAAACTGCACTATGGTTCATGCACGTGGCCCTGCCAGCTGCTGCTTTGTGCGTTCGGGGGTTATTCTCTTTGTAGTGGATTGCCGTAAAAGTTGAAAAATTGCTCAAATTACTGGGTGCCATGTAAACACACGACATATACTCACACCGCATAGGCATAGGGAATGCGAAAAAGCTGATATGACCTACGACTAACCTTGTGTTCACAGTCGGGCTGAGGACGCGGTGCGGCTAAATCAGGTGCGGAAGCTGATGCTCCTGTCCGTCGCCTACGCTTCCAACATCGGCGGCACGGGGTCGCTCATCGGGACACCGCCAAACCTGATTATCCAGTCGCTCTACGTCGAGTGAGTGACTGAATTCATGTAATTCCTACATCAATAAATTTGCCGAGAAACTGCATTACTGTAATTTCCAGTTTTTTTAACATTGCTTCTTAAATAGTAGACTCCAGTGCTCTATTAATTAGGTCAAAATTGGTTGGGCAAGTAACACGAATGCAAATTATTGTTACTACACAAAAGTATCATTAAAAGCACGTCCTACGGAGAAAAATGTCCGTAAAACATTAGTGTAATTATAATTACGTTGTCCCAGCAGATCTGGCATCTAATGTGACAGAGGGGATAAACCTGAGCGCTACGCTATGTGACCAGACGGGAGAGCGAAGGAAAGTGTCCACTTTTTGCCGCTTCGAATTCCCGGCTAAGGCAGAGATTGTGTATCGTGTAAGAGCATTCATTGTCCAGGCAACAACGCCGCCGCACTCCTTTCCGCGCAGACAACCCGAAAAACATACAAACGAAGAGATGATGCGTACACACGTGATTAGCGTAGCGGCAGGGCAGCAGATTAGTTTTCCCTTCTGTGTCAGCGCCAATAAAAGAATCCCACGACCAGCCCTCAAAGCTGAGATCGCCCGCTATTATCGTCTCCGTAGTCATCCATTGCTGTTCACCTAAAGTTATCAAACGATATGTCACACAGAAAGTATTGCGATACGAAGCACGAAGCGACGGTTCAGTATAAAAGGGTGATTATTGTTACACAGCCAAGGAAGACGCAGAGTTCTCGGAGGGAATAAAATTTACTGGAGCGAAGTTTTCCTCCGCAATGAACTTAAAAGAAAACATGAACGTCAAGGAAGCAGAAAAGTGACGTGCACAGATTGGCGTAGGTGAACCGAATACCACGGCGTTTGGCCTGCGAGAATTAAACACTGCGTGTATTTCTTTCTGGAACCGTCCGATTAAATTGAGAATACTGGCGATCAAAGAAAGACATTGTGGTCTTGTGACGATAGGGCGAAACACTCTCCCTATCCAATAAGGTAGCCTGTACGGAACACAAGAGAAAGGGAAGTGAACATGCACGTCACTTCGAACCCAGATAGGACAGCCGGGCGTGGCCAGGTGCTGGCAACTACACACACAAGTAAGGAATGACAATTCCAATGACATCGCCAAGTCATCTACGTTCATTTGAACGCTCAGATGTGAAAAAGGGCTCGTATAAGTGAAAAAGGGCGTGTATATGGGCGTGTACTTAATCTCAACATTTAATATGTGAACAGTACATCTCTGGAAATTACTAGTTGCCAGACTCCCAGTTCCGACTACGATTTATCTGGTATAGAGCAGCTTGCCGCTACGGCATACGTAGTCATATATACGAACGCAAAGCCTTGACGACTGGTGCGGCAAATCAAACTATGACGCCTTAGCGGCTCATAATTCTCGCCTAGTATCCTTTCCGCCATAACTTCACTAATTAACGCGACATAAATGCGTGCTTCTTGCGGTTACATTTTTAACACATCACATTTTGTGACATTGTTCAAATCCAGTGCCTTCGCACGTAGGAGCATGTGGCTATATTAGCCAGTTACCAATCGTTGGTGGTTTCCAGACACTTATTATTATCTTGCTCGGTTTACAACTTGCCATCTACTGACGCAATTAGGGCAAAGGGCCGATTCACAATCACTTCCAATACTGCCCTGTGGCTGCTGCGGCCGCGGCTTGTAATAGGCTAGCAGCATTTGTAGAAAAAAGGGATCTCGGCTTCTATTCGCGCAGGTTATTCAATCAAGACGACCTGACTTTCTTTGCGTGGATGCTGTACAACGTCCCTACCATGCTGATCAGCACTATCCTCGGGTGGATGTACATGATTTCGCTGATGGCGCAAGCAAGGTAAGCGTGCACTCTTCCGCCACGCTAGGCACGAAAGCACAAGGACATCCGCATATGAGAACTGTACAGTTCACCAATGGAACCAAAATCGATTTCCGTCACGCATTTCCCGCCAACAAACTGAACATCGATTCGAAAGGCTCAACTGCAAGCGCCTACTTTACCACCTATTTAGGTTTGGCATTGGCTTCTGGGTGAGTGATGGTGGCCAGGTCTAAGTACTAGACAGAATTAAAATGCTCTCAAGGTGTGAAAATCACCTCTATAGAAACGTTAGAAGCAATTGGAAGAAAAATAAGCGAATATGTGGTCCTTTGTCTTCATAAGAACTTGTCCGTCCGGCAGCCAACGTGAGCAGTTCAAAGCCAATGATTGAATAGCCCGACGAAATGTTGACGACAGAATAGCCAATGAAGAAATTTGGCGCAACATAGCCAGGGTACGCGAGTTTAGCGTCCCTTTTGCACTAATAGTCGTAACAGCACGCTTTTATCTAGGAATAATGTATTCCACGTTTGTTTCTCACTGCACTTTGGATGACCCTGTAGTAACAACTGTATAGTGACGCTGCAGCCCAGTTTACCGGGACGCGCGGGCACCCTGGCTGTGGTTGTCGTGTTGGTGGACGAAGTTTTATACTTCTATATACTTAAAATTTATAGGCCCGTGTTTTCCTTAATTAGCAACAATGAGCCATTCTACACTGTGAAGGTGGAGGACCAGCAAAACAGAGATTACGCAGAATTTAGAACAAAGACGCGAAATCGGGCCGACAACAGAATTGTTTCGTGCTACAAGAGCTTGTAATCGAACGAAACGAGCTCTTATTGTACAACGTAGCCCGTACTGCTGTGAAAATTGGCGGCGACGACATGGCCAGAGGTGAAGCGCCACTGTTGCTTGCTCGGACTCCACAGTTGTTTTCGCCCTCGTGAACACGTCTTCGGGCGCAGCTACCTGGAAGCAAGCAAGCACGCAAACTAACTCAAATACGCACATATACGAATGTCTCACGCTATGGAACACGTAGCGCTTCAAACACCCGTGGAGCTTCGCGATGGTGCTCGACGGTGGATGTCTGCCGCCACATTGAGGGAGCCGGAAAACTATCCAGGCATGCGATTGCAGCGAGGACAAACAAAAAGCGCACACGAGGTTTAGCCGGCGAACGTGCGCAGGAAAACCTTGCGCGAAGACAACATCGCGCGTGTCGGCACCTCTTCACCATAGCTTCGGCTCGACGCGCTTGGGTGGGATCCGTGTCGCCACCTGTAGGAGCAGCGATACAAATACTACAAGCATGGCTTGGGATACGCGCTGCGGGGAGGCGCGATACAGCTGCAACAAGCGGGACTTTAGAAATCTGTCGTGGGGTGGCCCCATGGAGGAAAGAAAAGGTTAGGAGAGGCCCTGACGTCACATTTGTGAAGCCGAGTCCCGCCATGACTTGAGCCACGGAGCCCAGCACTCTATCCCATCATCCTTTGCTATCTCCGGTTTGATTTGACTAACATGGCGTCGCCCTGCCCTCCCGCTTCGAAGCGAAAACAGCTTCGTCGCTAATTCCTCGGTGCGATGTCATGTTCTAAGCTGTTGATTTCGCCTTCAATATGCCCATTCTAACCCTCACCCAAAGTTTCAATCGAAAAATGGCCTTCATTTTTGAGATAGAAGGACGATTTTGCAGCTCTTAAGCCTGCCAAAGTAGCGTTTGTCGTCGTCATAGCAACAGGCTCGCGGGATGGCGAACGCAGACGACGGGAGCATTGTTTGGGGTGGTACATCACTGCGGTCTTTGCGCGCTACGTCTCAGCAGCGATAAATTTCACTTCACTTCACAACGAAGAAACACACAGTGAGCAAAGAACGAACTGTGGCTCTCGCCAACGCTGAGCGAAGGGGATTTTCCCGGCAGGTCGCCGGCGGCGGCAGCGGCTCGCTCCGCCGATCTCGACGCGACGTAAGCGCCGCTGCGGCCGGGATATAAGTTAAGGCCGTTTCTGACGGCGGAGTTTTCAAACTGGCCTAATCTAAAAACGTTTGTCCTAGCGACTGCGCTGGTTTTCAAGCGTAGCGAGGCAGCCAAATACCAAGTGCCTTAAAAATTTGTCCGTTCTATTCGCCCAAATTCGGCCGCCGCAGTTGTAAACAAGTAAGCAACATTGTCCATGGGCTCAAGAAAAATGACATTACTTCCTCCACACTTTTCGCAATGCATTGGGATGCTAGGGGCCTCTTCTGAGTATTCTTTCCTCCATGGGTGGCCCGTTCTGTCGCGTGTTGCGTCGAGTGGTGCAGTTTTGACGATGCAAAGAGAAGACTACAGAAAGCCAAAAGGGCGAGAAGCAATAGCCTTAATAAACTTCTTAGTTAGCGACACATACCACAACGCTCAAAACAAACGATGGCCGCCGAACGGGTTTAAAAATGTTGAGCAAACGCTCGTGTCGCTGTTACCTCCACTACTCTTAGAGTTCCACCATGAAGCCGGTGCGCACGCGTACAATATGCATACTTACTCACCAAATTGGATTTTTCAAGGTCGTGTTTTTGCTTGCACTGCGTAGACTGGCTAAATTAAACACTATTCACTGTTTATCCGGCTGATATGGCGGTATTGATTTTATAAAGCCTGAAACAAGACAAATTAGCACGCGTTCTGCGGCGGCCGCACCAACAAACAGCAGTGACGTCAATACAAGGTGGTACGTCCTTGGACGATGTCCAAAATTCAAACCAGTTTTGGTTTCGGTTCTGTGAAACAACATGCTCGGTATCCGACCTTACCGTTGGCTGGGAATTCTCGATATCTCAGTAATCCGCCCACCGCGCTTCTGCCATGTTGTCGGCTGTAAAATGCGTCATATAAGACTACCAGCACGGCCTAAAATTGACACAATCACCAGTCGAGGTGCACGCAGTGGACGAACGCCTTCCGCGTCACCGCTGACGCTCAAATGCGATGCCTTTATCCCCAATCTTTGGAGCTTGCCTGGCTCATACCTGTATCGTAAAAATATAAGTCACACCACGCCAAGGGTCGGTTCAATCGGGCTATGCCCAGTGCCCCCAAGCAGTTGGTAATTATGGCAACACCACGCCAACGAGTACTCGCAGGCGTGCAGTGGTTTTCCGTTAGAGTTCTGCGAACTCGTGCGTGGATCAATGTAAGTTACAGAACAAAAATGTTCAATGCAGCATAAAAAACATTTCCCAAACACAAATAAATAAAATAAAACCGCACATGCGCTATCGGGGATTCGAACATGCGAATCGGAACATAATGCTCCTGCTCCAGACCACTACACTATACACCAGCGCTGCTAGGGACAGAAATATATATTGTATCGACATTTTTATTTATTTTTACAATTCCAAGCAGCTTAGGTGCCCATTTGATAAATAGCGCTCGTGCAGTAAGCGCCCCCATATTTCCACAAATATCTCGTCTCTAGCAACTGCAGTAATTAGGCAGAAAAGCGTTCGCAGATTTGTGGTCGTGCTAGTTCATCCAGCGCGAAAGGTGCTTCCCGCACTTTGGTTTGACGCTGTATGATGAAAGTTTCCGTCGGGTTTAATTTCTTAGTACTTACATTAACTTCGCTGACTCTTCTTCCGCCATAAGTAGGCCTTGGAGTTTTCTACTACCGTACCAGTCAGTGAAGCGTCGCTTGTGCGCCTGTGTGAAACGACTTGTTCTTAGAGCTTGATACACTCTACAAATGAACGAACTAAAGACACATTCTGAAGACAGAACGAACGAAATGAACGAACTAAAGACACATAAAGAAACGCCTGGTCGACCGATCCTGTCGAAGGGTCGGCGAGCCATGCAGGAGTGCAACCAAGCCAAACCATCTTGTTTTTACGTCATACGAAATGTCATAGTAAATCGGAAAGGAGGATGCAGAGACGAGGACAGCAATTTTAACTTGATTTTTTTACTTAATATAGTCGCCTAAACGCGGCGAGAGTAGACGAAACATGGCCTCGAGACTCCACACTTAAAAAAAATTACGCCCACCTCCCCTCGCGGGAACCCTGGTGTGATGCGACGCTGAAGGGGGGTTCCATTGGCTGTTCCGTTGGGTCGATTAGTCCAATTGCGTGAAACGCGTAGTGAACGTCCATTGCGTTTCCATCACATCGTTGGGTTCCCGTGAGGGCAGGTGGGCGCAAGCGCAAACGCGGACGACCGTCGACTGAGAGACCGGCCAGAGCGCGGCACTCGGCGTATATGCGCAGCGCACCCGAAGGAGAGGAAATCGCTGGAGAGAGAGTACTGCACAAGCGCACAGCGCGCAGCGCCGCCCACCGGCGGAGTGAGAGTGCGCTGCGCCACGCGCCCGCAGATGCTGAGAGAGAGAGTGTTTGCTATCGGAGAGAGCAGAGGGGGTGAGCGGAGGAGAGACGCAGCTGTGCGGACGCCGACGCCGACGCACGCAGGACAGGGCCGCCGACAAGAGATGCTCCTCTCAGCGTCGCATCTAAAAAAGGGTGGGGGCACTCACAAATGGAACACTAACAAGTTACTTGTCTCACACCCTTAATAAAAAGTTTCGTAAATGAGTAGTGTTGTGACTTCCTCGCTCCTAGCAGAAGACACTTATCATCATCATTTCATGCTGCTTTTCACGAGCTGCCGCATGCTCTCGTGGCTGTGTCGGCTCGCTCCACTTCTTCTTCTAGATTTCATTAAAGCCTCATCGCATCACGACGTGTCGCTCCCCTTGCTGAGCATCGCGGAGGACCCAGAGCTGGAGGAGCCAGAGGTCCAACACATGGTGCCGAGAACCGGGGACTTCTAGCCGACGCCAAGCACATCAACGCACGGAGCCGCGAAAGCAAAGGAAACGACGCGGCGCCTGCGATCTTGGCGAGGGTTCCCATCTGCGTGCGACCGAATGGAGCGGCAACTTCGACGACGCCTCAGACTACGGGCGCAACTGGATGGCCTTCTAGCGGAAGCAGAAGGCCATATAAAAGGACATCGAGAGGAGACACCATCGGCAGTAAGTGTACTGCTCGACCGAATCGGTGCAGTTTATGCACAGATTGAGAAAATGGATGACGCGGTTTTTGAGGAGACACCAGACGACCTGCTAGAGAGTGAGACGTTAGACGCCGGACAGTACCGCGACAAGGTTGTCACCTTGACGGCTAGTCTACGCTTCAAGATGCAGGAATGTCGGTCTTCGACGCCACGCCCGGCGACCGTTCTTTCAATACCAACAGGCAACAGCACATCCAAGCCAGCTGGCTCTATCATGCTTCGGCAGACTCCGGAAAACTGCGACCCACCGACAGCGCGACTGCCACCAGGCTCTATATGTGTGGACGATCCCCTCATTGAATTCGAGTTTCCTCCTGAAGAAGCAATGGAGATGCACCAGAATGAGATCTTCCGAGAAGCTTTAACTAGCACACGTATATTGGCTAGCAACGAAGCTGTTGTATTTGCTGCCTCGGAAGAAAGAATGGCTTCAGCGGAAAAATTCTTTTGCTCTCTTTCTGGAACCTCAAAAGAGCTACGACTTCAATGCAAAAAGTGGTCGGACATCTTCTCGCTCAAGTCCAAAATCTTCCTGCACTCCAGCGAGGAGGCGTCAAAGGATACAGGAAATCTTCGCGAGTGGACTTCTACAAAACTGACCGAGTCAAAAAGAGAATGCAAAAAGAAAGCACGTACCAGGAGACACCATGACGTGCACAAAGTGAGGCGTCAAGTGAAAATTGACGCGCTGCATACACGGAACACAGCGGAAGTGACGACGCGAAGACTACCAGGGAGGAAAACACAAAGAAAAGGCAGCAAAATCACGCCCTCACAGAAGGTCCGACAAGTGCAAGAAAAGTTTTCCGTCTACAGCAAATTTCTCTGCTTTAGAAAGCGTTCCTTCTCCTATCCTCACAAATCGCCTCTGCCTAACAAAACACCCTGGACAAATTGCAAGAAGCAGCAGGTTAGGCGGTATAAACACCGATGGCGGAGAAAACGCTCTGGAACGAGGAACGAAGAGGAACGAAGCTCGGAAATTTCACCTGGAACGTCTCCCAAAAAATACGGACTCATTGAAGGATAGAATGCTACTCGAAAAAACTCGTCCAAGACATCTGGAGACCTTGGCATGAACTGAAGAGTTGTGATCGGCGGACGGGACAGAGTCTTCAGGTCCAACAATCTACGTTTTCCTTGCGGCACTGCACTCAAGCGCCCCGAACCCCGACTTTACCGTTCTGAAGCCACCTAGCGTCATCTGTCGGCGGGGGAGACTGTTGTGACCTCCTCGCTCCTAGCAGAAGACACTTATCATCATCATTTCATGCTGCTTTTCACGAGCTGCCGCATGCTCTCGTGGCTGCGTCGGCTCGCTCCACTTCTTCTAGGTTCCATTAAAGCCTCATCGCATCAGGCCTTGTCGCTCCCCTTGCTGAGCATCGCGCCGCAGCTGGAGGACCCAGAGGTCCAACAAGTAGTAATGGCTGTATTTACTAAGTCCATTTACTACCCCGCGGATTTGTACGTAGGCTCTGCCACTAACAACTGCATGGTTAGGAAATCAACTGAGTGTAGGAAGTAGTATGCACTAAATTAAGGTCGTGCTTATGACTACGTTACGCATGGCCAGTTAGTAAAGGCATGTAGCTCAGAAGAGTGTTATCGCTAGGACTTTACTAGTGGAGGTAGTGGTGCTTACTGCCTGCTTCAGTTAGTAACCCTGAATAGGGCTACTTTTACTACCTCCAGAGACCAAGCACCTAGTGTATACTGGGACAAGTAACTTGTTAGTATTCCATTAGTGAATGCGCCGACCTTTTTTAAGAGTACAGTATACTGTAGGTACTTCGTAACTGGAGGTAGTACATTTAGTACTAGTGAGTGTTACTAACTGAAGCAGGAAGTGTGTACCACTACCTCCCCTACTAAAGTCCTAGCGATAACGTCCTTCTCAGCTATATGCGTTTCGTAACTAGTTGTCAGCAAGTGCATCTTTCTTGTTTAGTACACAACGCACGAGTTTCTTTGATAAACTCTGGCTTAGGTGACTTGAGGAGCTCTCCTCTAAAACTTTACTTCGTGTTGAGACATGCGCACATCTTTTTCGGCTCTCTCTCAGCCGTAACCTAAATTGACAATGAAAAGGTTGCGACGATATTTTAGAAAAACGCAGGCAACAGAAAACGTTGCGTGGACGTATCAAATGATAGCAGGTTAATAAACATCCTAATACAATGCACCACAAATTGTAAACGCCAGGAGCGCTCACTTTTCTGACGTATGAAACGACTTTTTGGCGCACGCTTAATGACCGGAAAAGTAAAATATGCATGTGATTAACGCGCACTGGACTATACTTGCGAGCTTTTCTGCAAATTACTTTATCGTGACAATTCGGAAAGTCACCGAAATATACGTTCCCAAAACGCAGGGAAGGAATGAAGTTCCTATGTCCCATTGCTTGCGAACTTTGCACAGCGTGCCTTTTTCACGCGACTACCGACTGGGCCATCGCCCATTGACACGCGTTGCGAAGTCCTAAACCTTTAAACTACACTTTTAATAAAACGGTCTGAGAGGGGTAGCAACGACCGTATTTGGATATCCTTACGAACCTTACTACCCCGCGGAACGGTATGTAGGCTCTGCCAATACCTACTTCAACATTAGGAAATTATTTTGGTATAGGAAGTAGTATACACTAGATTAAGGTCGTTTATGGCTAGGTAATGCATTTCGAGTTAGCAAACGCATATAGCTCTGGAGGTGTTTATCGCTAGAACTTTATTAGTGAAGGTAGTGGTGCACTGCCTGCTTCAGTTAGTAACCCACTAGTGCTACATTTACTACCTCCAGTTACTAAGTATCTAGTGTGTACGTGGACTTGTTAGTGAACTTGTTAGTGTTAGTGTTCTTTTAGTAAATGCCGTAACCTTCAATTTAAGAGCGTAATACTGAGGCGCCCAGAATTAGCTCGGCGTGATGTAAACGGAAAATAGAGAAACTAGAAGCTTTGTTGCAACTGCTGTCGTTTCACTTACTCCCATATCCAAGTGACGAGAATTTACCTTTAGTAGATTTTACAATAAAACAACCCTGAGGAATGTAGAAGGCAGATTCAATGAACGCGGTGAAAAAGAAATAGCACACTTCTCGCGCATCGCCGAAGCGTTGAGAGCTTCAGCAAATTGCGCTGTTGGGCTAAAGTTTAAAATGTCCTGTTTAGAACTAAGTGGAGCTTTTGTGTCTTTTTTTCATTATTAGGCGTAAACAGAGTGACGAGGCGACTCGCGAGCGGGTGAAGGCGGATATTCAGCGACGATACACGGAACTTGGACCCATGAGGTAGGCTGCATTAAACTCTTTGTTTACAGCCTAATGAGCCAGACTGCTCAATATATGAGCACAACTATTTCAACCGCGCTAGGCCCGGCAAGCCTAATTTGAACCAGTTGGTACCCTTAATATGAAGGCTTTTCTAAGGATACATCGGCAACACTGTTACCACACGCCACTGCGATGTATGTCAGGGATATCTTTCATAATTACTTGGAGGGGCAAGTTATTATTCTTATTGTTCGCGGTAGTTGTATATGCTCCACGCCGTACACGCTCCCGAGTACGTGATTCATGTCCAGCGCCATTGCCCTAAACCAGCAAAACAAACTCCCTGGATATAATAATCAACCATCTGCATCAGCAGTGAACGCATGATCAAAAGAAATAACAGATTTTCATTAAACAAGCTTAGGAGCAAAGGTGTATGAGTGTTAGGCGTACATCCCCGATCCGTATCATTTGATAGTTAGTAATATAGAATTCTAATATGTTAAGCTGTATGTGTTGGCTATGGTAAAGTGAGTTGGTTTCAATAAAGATTTTGACCTGCATTATAAATTCTCAGCTGGCTGGATTCTTATAGACGCTCTTCAGCACTATCTATGGTCAATGAGAGCTGGTTTGTGATTCCGGCGACTGAAATAAATTCGCTTCGAGCAAAAGTTTGGAAACGCTCCCGCGTAAAGCTGCGTTAAGGCAATTAGGTCATTTTTTTGTCATCTGTGTCCCCTTGTGCAGAGTACACGCTGTTTTGCTCTATGTATGCGCTTGGTTTTCTCCTCCCGGTAAAAAAATAATAATCCTGCACCTCTCCGTCTAACGACAACGATGGTTGAACGCGTAGCTTTCACGTGAGGGATTCTGTGGTTGCCGTCCGAGTTCAGACTCCAACGCGATTTGGACCTAAACTCGTTGAACTTTGACTCACATGCAGTTTGGACTTTCCATTGCAGCAGATTTGACTTAACCCCTTCGCCATTTTATTTTGCGTAAATAAAGCTTTGCGTTCAACTGTCACTAAAATGTGCAAGGTATTCGGCCGGGGGCTTTCGCTTTGTTCGCGCGCTTTGAAACACGATGGATGCTACGAGTTCACAACATCGGAGGAAGACCGCTTAGAGGACCCTCCTTTCTCAAAGATGCATGCAGTCGTTGGCTCTGCTCGGGTATACGCCACGCTTTTTTCGGCAGCTGACAGCAATTCTTTCGGCATTCGGCAGCTGACAGGAATGACAGGAACACGTTGCGCGCGTAACATCTGTTCTCACCTCCAGCTTTGTCACGTCCCCGCGTAAGATTTAGCGTGACCAACTGAGAGTCTTGTGCCACATAGGGGGCCCGAGGCACAACACGCTTGCCGTAACCAAGTCTTTAAAGATTCCTATGAACGTATGTATAGGGGCTCGCTTGTACTTGCATTCGGCGCTCTTGTGGCAGCAGGTCCCTCCACGGCCGGTTCGCGCAGCGAACGCTACTCTTAGATAGCAGCATTTATTATGGAGTGGTTGCTTTCGTTAGCACCGCTTATGACGATCGTAAGCGCAATTTTTTACAATAATATCATCCTTTTTCAGACATGCATAACTCTGTTTTTACCGTGCATTTAACTCTGGCAAGCAGTGACAAGTTGTCGATGTTGGGGCCCATGTCGATTAAAGCGCTCGCGTGGCCCGCCGTGTGGGCAGGTCCTTTCGTTCGTCCGACATATTCTATTCCCGTCTGCAGAAAGCGCTTCATGCGTGTCAGCGTTATGAACTTCTTGTTGACGACGTGCTGTATCTTCGACCTTAGCGCCTGCGACGGTGGGAAAGGTGGGAATTCGTCCTTGCAAGGATACGGCGCACCGAATAGTCGCTTGCAGAGATGGCGTACGGCTACGACACTCACTGGTATCGCCCTAACCAGCACCGTCTTCACCTAAGTCGGAGACGATAACTGAAGCACCTTTTTGATAGGACCGATCAGTAATGGTGTCGTAGTGCCAGAGCGGCTGTTGCGTCACAGGAGCTGTTTAATGGCGGCGCGGTGATGGGTTAGCAGTGAACAAAGGTAGAACCGAGGATCTCTCTGCGTGTTTCTAAGGCCCCCGGAGCGGGTAGAGGTGTACTCTATGGTAGATATTGTTGTGTAAGCGTGCTCTTGCGATTGGGCACGGGATCACACCTGAAGGTCTATTTAGGGCCTCTGTAGCATTTGGTCCAGTCAAGGAAGGCAGCAATACCAGTCACTAGGGCACGTCATCAAAAATGCATTATCGGCCACCCCAGAAGCTTAAAAGTCGACCCGAGCAAAAAGGTATCGGGAGAAAGGAAAATAATTCCTTGGAGTACCAGCTGACCCAACCTACACTTTACGAGTACTTGAGCAGGTTCCGCTTCCCGTGTGAGATTGGAGAACACTGCTTCAAAATTGTTAGTGCCGTGCCTCCTCGCTTAACGAGAGCACGAATTTGTCTATTTGCTTTCATATTAAATTTCAGTTACCAGCCCTTCTAGATACCGCTGACATTGTGCGGTGCTGTGTTTAAATTCATGCAGGTTTCCGGAATGGTCAGTCTTGCTACTGACGGTCTCTCTGATCATCATGTGGAGCTCCAAGAATCCCCGCTTTGTGCCTGGCTGGGCTAGCCTGTTTCCGTACGGCAAGTGAGCCGGTGTGCTTCCTGAGTTTTAAGCCCGAGTTGTAGTCGGTTTATCTCGAAGTACAGTTCCTCCTCGTTAGCAGTCACAAATTATTCGGGAAAAACAAGGACGCGTATCTGCTTGCTCCGCCACAAATGTCGTCGAAAGACAATCGCCTTTTGCCGCCCTTGCAACGCAACACGCGGTCGTCATTTCACTCACGAAGCTACAAGGCTCACCCCTTACCGGTCGCCCTTTCCATGGTGGTAAAATGAGACTTCTCTATCCAACTTTCCCGCTCTTGCAACGCTCCCGCCCTGTTTGATACAAGAGCGCGGCGCCCGCCTGCCTTTCTTTAACGCGTTGTGGTTCTATGCTATCATAGCAACCAATGCAGCCTGTGTTTCAAATTAAAAGAACCTGCTTGTGTCGGTTAGGCCTTCCCGCAAACACGCCTGTGTGCTTTGTTTGTTTTTTGCGCTGCATACAGTGAATACGTATGGGCTACGCCAGGGGTTCTGGTTGTTTGGAACGCTCTTGCTATACATATACGTTGAAATATTGCTTAAGGTTTTGGCCGGCTGCTTGAATCGAGTGATAAGAGGGATACACACACACAGACAGACAGACACCCAGACAGGCAGGCCAACTTGTTTTTCGAAACCCAAAAAATCAAAACGTATTGCTAGCCAACAAGAGTGCCGAGGTATCCGACCAGAAGGTCACCAAGGTGTGGTAAGCGAGCGGAAGTGTTGAGTTAGCAGAACTGAAAACAAGATAGCAATGCGGCGACCCAGATTGTGCTAAGTCATTGTAGTAACACAGGCGCGCGCAGCGCAGCAGCATGGACGATGGTCGGGCAGTCAACGACAGCGTTTATTGTCAGAAGCGTGATTATATGCGTTGGCATCAAGAGAGGGTAAAGAGAGGAGGGAGAGAGGGAGAATGAAGGCGCACAGTGTCAAAAAGAAAAGGTGCGCGCGCAGCTGGTTTTGCTGGTCGGTACAAAACGAACGAATACAACATTTCTTTCCTCTTAAAAGTGGAACCGTTGCACCGGGTTCCTAACTCTTGTCGATCCGCCTCAGCGTGGGCTGATGTGGGATTGCTCCAGGAGGGTGTTCGACCGTGACGACTGGAGGTTCTGTAGCAGCTGGTGTGGGCAACCCACTCGGACCATCCACTTCCGGTAGCTCTGGGCTTCGCTCTTGCCCCTTCCGCCTGGGCGTACGTTGCAACGCAGGAGACGGGATAGGAGTAGTCACGCTGTCAGGCTCCCCTTCAGCCTCCGCGCCTTCAGTCGCCCGCGCAGATGCAGACTCCGGCGTCAATTCGCGACGGCGGCGGACTTGGTCGATATGACGCTGCACTACCCCCGTTGGCGTTTCCACTGCTATCATTCTCGCCCCCGAAGCAGATTTTACACGTCCAGGCGTCCATCTTTTGCCGACACCGTAGTTCCGCACGTAGACGCTGCTTCCTGGTGAGATGGTCCAGTCGTCAGCGCCCGGCGACAAGTTCTCCTCCCTGGCGGCAGGCATGTATCAAGACGGGAACGGAGCTGGTAGCCGAGAAGCACTTCCGAGGGTGACTTTCCTTACTTTTGCGGGGTCCTCCTGTAATGGAATAACAAGCGCATGAGGTGGGCCATCTTGCATTTTCCTCAAGCCGTCTTTAATGGTTCCCACTGCTCTTTCCGCTGCTCCGTTTGACTGAGCATGGAAAGGCGCTGTACGCAGGTGCACAATATTGTTTCTTGCTAGAAACGTGGCGAACTCCTGACTCGTGAATTGCGTGCCATTATCGGACACGATTGTGCGTGGCACACCGAACCGGCAAAACATACTTCTTAAGCAGCGAATGGTACCTGCTGTGTTCGCATGCCTTATTGGTACTGCTTCAATCCACTTCGTATGAGCATCTACCACCACAAGTATCATCTTGCCGGCTAACGGGCCCGCAAAATCTATGTGGATCCGGGACCACCTCTCGGCAGTTTTCGGCCAACTGACCGGTGGTGCTGCCGCAGGCATGGGCAGGTTTTCTACACAGCTTACACACTGCGCGACAATTCCTGAATCTCCCTGTCCATCCCCGGCCACCAAAACAGTGACCGCGCCACCGCTTTCATTGACGAGGAGCCCTGGTGTGTTTCATGTAGAAGCTGCAGCATCCTTTCCTGCGCCTTCCGTGGTATGACGACTCTGTTGCCCCAGTAGATTAGCCGTTGAGCCATCGACAGCTCTATTTTGCGATGAAAAACGGCAACAAGTCGGGCGCCATTCCACTTGTGGTTCGAGGCCAGCCATGCAAGATGTATTCTGCGACACGGGCTAACAACGTGTCCTTGGCAGTGAGCTCCTGCAACCCGTGCGTCGTGACTATACCTTCGTCAAGGGCTTCCAACGACAGTACGTACTCGGAAGGGTCCCCCTCAACTACCGGTTCCGCTGCCGTCGGGGCTGGTAGTCTGCTGAGGGCATCTGCTGTCAGTAGTTGTTTACCGCAACCGACGACGGAAACGCTACCCCAGGAATGGAGGGATGCAATAAAGACTAAGCCGCTCCCCAGGAACATGCAGCCGGGGAGAAACGACGAGAGACGCTCCGCGAGGGCCAGAACACTAGCCCGACAGCTGGAAGAGGACCCGGAGATTCTATACGCGGACGCCTCGCTACCCAAACATGGAACCAGAGCGACGGCGGTCGTCACCACCATCGACAGACTGGTCACCAGCGCGTCAATCAGAACGACGAACCCGTCCGAAGCCGAAGAACTGGCCGTGGCCCTCGCCCTCGCACAGCCGGGAGCGAAGACAGTGGTCACGAACTCCAAAATGGCCTACGCAAGCTATCGCAAGGGAAGGGTCTCTCCTGCCGCACTAGCGCTTCTGTCCAGACGCAGGCCACCTGGACGAGCCATAGAGCTCGTGTGGGTGCCGGCTCACTCGCAGGTGGAAGGCAACGAACTCGCCGACCACTACGCCCGCGAACTGACCAACCGGGCCGAGGATGAGCCGGCACTACCACGCCCCGTCACGAGCTACAGAGACATTACCGAGCTATACAGGGAAGGCAGGTGTAGGTTCCCCGGACCTCACCGGCACCTCAACAGGAAACAACAGACGATCGTATGCAGACTACAGGCGGGGTCGCTGGCGCATCCCGTCCTCTTACACAAAATGTACCCGGAGGAACACGATATCAAGTGCCCGTTCTGCAAGAGCAAGGAAGGCACCCTGGCACACGTCATAGCCGAGTGCACTCACCTCAAGAACCCCCCACCACCCCTTTCCCCCAACTTCCCCAACCCCAATCCCAGAGAGCGATGGGCGACCTTGTTGTCCAGAACCCGACCTGACGACCCAAATCGCGCTGGCAGTCAGGGGCCAGGAGCTGCTGGATGCATATGATACCCGCGAAGAAGGTTCCACCCCATCTGGTGCCTGCGTGCACTAACCACTTAATGGGCTCTATTAAAGTTTATTCTCTCTCTCTCTCTCCCGGGAACGTATTGTAGCTTGTAATGGTAGCCTCCCAGGAACAGTGCCCATCGTTGAATGCGCGCGGCGGCCATCGGCGGCGTTTGGCGGTCAGGCTTGAGCAGTCCCAGCAGTGGCTGATGGTCGGTTACCAGGGTGAATTGCCGACCTAGGAGGTAGTCACGGAAACGAGAAACGACAAAAATCAGTGCCAATGCTTCTCGCTCCAGTTGAGAGTAGTTTAACTCCGCTTTTAACGTTCTGGAACGAAATCCAATTGGTCTGTGCTCATTTCCCACCGAGTGAAACAGAACAGCACCCACGCCATACGGGGAAGCGTCACATTCAAGCTTCAGTTCCTTGTTGGGATCAAATTGAACGAGAAGTTGAGCATTCTTCAAAATTTCTTTTGCTTTCTTGCACGCTGACTGCTGCGGTTCCCGCCATTCCCAACGGGCTCGTTTTTCTATGAGCTGATACAAGGGGCTGAGCACAGTCGACATATTGGGCAGGAAACGGGCGTAGAACGTGAGCATGCCAAGGATCGAGCGCAATTCGCTAACGTTACGTGGGCGCCGGGCTTGCATGACAGCGTCTACGTTCTTTTCCATGGGGTGGAAGCCTTGCCGATCTATACGATGGCCAAGGTAAGTGACGGAAGGCTGTCGAAACTTGCATTTGTCAATCCTAAGTTTAACCCCGTGCTCTCAGAACCGCTCCAGCACTCTCTTCAGCTGCTCGCCGTTATCACTCTTGCCCTCTGACACTAGCACGTCGTCAAGGTAGGCTTGGACACCCGGCAGCCCGCCGAGTACTGCATCCATCTTTCTTTGAAAAATAGCCGGTACGGAAGCTATTCCGAACAAAAGTCTGTTATACCGAAAAAACCCGCGGTGCGTGTTAATGACACACAGCCTGCTGGTCGCTTCGAAAAGGGGCACTTGATTGTATGCATCCTTTAAATCCGAGATGCTGAAATATTCGCCTCCGTTTAAGCTTGCGAACATGTCCTCTATAACCGGAAGAGGGTAGTGCTCCACCTCACATGCTGGGTTAAGGGTGATCTTAAAGTCACCGCATATCCTCACGCTTCTGTCCTTTTTCAAAACGACCGCGATAAGCGTAGCCCATTCTGCATGTTGCACGGACGATAGAACACCAAGTGACACCAGCCGATCAATTTCACGAGAGACCTTATCGCGGAGTGCGTAAGGAAGAGATCTGGGCCTACAGAATTTCGGTGTCGCCGTCTCCTTGAGTTTCAGGCTGGCTGGTGGACCTTTGATTATTCCAAGGTCTGTTGAGAAAACATCCTCAAACTCGCCGAGCAGTCGGTTCAGCATATGGTCGCTTGGCTCAGCACTTGCTGTAGGGTCCGGCGCAGTCAGGTCTCCAATCGGAACGCCTGTCTTGTCAAGCAAAGCAATGAGATCGCGGCCACATAGGCTGGGTCCTGCACAGTCAAGCACGATCAGCGCACAATGCCCAGATACATTTTTATACCTCACTGCAAGTTCGAGTTAACCCAACACCGGAAGCTGTCCCGCGTAACACGACAGCTTGATTCGTGGTGGTTGTAGGCGCGGCCACTGTGCGTGGTGTCGATCGTACACTTGGCGCGATACGACGCAGACCGGGGAACCAGTATCGACTTCCATGGCCAGTTCTACGTCGCCCCATCGAAACGTGCGGCGTATGGGTGGTTCCAAACCGTTTTTTCTTCCCGAAATCAACGTCCATATATCTTGCTCCGTGGTCCAAACGTGTGCGCTATCCATGTCGTCGTTGCTAGACGCGCTTTCAACTGTCAGTGCCTTTACACTCGCTGCCCGCCTTCCAACCTTTGCATCAGTTGCAGCACTGCAGCATTTTTTTGCCAGATGACCGCGTCGCCCACAGCGATAGCAGCGTGCGTTAGCCCAGCGGCAGGCGTTATCGTCGTGCTTCGTGCTTCCACATCGGCCGCAGTCATGCGACGCGCCTCGTGTACGGTTACCTCGAGAGGGTGAGCGATGATGAGCTTGCATTTTTAGCACAGTCGGCGGTTCTGCACTCATATATTTCGCATCGCTGTCGGTTGCCTCGGCTGCAATGGCCATTGTTTCAACCTCCTCGAGGGTTAAATCTTTCTTTGCCAGTAACTGCATGCGCAAGTTAGTTGAGCGTACGCTGCAAACAATCCGGTCCCTCAACATCCGATCTGGCGCACTTCCAAAGTTGCAATTGTCTGCTATGCGCCGTATTTCGACTAGGAACGCGTGCACCGACTCCCCTTCTTGTTGGCACCGGGTGAAAAACTTGTAGCTTTCTGCTATATCGTGACGCTTGGGATCGTAGTAGTCATTTAAGGCTGCGACCGCTTCCGCGTAAGAAAGGGAATTCGGCGTCCGAGGTGCAATTAGTCTCACTAGCACTTGCACAGTCTGCGTGTTGGGTGCTGCCACCAGAAGTGCTCTCTGCCTTTTCGAGTCAGTAATAGCATTTGCTTCAAAATACGCTTCAGTCCGAATAAGGTGCGCTTTCCACTTATCTCTTGTGTCGTCGAAGACCGGGAGCTGGAGGCTGGTCATGGTCGTCGGTACTTGTTGCGGCAGGCCGTCGGCTTCAACTTTCAGGGCAGCATGGGCGGTTTCCGGACTCGTCGCCACTGTAGTAACACAGGCGCGCGCAGCGCAGCAGCATGGACGATGGTCGGGCAGTCAACGACAGCGTTTATTGTCAGTAGCGTGATTATATGCGTTGGCATCAAGAGAAGGTAAGGGAGGAGGGAGAGAGGGAGAATGAAGGCGCACAGGGTCAGAAAGAAATGGTGCGCGCGCAGCTGGTTTTGCTGGCCGGTACAAAACGAACGAATACAACACTCATATTCGGAGAGTAACCAAGACTGCGATGGCAAAATGGGATTCCGCTCCTGGGTCGACGACTGCCCCGACAGCCGTGGGCCGTGCTGGAGCAGAATCCAAATTTTATTGTCAGGCGGAAATTAACTAGGCGCTTAGTCGAAGCGCGGGCAAATGAGAGGCGCATAGCGTTTTTGGTTGTTGTTTATGGAGCCCAAACAAAACCCCCAAACGCTCGACATGTACAACCTCGGTGTAAAAACCTCTTGCTTTTGTCACAAAATTGGTACTGATGATTCTGTGACGCCTCTTCACAAAAACCAGCCTCATGTCTCTACCGAGGAACACTACGCAATCCGTACCCAACTGAGCAGCTTTTATGCATTGTTGTTATTTATCTTTCTCGGAGCCCGTAAATACCCCGGTCAGTTTGGGAAGCAAAAATGACACGTCGTTTGAGTAAATTGGTTGGGAGCGCAACGTTTATTATAGTAATCCCCTTTCAATTGTTTCCTGATGTCTCTTCACGAGTACTGTTACCTCGTTCCCAGTATTCGTATCTGTTTCTTTCCCATTTCTAATTTAACTGTGCATCAAAGTATTGTTTTTTTTGTGCATTTTTACTTTTTTTTGTTCAATCATTATGGTGTCAGTTTTATCACTCATACTCATCTCCCGGCCTGAGCCGCCGCGCTGGCTTATTGGCTAAGGCGTTGTGCAGCAAAACCAAAGGACGTGGGTTTCATCCCGGCTGAGGAATGCCATTCTGATCAGCGGCGAAAGGCGAAAACAACCTTGTGTCGAGATTTCAGCTCACGTTAGGGATTCCCAGGCTTCCAAAATAAATCCGGAGCCCTGCACCACTTCGCTCCTCGTAGCCCATGTGCAGCTTGGTGCATAAACACCACAGCCAGCCAATCAATCAATAGGTCAATAAATCAATACACAATAAACCAATAAATCAATCAATCTGCCAGACTCGACACTCAGACTGAAGAGGGCAGCCAGGAATCTCCCAGAAAAGTGTCCCCGGTTAGGCTTCACTCACTTTTTGGCATACTACGAAGGCCTATGTCATAAACTATTCATTGTTCACAGATGTACCAAATAAAGTTCTGTAGGAACCGGAAATGCAATACAAAAGAGAGAGAGCCAAATCACAACTTGTGGCTCACATCCTGGTGCTCGGGTCGTGTAGGACGGATACTGAAACAAGCAAAGAATGTCAAGTCATTATCTACTCGCATAGCGGCGATTGTCGAATACCGAGAAAAGTGGTTTGTGTCTGCTCGAAGTTTTAAGGGTGTTTGGAAAGTGTCCCGAAGAATCTCTACGAAACATTACGTGTGAGTTTCAGTTGGAGGCGAACAGCGCGAACACCCCTGTGTCGAAATTTCTGCGGCACGTTAAAGATCCTCAGGTGGTCAAAACAAAACCCCATCCAAAATCTCCTCTACGGGCCCCCCATAGCTTTGGTGCAGCTTCGGGACGTTAAACACCACAATTAATCAATGACATTTGACAAGTCGATTTCAATGCGTATGCGTTGCTTTCTTTTTTTCTAACAGAAGTAACTTGCGTTCTCTGAATGAAAACTGTACTCTTGAGACAAAATTCCCTATTAGCCATAGACCATATGCTAGCTTGACAAAATTAGGAATTTTTCAACGTAGCGTGATGCCATTGAGATGCCTAACGGGTTGAAGGCGATAGCATTGTACCGTAAAGGACACGTGGCTCCCCTATATTTTCCCTGGCACCTTCTCCCTGCTATCATCGCAGAAACATCAAGGCCAGCACCCCGGCCATGCTGGCGAGCGTCCTGCTGCTCGTGATTCCCAAGGACCCTATCGGAATGACGCAGGGCATGGGCTTGCTCAGCTGGGAAGAAGCATGCGCCAAGGTCCACTGGGGCATCGTGATCCTAATCGGCGGAGGCTTGACACTGGCTGAGGCCTCAAAGGTGAGTTTTCGCTGCCATCAAGATGTCGTTAAATCACCTGTATCGACCGTTTCCAGGGAAATTGCATATCTTTTGCTTATGGGAAGTCTCCCTGCCTCCGCACGCATTCCCTAAGCTGTTGGCGCATACATTGGAGGACCCCCGGTCCCCTAGTTTGGAGCCCGAAACCACTTGTGGATGATTACGTTCCGCAAAGAAACCAGTATGCCTTCGTGCCTCAACTCTTGATCAGCACCTCGTTTCTAGCAACAATTTGTCATACAACGCCATGTTATCTTGCTGAAGCCAGGAATATCTACATGCATGCGCCATAAAATCGTTCATCATGACTTCATCAGTTCTCAAACTGCGTGCAACTTCTGACTCGCTCGGAAAAGGGCGACCGTACTAATACCTATCTAGTTTGCTCTTGTATCTTTGATGTCTTTGCTTGGGTAAATGGGCGTAAAGGAAGGCTCGCGCCCCACGCTATTTTCAGTTTTATTCTGATTATCTGCACGTATTATAATAACGGGCCAGAGTTGAATGGGGATAGTTAAGCGTGGAATTTACATATCCGTGGGCAAAAGCTCTCAGCCTTATGCTCGCAAGGGCGCGCCATTGCTCTTACGTGTGGTCGGTGTTCAGTGCGTGGCAGAATGATGAATGGACATTGTCGTTATACCCGTGAAATCAGGTGACTGTTCTGACCAGATTTTGATAGCGTTTGGCGTGTACAGAGGCGCCAAATTGTGGATGGCCCTGACGGCCATGTCAGCCAAACGCAGGCTGCCGTCTTTGAAGATATACCTGTGTTGTATTCCTGAGACGTTGACAATGAACTGATCAAAATGGACGTTTACACGACGATCGTGTGTGGCAATAACGCGGACCCACAAGGTGTTCGCGTCGTGGTGCAGGTAAAGCGCACAACACTTGCTATCCGTTTGTCCTGGACTTGCAAGAAGACGAAGACATTAACTGCACTTGTGTCTGCGAAGCCTGAAGACATGATGGAATTGTGCCATTCACAGTGACAGAACGTACCAGGCACGCTAAGAGGTTCATAGGAGGTTACGAACGATTCACGCGGGTCACTGTGGCAATATCTCCGCTGTTGTGATTGTGGAAAATTTGAAGTGGGATATTTTGGAACCGCAGAAAGAGAGGTTCACACATAATTGTTGCAGGAGTTTGGATGGCGATGTCACACAGAACTGAGTCGATCATCAATGCAGCGACGGCTGTGCATGGTCCTGCAATGTGAAACTAGGTGTCGCCAGTGAAAAGTGCTGCACTCCGTTTCGCTGACCAACCACCATCGTAGTGAGGCCTTGAATGTCGAAGGCAATGGCAGGCAACAATGTGTCAAGCGAGTTCCCGCTGGCAGTAACTGTTAGAGGAGCATTGCGGCATGAGACGGGAAAGTGCCACAGCAAATCAGCATTTGGCTCAGTTAAAGGGGTCCTGAAACACCTTCCGCCGATGCATGAATGTGCATGTACCCAAATAAAGCAATGTATTTGCAATCTCCTCCCGCAAGAATTTTGTTAAAGCGATGAGTATTAGCTGAGAAATCGTAAATAAAAAACCGCGCATTATCGTCGCTCCGCGTTTCCTCCTCCTCTCGACTTACTCTCCGCTGTTGACGGCGCGCGAGCCTTGCCTCCCATGATGCTGTGCTCCGCAGCGGTGACGTACTTCCGCTATTGCGCTGCTCAGACTGTCGTGTGCTACGGGCAAGCTTTGTTGACACCATGAATCCCGCACTCCGCTCAAGGCTGGAAAAGCGAACGAAAAATCTAGCCGCATGTATGCGGCGGCCTGGCCTTGGCCTTTCGCGGTGTACGTTGCTGGCGGCACATGACTTTTTATCGGCGGCGAACTCGCAGCCGCACGGGGAGGGTCGTGCTCTCGTTCTTTTGAAGCACCGCGCACTGTTTATCCAAAAAGCGCCGTATCAGATGTGGCCCCGCTGGTGCCGGGTCTTATTTTGCGGCGGTGGTAATTCCTGCCGGCGGCATGTGAAAAAGTCATATTAAACTGATACAGAACCCGTGCACAAAACGCCTCAATAATGTGACAAGTTCAGCTTGGGGCGACGCGTGGTGGAGAGCGGCAACGTTGGTAAAACATGCTCCGCCGCGGCTCTGAGCTTTCTAGCGCTGGAGCGAGCGCCATTGCTTTGACAATCTGAAACATCGGTTGCCTTGGCAACAAGGCACAAACCGCTCCAGAAGTCAGTTACGGTTGCGTGATCCCGGTTCAGCTTGCAGCCCCACTTCGCGACATGTGGGTACTGAAGGCGTTCCACTCACTCCCATTGGGAAGTGCGAGATGCGTTTGACATTACAGGAGGCGATGGTGTATGTGTTGTGGACGCCTTTGTTTCGCGATGCAATGCGACGTTGTGCTTCTGCGGGTGGATAGTGCTTCCCATGGTCTGGATTATCTTTCTCGAGCGACGTACGACTCAACCTCGCATGGGGTATGTGCAGTGTGCGTGGCTAAAATCCATCGGCTTGTGCGCCAGAGTTAAGTGACTTGCTGTTCGTCTCCGCAAAGCGCGCGCGAGGTGAGTACCGAATTTACGACGGGCAGGAGGCAACCCATCCTCAGTAAATCGTGGTTCGGACTTTCAACGCATGTTGTGACATTGTGTTCTTTAGAAAGGCATCTCTGGATTGTTTTGAAGTTGAATAAAATGTATGCGTCAAACCCCGGCATTCGGCTCAGGGCGTTCTCTGCGATTGCACGAAAGAAGTGCCACGGGGCTTCAAAGCTTTCTTTATGGAACGTACTCAGGTAACAGAATATCCATGTCGTGTTATGGCCGTGTTGCATTCAATACAAACGGTTAAGCGTTTGTTTTACACTTGTTTCGTTTGTCGTAAAATGCCCAAGCACTCCGGTACTCCGCTGGCAGATCAGCCGGCGCGCCGACGCTGAGCAGACGACTCATCTCTTTGCCGGAAGTGCGTGAAAAAGCCGCCCAATAGCAGGATGTCAAGCTCATGACGAACATCTGGGAATCGATGATGTAGACATGTGAAGATGGCGGCGTCTAAAAACACGAAGGGAAGGGTGAGAAAAAAACGACAAACTTTGCAACAAAAGTGTGAGCTTCCCACTGCGCGTAAAAGAGTAATACTTGGCACAGAGGACGTTGACGACCCATGTAACGGTTGCGCTAGTTCATTTAGTGTGCTCAAAATGCCTTTCAGGGCCCCTTTAACACTACAGCAGCTGCATGACGCGTTATATAGTACGCTGAGGTGCTCTTTTTTTTGCATGTCCCTCAAACCTTTCCTCAAATAAATGTTCACTTTTTAAAAACTCAATTGTTACCGGAGATTTTTTGACGCAGCCAAAGTAACTTAGAACCAATCACGCGTGTTTCATTTGCTTATATACATTGGCGCCAATCTACTCCCTGAACGTGGAATACCTGCGAAGCAGTCCCTATAACACCACCGTTCCTTCTTGCTTCACCCACTGCACCGTGCATGAGTGCCTTCTGGCTGTCCACTGTGGGCGTCAGTGGCCTTGAATCCTCCCCGACAACTCATGCGCCGGTGCCACACTTTCCCCCTCCCCGCTGCCCTGTGAGCGCTACAGCTTCCCCACCCGCAGGCTTCATATTTGCACACGCGCTGTTCCCTGATACGGACGCCAGGCGCCTAGCATGCCCACCTATCCGCAGCCGTCATTATATTAGATGCAAGGCATCTCTTACACTCGGCCTGTCCTTCCATCCGGCGTGCATGCGTCCGCAACCCTCCTCCTTTCCCGTCGCCTGCCAGCTGTGCGTCAGCGCGCCGTTATCGCGCGTATGCTACAATCTCTCTCGTTCTCCTCGCCATGCCAGATGTGCGTTAGCACGCATACGCGTCACCCTATCTCGCATCACTCTATCTCGCGGAGCGCCTATGTAACCGCGGTATCGGCGGCGCGCTCCTCAGTCGCTCCGTCAGTCGCTCTCGCTGCTACTCCTCCGACTGCTGCTCCACCTGCTGCTCCGATGAGTTGAAATGGACACTAACATGCCTGCTACCGCGTTGGCTGACGCAACCGTAACCAGCTCCAGTGAATTGAACCCCGTGAGATGCCTTGCATCACCCCAGGGTTCCCCTCGCGGGAAGATGAAGAGAATTTTTTCGCCTGCCCCTATTTTAACTGCAGGGACCCCGCGGCATTAATCAGCACGAACATTCACGATTTCTTTTCCAGCTATTTTTGTCCATAGCCGTCTGTGGATAGCAGACGCCATACTGAATGCAGGGCTGTGTAAATGCCTGAGGCCCCTCCAAATTGATGGGGATTAGTGGGTGATAGATGTGAAGGTAGATTTGTAGTCATGAAGCTGCAATCAAAGGTCCACGCGCAGGCAGGGACGTCTGCACTCATAGAAAAATTGCTGGGTTACCGGCGGCACAGGGTAGCTCCCTCGTAAGATGCGAAGGGTGTATTTCAGAGCTTTAACTGAGCGTCGCCAAAGCCTGTTTCTCTGGCCCCACCGCATAAGGCGCCGGGTCATTACTGGGTAATTTCCAATTCCGCTTGGCGGGACATAAACCCCAGTGTCGTCATCTGCTGACTTCTCAGCACGATGAAGCGTGTTCTGTATTATGCCGAGGTGGCTGTTATTCTCAGGTATGCGCAAAAATACCCGACGGGTGCGGTACTTCCTGATGTGAAATTTGTGCACAGCGCGGACTGCAGTATCTTCGGTCAAGGCGCATAGCTGGTGGTTCTCGTGAAGGGATCACGCGATCAGCTGGAAGGGATCACGCGATCAGCGAACGCAGGGCGACGCGCGCCACTCTGCCGTTATCTCGCTGCGCTTCGGCGCAACCTTTGGTTGTAAATCGTATTTGAACCTCCCGCGCAAATGTCACGTGGTTCGGATAACCACGCACCGAGGACAACGACGAATGACCGGAAGGACCGAAGAACGTGCAGCTCGCAGAACTTGAAGGAACAAGAGGTTTGCTTTCAGAAATTTCTGGTTTTGCGTTTCGTTTCCGTGGCGCCATTAGATGCCGAGCGCAGTTTGTATACGTGTCCGGCGCGGGCTCAGAAAATGTCCTGCCCCTCACACTTTCGGAGGAGCGTCTCATGCTGCCTAGGAAATGGCCGTCCCGCTCACAATTTCGTCACACTGTTCTCCTCCGTTTCCTTTCACTGTTCTTTTTTCCATCGTTCACTCGGTTACAACGCCGCCACAAACCGCAGTAGCGGCCGCCAAACTGCTGGAGCACTAAAAGAAACTGTGGTACGAACGAATTAACACAGATCTGCATAATGTTACTCAGTAGCCACCATCAGAGCCCGTCTTCGAGCCCAGGCGCAGTACGGTTGCGGTAGAATAAAATTTTGCATTAAAACAAATTTTAGTTTTTGAGATTTGATTTCCAAACAATCCTTAGGCGGGGTTCAATGGGACACGCATCTTGCATGTGTTGTGGTCACAGTGATGATGATGATGGTTTTAGTTTAATGGCGCAAGGCCAACAAGGGCAAAGAGCGCCAGAAACGAAGATATTTGATGAGGACAGATGTGCAATTAAAAACTAAATTGTCGAGTAAAAACAAAAGTGAAGCGAATGCATGAAGATGGCTGGTGTATAGGGCCAGTGTGGTTATGAATGATATTCTTACGCCAATATTACACACCAGGGGTTACAACCATGCCTGCCTCAGCACCGGAGTTGGCGAAAGTTGAGAACGAGGTTGAGTCGCGGCTGGACATCGATCCCCTTGGAACCGTTTTAGCATTTCTGTGTCGCTGGCCAAATACCCTGTGCCGCTAGCCAATCACTCTCTCTCTCATAACAGTTTGGTGAGGTGCGGGGTATTTGGCCAGAGACATAGAAATGTTAAAGCGGTTCCAAGGGGATCGATGTCCAGCCAGGGCTCAACTTCGTTTCTTCTTTTTCCAACTCCGGTGTGCTGAGGCAGTTTTTTTTTCCAACTCCGGTGTGCTGAGGCAGGCATGGTTGTAACCCCTGGCGTGTAATATTGGCGTAACAATATGAAAGAAGGTGTAAAAACTTGGCGCCTGATAAAAACTGAAAAACACGCTTGTTAGAAAACATTGGGTTGTGGGCCAAGAAGTGTGATGGGTGTAGCGGGATGTTTTCTCTGTACAGTTCAGGAAAATGTTGGCGTCATGTGGTGTCGAGTGCCGTGCATCGAATAAGTACGAGAACTACGGATAGGGCCCCTCCGCGCCTGCTGCACTGGAGTCTAGAAGATTCCGCGAGAAGATGCGAGTGCGTTGCATGCGTGTGCCTTATCCGTAGCCTAGCCAGGGGGACTTCCGTGTGTCTGTTGTGTAAGTCAATTGTGTACCGTCCCAAGTGTGGCTTTATTACATGTAGTTTGTTGTCTGTCTGTTCATTCCAGTGTGTTTGTCATGTTCTGCTCAAGTGTTGTGTTATGTGTGGCTTGAGGTCTGTATATGGTGCCATTGTTATGTCTACAGTGTTCCCGAGTGCAGCAGCAGCGGCCCTCTCGTCTACCAACACGTTGCCAGCGATCCCAGAGTGTCCTGGGGCCCAGCAGAGTAGCAGCTCATGCTTTTCCGCATACATAGACAAAATGGTATTGAACACAGGAATAACTAAGTGGTTTTTGGGGACTGTTGCGATGATAGTGCGCGAACAACTCAATGAATCTGTATAGATGACGGAATTGGGAATTTGATTTCCAAGAATGTGCTGTACGATGAGTAAAATTCTATATGCTTCTGCTGAAAAAATGGTTGTGTGTACGCTCATGGTTCTGGCTGCATTGAACTTCGGACCATGAGAAGCGCAGCACACCATAGTGGAGGGTTTAGAAGCGTCATTGTAAAATTCCGCACATGGGTATTTAAACTGCAGAGACAAAGTGCTGCAGTATTGGAGCTTGTGGTACCCGATTTTTGTCAAATTTAATAAAGGAAAGTTCGCAGGACACAGGGCGAACGTTACAAGGCGGTAAAATGGCTACAAAGAATGATCTGTACACATCTAAAAACGAAGCCCTAAGATCCTAGACTCGCTCTCTCACTCTAAGTGAAAAGGGCAGAGGAACGGATGGGCGATTTGCGAACAGCAGAGATGTGGATGTATTGTTAAGGACTGTATAAAAAAGATGGTTATTTAGCGATGAAATTTTAAAAGCATAAAGCAAATTCATGTGCATCTGTTGGTTCTCAAGGCTCCAATTGTTGCACTCGACATACAGACTTTGGACTGGGCTAATGCTGAAAGCACCCGCCACAAGACGAAGTCCCAAGTGTAGCACTGGGTCTAGCATTCTTACGTAGTTTTAGTCACCGACCCATACACCACACTACCATAGTCCAAACGAGACCCAACCAAAACAGTATACAAGCGTAGCAGGCGTTCTTTGTCAGCCCCATACGATTGGTGGGAGAGACTCTTAAGGATATTCATTGTTTTCGGACATTCATGCTTAAGTTCCCTGATGTGTGGAATGAATGTGAGTTTGTGGTCAAACAGAACACCTAGAAACTTGTGCTCCTTGTTCACAGGAAGCGACACGCCACTAAGAGTAATGTGTGGGTCCGGATGGACCCCACGCTTCCTGGAGAACACAACGCAAGAGATTTTTGCAGTCATTAGCAGTCAAGAACTCTTGGCAACGCAGTATTGGAGTGATGAAGTGCTGCAATAAAAAAAGGACCTGCACCCGTTTCATTTTGCGGTACATTCCCTTGTGTTTTGAAGGGAAAAGAATTGATATGAAAGCGCTCTCCCCAATTTGACAAAAAAGCAAAGCGATATTTTAGCCCTGCCAGTACTGCATTCATTGAGACTTCTAAATGGTTACAAATTCAATATCTGTGGCTTGGAAATCATCATGCAGGCCTCTGGGCTGTCGGCAATACTGGTGAACTACCTGAGGGCCTTGGCTGTGATGCCAAGCTACTTGGTAGTAATCATCCTCTGCTTCTTGGCGTCCTTTGCCACCCAATTCACCAGCAATGCGGCCGTCGGCGCCATCATGCTGCCCATCGTGTTCCAGATGGTGAGCGTGGTGTGAGAGTGGCAGACTACCCTCACCTCTTCTCAACCAATCATACCAAACACAGCTGGTTTGGTTACCAGTGCTTCCGCATACTCAAATACGGAGAGACTCTGCTGAGGTGACCTTAAAGCGATGGTTTGGTCTTGAAGAAACCTGCACGGCCAAATATTCTTCCACCTTAACTCGACATAGACACTGTTTTGGCAGGTCATTCCCCGCTTTACCAGAAGAATAATACAAATTTTAGGCTCAAAAGAGCGCAGCCGGGCGTAAATCGGAGCAAAAAAATGTTTATGATCTTTATGGAAGGTGTAGAAAAGGTAGTACAAAAAGCGCCCAAAGCTAAAGGGATAGAGCACATTTTACCTATTAGTGGGCATAGGACCCGTGGGTATCCGATCGAGAGATTGGTTACATTCAGAACATGAATTCAGAGGAGATTCGTACCTTATTGATAATGCGAAAAAATTAGTAGGTAAGGTATTATTAATTTGTTTGCATTTTTGTGGTTTTCTCCAGTACGGGTCCACGTTTCGTAGCCCTAAGTGCACAAAGTTTCTCAATATACACCAGTTGCGAAACTCTTCAAATGTTGCTTCGTTGACGATGAGGTACAAGCGTGCTAGTACGGCACTTAAAGGAGCCATGAAGAGAAAACACAAATTTGGTTCATTCAAAAGATTGTCTCGTTAGAATCATACTGACACCACTTTTAACGTAAACTTCGCTCAAATAAGCTACATAATTAGGAAAAACGGGAATGGTCATGCGACCCACCAGCTCATTTCCCGCAACAGAACCTATGTCGTCACATGAGCTAAGCTCTGCGATTGGCGGAGGCTGGCAGAAGCAGACGCAAATTAGGTAGAACTTACAAACTAGACGAACGAGCGATTTGCGCTTAAATTTAGGGCACATTCTTTACAAAGCAATAAGAATGATGGGACAAACAGTGGAAGTTACGAAAGCACATGTAAACATAGAAGTACTGATGCGTTCTGCTGTTCGTACTGCGCACAGCATGCTTGGTTTAGCTGTACAGCACTACGGGGCTTGGGGTTGTCTCAGACGACACTGGCCGATTGACGCATGCAACGGTGTCTTACGTGACCCCATTTGTCGAGCGAGCACTGTTTCAGGGAACGAATATTTTCTCCCAGAACGAAAACAAGCCAGGTTTAAATGCGGACAAAAACAAACCAAACGCTTGCCACGGTATGGTGGCGCCATCTAGGTTACGGAACGTAAAGAAACGCGGGAACAAACCAACACCGCTGTACAGGGTGGAGACAACCTTTGAACGGTCCCGTGCCGCCGCAATTGGGCCAACGGGCTCAGCGCGTTATTCTTTTCGTTTCCCACGAGACCTAGCAACGCGAAACAGACAATATGATTCAAACGTCTTCAGTAAACCGCGTTGGGGCGATAATTTTAGCGCGGTTTTGACACAATGACTTGCTTCGGCGGCGAGCGAGCAACCGAAAATGGCGGCGCCAGCGTATACGTGTCTCTACCCTGTACGGCGGATGCGTGAATGAAGGTACTCTAGGCTGCAGAGCGGTCGGTTCCAGTGATGTCACTTGGGACCACGAAAACGCACGATTGAGCGGGAAAATCAAAATTTTAACCTAAATTGTTTAATTTCTCAGTGAATAAAGCACCGTTTGTATCCGGACAAGCGCTGGGGGCACTATAAAACACGAAATCTTTCGAATAAAACCAACTTGCATTTTCTCTTCATGGCTCCTTTAAGGGGCAAAAATTGGACTTTGCTAAACAGTTAGGTGTAACGCGACTTACTGAAACTTCCGTTTTCAATTAGAGAACATAAATTAGATAATATTTACCTAGGTTTCCACGGTTTTTCATTTTTGACACATGGCAGCAATCGCAAGCGCAAGAGTACTACCTAATTTTTTGCCGACAGATGACAGGACATAGAACATGAATAGTCAATGCCGTTTATGAGACCAGATTGAATAGGAAGAAGAATCGAGAAACATTTCAGCACAGATATTCCAACACGCTGCTGTGTTACATAATAAATTTGAAAAACCCTGAACTGTATACGAGTGCCTAGCTATTTGTAACTTTTAGAAGCTTGTAGTGCAATGTTAGTAGGGCGATAAAAAGAAAAAAAGCTTTACAAGTCCCTTATATTGCTATAAATATGGCATTGTTTTTCTTATTAAGTAGTGATATCAATAGGGCTGAGAATGCAACCTTGTGCCACACCGCAATGAACGGTAGTGTAAACTATGT
Source organism: Haemaphysalis longicornis (assembly GCA_013339765.2). Taxonomy (NCBI): domain Eukaryota; kingdom Metazoa; phylum Arthropoda; class Arachnida; order Ixodida; family Ixodidae; genus Haemaphysalis; species Haemaphysalis longicornis. The sequence goes on along the minus strand of CM023453.1, from coordinate 90,510,072 downwards.
TAGCTAGGAGAAACTAGAAACTATTGCTTGGAAAACGTTTGAACCGAATGAGTTGTTTTGTGTTAATTTAAAGTTAAAAATACTTTAGAACAAGTTCACTTAAAGGTTCTGGTCACTCGAAGAATGATAGCTCAGTTCTAGTAAAACTGTCATGCTGGAGACATTCTACCTATCTGTTACCTTAAGAAAAATACTGTTTGCGGTGCATTTTCTCCGCCTGGTTGGCTTGTTTCATGGCGTGGATAAATGGAAAAAATGATCAGGTATGCAAAAAACTACCGGTTATAAACGACTGCTAATAGCTGGCTAGGTAAACCACGTTACAATGTTAGTCGCATAGTGGAGAAGTTTTACGCTCATGTGGTCGTCAGGCTAGGTTATTTGCATCATCCGATTCGCACGAGCTCCCAAAGATGACTCGGCGCGTAGCACAACACACCAGTGACGTAGCCAGAGAGTTCTTTTGGCAGTTTCTGCTCTATATTGACAGGTTGTGCAGATATCATGGACGTAAAAAATATGTAAAAAGGGGGATGCTGCGCTCAAAAAAATTCGCCGGAAGTTCTAGCTGGCGCTGGTTCAGTGGCAGCTGGACCTGCCACTGGCTACGCCTGTTCAACACACCTTCCAAAGTATGTTAGAATGTAAGTTTGACGTTTTAATAAAAGTTTATGGTTCTGGGAAGCCTCTCTCTTTCTGAAGCGCTGCCGTCGCAACAATATAAATAAAAATGGCGTGCAGGTTAAACTAGTTTCTGTCGTGTATTAGTGGGACTTAGGAGGCTTCATTTTGTACTAGAGCACCCGCAGTACAACCGTAAGGTCTCTGTGTTAAAAATTTCGTTTCTTCGCGATGCTTTGAATATCCTGCTTTTGGCACCTTCAGGCTGGGTATTCAGAGACTGCATATTAAAAATTTAAAAATATCTTGCATGAAGGAATAATATTTTGGTTAACCTTTCAAACAGCATTATACATCCTATACTTGATAAACTAGCGTTGCTGATGCCGAAACGCACAGAGAGCTTCACGCGTTTTATGGTTAAGGTGAGCATCCTTAAACATGTCTTGGCGCGCTCAAGATTTTTTCTTCGTTTCTACTCCATGTAGAGTACGAGTTTGAATCGATTTCCAATCTTGGAACCCATTTGAGAGCAGCATCTACACCTGCGCAAACATAAACCAGCAAAGTTCGCAGGCTATAATGCCAGCATGGATTTAATCTCAATTTCTAGACAGAACACCTCTATTTCATTCGATAAGCACTCCCATGTCGGACCCCACCTGTGAGGCTGACTTGGTGAAGAAGCTACCTCAAGAAAAGGCACACATTTTGAAGCGAAGGCTTTCGTAGTCGAACCGATGGTGTCCTGTCACAAAACTACTGAACTTCCCCATAGACTGATTAGTCTGCAAAAAAGCTCTTATAAGATCTTTGGAAACACGCAACGTGTGTGAAACCAGGCTTCCATTGTGTCAAAAGGGTTGCTTGAAGATCACGAAAAGGAATGAATGAACACACGTTTATTGAAAGAAAAAAAATAGAGAGGGCGAGAAGTCCCCTTGACCTGACCGGAGGCCTCGGTCAAGAGTTGGAAAAGGGATAAGAAGTAAGGAGTGGGGAGTACAGGGCAAGAAAGGTACCTAAAAGCAGTCCCTAATGCCGGCTTCTCTTATGAAAATCAGCAGAGTGTCCAGCAGGTGCTTTCTGTGAGGTGGGGCTCCAAGTGGGTTAACCCAAAGTGCGTAGTCTGCCGGTCGTAGCGGGCCAAGTGTCTTTAGGCAGCGTTCTCTAGGAACACTGAGTGCCGAACATTTCCACAGGAGGTGTCGAGCATTGCACAGGGCACCGGTACCACATTTCTGGCAGTTCGGAGAGCTGTACGAGTTTCCACGCCCGAAGAAATAGTGAGCCGTACTAGGCGTAAGGGCCGTGCCCGTTCTCATACGCCTTAGCCGCACTGTTGCCCATCGGCTGTATCCGGGCGGCAACGGGTTGCGGTCTTCCGGAATTTTGTTTTGAAGGACGGCCTTCCGCTCGGTCTTCAGCACCGTCTTCTGTGTAGATGTCGGCTTCGTCATCTGAAACAGCAGGTTCTAAACTGTCTTGCTCGCTGTGAATACGAAGTTGCTCCCGCGCAATTCTGTGTTCCTCTTCATTGCCTTCAATCCCTTCATGTCCAGGTACCCATCGGATTTGGTATTGCAGGCCACTCTGTTTGCATTCAGCAATGAATTTCTTTATTCTTCGGACAGTGCGACTGGTAGTTTTGCGTGAACCAAGGGCTTGAATTGCGTCCATTGAGTCTGTGTAAATTATTATCCGTTCGGGAGGGCCGAGGGTGCTCGGATGTTTGCCTGCATGTTCAGTCAAGGCAAGCAGGATGGCCCTTAGCTCGGCTTTTCGGCTGGGAATTTTGACAAAACGCACGTGTGCATTTGCGCTTCGGTCTTTGAGGCTGTACCAGCAGAGTGAGACGCGGTCATGTTCAACTGCGGCGTCTGTGTAGACATGCAGGGTACCATTTGCTGTGGTGTCGCTGTCTCCACTGGCTAGTTCTAGGAGGTGATCCTTAACCTTCCTTTTCCTTCGTCTTGGGTTGTCGTGACCGACATTTCTTGGCAGTGGCTTGTTCATTGTCACAATAATGTTGTCCCAAGGCGGAACCGCCAGCTCGGCGGATGTCTGCCGGGAAGCTCGTAACCAGCTCTGAGAAGAAGTCTCCTGCCTGCGTCGGTGCTGTCCAGACGCTGAAATTGTCCAATCCGTCCGTCTTCGGCTATGTCGTCAAGTCTATTAGCTTGCGCTTGTGCGTACAGAACGTCCTTCGCTGTAAATTTTGGTAATCCTGTAACGACGCGCAGAGCTTCCCCATTTAGGATTTCAAGCTTCTGCCAGTTTTTCTTTGTGAGGTATGTATAGTTAATGCCGTACATTGTTTTGGAAATTAGGAGACCGTTTACAAGTGTGCGCCGAGAGCTCTCGTCAGTTACCCATGATTTGGATGTGACTCGTTTGATTAGGTGTGTTGTGCTCTTGCACGGGTGGAGGAGTTGCGACATCCATGTTTCGCATCCGCCAACTTCATCAACAGGGAGACCGAGAATACGAACGCTCTCTTTCGCTTGCAGTCGCACTCCGTTCATAGAAAGGCTGATGTGGTCCTTCACTTGCTGCTTGCGAAGGCGGACATTGGCTACCACTACAAAGACTGTCTTTTCGGGAGAAGGGGAAAGACCCACTGACTCCAGAAAGTCAGTGATTGTGTTCAGTCCTTGTTGTAGAGCCTGCTCTTGTTCGCCGAATGAGCCGCCCGTCGACCAGATGGGGATGTCGGCGGCGTAAATGGTGTATGATATGGCTGCAATCTTGTACAGCATAGGTGGTAGCTCCGCCATGACCATATTAAAAAGTGTTGGAGACAGCACTGCCCCTTGAGGTACACCTATTCGGTTGGGTGTTTTGTCTCCAAAGGCCCGCCCCACCTTGACGCGGACGCTTCGCTCTGTCAAGAAAGAGTGTATGAACTTAAGGGCCTTTCCTGATAAGCCTCGGCGTCGCGCTCCTTTCACGACGGAGTCAGGAGGAACGGAGTCAAACGCCTTCCGTACATCAATTGCTACTACGATCCTGGGGTCAACCGACGTACGAGCTTCTTTTAGCGTCGAATGGAGAAGAAGCAGGCTGTCTTGTGCGCAAAGGCTGGGGGGAAAGCCAGTTTGCGTGTCCCCAAGCTGGGTAGTAGTTTCCAGGTGCGATTGAATCCTGTTAAGAACCATGAGCTCCATCACTTTGAAGACGTTTGAAGTAAGTGAAATAGGGCGCAGGTTTTCCAACTTGTCTGGTTGCTTCCCAGCCTTAGGCATTGGTATTACCCACGACTCCTTCCATTCCAGTGGTATAGAGGAATTAGGCCAGATGTCATTGAACCAGTGAAGTAGTTGTTCTAGGATGTTGTCAGGAAGATTTCTTAGCGCGGAACACTGTAATGCCGTCAGGTCCCGGCGCGCTTGCGGACGCTGACTGGCTGATTGCCGTAACCAGCTCGGCCATCGTAAATGGAGTGTCCATAGGGTTTTCTTTCGTGTCTGTTGTTGATGTTGCCATGGGTTCTGTAGGTGAACACGTAACTAATGGCTGGGGAAAGAACAAACGCGATTTGGTTAAACTTTACTTCTTCTATAACATTTATTCAGCTACTGTTATCGCCTGCTGTAATATCATTCTTATCACGACCTCAAACACACCCCGCGGCCCTCCCGCTAAGGCGCATACACAAATACGCCCCACTTATCAGGTCTTTCAACTGGGTGAAAAGCCAGCATTCATGATTGGACTTGCGCAAAACAAACGGGGACGAGGAAGAACGACAAGGACGAGCGTTCTTCCTCGTCCCCGTTTGTTTTGCGCAAGTCCAATCATGAATCGTTTCCAACTAGGCCGGCTTGCTGTGATGCTTAAAAGCCAGCAAGCACAAACATTCTTTCCGCCTCTCTCTGCAGGCAGTGGCACTGGAGGTTCACCCTTTGTACTTCGCCATCCCCGTCGCCGTTGCCTGCTCCTTCGCCTTTATGCTTCCCGCTGGGACTCCACCAAACGCGATTGTCTACGAGATCGGAAAGCTGTCCATAATGGATATGGTACGTATCAATACTGGTCGTGGATTATAACCGCGCGTTATTTTGAGAAGGCCTTCGCTCTATACAGATATGTTTGTTTGAACCTATTTGCATGAACGTACAATATGACGCGTGAACAATCAACGCCGTTTAACACGCTTTGCTTGCGTAGAAGTCTGCGTTCGAGGAACTGGAGTGCCATTTGCTCGGACAATGAAGATCACCGTGCAGTTGTGGGGAAATCTAGAAGGGCACTCGGGGCAGCGTAAGAGCTGCAATATTCACGTCCTGATTTTATAAGCAATCACGCTGCACAGTTGGTAACAGCTGTGAAAATTGCCGGACGCCTTCAATTGCTGCTGACAAGAGTACAGGAAAAATCGGTAGAATTGGTATGTTTACAACGATTTTCGTTCGGGCCGTCTCTAGCACGAACAATATTGCCCTGGACACATTACGACTATATCTCAAGGCCTCGACCGACATTTTGCTCTCACGACGCCGTTGCCACCAGAGACAGTTAGTCGGGCTAAAAAGATAGGCAAGTTGTAAACCGAACTTCTCCAAGAACTTTTGTACTTCATTTTACAGTCTTTCTTGTGCATCATTCTAAGTGTCTATTTAAACAGTGTTTAGAACAGCACCGGTGGCATTTATTTGGTTCCTGCAATTACGCCTAGTTAGCGAACGTCCAACGTCATCTACATGCGTCGTTTTCCTAAAAAATACCGTCACTTAGGATTTCTATTCTCTAGAACTGAAGGTACCTTCCTGGAAAAAAAAGGTACCTTCATGTTTTACGATTTTTCTGACGTACATTGGTAGCTTTACCATTTAAAACGCGCCAAAACATGCACCACACTTTGTGATTCGTAGACTGATCACAGTGCTAAGAATTATCACCACTGTTGCTTGTATGACTTGTGATGAACTACAAACCCTTACCACTTCATAGCTACTTGATTTGGCAAAACCGCAGCACTGAGGCATGCTGATTGAACAGTGGCCAAAATGGCTACTCTGGTCTCACCGCATTATATCTGTGAATAACAAAGGCTCTACCGGACACAAAGCAGAACATGCGGTGCTTGCAGGTGTTATTTGAATTGTAAAGTGTAGAGAATTTGGCAAACGTGCCTACTATACAGCTTAGCTTCCGTTTTGCGTGGTTAGCAAGTACTATAGATTACTTCTCGTTCCATGTTTGCCGTGTATTAGGGTGGATCGTCTAGTGCTTACGAATGAACAATCTGGCATACCGACGGTTGTCAGCAGACCCTATGCATTATTGGCGCTGTGCCTTGGCCACACCGAATGTAGGGGGCTGCTCAGTGAATCCACGCAAACTATATTAGGTTAGCGAATGGCAAACGTGCCTACTATACAGCGTAGCTTCCGTTTTGCGTGGTTAGCGAGTACTATAGATTACTTCTCGCTCCATGTTTGCCGTGTATTAGGGTGGATCGTCTAGTGCTTACGAATGAACAATCTGGCATACCGACGGTTGTCAGCAGACCCTATGCATTATTGGCGCTGTGCCTTGGCCACACCGAATGTAGGGGGCTGCTCAGTGAATCCACGCAAACTATATTAGGTTAGCGAATGGCATGTGTAGTTCCCCAGGCCTAATTAGGGGGAGTACATTGCGCCAGACTCCAGGAAACATCACCGCTCTCAAACTGACAAAAAACATCCTCCATCGGTGGCTGCTCGTTACCGCCCTCCGAAACTTCTCTGGCAATTTCGCACCAGCTGCGTAACTAAGAGGGACCAAAGGGATACAGGTTTCCTGGGCGTCCCTTCAGAGAGGCGTTGAACCTAGTCAGAACCACCTAGTCTGGAGGCTTCCTGCCGAGCCCGTGTAATACGTTGCTGAAGCGGTATTAGCAGCGGGGCGGCCCGGCCACAATAGTCACTGCTGGAGCGAATAAAGTGCTATCCTTGCCACCGCACCCGAGAGATGAACAAGCCAAGATCAGGGAGTCCATTATCAACACCAGCAGACACCCAGCGTGCTTGTGTGCTGCATACGTGTTTGCGTCTGTTTTCGTGCGATTGCGGGGATGTTGGAGGTTAAAAGGGGTCTTCAAGAAAATTAAAAAGAGCGCAAAGGACGAGGACAAAGAAACACAGTAGACGGGACGCGCGCTCACTACCAACTAGTTTATTTCGAAAACCCTTCCCACATATAAATGTCAATACATCAGGGGCGCGCCTGCGCACAGAAGACCTAAAAAAGGCAAGCCACATGCGCGCTACCGATTACGGCACAAAAGGCGGAACTCACTCTCCCGCAAATACACCTCCTTCCGGCGCACTGCGCAGAATGTAAATGCGTGCCTCTGTTTAATCAGTTGAAGATACTGGGCCGCAGCAGGGATACGGTGGCACGTGAACTTTTGGAGGCATACCATATTAAAAAAAGGGGCACAGATTGTGTCAGCCAGACATCGGTGTATTTGCGGGAGAGTGAGTTCCGCCTTTTGTGCCGTAATCGGTAGCGCGCATGTGGCTTGCCTTTTTTAGGTCTTCTGTGCGCAGGCGCGCCCCTGATGTATTGACATTTATATGTGGGAAGGGTTTTCGAAATAAACTAGTTGGTAGTGAGCGCGCGTCCCGTCTACTGTGTTTCTTTGTCCTCGTCCTTTGCGCTCTTTTTAATTTTCTTGAAGCCATGAACCAACTCGCCCAACAATCCATTTTATTAAGTTAAAAGGGGTGTTGAATGGAGGAGTAAAATGCGGAGTATGGAAAGATGGAATGGCATCGACATCGATTCCTACTGATTTACACGAGAATTTCGTAAACTGGGAAGCGAAATACGGATCGGAAGTTCATGTTGAGTACCCAGTCAATACTTGATGAGACAGCAATTATGTCTTATTTGGCAACATGACAGTTGTGGGGTAATGAGAAAGCTTCGAAATGCAAATTCACAGCGATACGTTCCGTGACGCCTGTTTTGGGAAACAACCCACGAGAAAAGAAAGCGAGGGAATGGCCACAGCTACATGAAAAAGCGATGAGAGTTATAATGCATTTAGCCTGTTTTGACATATGTGTTATAAATAGCTAGAAGGTTTCACCGATAGTACAAACGCCGTGTTTGTATTGACGGAATTGCGTTTTTCCTGAGCGAGAACTTGCGTCTCGAGATGCGCTGGTATACGACGACGACACCACAGGGCTCGCCACAGAGAGTTTTGAACGCACCATTAGCAGGGAGCAAAAAGCAGCGCTTAGAGTATGCGGTATTTTGAGGCAAGACTGAAACAAAACATGGGAAGCCGCTGCACGCCTGCAGCGGCTTCTTTTTCAGCGAACGTAAATTAATGTAAATGCTTGGTATATTTCTTATTTTTCCAGAAATTGAACAGCGGCTAGCACGGCATTTTCTTCTTGCACACCCCATTGTAACCTTGTTCTTTTGTTGTACGCTGTGAGAAATGAATGTGGTAAAAACACAGCTATAGGTCGCTGTATGGGCAGCAATTAATCAGTCACATGTTTATTAGGCCGACCAAATCATCAGCCACAAGGCATTTTTCTGACTCAGAACATTATGATGATAATAGTGATCAATCAATCAATCAATCAATCAATCAATCAATCAATCAATCAATCAATCAATCAATCAATCAATCAATCAATCAATCAATCAATCAATCAATCAATCAATCAATCAATCAATTTTTTATTAGTGCGCCCAGGAACAGTCGAGCACCTTTCTGCTGGCGCACGAAAAAAAAACAAAGAAGCCACCCATATGCACGTCTCACAAAAGAAATAAACAAAATAGAACTGGTTCTAATGAACGAAAATTAGACACGTTGAAACACACGCACGCCGCACACACGCACACACAAACGCCCGCGCGCCCCCGCACACACACGCCCGCGTGCGCACACACATACGCACACACAAAAAAGTTCCTGAATTTTTGCTGACGCCCCATTCCATAGGGGTGATTTCTTGTGCAAGCCGGGTGAACTTCCGGGGCGTTGTAGTCCCACACAAGGGACGAGCGCCTGTTCGGGTAGTCACTCGTAACTATTTTACCGGTAGGCGCCCAGCCCCACCAAGGCACTCGAATGCACATGGTGACTTCCACACCCCCGTTGCACGCTCAACTCGCAACCGCCTGTGGCAGGACGTGCCGCCAGACTCTTTCATCCCCGGAAATGCGGCAACGCAGCATGGAGCCCGGGGGCCCCGCCAGATGGACAAGGGTCCGGGGCCCCTCGCAAGCGTAAAGGCAGCCTTCCAGGCGTTAGTTCCCATTTCAACGGTCCGCACTCCACCAGAGACGCCTATACCCATTAACGAAACCGGTAGGTGCCCGGCAGTACAGAAGTAACCCATATTCTTCTTACTGTAAGCCATGATACGGCCCAACACGGTACGGTTTCCAGAATCCCAGCATGAAAGGCACCTGTACCCATTTTTATTCTTGTGGGTGAACAGCGGCTCAGGTCCGGGAGCAGGAGCCTCTCACGTCTGGTGCAGTGGTAGAGCGTTTCTAAGCCCTTTAACCCCCGCTGAGACAGACACAGGGGGGCTGAACCCTTCTTCAGTGGTGAGTGCCCAGCGGTCCCAGACCCCGCCCGATGGTGTCCGAGGGACCCGCCACATGGCCTCCCTTGGCTGCTTGTGGTCAAGCTCCAAGCGTTTATTCCCACGTCGAAACGAGCCTACGGTACGGGGACGCTTGTACGAATAGGCGTGCGCGCGCGCGCACGCACACACTCTCGCACGCACGAATGAACGGACACGAACGCAAAAAATGTAACGCCTGTAGCCATAAGTTATTGCATGCGAACGAATGGTTATTGAGAATGCACAGATAACAATCATGACAAAAGTAATAATACTAGTATGACTATTGATAGGTTTCGCGAATATTGTTGCGAGACGACATCAATATGTCATGGGGCGCCTATGGGTCCATAAGAAAGGAACGTGATAGCGAGAGATTCGCCGCCCCTTGCAAAGACCATGAAGAGATAAACTGGCTGTGGCGGCAGGCTTGAGGGACGACAGGGATAACGAAAAATGCTCTATCTGGCCAAACCTACTTGAGAATTACATTATGTTCCACACTCTAGCAAAGTTTCCGGCCGCGGCAGCTGATTTTCTTATGAAGGCGATAAGCGAAAACGCCCGTGTGTTTGAGACATCGGCGCATGTTAAAGAGCCCCGGGTGTTCAAAAGAAATGCGGAGCCTTCTACTACAGTGCGCTTCGTCGCGTGTGTAGCGTCCGCTGGTTAAACCTCGTAATACATCAATCAAACACACCCTTTAGAAATTTCTAAAATATTGTGACGTGGCAACAAAGGAGATGTATTCAGATAGTGTAATTACAAAAATAGACGGGATAGCGAAGGCAGACAAGGCAGCCGCGATGTCCCAGGAACTGAACGCGCACCAACATCAGCGAGCGTCGTCTTCTTCTCATCCTAGAGGGCGCATACCCGCAGAGCGGGGTTGGACACTGGTTCCGTTTATAGTAAGGAGCCAAGGAACGGAGCCCCTGACAATATCTGTAACATTAAATTTTCCTCTCAACAATATCTTCATGAGGGTTGGCGAAAATTTATTAACAATGGGCGCCTTCATACCTTGCTACGCCACTTGTTTCCATACATTCCACTTCCGGGATCGGTTTCATGTCAACGATAACGAAGCTCGCGTCGAGAGATTTGCTCTTGGCTTAGGCTCCTCCTTCTGACGCGCGCACCCGCGTAGACACCCTACCCCACCGCTAACGAACAGTAGTAAAAAGAAGGGCGACTTACAAAAGAGGAAGCAGAAAAGAAACAAAACGAGTGTTCGCAGCCCACTGCATATTTTCCTCCCTTGAAGAAACAATTACATGCCAGAACCTGGCGGGCGGGAAACACCACGCATCAGCGGTGATCCTGACAGCTTAAGCGTCGAAGGTGCACCGCTCCTTTTGCAGCGCGGCTCTTGTAGGTCGAGCCTTTTCGTCCATTGGCTGAAGGTCATGTGGAACGCAGGGGTGGTTCCTAGGCTCACCGACAGAAGGCGCAGCGTTCTTGCTGGGGCGTGTTAATCTCCCTCCCGCTAGGGCAAAGCGAGGGGCGGGAGCCTTACGCCGCTGGCGTTAAGCTGCCGATTGCTTTGCTCGAACCGTTCAACTCGCGCGGCGACGGCTGTGGCGTTCCCTGGCGAGCGTCCGTTGTCGTTCGAGCCTACACAAGACAACCACAGCTCCGCTGTTTTAGTCGAGTTTACACTGGGTGAAAGCGGATTTAGTTTTTAAAGACGATAGTTTTTCTGGGCTACTAAAACACAGAAATTTTGATCTGTCTGTCTGCCTGCCTGTCTGTCTGTCTGTGACTCGATTCAGCCACCCGGCCAAAGTAAAACTGAAGCTTCGAAATAGCCTTGTATGCCCAAAATTTAAAATCCTAAGTGCGGTGGCATTATTCATACTTGTGAACATTTTTGAACAAGAACAAGATGTCACGCAAATATGATATCAATGCACCAGTGATGCTTGCAGTGTTGCTATATTAAAAAAAATTATGGATGCTCGGTTTTTGCGATCGCAAGGGAAATACTACATCCCCTGCAGAAAACCGTTGCCTGCTGTTGCCCGCGCTGCTAAAGCTCGTGGCGGCATTTAAGAAATCAAACGGCAACAACAAAAAAGGTTCCAAGAGAGAGAGAGAGAAAGAAGGTGATTCTTTGGAAGAGAGGAAAGGAAAGTGCACTGGGGATATTATTGAGCTCAGCAGGGACCTAAAGTGGTTCGGCGTTCCACTTGCAAAGCTCGCCGAATGGGGCAACATGGTTCTATAAACCTTGGAGTAGATTGCCTTGATTAACGCGCGTCTCCGCCGTATGGCAGCGCTGGCAACAAGGTGGAACGCGCTAAATTTAAATTTACCTGAGAAAGGCTCTAGCGTGTTATCTTTGGAGGAACCAGACGGGAGAGGAAGAGCATGAGGGTTGAGCGGGAAAGAGAAGGGAGGCATATACTTGACAGCCCCGGGGCACCAGTCGACTGTCGTCTTTCGTCGACTTCTGCAACAAAAGGACCAGATACGGGACCATTTTTTCTTGAAACCCTTTCCTTCGGGACCACTATCAAAGAGGCGGTGGGTACGTCTGCTAAGCGCTGTGGGAGACATCTACATACTAATAAATACACCTAAAAGTGCGGAAATGTAGGTGCCCTTATTGCTGATTGGGTAAAACATTTGACAGAATATCCCGTGCAGTTTGCAATTTCGAACTTCGTTTTTTCTTGTTCGACAGCGACCTCTCTACACCCTTTTTGTCTTTTTTGAGCGCTCATTTCGGTGCTATTCAATATTCCCCCGATTACAAATTAGTTGCTGTACACAGCGATAATTAGCGTATTCATGGGAGGATGTGGACATTAGTACACAAGGGTGGCCAATCCTGCTGTGGTGAAGCAGTGCGTTAACGGCAATGGTCGCCGGGGTCATGCCGCACCTTAGCCTTGATTCTGCAATTCCTTCAACACTGAGATTTTTTAATCAGGTGGGTATTGTCCGACACCGGGATTCAAACCACGGTCCTTCTGCACGCGAGGCGGATGCTGTACCTCTACGCCACCGCTGCAAGTTTCTTTACCCCCCCCCCTGCTCACCCCCCCCACCCCACTACAGGTATTCTCTGAAAATTAATAGCAGCCTACTATTGCCCCCCCCCCCCCCCCAAAAAAAAAAAATGTATGGCAGCTGCATCTTACCGGTACTGATCTAAGGGGCAGAAACTTGGAGACTCACTAAGAGGGTTTAACTTCAATTGAAGACGAGTCAGCCACCAATGGAACGGAAAATGATAGGTGTAACATTAAAGGGGCCCTGAAAGGCGTTTTGAGCACACTAAATGAACTAGCGCAATCGTCAGATTGGGTCGTCGACGTCATCTGTGCCAAGTATTACTCCTTTACGCGCAGCGGAAAGCTCACACTTTTGTTGCAAAGTTTGTCGCTTTTTTCTCACCCTTCCCTTCGTGTTTTTGGACGCCACCATCTTAACATGTCTACGTCATCGATTCCCAGATGTTCGTCATGAGCTAGACATCCTGCTATTGGGCGGCTTTTTCACGCACTTCCGGCAAAGAGATGAGTCGTCTGCTCAGCGTCGGCTCGCCGGCTGATCTGCCAGCGGAGTGCCGGAGTGCTTGGACATTTTACGACAAACGAAACAAGTGTAAACAAACGCTTAACCGTTTGTATTGAATGCAACACGGCCATAACACGACATGGATATTCTCTTACCTGAGTACGTTCCATAAAGAAAACGTTGAAGCCCCGAGGGACTTCTTTCGTGCAATCGCAGAGAACGCCCTGAGCCAAATGGCCAGGTTTGACGCATACATTTTATTCAACTTCAAAACAATCCAGAGACGCGTTTCGAACGAACACAACGTCACAACATGCGTTGCAAGTCTGAACCGCGATTGACAGACTATGGGTTGCCTCCTCCTGCCCGTCGTAAATTCGGCACTCACCTCGCGCGCGGTTTGCGGGGACCTTTTCTTTCCTCCATGGCGGGGACGAACAGCAAGTCACCTAACTCTGGTGCACAAGCCGTGATGGCTTTTAGCCACGCACACTGCACATACGCACGTCGTACGTCGGTCGATAACGATAATCCAGACCACGGGAAGCTCTATCCACCCGCAGAAGCACAACGTCGCATTTCACCGCGAAACAAAGGCGTCCACAACACACACACCATCGCCTCCTGTAATGCCAAACGCATCTCGCACTTCCCAATGGGAGTGAGTGGTACGTCTGCAGTGCCCACACGTCGCGAGGTGGGGCCCTGAGCTGAACCGGGATCACGCAACCGTAACTGACTTCTACAGCGGTTTGTGCCTTGTTGCCAAAGCAACCGATGTTTGAGATTGTCAACGAAATGGCGCTCGCTCCAGCGCTAGAAAGCTCAGAGCCGCGGCGGAGTACGTTTTGCCAACGTTGCCGCTCTCCGCCACACGTCGCCCCAAGCTGAACTGGTCGCATGATTGAAGCGTTTTGTGCACGGGTTCTGTATCGGTATAAAATTACTTTTTCACATGCCGCCGGCAGGAATTACCACCGCCGCAAAATAAGACCCGGCACCAGCGGGGCCACATCTGATACGGCGCTTTTTGGATAAACAGTGCGCGGTGCATCAAAAGGAACGAGCGCACGATCCTCCCCGTGCGACTGCGAGTTCGCCGCCGATAAAAAGTCACGTGCCACCGATAGCAACTGCAACAAATGTACACCGCAAAAGGGCAAGGCCAGGCCACCGCACACACGCGGCCAGATTTTTCGTTCGCTTTTCCGGCCTTGAGCGGAGTGCGGGATTCATGGTGTCAACAAAGCTTGCCCGTAGCAGACGACAGTCTGCGGAGCTTAATAGCGGAAGTACGTCACCGCTGAGGAGCGCAGCATCTTGGGAGGGAAGGCTCCCGCGCCGTCAATGTTGAAAGGAGGAGGAAACGCGACGTGACGATAATGCGCGGTTTTTGATTTAGGATTTCTCAGCTAATACTCATCGCTTTAACAAAATTCTTGCGGGAGGGGATTGCTAATACATTGCTTTATTTGGTTACATGTACATCCATGCATCGGCGGAAGGTATTTCAGGACCCCTTTAAAAGACAAGAAGAGAGCGGAGTTGGTTAAGGAACAAACGCGGGTTAAGTACATATTAGTAGAAATTAAGAAGAAGAAATGGATGTGGGCAGGGCTTGTAATGCGAAGGCAAGATAACCGTTGGTCATTAGGGGTAACAGAGTGGATCCCAAGAGAAGCCAAGCGTGGCAGGGGGCGGCAGAAACTTGGATGGGCAGGGGAGATCACAAAGTTTGCGGGGATAAATTGGTCGCAGTTAGCACAGGACCGGGATAACTGGAGATTAATGGGAGAGGGCTTTGCCCTGCAGTGGGCGTATATAGGCTGGTGATGATGATGGTGATACAGCTATAAGGTGTGATAACTTGTCCTGCTTTTCGTCATGTCGTGGGTTCTTATCAATTATATCGGACAAGGTGTTATTGCTGCTTCTTTTTCTTTTGGGGGGTGGGCGGCCCTGGAGGTTGGGAATGCTTTTTGGGGATTGAAAAGTTAAATGAAAAATTATTGCCTCACCGCAGTATAGGGTGACCATTGTTCAGCCACGCAGCAACCAGTGGCCTTTGGTTTAAATGATGTGCGCGCTCTTTCCAGGCGGTGCCGGGCTTCGTGATGAACACGATGTGCGTCGCCGTTCAAATAATGTCGATCAACATCCTTGGACCTCTGGTGTTCAACCTGCACGTATTTCCTGACTGGGCGCGACACAACACCACCGTGGCGGAACGTTAAAGCGCACACATGTGACGCTTCCGAATTGCTTTATTCTGTTTTTCTATTTGTCAGCGTTTCAATAAAGTGATGCACTTTTGTGGGGAATAGTTTTATATGACCAATTACGCGGTATTGAATAATTAGGTTATTTGTACAGTGGAATCCCGTTAATACGTTTTTCACCGGGCGCGAACAAAAAACGTAAGAGCCGGGAAAACGCAAGAGTGAGGAAAGCCACGAAAATAAGCCGGCGTCTTAGTGGCGTCGTTAAATCACCGCCTATATAAGCTCCATTGTTCCCAACTTGCTTTCTGCCCGTTCCGCTGGATGTAGCGATCTTTTTACATCTTTAATGTGCATATTTAGTGTTGCCAAGAGAAATTACGACGGAAGTCAAGTCATGTTTGTCGTCGTAAAATCACTGCACTACTCGCTCGCCATCACCGTACTCGTGAAGGTCGACAACAAAATCCGGCTTCCTAAAATCACCGTACCACTCGCTCGCCGTTGCGACCGTCTCGCAGCGCGAACACGGGAGTCGTGATACGAAAAATGAACGAAAGCATTGCCCCTTTGACAATAACGAGTGTTTTGTGCAATGTGAGCCTAACGCTTTAAAAAATCGAAAATTGAAGCTTGCCGCTTCTTTCGTTCGGTCGTAAGCACCACGTGGTTTTCAAAAACCTGAAAGACCGCGTTGCTTTCAGCGTCACTATGAGGTGCGACGTATCCGCGAAGGAGGTCCATTGCCGCGATGGATTCTCCAAAGCTTGTAGTGTCTGCCAAGTCCCCAGACACTACAAACTTTTGAGAAACTGGCGCAAGTGATAAGGGTGGTGAGAAAGCGCCGAGAGTAGCAAGGAAGGAGCAGAACGACGCGCCAAGACCAACCTTAACGCTACCACAGCGGCCTCTCCTGGTCGGCGGCAACACCTGCCCGCGCCGCGGCACTGGGGGGCCGCGCTCTTTGCCAACTTACCTAATCGAAAAACGCTGCACGGCACCATTACAACAGTGCGGCAGCGCTAACATCACGCACTTCCGGCGTTCCGAAGTGAAACTTCTGTTAGCTCAGTGCTGATGGTGATAGCACTTTTGACGGATGGCCAACTAGTGACGGCCTCTCCAACTCGCTTGCGGCTTCTTGTAAACAGTTCAGTAAGAAAGTCTGGCCAACTATCATCAAAAGCCAAATGCGGTGCCCAAGCGGCTTCAGAGTGTCAAGTTGCGACGCATCATACGGGAACGGGCACACAGTTGCGATATTACAGCGGGATTCGCAATACATTAGATGGTATGGGAGCTACGCCGGGACCGATGACAAACAACGTAACAGCCAGGAAAACGCAACAGTGAAGAACGTAACAGTGGGGTTGTACTGTCTGTTGTTTTTCTGGCAGTAATCATGTTTTTTACGGTCTTTATATTTTCTTTGCAAGAAAACGACAAGCAAGTTCTGGAAATAGAAAAAGCATACCATTCAATCTAATATTGGCTATGAGCAATGCTTCGCAAAGCTCTTGCGTCAGTACACTTAACTTATATGGCTGTGATATGGACTTGACAGATGTATTGACCGTCTCTATTTGAGAACCTAAATGTTCAGTATGGTTAGTTGAAATTTGCTTGCGTGTTTATATCATCGGCTTTCAGATTTCTTGCATGGCGTAGGCACTCTATTACATTAAAACCATTCTTTTAATAAGCCAGCAGGTGTGCCCAAACCAGCAATAACTGCGTGTGCCCAAACCACCAATAACTGCCCAAACCACCAATAACTGCGCAGTTTTGGGCACACGCAGTTATTGGTGGTTTGGGCACACCTGCTGGGTCATTAAAAGAATGTGGTTTTCTGTGATTGTGAGTATTGGTCTGAATTAAAATGTTGTGCTTGACTTTCCACTTGTCCAGCATATTTGTACTAGTTATGGCCGCTCAAAAGCGTTCAAAAATGTCACTAGCGTCTGTTTGACACCAGTACTTCATTTTTTTCAGAACAACAAACCTTACTTCAAAACTACAAGGAAGGCATAAAAACCTGAGCTACTCGACTTTTTCAACATAAAAATTGTATTCTTGCAAAAGTGCCTGGCGGGTAGTTTTTTTCTTCCGCAGATTACTTCGTTTTTTCACGTAGAACACGGTCTTCTCTGTCTTAGTTCCAAGGATAATATATTTTTGTGTTCGGAATCTCGAGCATCCCTACACCTAACCATGTCCTCGTGCAAAGCACTGGTGTCATTCTGGCGTACAATACCCTGCGGTGCGAGTGGCCATCATATCCTTCTCAAGATTACAATCGATATTCGCAAACAGAAGAGGGAAGAGAGTATAAGCGGTGAAGCCTTTTATTTTGGGCATGGATCTGGTTTCTTGAAGGAGAATCATAACATGCAGAATTTGCGATACTCGACTGGAAAGAAAAGCAGCCGATGGATTGAAAATACGGCAGTTTCATTGTAAAACGTAAAGGTACTGCTTCATTGTTCAAGTGCCGTAAGTAGAGTAATCTTTCTGGGCGTTTGATCGCATTATCTTGGCAGACCGGGAAGGGTTTGGAGGTGTAGGGCGCTATGTCGGGCGAGAGGAAGGAGCCTCAGGCAGGACGACCGTTCGACGCAAGGCAAAACCAGATTATATTTGGTGAGCACCGGCGAGACCCCCGTGTCCTCGTCCAGTTTCCATCGAGCGGCCGTGCCTTGTCCACCCGCGCGGCCACGCAGCCTGTGACCATGTCGATCGGGCTGCTGCGCGAGGAGCGGCGCTCGATCCAGCGATGTCACTGGAGCTGGTGCTACAGGGCTCCCCCCCAAGAGAGGAGCGAGAGTGACGATCGGAAAAGTATGCGAGGTTCCAGTGGACACGCCGGGGTGGTCTTGTTGTAGGGGGCATAGCAGGTTCGAACGAAGTGACTTCGGATCGAGGCTCGAGGTACGCGGGCTTTAGTCGTTCAATGGCCACGGTGTCTTGGGTGCCATTGATATCCACGGCAAAAGTGGTCTAGTGGCGTTGAACGACCGGATAGGGGCCAAGGTAATGAGGCCGCAATGGTCCTCGGACGGGTCCGTAGCGTACGAACACATGCGTGGCAGTTTTGAGGTCAGGGTGCATGTAAGTCGTCGGGTACTTTGCAAGGCGTGTGGGTTGAGGCCGAAGATGCCGAAAAACCTCTCGTAGGTTATCGACGTAGTCACTTGCGGGGACAGGTTGCGAAGACTCGTCGAACAAGTCCGCTGGCAAACGCAGAGGTGTACCGTAGACGAGCTCAGCCGACGTGCACGAGAGGTCCACTTTGTACGCGCTCCGGATACCGAGCAGCGTCAGTGGTAGCCGTTGGACCCACTAGGTTGGGCATCCGTGCGCTGTGAGTGAAGACTTGAGGTGTCGGTGGAAACACTCGACGAGGCCGTTTGACTGCGGGTAGTACGCAGCTGTTCGGGGACGAGTCGTGCCGAGAAGGTGAAGTAGTTCTGTGAACAGAGACGACTCGAACTGCCAACCGCGATCCGTAACTACAGGGGAAGGGCATCCGAAGCGCGACACCCAGGTAGAAACAAAGGCTGAAGCTACTGTGGAGGCCGTGATGTCGGGAAGAGGGCAGGCTTCGGGCCAACGTGTGAAGCGCTCAACACAGGTGAGTCATGTACCGGTAACATTGGCACGGAGGCAGGGGGCCAACGAGGTCAATATGAACAACTGAAAAACGTTCATCGGGCCTGAGGAATGGCTTGGCAGGGGGAACGGAATGGCGTTGAACTTTTGAACGCTGGCACGGCGTGCAGGCTCGTACCCAGTCTCGAATGTCAGCGTTCATACGGGGCCAAACGTAGCGGGACGCAATGAGTTTTTTGAGATGCCCGAATGCCCGTGTTGGGCCATGTTGTGGGTGGCGTCAAACAGGCGGTAACGATGTGAGGCAGGCAGGAAGGGTCGGGGAACACCTGTGGACGTGTCGCAGACGATGATCACACCACGAAACGGTACGTCTTCAAGCTTGAGTGCTGTAGGTGCTCCACGCAGACGGGACAGACGGGAGAGCTCGTTATCGTTGGCTTGCGTCGTAGCCTGTTCGTGTACGTCAAGCGGGTCGGTAAGTGCGTCCTGCGTTCCTGTGAATAGGCAATTTACATCGCCATGCGACTCAGTGGTCTGCAGGGGAATTGGGCCACAAACACTGACGTGCTGGATGTCTGACGTGAACTCCGAGAGGTATGCTAGTTGAACGCACCTCTCGTTGAGAGTAGGGGTGGTCAGGGGCGGTTCAAGGCGAACGTGAGCGTCTTGTGATCGGTGAAGATCGTGAACGTGCGTCCTTCGAGGTGATGTTTGAAGTGACAAACAGCGAGGGTACATGGCGAGCAGTTCGTCCGGCCGAAAACACTATATCGTGTCTGAGCCGGAGTTATGCGCTTGGATGAAAAGGCAAGCGGTGCCCAGGCCCTTTAACTCGCTGCTGAAGGACAAGCTTCCGACGGCAGAACTTGACGCGTTGTCATGAGTGCCACGGAAAGCTCGGATTTGGATGAGCCAGCAGTGCAGCGTCGGCGAGAGCGCGTTTGATGTCCCGAAATGCACTGTCAGCTGTAGCGTTCCAATCAAGTGAAGTGGATGAGCGTTTGGTGGAAAGCAGCCTGTCGAGAGGTTCGAGCAGCGTGGCAGAGTTCCTAATAAAGCGGCGGTAGAAATTTACCAGTCCCAGGAACTGGCGGAGCGTTGTCACCGACACTGGCTTGGGAAAGTCGATGATTGGCTGAACCTTGGCGGGGAGTGGACATATGCCAGTGGCGTCCAAACGATGACCAAGGAAATCCAGAGCAGTGGCACCACACTCGCTCTTGGAGACGTTGATGACGATGCTTTGAGCAGCGAGACGCTCGAGGAGAAGGCGATCATCGACTTGGTTGTGGGTGACACCATCCTTCCCATCGGTGTTCTGGTAACGGAAGGTTCCGCTCAATGCTGCCACCCACGTCAATTCAAATTTCCCATCTCCGCAGTGCTCGCGCGCTTGCTGCCTGAAACTGCGCTAGCAGGAGTTCTGCTCCTTTTGTGCTTGATTTTCCTCCAGCACGTGCCGGGGTTCTACCTCCGCTTTTTCCCCGCCTATATCGCAAAAACCAACGCAGCGAGCGTTCCTAACTAAATGAACGCGCGTGCTGCCGGTTAATTACATATATTTTGCCTCCAATGTACCTGCAGTTTTTTTGCTCTAAACAACAGGGAGATGTATGACAAGCGCCAGCGGTTCGCGAGTTTCGAACGGTTCTTAGTACTTAAACTGCTTGGTTTTCGAAGCCTCTGGGTAACGGCACGACGACTGAACGCCGGTCTCTACTTGGACCAGTTATCTCGTTGCGACGCCTGATTCTAACAGTCGCTTGATATCGAGCGTTACAGCGACCTACGACGACAAGGCGAGCCCCAAAAGTGCTCTGAACTTTACATAGCGGCGCACACGGCATGGAAGAACAGCACGAGCAGCTTCAGCAACAAGTAGCAAAATCAGCCCCCGTAAAACAAAGAAAGCCCAACAGTTTAAAAATTCGCAAGAAAAGCCAACCCCTTAGCGGCTTGTGTGATGGCGCAACTGTGCTAACATCTGGTGAAGTTAAGATATTTAGTTTTAAACAGTGGAAGTGTCGATCATTCGTGGAAAATAATTGGCCGATCTCAATTTATAAGTGGGAACGTGTGAGGAAAAATATGTCACGTAACAAGGAACGTTCAACGTCTCAATCCCCTGGAGGACACGTATCAATCGCACAGCCAGTTCTTGATGTGGGCAGTCTGAAATATAAGGGCGGTAGCTGTGTAAACACAAGCCGTAGACACATCTATGAAGGACAGCCTTCCAAGGTAGACGTTGAAGTCTCCGGGGAAAATATAAGGTGTGATCCCTTCGTCGCTGTAGATTGGTAAGCACTTCATTATTCACGGGATGGTGGACAAGAATCAGCCGCCTTCATTGATTGATTAGAGGGTTTAACGCATTGATGCTGGACTAATGACCAGCATCAACGCAAACAGAAGTCTATGTTCCACGCTTTCCAGCGACTGGGCCGACTGCGAGTTCAGTCGCCAGCCCGGGCGCTACTGGGCCCGGCCAGCTGCAGCGAGCCAAAAAGCGGACGATGCGCGGAGGTGGTGCAGTCTTGTGACGTAAGAAGCCGGGCGGCGCACGAGGCCAGACCACAGCAGCAGCATCGGGCTAAATTCGGGCGGTGATGCTAATAAAGCTTCTCTCTAAACACAAAAGATACCGCGAAAAAAAATTCTATTTTTCGCCCATTATAGACAAACGGGAAATAAGATCCGCGATACGTCGTCAGTCGGAGTTATTCGCAGCATATCTGGCTACAAAAATGCTTAAAATGAAGTTTTAAAACAACGAAGGTCAGCTTATTCCCGTGCCCTCCTGCGAATAAGCGAACAAATGAAAAACCAAAAACACCAAAGATTTCACTTTACAAACGTGGGGTTTGCGATACTAAAGTTAAACATCAGAATATTCATTCATATACAGAGAACGCTCTTAATTTCTGAGTCTCCAGGCTGATATCTCAAAGCCTGTTGCAGCGCTCCAGCCGAACGCGCGACAAGTGCGCAGTAAATACTTTGTCTGCACGAAACTCGTGAAGTTGTAACAGATGGCAAGGTGATTCACATCGCGTGGATAACTCAGCTTAAATCCCTGTATGTTCCGTAGCTTTTCTATTTAAAGACCACGCTCTTCTGTGGCTCTCTAATTGCGACAATTCCGTTATGTCTCTCTGTATGTTTCTCGGTCCAGTCAGTCAGTCAGTCATTCAGTCACTCGATTCAACCGCTCGGAGGAGAAACTCAGTGAAAGCATTGTCGCACATAAAATTTATGCCCGGAAGTCGTTCCAAGCTACCAAATCTGCCGCCAAGGCTGCAAAACATATCCACATTACTGTGTGAAAAGGAAACCTGAGTCGTATTACAGGCAAAATATGAATGTGAAATCCGATAGTACAAGCCTTCATTTAAATTGAAATACCCGTGAGAGTGGCTTTAGCTACACCGGATAAAAAATTCCCTCGTCACTTCCCCGCGTGGAGCGTGTGTTAAGTGAGTGCGATGCACATGTTGTTGATTGCGCGATTACGGGGATATCGTGATCTTGAGTGGAGAGGAGGCGCCCAACACCCAATCCACTGAGTCGGAGCGAGGAGGAGGAGAGTAGCGGCCCGCCGTTACGGCGGGGCTACACGAGCGCCCTCACGCGTCGGAATGCGGAGCGCCCGCTACGCGAGCGAGAGCTCTCCCGGCCCCGAAGTGGAGAGGAGGCGCCCCAACACCCGCAGTCACTGAGCGGAGAGAGGAGGAGGAGAGTAGCGCGCGCCCCATCTCCCCCCGTTGCTAGGGAAGACGAGGAAGGACGACGAGGAGCAGCGCGCACCCCGCAGCTGTTGCTATGCGGACGACGGCGGCGGAGCATTCAGGGCTCGCTTAAGAAAGTGCATTCGCACTTAAAACAAACGTGTTAAAAACGGTTTCGAAGACAGGCAAGGTAAAAACAAGCACTGTAGAAGAGAGGATGCGAGCTCGAGCTGCTCGATGCACACGAGATACACAAAGGTCGCACGAAGATAAGTTGTGAGCACCCCGAACGTGTCAAAATTTAATTCTGAACCCCAATTGTATTCATTATGGGAGGAGTCACAGGGCAAGGAGAAAGGAGCAGAGAAGGTGTTACTTCAAAAAGGGAAGTAGAACAGTGTCGTCTCTCTGACAGGCATGTGCCGGGACGCAAGCAGACGCAAGCCGCGCCATCCCAGCTTATTACAGCAACGCTGTATACCTCAATTCTCGAACAGTTTCATCGCCATGGGCAAAGACGATCTCCGTGGGCAAAAACGCCAAGGCGCCAAAGCCTAAGACGCAGAGCGTATGCGTCAGACTAATCAGTCTTACAACATGGAGCTGACAATTCGTTTAAGCAAACCACAAAACAAGCGTAGGAAACCGCATTATGGATGATAAGGCGCCCGTGAACAATCAACAATCAGCATGCTTGTGGATCGGGATTGCCAACATATATTCTTACTGAGAATGAGGGTAGTATGAGACTGCTCATATCGACCCTGAATTTTTTCCCCAGTATGGCATCTTTGTATAGAAGTGAACGAGCCCCAAAAAAGCTCTGCGTTTACAGTCAAACCAGATTTACAAGTGGGTATTCGTAATGTCGGCTTTCCTGCATTGATTTTCTGTGTAGTAGTCAAACGTATATCTTTCAAGTATTTTAACTCAATAAAAGGTATCTACACAAGGTTTGTGTGTAACTCTAAAGCTTAGCCGTGCAAGTTTGCGTGTCCTCACACCATTGTTCATACAGAAAAAAGACGTGCTGTCCGACTTAACTACGTCCACGGCTCTACTACGTCCCTAAGTACGCCCAAATATACAGCAATATATACGCGGGACTGGAAGCATAAAAAAGAAGAAACGAGAGGGAACATTCTTCCGCGCGCTGTCGCGAGCAGCGCAAAAAACAGCGAAACCAATACGAAGTGGCCCCGAAAACTGCGTTCAGCTGGTGTCAAGCGCACAAATCGGATCAGTTATGCCCTGTAGGCCGAAAAGAAAGTGGAACAACGACCAATCGATTACGAATGCTATCTGCTCTGTAGACCATTCCCTGATAAAAAGTTTCAGACAAATGTTTTCTTTATACGTTTACAGCATATTGAAGCCTGAGCCCTATACCGCTGGTGTAATGATCATTCCAGGCCAACCTACGTGCTCAATCTGAGTCACTTGTGGGAGTCACGAGAAAAATGTCCCGAATACGACGTCGAGTTCGCCGGCTGGCGGAGGACATTCGCGAGGAAAATTATCCTGATTTCCTCCATTGTGGTGGCGTTGCTGATAGTTGTCCCCATGTGATTCGTCCATAGAGCGAGCTTCGTAAGTACATTTCGCACAATACCGTTCTTAAGCTCGAGCTTTAGACTTATCTTGATATCGAGTGCATGTCACCTTTGGGAGTGCAAAATAGACAAGTGACAAGTGGAGCACATGTTTCGAAAGGACAAAAACTTCTGCTTTCAGACGTTGCCTAAGTGTATCTATGTTTGCGGGGTCATACGCTCTCCTCCGCCGCTATGTCTCGTTAGGTGTGGCATCATGATCACTCCTCCCCGTTAAGCTGCCCAATTGAATGTGGAGCGAAGTGGCCTTAAGTCAAGAAATTCCTTCTCGCTCGTATTCAGAATACTGTAACGGCGATCGCCATCATCATAAGCACATATGTGCTCACTGCAAGACCTCTCCCAAACGTCTTTATTATTGTTCATAATGTGCTAGCCGAGTCACTCTTTCCCATCAACTTTCTTATTTCTTCCCTTCAGAAAGTCCTTGGCCGACCTCTACTGCATTCACGTCTGTTGGCGATGGGATTATAACTCCTCTATCCTCCGTGAACTTACAAGGGAGATGGTTGCTGAACACCCTGTATGCAACTCCAGTGTTTTCTTAGGGCCTCCGTTGACACATAAGCCTGAATGCGTCTGTAGTTGCAAGGATTGAATCCGTCATAAGTCCGCATCAAAGATAATAAATGCAATGTTTAGTTTCGTCCGTGATTCGTCCACGTTAAACCACCACCGACGTCTTCATCCTTCTCACCCACCGTTTTCTCGTATGCGAAATTGAGCCATAACTACTAATAAATGTCATTCGTTCGGTCCGTTGGTCGGGTAAAAGTGATGACGGTGCTGATGCACCTGTGGATAATACTATCTGTATGTGTGGATATACGTATCTGTATGGATATACATGTGCGGTCTGAGATACTTCTGCGTCGAGCAGGGCAAATATCGCATATTCTGAGATAAAAGTAACAGTGTGAGTTCCTCGCGCCTGGGAAGCGAAGGATAGATTGAAAAGTAGGGCCGCTGTGCGCGTTTCTAAACCTGATGGCTTCCAGTTACGTGTAAATGAGGGATTTTCTCTTAGAAATGTGCTCATATTCGAAGTACTGTCCTAATTTGGAGCTACCCAATTCCTCCCAGTCTCAGTTTCTGTCCTGTCACTGTGAGAGCATTGAGTACAACTGTGCTATGGCGATTCTTTTTCCATGACTAGTATTACTTTATATACACATATATATTACAACGGGGCATTCAATAAATTCCCTGCAAAGATGACGCTACATGATCTCGGCTACACAGGAATCATCATCAAGAAGGGAAATGAGGAGTACGCTGAAGGTGACGAGCGTGGCGTTCGTTCCGTGTCTTGCGCGGTGCTTTCTTCCAGCGTGTCTTTTGTAATAAGTATTTCTGAGATCAACAGCGGGAAAGAACGGGACAACAGAGGAGTAGACTAACGCATCGCTGACTGACAACTGAAGTTTTATTATCGCTGGACAGCAATAAATAGAAAAAAGGAGGGTGACACATGACGCTAGACTTAACAAAACCTTTTTGACTAACAAAACACAAAAACCAAATGCCACCCAATCTAAACACAGTAATCTGCACAGCTAAATCAGACCAGCACAAACAGTCCACCACATATCGAAGGCTTCTCCACCCATGGATTCTGCTAGCTATCTCAATAACTGATTTCGTGTCCGTAAGGGCGATGGATGGTGTGCTGACACAATCTTGCTCCCGCTTATGAATTTCCCATGCCTCTCGTATCTCTCGCCTCATTCTGCCAGCACGTGGCACTGCTGAAATGCAGGCAGGCAAGAAGGCGGGTGTGCGCACTTTGCCACATGCGCGGCAAGCGTGCTCCCCGAGGAGTTGCGTACATCGCACGCGTGCTCTCATAGGCGATCGTTGAGGCAGCGCCTGTCTGCCCCACGTACGAGCGTCCACACGACAGTTGTATTTCGTACAACACCTCTTCCTCACAGTGGACAGCCGGCTTTGTGTGCCTCTTTTTACACTTGTTTTCCGCTGGGCCTTCCCAGTTCACCTTTCGACACATGCTGCTTAATTTGTTGTGGTGCCGAAAACACAAGGTCTACACCCGCCCGCCCTACTATTTTCTTCAGCCGGTGGCTTACGCCATAGATGTAGGGAATGACCGCTACCTTTTTCTTCTCTGATGGAGGCTCCCGTTCGAGTTGTGGCTTTCTCAGGTCTTTTAGCAGCTTGTGGCCGATGCTACGGAGAAGCGATTCAGGAAAGCCAGCCATACGCAGACGGCGTAGTTTGAGCGTCAAGGCTGCCCTGCACGCGATGATGGCAAGACCTCAACAATGAGTTCTTCAAAGCAGACGTAGCCACTCCTCTCTTGACAAGCTTGGAATGTGCGGAGGTGAAAGGCATGGAGCCTTTTTGGGAGTGCGGGGCGTAGCTCCAACAGAGGTGTTCAGCGCTCAAGTACAATCTTAGATCTAAGAACTGGAGTTCGTTATTTGCGGGTATTTCTTTAGTTAGCACACAGTCGCTTAAGGTTTCGGCGAAGGTCCCCAAAAGCAGTACCCTACACTGACCTCACGCATTACACCAGACAACACCTTCGCAAAACATGGCAAGCACTCTGAAATGAACCCACAGAGGACAACCTACACATAATAAAGCCGATCTTGGGACCATACACAACTGATTCACACAACAGACACACTGAAATTGACTTAGCAAGATTATGGTTAGCCCACACCCATGCAGCACACTCCCACCTGCTCACTGGATCACCAAGACCCATGTGCAGCGGGTGCTGGAGAGGTCCTATCCATAATCCATACACTCATACAATGCAAGGCACTAGAAACAATGCGACACACACACTTTTCACAACTATATAGACAACACATTCCCCTACAACCATCGTAGTTTTTAGGGCACGACCCCATAATTACCCGCAAGCGTACTCTCATGTTTCTTAGCGATGTCAAGTTTTTACACCTCATCCCTTACCATGAATGTTGAAACCGTGGATTTTTACACCAGTCATACTCATTCTATTTTATGTCATTTCACGTATATTTTTAGTTGCCCTTAGTCGGCCTTGCGCCACAAAAACTCAATTGTCATCATCATCATCGAGATTACGCTCTGCCTTAGATAAATATTTCGCATATTTATGAAAGGTTCATTGTAATGAGGTTATGAGGACGATATACTAGCCGTTCCATGTACTTCCGTCTAACGTTTCTGCCGAAGCTGCCTAGCCTGATACCCTTTAAATGCTACTTACCCTTTAAACAAATGACGTGATATCTTCGGAAGCTTCCGGTTTTCATATGAGAAAAACCAAGTTGAATTCCTTTACTTTCCTTTCAAGATGCCATTCGCGAATGCCTCACGTGGCTATATGCCCTCCAAGCAGAAATACAGCGCCTCTATGTAGAATACCCATGAAAAGGCTAATATCCAATCCAATAGACTCACCGTGCTAGCAAACTGTAATACGAACATCATTGGCATCGAGTAGAGTACACAGTCGATTTACTGCTGAGAATAACTTCGGCAGAACTATCAAACTGCACGAAAATTTATGGTTTACACTGACTGTGAACACGATTTCTTTAACACTGTGAAAAACCGCAGGCTTGTTTCTAGTAGCTACTGCAAAAAAATTGGCGCAGCCTGCACTAGTGTTGCAAGGCTGGAGAAACAGCAGATCTGGGGGCCCCCCTTCCTTCGTCGGAGACCCGGCTGGTTCACCTTACATTTAATTCCGAACTTGCAACTGAAAGTTCTCTATGACTGGCAAGCCCGGGATCGTTTTCGTCCGCAGGCTTTCACATCTATCCCAATGTGGAACCGCATTAGCCCGCGCTAGATCCTGCGTCCCAATACAAAGCCAACGACAGCGCTATGAACCCAAAGGAAATTCCGTGCGCCAGGAATGTGATGATCGCTCAATCGGAGAGACGCCATTTTCAGAACTCCAGGTACCCAGGTTAGATTCCGACCAAGAGAAGTGTTTTTTTCTTCTTTCCAATTAGCTGCACTTGCTATTGTTCCCCGCTTCTGCTAACGCCGTACCCTCGGGACTTTGGGCTGGCCCAGTTGTTTGGGAGCCCGTTTTACGGCGCCAAAGGCCCCCCCCCCCGGGTTAGATTCCCGAGACCTCCTTAACCACATTTGTATTCGCGAGTTCCATATCTTTTGGTTAGGCGGACGGACAAAGCCCGCCTAAACAGCTGTGCTGGCATCATAACCATGTTGATGTGTCCAGCCGATAGTGTATTAAAACCGCTTTGTCTTTAGGGGTTTTCAGACCAAAGCTGCGCGCCGAAAAAAACTTGCAACGCGTACATGCTGAGAATAGTTTTCGAAAGTTCTTTGTAAGTGCTCCCGTTTGTTGAATTGCACTGGTTATAAAAAAAGACGGACTAAAAACAGGACCCATACACTTCACGTAGAAACTGCGCTGTTTTTACGTAAAGTGTATGTGCCCTTTTTTACAGTCTTGTGTTATGACCAGCGAAGTCCAACAAACAATGTTGAACCAAGTAGCCCGCCACAAAGCGTTACCAAAGCAATGCCAGGGTAAAATATTACTGCGCCGCAAGAATTGCTTGTTTTTATGAATAATTACTGCGCGTAATACCAGCCTTTAGGACCCGTCTGAATTTACGGGCGAGGTACTTCAAAGATTGATTGATTGATTGATGAATTGATTGTGGTGTCCCCTTTGTAACGGGTAATGACGGGTCCTCTTACCAAAAAACTAATATATCTATATTTTTATAGTCTTCGTTTAAAACTAGCGCCGCTCTTAAAGTAGGGACAACATACTTTTTTTTTCTCTTACAGGTGGTAGCTGTCCTAGGCAATATTCCTCTTTCGGCTTTAAAGAGTTTAATCAAGCGTAGCGCTCTGTTCGGTCTGATGAATCTGTATTAACGCCGATGCTGATAAAATACGTTTGACCGACCATCTCAGTCTTGACATCCCAACACTTACACAGCTTGAGTAATAAGAGTGAACTTCGCGCCTCTACGAGGGCTAAGCAAACAATGTGTAGTTTACAGGCATTTGGAGGGGGAGGCGAGTGGAACATTCACGCCTGCATTCGTTATCAACCTGTTAGGGCAGGAAAAATGGTAGCAGGCCGCATTGGTTGACGAGCCTAATTATGTCGCACTGCATTCTCCTTAAAACCTGCACTAAAACTTGAAAAATGTGCAGATTCTTGCTACCACGAATGAAAAAAAATAATTTTGTAACCGTCTATTGACGACATGCAGGACACGAATCAAAATGTGGAGGACACTGTATATTCCGAGGAGACGTCTCTGGATGAACACCGCGCGTCATCAAAGCCACCACATGTTTCGTGGATGTCGGCTCCAACGTCGCCTCACCGCTTCCGTCGTAGTTTTTGAATGAAACGGTGGTGGTGCCCAATTTCGACCGTCTACAGCAGCTACCCACAGCAGCTTTCCCGACTTTGGCAGCACAGATCTGCAACAACAACTGCCAAAAGCAGGAGGTTCGACAAAGGCGTTCTCGTCAGGAAAGCCATCAGCCTCCGAATGTAGCATTGCCGTACGTCTGATATGGCTCACGATGACACTTTGCAGTACCGTGCAGTACCACCATATCAAGCTCAATAAAACATATCTGAAATAAATCTGTGATCTCGTGAACGTTTAGGTAACTCAATTTCAGGCGCTAAACAAGTTTCGTCGAAGGAGCTCAAGGTGGGACCGTGCAAAGCATTCGTTGTTGAAGAGAATACTCCACGTACCAAGTATGTTCACTGTACCGAGAAACAAAAAAAAAAATTGTCCAAACCTGCAAGATATAAATCAACGAACTATGTTGTGGAAACTCGTAATTGTTTTTGTATCTTGTCGGGGGAATCCGTATAGGGACCAGTCACTGCTCAGTGGGCGCGACGAATAAGTACACCCAGCGCCGCCCCGCGGAAGCTTGAGTAAACTCCGCGTCGGTGAAAGCCAGACGAACGCCGCGCGTTCATATGTTCGACACATCCTCATTGTCTGTTTGTGCGATTATGCAATTGTTTTTAAAAGGTGTCTCGTGCTCGAAAACTGTTTCGGCAAATAGTTTCCCCATGTCTCAAGTGCTTCTGTGAGGTTTCCGGACAATTACGGAGCTCTACTACTAGTTTCGGCCTCGCGTGCGCGAGAAGTGATAGAAATTGTACGTTGCTGGGCACGCGTACGCCGTGAAAGAAATTGAAGGGACAGACATCGTTGCGAAGTCCCATTCTCAGCAAGGGAAGCGTATCTACAGCGCTTCTCTCCAGGTCAGTACCAATTTTTTCGTTTATCACGGCCTAATGAAGTGACTCCAGCGTAAACAACGGCGCGCCACGACAGGGGCGTGTTTGTGTTGTTTTCTCTGTTCGCGCAACCACACAACCGTTACTTTTCTGTGGCCCTTCTTCAGCTCGGTTGGTGTTGTCACTGATTAACAGCGCACTCTAAACGTTATTAGCTGATGAGAAAGTAACCAAAACCAAGTTCTACCCAGTGTTAAATGTGATGATACAGCGGATCCAGCTGCGGGTTCTTTACGAAGATTACGTTTAGTTTCGGCTTCTTAATTCTGAGTAATGTTAGACTTGTCTTAGCGGCTAATTGTGTTACAGTTTGTCCTGGACGTTCAGAATTCTCCATGAAAGTATTTCCTTCTCGTCACCATTCTCTGGGTTAAAAATAATAACCTCAACGTTCAGAGTACGCAAAACGCATTAAAGGAGTCAAATAACGCGTGTGAATGCCACCTTGCTTTTGATATCTTGCCACGCTCTCGCTTGGAATGCGTGGCCGAACTCTGTTCTACACTTCGGGGGACGAAGTAGGGCCGTAGGTGGGGTACGTCTTGACATTGCTTTTGGCACCAACCGCGAAGTGCTGTGAGCATATTCTTGTGCCACTTTTGGCGTCAAATTGGTGCCGTGAATGTCGCCGAAAAAACGTTACTGCTGATAAAACAATAGTGGTGGAAACCTTAATACATTGTGTTATGCAAAAACTACGGCAGGCGATTCACAAATATCGCAGTCTGCGATGTGCACAAAACACTGAAAGCAAACGTTTCAATTTTACGGCCCTTCGCCTGTGCGTTGCACATAAACGGTAATCGTACTCATAATTTTACTCCTTCCACTGACAAAAAATATCACGGCTTTCTTACTTACTTCACTATTCGTACTACAGAAATCCATTTCTTGCGGCGCTCCTTCTCCCATGGCTTCCCGGGAAACCTGTACAGAACGATGCCAGGTTGCCCTTCGCGATTGTGGCAGTCCTTCACGCAGCAGTAGCGGCGCTACCACAATTTTTTTTGTGTAGCATTTTGATCCTTCCGGACCGTAACTGCCCATTAAAACTGTTTAAAAAAAACCTATTTCAGACAGCGTGGAACCGCCAGCAGCGCGCGTGTTTTCACGAGCGCTAAAGGGCCGGTCGCGACATCCACCGACCCAAAGTTACTGTGCGGCAGTGAAAGGCGGCGCTGCAGTCCCGGGCAAACTTCAGTGTACGGTGCCTATAATCTACCCTGTATAATGTTACATTTAATTTCGTCAACAGCATACTCAGTTCCGTGGGAAGGCAGCAGCCAAACTTTAATGCACAGTATTTTTAATGAACAAACGAAAACAACGCCCAGATGATATTTGAATATACCTATCACACTCACTTCACACAAGTCACATCACAGGCGTTCGTGTTGATGTAGCGACTTCCACCGATTCTGAGGGCTTGATTCTAAACATAGTAGCGTAACCATGGCGTTCATTCAAACTGCCAGTAGCATAGCGGTTGTTACGAAACTAGTCATTCAGGCTACGAAAGCGTCCAGCCTATTCTGTTTTCTTACACAATATTGGCTCAGAGAACCACCACTTCCCAGGTAGTTCCAGGTAGCGTGAGAGCATGCTTGAAACTGACATAGCCCGTACCCGGGAAAAAGGCTGATGTTTAAGATAAAGGAACGGGTACACCTTCGTGACGTTTTTCTTACGACCAGCATTGAAAGGCACGCTAGCGGTGGAAGCGAAAGCTTGGGCTATGTTTCCTGACTAGAACTGAATCTGAGAGCGCTGACTCAAATATACTGAATTCCACCCAAACCATTCAGAAGGCTTTTAAAATTGATTCCGAAAGAAGCAACTTGTGCTGACACCTTATGTTCAACGAAATGTTATTTGGTAGAAAAAGTAAGCACAATATTTTCTACCCTCGTCCAGAACAAGAAAAAAACGTGGTTGACTTCTGACGTCATCGACAGTGACATTTTCCCCGACTTGCCTAATTTTTTCTTTTGTAGCCAAAGCTACACTACGTTACCTCGGGCGCTCTTCGCGGGGTGACCAGGTTTAATCTTGAGAGCTTGAGGTCAAACCACAGTGTGCCCCCTTCCGAAGAACCCGACATAGAGCAGCGGCCTGATGGCTCAAAGAGACGGGAGGCACGGGAGAGATAGGCGTATTCTGGGATGAAACCAGCGCGACCATAAACAAAGGCAAAGGACGTGGAACACAAGGACAGACGCTGATCTAAAAACTAATGTTTAATATCAAGAAGGGTGAATAAAAACACTAAACACAAACGAATCAAAAGCACTGCACATGTGCAAAACAAGTTTATAAAAGCCACGGGGATACGACAACTAGATAGGCACATGGCTACGGTCAAGGCCCACCCAGATATGCCATCTCTTTGGGATGAAGAGTGACGCTTGCTTGGCTGACACAATTGTCTCTTCTTTCTGCTATGTTGAACGCTTCCATAATTTGGCGGGGCGTCGGTTCACGGCTGCCTGAATAAAATGTCAGTGGCAGAAAAATTAGGTTCACATCACTTAGTACAATGGGAAGAAAGATGGGAGTGTGGGGGCCCTTTAAGGACAATTCATGCTATCTTTAACGCACCTTATACAACTTCCGTTCCACTCCCTTTGGCTTTGTTTAAGTTCGCCCTGGTTTCCTCTACGGCTATGTCTTTTCAACTAGCCTAGCTTGCAACCCTTCTGCGAGATATAGGCGAGGAGGGAACGGACACATGCGTGGAACCCGTGTCGCCACCTGGCGGAGGAATGCGAGGAGGGCGCCGCCGCAGCGATAAGCGCTCGCTACAAACGAAGGTCAGGAGGTCACGTGCGGCGCAGAGTGGTGTGCGGTGCAGGAAGGAGAACATCCAGTGGTGGTCGATCGTACAGCGGCGAGGCTTAAACGCCATCAGGCGAAAAAAGATGATGAATAAGCAGTGTATTTATTGGAAACATGTCTGTAAATATCTGCGGAACCACTCTTTGACAATGGGCCTAGCCAGGGCAGTCAAGCCTTTGATATCGACTAGGGTTAACCAAAGCTAAACGCCAGCAATTTTTTATGTCACAGCCCATTGCTTGGTTATTCCTCTGTCGATAATGCTTACTATTGCGAACAAAGTCCCGACGAAGATGTGAATTCCTGCTTGGAATTGGCACAATCCGTCGTAGCTGCCATGTGTATCTCTGAAGAAGCCTGAAAAATGAAAAGGACAGTGAAAATTCTACTTTATTCATATTAGGGTTCTCTTTGAACATTATCATCCTACATAAATTGTAAGTCCTTTACCTAATTTATACAAATGTGTTCGTCGAGTTGTCCGACGAAATGTTAGGGTGTCTATCCTTTTGCATACCCAGCTTTTTGCTGGAAAGGCCGATGGTTCAGGAACTTAGTAAAACCACTTCAGATATTTCCCATGTAGGAAGAAGACAACTTGATAATGAAGAACTTGAAACACTTTCTAGAACTCCAAATACTTTCTTGTGTAACTTGTTCTTAAAATTTACAGCTGATAGATTTAAAGCTCATTGTTTCCTTGTTTCTATAACCTTGTAGAGCAATGTGTGGAACATGACACACCCACACGTCTGACGTTCTCCGTAATGTAGCCTAGCGAAACTAACTTTCATTACCAAAGGACGGATTTGACTATCCGCCCCAAAAATATTGATACAGCTACGCGCACATTATTACAGGACAACCAAAGTAATGTAAAATCCTGCACACAGAGGGTTCCGGGGCAACAAACCGGCCAACACTGTTGCTTGCGCGATCGTCACTCGAACAGCAGTGAACGCCCTTTAGAGGCAGCAGATCGGCCACAGAATTTTCACACCCTCAACGTATAAGAGATAACAAGCATTTGTTTGTAAGCGATAAAAGAGATAACAAGCATTTGTTACAAACTTAGCAGGTGGGTACTTCCGGCAGACCAGGGCGCGCTCAACGCTGCACAGGCCTAGCTATGGAGACAACTGAAAACCAATAGCTACACGAACCCCGTCGCCAATAGTCACTTCCATCTGGAAATCTTACCAGATAATGCAAACACTTCTGCGAGCACGACGCTTACTTAACGCACATAATTTGGAGAGGCCAGAAAAAACCACAAAACAAGACATTGTACCCTCCCGCAAACATAAAACACATAGGGCCCGGCGAGGCCCTTCTGCACAACTCGATCCCCTACTGCAGCCGCGCACTGTTGAGATGGCTGAAGAAGCTGCCAGTAATCAGCCTCCTGGCTCAGTAACGCGGCAGGAGGATCTCAACCTCTCCACTTCTTGGCGAATAAAGTTATATATTTCGTCGGTCTCTCTCTCTCTCTCTCTCTCTCTCTCTGTGGGTGGACCGGCTGACCAGCTCGGACCTTGCGGCGCATCAAGAAGTCGTCGCTAGAGCCCGGGCAGCCGGCCAGGACCAGGGCATCCCGGACTAAGGTTGCCCCCCACAGGGCTGGTGCCCCTGCCATCTAGCACCAAATTTGCTCGTTTTTATTAAACGTTTATTAAAACGTCTCTCTCTCTGTGTCTCTCTCTCCAGAGAAATCACTTCCGGAAGAACTGTGAGGAGTCGAATAGCTGCACCTGTAATTTTCCGACATACTTTCAAGCATACAGATGCTCTAAACTAACATTGAAATCTTATATTTCAAGAAAACATAAAGCAACGTTGCTAGTTGCTCACCCAACATCGGCAGCGAATATCACTCACCTGTAATAGCCGGATTACAAAGGAGAAGCGGCAGCAGTGATACTCCAGCAAGTCCCCAACAGGCCCCGATACTCTCCACACCGAAGTAGTCCGCGATGATGACAGGCTTCATGCTCATCAGGCACCCAATCATCATCGTGATAAACGCGCACACAGCGATGTATGACGCGAAAGACGTAGTGACCGGCAGGATCAGCATGCCGATGGCGACGAGTACAAAGCTGGCTGCAGCAAGCGTCGGTCTGCGGATGCAGCCGCAGTCACCAATCATGGGCAACACAATGCGTCCAACTAGCTCCGCTGGCGCGCAGTAGGTTACGGACAGGTCAGCGCTGCTTCTCGGAGAACCTTTGTCGAGTGCGTAGTCCACAATAGTTGTGGGGAACACAGCTATGGTGTAGTCAAGCGCCACAATTCCAAGAATGACAACATAGAGTCTGGGGTTACGTAGAAGCCGTCTAATAATCTGAAGCGTTGAAGAACGAACCTCCTCTTGTAGAAACCCACATTTCTTATGAACAGAAATAGAAGTGGTGCCATTGTGGGGGGTATGATTCCAAGGCGCTCCAGGCACTTGATTCGGTTTGGTATATGCTAAAGCCTTCTCGTGCACAACAGCAGTTTCAAGACGTGATGTGGGATGGTAACGATGTATTAAATTTTCTGGCTGATTATATCCCAAACAGCTTGCATCGAGAACTTGGACGATGGCATTCGCTTTCTCGGCGCTCTTGCTGCAAGCGGGAATGTTTTGGAGAGCTCCCTTCTTGGTCGGCGTATCGTGATTCGTCGTGTGACTGTCCCCTTGAGAAATCTTTAATACACGGTCACGCCCACATTTGTTAGGCGTCTGTGGCAAATTCAAAGCACTACCATTGCTGCACACTGTATCACAAATGCTTAAAATAGACGCAGCAGCACTTCTAGCCACGTCTGTTTTTGCAGAACCCACGTCGTGCTTCGTCCTGGTCTTCACGTTTAGCCACGGCGGTTCTTTAAGACGCAGTGTCAGGGCTGTTACGTTCATGGTGAGACCTGCGTAGACGAGAAGTGCACCTCTGAAGCCAAATGCATCTTTGAGCATGGTCAGTACCTTCGGATAAACTAAAGAGCAGATGGTGTAGCCGGAGAACTTGATACCACTCGCAATCCCGCGGTATTTGTCAAAGTACATCATAACAACGATGGTGAGAGTCACGCAAACGATGCCGACGCCAACACCTGCAAACAAAAGCAAAATCAAGTGATCACTGTTTAGTTCTCTTTCTTTTGTGATGAACACATCTATTAAATTGAACCAAAAATATTTCCATCCTTGTTCTTGGGGGAAACAATTCTCGGGGGAAACAATACAATTCTCTTGTCATAGTAGAGAGTTTTTGCATATGAAATAATCTAGCACGAAAGCCGTCGTGTTATACTGAAAAATGCATTCCAGTTATTTTAGTTATGTTTGGTTATGTTCCGCTTTTGTTGATAGCGCAAATATCCATCATGGTACGGTAAATAGAGACATCTTGTCAGCCGGTGACACTACGATTTCGCTGCTAGGAAAATCCTCGGGACTCATATTATCCCATCGGCATTTAGAATCGCCTACGAAACTTGTGACTCACGAGATTTGTAAGTCATGAAGAGATGACTGGTTACACAGAAATAACATTTCACTGACAACGGTGGACATCTGTGCGGGCATTATTAAAAGCAGATAGACGTTGAACAGATTACTGCACTAACGGGTACCTCTCTTCTGCAAACACCTATTTCCAAGCATTGAGAGTTGAAGACTTTGCATGTTCTTTTTCCTTTTCCCTAAAATAGTGCTCTTATTAACAATATTGCCCTGTCTTCACAAGCAGCACAGTGACACGTTAACGTTTGAAATGAGAATTTGGGAGTTGATTGAACGGCACTTTTTCAAAAAGGACCAGTGTTCGGTACATATTTAGAATACTCTCCTTCTCAAAGGTGTTGTACATCCAAAATTATAGTACAAGAAAGGTTTACGGACATGTACAGTCGCTACCGCTACAGTTAAAGTCGCGCCTGTTCCGCTGTGTAACCCAGTGTAAAGGGCCAAGCTAATTGACACAACCGCATTTTCAACACGCGCAGTAAATATGGGAAACATAATCTTGTATCACCAACTGTTTAGTGCTAATGTTTCTTCATATTTATTGCGAGCAGCTTGTTAAAAATATTGCATTATATTATTTTATTTTCTCGCAGCCCAAGCGAAAATAAAGTTCACATTCGATGCTCATTAGAAGTGAAATGAAAATGCACATTTAGTAAAAATTAAAAAGACAAGCTGGCCTCACCGACTGACGGATGAACCATCTTGGTATCACCACGGCCGGACGAACAGTACTAGGAAATTCAAAATTTGAGAGCCCTTAATGTTCGTTGCGTCGAGAATAAATATCGCAGGATTTCTCGATATTTGACGCGAATGAGGTGCGAAAGCGCAATTTCGTGCCTTAAGAGAGACTTTGATGGAAGAGTGAATTGTATAGTTTGAGTAACTACCGTATTTACTCCATTCTAAGCACCGTCTCCTAATTTCGGGGGGGAAAATTTCAAAAAAATATGTTTCATGCGAGTGTAAGCAACCCTTTTTGCTGAGCAACTATCGCAATGGGGATTTCAGACGTTTGGAGGCTGGCCCGAGTTGAAGTTGTGGCCAAGTCATTTATGAAGTTTTCAATTACAAACCACTTTCGCGCCACAGAACACAACTTGCTGGGTGATAGTGAGAGAGAGAGAGTAAACTTTAATGAAATCAAGGAAATGCTTCAGAGTGGCGACATCATTCCAAGATGCCTTCATCTCGGGCCGCGTCGACAGCCCTTTCGATCAAGCGTAGCTGATCTTCGAGGCCGCAGCTGGACAAGTTCTCCTCCCAAAGCTCCGTGGAAAGGTGGATCTTAGGGGGGTCTAAGGTAGACTTGTCGTTGCCACTGACTATGTGTCTTAGAGTCCCAGGCTCTCCACAATAGCGACAAAGTGGAGGAAAGTGTGTCCGGTCAAAGAGGTGAAGTCTGGTTGGATGTGGGAAGATGTTGACCTGCAGGGCACGCAATAATCTTTCCTGATCCCTCGGTAGCGAGCGGTGGCCCAAGCGGCGCAACGGACTCGAATGGTAGTGAAGGTGACTGAGTATCATATGTAAGTTTCACTGTCTGTAGCTATTTTTCTGTGGAATATTCGGCAAATAAAACATTATTCCTCTCGCGCGTCTGGCCGAGATCTTGCCGCAACAAAAAGTGGTGTGAGGGGGGTAGGGTAATTCAGGTTTTAACACAGAAGTGTTTTATGCCGGGGTACACAAACCTTATGAAGTCATATTCATCACAAAAATGACATCACCAGAAAATGTTTCATTGGTGCGGCGCTAGGTTTCGAGCCCACGATCAGTCTGGCCTCAACGGGAGGTGTGAAACTCTCTGCCAACTAAGCCATGAAGTCTTTTTTTATTGCCGTTTTTCAAAAACACACGTCAAGTCAAGGATAGATTGAAAACCGTCTGCCATGCTTTGGCTGACAGAAAAACTGAAAAACATCAAAAGTACACAACCATTTCAAAACTGGTAGCCTTTCGTGGTCAGAATTTTGTAACTTGCGGATCTTACACAGCATGGTTATACTTTGTGCACAGTACTTACCCACAATAGAGCGCTTCAGGATCAGCATGGCGTACTGCCATCGTCGACCTCCAAATGGCATGCATGAAGGCGTAGGGCCATGTTAAGATTCTACGGCAGACTCGCCATCCTGCGTACACACGGCGCAGAATCCGCACTGAGCCATAAAGTAATGCCTGGATAGCTCGTACGAACGCGCATTAAGTCCTTTCCTCCAACTCCTCCATTCAGGTGGTTCTGCCGCCTAGGAGAGGTGAAGCGAAGTAGTGCGTCATGACGCTAATGAGCGCCGATAGTTGGCCCCTCAATAAGGCAGCGTATAGCAGCGGAAGCTGCTATATTCGTCTGCAGCCTATGTTTATCCGTCATCCGCCTATGTGGAACGCCGCTCAGCTTGTGGAACGCCGCCGCCGCATTCCACAAGCTGTGGTCGTCGCAATGCAAACGTCTGGCGTACGCGCCACGGAGCAGGACCAATGCGGTCGGACCTTTGCCGAAGCGACCTGCCATCAGGACGTCCCTCGCCGAGCACACCCCCAAGACTGCTGCCGACCCGCGAATAATGCTCCTTCCGCTGTAGCGGACCGTGACTTCCCCAAACCACTCGCTGACAACCCGTTCGGTTTTGTTCGCACGGTTTGCGAGCGCCTGGGGTTTCAATCAAATTTACGCAATTATCCGGCGCGTGTAATCCAGTGTGTAATGTTGATGCGTCTAACGGTGCGCTACCGACGAAATATATGTAGCGATGTGAAAGTTCATGCACGTGAAACATTCAAATGCTCCTGTGAAGGCACATTTCACTTTGGTGTTTTAAGGATTCCTATGTAAGAAGGATCAACCATAATTTATTCGAATCTAAGCATCCCCAGACTTTGGGCATCGCGATCGTGAAAAAAGGGGTGCTTAGAATCGAGAAAATACAATAGTTATGCAGTAGATGAGCGGCCCCTTGGGTACCATGTATTTGAAAATGAGACAGGAAAAGCGCCCAACCGTTCAAAAAAATTGGGAGCTTTAGCTGTTGCTGTCCGGATGAAGTCAATAACTATATATTTAGTTACCTGAGCGGTACAGAACTGTCATTTGCTGCAAGCAATGAGCGCCACCTACATAGTAATACACGGTTTACGAACAGCTGAAGAAGGCACGATTTTTGACTTCCGTGGCATTAAAGTAAAAACTCTGATTCAACCCGCAACGGTATTGGTTCGTGTCACATTATTATACATGATTTGAAGTCGGGTTATTTTAACAAAAATGTTCTAAATCAACTTTGCATACTGCTGTATCATGCCCAAAGAAAAGAGGTATGAAAACAAACAGACATGGCGGAGACGGAAACGGAAAAAATGGTGCCGGAAAAAATGGTCCCGGAGAAAAATGGTCCCGGAAAAAATGGTCCCGGAAAAAATGGTCCCAGTGACCATCTAGGAAAAATGGTCCCATGCTCCAGTCCGACGTGTCTCTTCTCTCTTCAAGTTAGATCTGAACTTTTTTGCGGCTGTGCTTTTGTGGCGTTTTGCGTTTTTAGTTGAAAGGGAAAAAGGGTGTAGAAAGGGATGGAATGCTTTAATATTCCTACAAGGGGCAGAAATTAACTCTGTGGAGGCTAAAATCCGGATGGCTGGGTGGGGCGATGTATGTACAGATGGATGGATGTGATGGATGGTAGGGCCTGAGCATCGATTTAAAAATTTAGTGCAAGTAATTGGATTAACCCGCACAAACAACTGCGAGGACCTGGACCCGCCGGTTTAGAAGGGTTAAGTCGGGACACAGCTAATCTCAGCGTCTGGAAGGTCATTAAAGCTCTATGCTGCGAGGTTTCATCAGAATCGGTGTAAATTTAAATAGGGATTTACGCGCTGATGCTTCGCCTGGTTTAGCCTTCGTTTCGGCGCAGTGCGGCCCAAACCCAACTCTCGAACGTAAAGACATATCGAAATTAAAATATTAAAGCTAAAGCTTTACGTTAATGTCTGGGACATCCCGTGGACCGAAATGATCGCACCCAGACATCGTGCACCGAAACGTCCGTGAGCTGAAACGTCCGCGCGCTGAAAAGTGCGTGCACCGAAATGTCCGGCAACCAAAATTTAAATGTAAATACAATTAAAATATACAATCTTTAACTCCAAGCAGAATAAATAAAGAAAAAGCATTCAAGAGAAACAATGCAACAAAGAGTGTAAGTAAAAGTTAAGGAAAAAAACATGTAAAAAATTGCAGGGGGTGCTTACAACTCTGAGAATGTGACCCGCCGCGGTGGCTCAGTGGCTAAGGCGTTGCGCTGCTGAGCACGAGGTCGCGGGTTCGATTCCCGGCCGCGGCGGCCGCTTTTCTGATGGAGGCGAAAAGCAAAAACGCCCGTGTGTACGAGATTTCGGCGCACGTTAAAGATCCCCAGGTGGTCAAAATTAATCCGGAGCCCTCCACTACGGCGCGCCTCATCGCCTGCGTTGCGTCGGCGCGTTAAACCCTACAATCAATCAATCAACTCTGAGAATGTGAAGGCGAAATTTTCTGTTGATATGCCTTGAACTTTCGTACAAACTTTACGAAAGTTCGTACGAAAGCCCCTCTCCACGCCTGATTAGCTCCCTGGGCAGCCCCCTCAGACGCTCGTTCCTTTAACTACACATCACCAGGATCCTGTTTTTCGAGTCGGTACCTTCACCTGCCAAGGTTGCGTTGAAGCGGTTAACCCTCCTCACAACGTGCGGGTTCAAAACAGAGATGTGCTGAGATTTATGCATCTCGACTCCAAATGCATGTGGGCGTCGGCCTTTAAGATTCTACGGCAGACTCGCCATCCTGCGTCCGCACGGCGCAGAATCCGCACTGAGCCATAAAGTAATGCCTGGATAGCTCGTACGAACGCGTTAAGTCCTTTCCTCCAACTCCTCCATTCAGGTGGTTCTGCCGCCTAGGAGAGGTGAAGCGAAGTAGTGCGTCATGACGCTAATGAGCGCCGATAGTTGGCGCCTCAATAGGGCAGCGTATAGCGGCGGAAGCTGCTATATTCGTCTGCTGCCTATGCTTATCCGTCATACGCCTATGTGGAACGCCGCACAGCTTGTGGAACGCCAGAGCCGCATTCCACAAGCTGTGGTCGTCGCAATGCAAACGTCTGGCGTACGCGCCACGGAGCAGGACCAATGCGGTCAGACCTTTGCCGAAGCGACCTGCCATCAGGACGTCCCTCGCCGAGCACACCCCCAAGACTGCTGCCGACCCGCGAATAATGCTCCTTTCGCTGTAGCGCACCGTGACTTCCCCAAACTATTCGCTGACAACCCGTTCGGTTTTGTTCGCACGGTTTGCGAGCGCCTGGGGTTTCAATCAAATTTACGCAATTATCCGGCGCGTGTAATCCAGTGTGTAATGTTGATGCGTCTAACGGTGCGCTACCGACGAAATATATGTAGCTATGTGAAAGTTCATGCACGTGAAACATTCAAATGCTCCTGTGAAGGCACATTTCACTTCGGTGTTATAAGGATTGCTATGTAAGAAGGATCAACCATAATTTATTCGAATCTAAGCATCCCCTCACTTTGGGCATCGCGATCGTGCAAAAAGGGGTGCTTAGAATCGAGAAAATACAATAGTTCGATGCAGTAGACGAGCGGCCCCTTGGGTACCATGTATTTGAAAATGAGGCAGGAAAAGGGCCCAACCGTTCAAAAAAATTGGGAGCTTTAGCTGTTGCTGTCCGGATTAAGTCAATAACTATATATTTAGTTACCTGAGCGGTACAGAACTGTCATTTGCTGCAAGCAATGAGCGCCACCTACATAGTAATACACGGTTTACGAACAGCTGAAGAGGGCACGATTTTTGACTTCCGTGGCATTAAGGTAAAAACTCTGATTCAACCCGCGACGGTATTGATTCGTGTCACATTATTATACATAATTTGAAGTCGGGTTATTTAAACAAAAATGTTCTAAATCAACTTTGCATACTGCTGTATCATGCTCAAAGAAAACAGGGATGAAAACAAACAGACATGGCGGAGAGCCTCTACAATAACGGAGGACAACAAAAATGCGCCTTTATTGGATGTCATGGGGTGTCATACCAGTGGGAATAGGGTTGGTTGTACATGTAGGTGCATATTAATAAATACTAGAGGGAGAGCTAGCGCCACAGTCGCGGGCCTTCGTTGGTGCCGCCTTAGCAGC
The DNA here is from genome assembly GCA_013339765.2 of Haemaphysalis longicornis. Classification (NCBI taxonomy): domain Eukaryota; kingdom Metazoa; phylum Arthropoda; class Arachnida; order Ixodida; family Ixodidae; genus Haemaphysalis; species Haemaphysalis longicornis. Next base: position 90,467,321 of record CM023453.1, on the reverse strand, counting down.
AATCGACGTTCCTCGTCTACTTTGCTTGGCTTGGCACACAGCTTCTTTTTGTTCTTGACGCCAAAACGAACAAAGTATGATTGCATTTTTTTCTTGTTCATCTTACATTAAGCTTCTAAATAATCTCTTGAGAAATACATCTTTTTAAACCCAATTTTTATGGTAATTAACCACGGTTAAATAATCTTTAACAATAATTTTGTTGCTTTTTTGCAGCTACAGACAACTTTTCATCCTCTTCATCTGCCATGCCAAGGACAACTGGAACGTGCCTCCCCGATACATGACGGAACGCTCGCTGAAGAGCGGCTCAGCTAGACGGTGTCACCAGGTTTACCTGTACTAAATTAGTATGAAACTTTATGGGTTGCACAAAATTTGGAAAGTAAGGTTGTCAGTCTCCAATCGGACAATCACTATGAAGAAATACACCGCGTCATACCCTTCTCACAAATGTAAGGCAGTCACAAGTGAAAGTATCTAATCCAAGACGTAATTCTTAGGTCTCTTTCCGAGAGTTCTCTTTGTTTCACTTTAAGGAACTGCCATGGGAAGGTGGTTGAAACAAAACAGTTTACGCGGATCTCATAAGCGACTCTGTCGCTTAGCTGGGTAGTTGTGAGTAGAACAAGTAAATACGCTACGCTTAAGAGTAACGAAACTGACGCCCGGCGGCAGCCATTTTGGTGCATGACGCCAAGGTGCCCAGCTTTGATGCACCCTATTCCGGCTGCCATTGACGGGTGGAATTGGTCTATGTCAGCGCGCCAGTGCGATGGGGCAAGGCTCGGTTACGCTAGCGTAGCCTAATTAGTGGGTCTAGGTTGCGCTGGAGCCACTAATTAAGCTACGATTTTTAAGGTTACGCTAGGCCACGATCGTTCTTTCTCAGCGGGAAGCGATGCAGGCGTTTTCCACCTTCGCGCCGGTTGAAACAGCCCAGTACAGAGCAGCACGGCATCGCTACTCTGTCAGGGGGCTTAAACCCCACTCTGAACGTGTCATACAGCCGCACTGCGCTCCGAAAATTACGATTTATCGAAGAGCGCGCGTGCGGCAACACACAGGCACCAAAATGTCAGCGCCCATGGCTCTTCCCGGGGTAAACAAATGTCACGTGACGCGGTTCAAACAATGGCCGCTGTCGGCGGCATACAACAATGAAAGAAAGGAGTGCAGGTACTCTGAAACCTGATCTAGTGCTTCTAGTTGTGACTAATTCGCTCCACTACAGTGTCGGTTCTATGTTGGCAAGGACACATAGCGACTGCGGAGTCCTCTTTCGTTCACATTTGTAGGGAACTGGCACCAGCTTCGACGCGTTCTATGTCCGCCCGTCCTCCAAGCTGAGCGAGCTTTGGCATAGTTGCGTGTCGGTTCTATGTTGGCAAGGACACATAACGACTGCGGACTCCTCTTTCGTTCACATTCGTATGGAAACTGGCACCAGCTAGGACGCGTTCTATGTCCGCCCGTCCTCCAAGCTTAGCGAGCTTGGACATAGTTGCTTGAGGATTCACAGAGGCTTGGACGAGGGTAGCCCTCTATTTCCCGTACCCGGTGGGTTAGGAATTCGCACGTATTCTCCCTCACGGAACTTGGCATGCTTCGCAGCTCGCCTCTCGTCAGTATGCGGGTTCATGGATACCTCTTTTTGCCGAACTCTCTCGCGGAGTTGCCGCATAGCCAAGCTAGACTGTTTGGGGAACTCCTTCAACGGTATCCCCACGATCTCGAGGCGTGTCCTCGGGCGTGTCCTAGGGAAAGTACATTGTCTGCAACAGCAACATCTTCAGAGTTGGGGAACTTGGTCCTGTAACATACGGGGGCACCATCCAATGATGCTGGAGATTGTGCTCAATTTCGGAAGGGCTACCAGGCCAAAGAGCGCCATGACAAGCGCAGTTATTTGGGCTAGTGGTTATTGTCTAAAAGTTTAGGCGGTAACGCAATACAGCTCAGGTGGCTTGCTCCCGTCTCGCCCCCCGCTAGGCTGCCGCTCGCAGCCGCACCCGTCACTGCGGCAGTTGCCGGACCGGCAGTGGCTGAAGCGGCCACCCACACGGATGGGAGCGGAGTCACTCTTGTTACTGGCTCACAGGCCTCGAACACCTTCGAGAGCCAAGGAAAGGGACACGAAGGGAACCGCGCCCTCTCCAATCCTCGCTCCACCACCTGTCCGGCCCGTGGCGCCCACGACGCCCTCGGCAGTGGTGGCTGAAAAGAAGAGCGCCCGAAAGGGTGCTACATCCAGGTCGAGGGAGCCCAGTCTGTCGGGCACACCCAGGACATCTGGAGGTGAGATGGACGTCGGGCCGTACCTGCCTGCATCGCAGCGCAAGGACCGGCCTCCAATGTTCAAGCCAACTGACAGGCCCAAAAAGCCCTTTCCAAGAGTACAAGCCCCGAGAGAAAAAAACATGAATACACACTCACACACAAATTCCAGTAGCTCTTAAATGGTTATAATGGGAAGACAAAATATCATCTAATGGTACTGCAGAAGCCTCCTTAAAAATCTTGATGATGTGCACGAGTTACTGCACGCGAGCCAAACAAGTGTCATGTGCTTACAAGAAACACATTTAAACAGAAAACATAGCAACTTGCTCAACAATTATCTGGTTTTCAGAAAGGACAGGGATGGGTGCCCAACTTCTTCTGGTGGCGTGGCCATAATCGCCCAAGAATCCTCAGCATGCCATCCAGTCACTCTGAGCACTTTCCGTGGGGCTGTTGCTATCCGAACGATAATCTTTAACAGGATGGTAACAATATGCTCCATATATATCCCTCCTGATTATCAGCTAACAAGGTCTGATTTTGAAACACTGGTAAATGAGTTACCTGAACCATAAATACTGTTAGCTGACCTGAATGCACACAACTCACTCTGGGGCTCTTCTCGCGCAGATACGCGAGGTCGCCTCATTGAAAGGCTCTTAACATCATCAGGAGCATCCCTATTTTACAAGAAACAGCCAAAATACCATAACAGCACACAACGCTTACACCTAGACTTAGCTATTGGCTCAGCAGTTATCTTCCCGTCCCTGAAATGGGACGTGGACACCAACCCGTACGGTAGTGACCACTTCCCTACCTGACTATTTTATATAGGCCGAAACAGTTCCCCTTCCTACAAAAAGTTCAATAAAGCAAGAGCTAATTGGAACGCGTTCACAGAAACATCTAAACTACGCCACACATCCGTAACACACCTACACGAGGAGGAGGCATCCCAACTGGTCACGGTACACATTCTTGACGCCGCCGAAAAGTCTATTCCGCAGGTTTCCGGTGCCCCGCGCAACCAAAGGAGGCCCTGGTGGAACCAGGGCTGTAGGCACGCACGAGAGGCACAGAACAAGGCGTGGGGTGTCCTTCGTCGATACTCTACTGCAGATAACCTTATATCTTTCAAACGAGCGAAGGCCCGGGGAAAGCGCGCGCGCCGTGACGCGAAGAGGGAGAATTGGCGTGCCTTCCTCACATCCATAAACTCGTACACTGACACACACAAAGTCTTTACACGGATACGTAAACCCAAAGAGCAACAGACACACAGCCTGCCCCTGGTTAGCACAACAGGGGACACACTCGAAGACCGGGCTAAAACACTCGCACAATGGTTCCGACACGTGTCCAGTTGCGCACATTAGACAAACACTTTCCTGAAACATAAAAACATAAAACCGCCGCCGAAAAGAAGCCATTATGTGATAGCAACAGGTCAGCCACTTCTTATAACTCTGAGTTGTCGCTTCATGAGCTGAGGCTGCTCTGAGCTTATGTAAGCCTTGAGCTCCAGGCGCAGACTACATAACATATACAATGATACAACACCTACACACAGATGCTCTTGTAACAATCCTTCACCTTTACAACAAGATATGGCTCTCGGGGCACATTCCGAGGTCTTGGAGGGAGGTTAAATGATTGCTTTTCTGAAAGAGGGGAAGGACCCAACCTCTCTTGCCAATTATCGCCCTATCGCCCTGACAAGGTGCCTGTGCAAGCTCCTGGAGAAGATGATTAATAGAAGAATTGTGTACTTTCTGGCGTACAACGAACTTCTCGAGAGCTGCTAGGCAGGCTTCAGGGCGGGGCGATCTACATATGATCAACTCGTTGCCTTAGAATCCTACATCAGAGATGCATTTATTCATAAACATTATTGTATGACAGTACTTTTTGATATTGACAAAGCGTATGATACTGCATGGCGCTATGGAATTCTTAGCGACCTTTAGTCTTTGGGTTTGTCATGCAACATGTTAAATACGCTTGCAGGCTACATGTCAGAAAGAACTTTTCGCATGAGAGTTGGCAATACACACTCCCGAGTTCACGTCCAGGAAGACAGTGTGCCTCAAGGGGGTGTTTTGAGCTGCAGGCTGTTTATCATAAAAATGAACTTACTTGGGAAAGGATTACAACCAACCATTTCTTACTGTCTTTATGTAGACGGCGTTCAAATATCCTTCAAATTCTGTAATCTGTCCGTTTGCGAGAGGCAAGTCCAGCTCAATGTCAACAAACTCGCTGACTGGGCAGACTGGAATGGATTTAGGCTTAATCCATAAAAGTGTGCTTGTGTTGTATTTTCAAGGAGGCGCAGAATCCATGCTGATCCTGATATCAAGCTTAAAGGTGTCTCAGGCCCTTCCAAAAGGAAGACAAATTTTTAGGCGTGCTACTACATGAAAAACTGACATTCATTCCACATATAAACACCTGGAACAGAAAAGCCGGAAAACCAGGAGTATCCTGAAGGTCCTCTTGCATTTCTCCTACGGAGCGGACAAACAAATACTCCTCCCCGTTTTTACCAGCATTGATAGCACACGCTTAAACTACGGGAGTGCCGTCTATGGGTCCGCCTGTAAAACTGCTCTGAAAATGTTGGACTCAGTCCTGCACTTGGGGCTCCGTATTGCATGTGGAGCGTTCCGGATGAGTCCCATTGAAAGCCTATATGCAGAGTCTGATAGGTGGAGCCTTGAACACCAGCGTTTTTACACTTCATGCTGTATGCTATTCAGGCGACTTCTATAAAAAAATCACCCATGTAGTTTGATCATAAGCAACATCTCATCCGATCCGTTGTTCGCAGCACGGCTATCGATACCCGCTCCTTTCTCTATCCGAGTGAGAGCCCTCGTTGAGGAACTAGAGATTTCATTTGAGGAGAGCATGAAGTCTTCCATTGCTGACCTCGTTTTGCCTTGAGAGAGGTCAGCAATTTTCCGTGATATTTCTTTTAAACATATCCACAAACTAAAAGCGCCCATTGAACTTATACCACAGCACTTCTTACAGTTACAACAAAAATATCCGCACACCACCTTCTAAACCGATGCTTCGAAGTTTTCTTCAGCCGTCGCATGTGCTGCTCATGGTCCCAACTTTTTCAGTACAAAGATATTACTCAAAAATAGCAGCATTTTTATGGCAGAAGCACATGGTATCTTATTAGCAGTACAACGCATTACGCAAACCAGAACAGAACACTCTATTATCTTTACGGACTCACAAAGTGTGGTAGCAGCCTTACATTGCTCCAAACCTACAAAAACGTTTTCCTCAAGCATCCAATGAAAGCCCTAACCTCTGTTGATCGCTGAAAACTAAAAATATTGTTTGCTGGGTTCCGGGCACAGTGGCATTCTGGGGAACAAAATTGCTGGCCAGAATGCCGCTGTGGCTGCTCTCCGCAGTAGCACAGATGTACCGTCTGTTCCATACCTCGACCGGAACCCACTGCTACAAACAGCTTTGCGCAAATCTTGGCAGGAAACATGGGACACACAAACAGAGAACAAACTCTACACTATAAAGCCACACTTAGGTAGATACATAACAGACAAACAAGACAGACACACGGAAGTAGCCTTAGCCAGGCTACGGATAGGGCACACTTACGTAACACATTCACATTTGCTCACTGGGTCTACGAAACCACCGTGCAGCAGGTGTGGAGAGGGCCTATCTGTAGTTCACATACTAATCACATGCCAGGCACTTCACACCACACGCCGCAAACACTTTCCAGAAATCTACAGACAACAAATCCCACTCCACCTATCGCACTTCTTAGGCGATGAACCAATGTTTTCTGTCAAACGTGTTTTTGAATATTTATCAGAAGTTAAATTTCTGAATCTCATATCGTATCATGCATAATCACAACCTGGCCCTCTACCCCAGCCATCTCCATTGTTTTTATTTGAATAGCAACAGAAGCAAAAGCAATTTTAGTATGCACTTTTAATTTGTGGCAGATAACCATCTGTTTGTGGCGCTCTTTCCCCTAGCTGGCCTTGCACCATTAAAATTGCGCCATCATCATCAACATCATCATCGCTAATACAGTGGAGGCATCGGTGCAATTGAGAGCCTGCTGGGGCCGACCACTTATGTATAATATGTGGTGTATGTATACGCTGCATTTGCATATTTGCATACACTTCATTGGCGAATACTTTGCCTGGACGCGAGAAGGGCTTGAGAGGTGCAAGGATGCCAACTGGAATTTCATCTTGCAAACGCGTACTGCTTTCTTTTTTGAGGAGACGTAGCTGGAGCTGCCAATCTGCTTGGAGAGGGGGGACGGGCATGGCGGGCACCGTGGGAAGTGAGTGTAGCCGCTCCCTGGCAGCGTGGTGAGCCATGCGGTTGCCTTGTGCGCCGGAAGAATGTCCCGCAGTCCAAACAATGCGAATTTTGAATCGTTCCATTTGTAGGAGTCGTATCGGGGTCAGGATATTTGTCGCCATAGTCTTCGGAGAAAACGGACGGTTCAATTCTCGAACAGCAACATAAGAATCACTGATAATGTGAAATTTCTTCGCGGTGAGTAGGGCGGAATGGTCATAAATTTGCCGGGTGGATGCCAGAATGCCCAGAAGTTCTACCTTCTTCTACAACGCCGTATCTGTTGGAAATTTGCCTGGATCCATTCAATTCTGGTAAGCCAGTATATTATCAGGCAATGGCCATCGTCATCCCTTTCAAAGACGCGTCGGTGTAAATGTCAATTTTGTCGCCTGCCTTGTCATCTGCGAGCGTGCGAACGTATTGTTCGCGTACACTGTGTTGTTTTTCTATACCTGGTTTAATTATATGAAGCTTGTTTTCTGTTAACGTATCAGAATGTTCCTGCCAGATTTTATGGATTTTTTTAGTGGTTTGAGGTCAGTGCAAGGCACTGAAACAATGTCCACATTATTAACAAGAGCTGAAGCGGCTGCTCCTCTGTCGCCAGCCTCATTCAGTCAAGCGATTCCACAATGGGGATGTACCGAGAAGATTGTTTGGCGAGCTTCATAGCGTCTGCTCGCATGAAGGTATTTAAGAGCGATGGTGATTTTTGTGAGGATTTTCTCAATACATGCGGGATTTTCAGTGTTGTCTAATAGCTCAAGCTTCCGTCACCTGCCTTAACACTCGCTAATTTAGTGTGACACCCTAGACCAGCTAGCCAAGTTTGAAAGTCTTTTAGTCTAGTGAAATGGCAAGCGCTGCGTGGGCTGCTGAATGCCAAAATGGGATTGAAATATAGCCTAAAATGTCATTTTCGTATCTTCCGTTTTCTGAGTAGCGATTCTAAGGGTATGTTGGTGTCGTTTATTTTCTATATGCAGATCATAGCAAGGCAGACCAGGGAAGATTTTTTTGGTCTCTTTTTTGGCAGCACTTCTCAGACTTTGTGGAGACGTATATCCTTCCAGAAAGTATTCCTGCCATAACAAAGCGCATGAACACAAAGGACACAGAGGGAAAGGCTTTGAAAACTGCTAGCACTAGTAAACCAACGGATTCATGTCATCAGCCTCGAAAGTAAACAACACATGCGGGATATTTCAGGCGAAACATAAGAAAGTGACAGAGAGCACCAGCGTTCTTCTTATTCTATCCTTGGTGAGTGTTCACAAAAAACAAATTACAAAACGTGCTCAAACCCCGTGTCGAAAGGAGCCACGATAAAGTATAAGGAACAATATCAAGAAAAGCTCACTGTCCCGCGCTGAGTGCTCAGATGGTGCCAAAACTATCTTTGGGTGTTTAAAAACACACAGATCTGGTCAACACTTGACGTTCCATGTTTAATGCAGGAGAAAGAAATGTAACAGAATATGCCTTGTCGGGCTGCATCTTGCATGGTGTCCGGAGGCCTATATGGTTTAAACCGCTATAATGCCACTGTTACTTGGTGCCTCGGTTACTACGGTTGTTCCTGTATTAGGCTGTCTTCTACGTTTCCCTACGTCATCATTCTCTATGATCAATTGTGCCTGCAATCGCGCTGAAGCTGGTAGAAAATGAAGCCATAGCAGGCATGTTATACCACATTTGTTTTTTCAATGAGTACAAACGATCAGTCACGGCAAGTTCCTTCACGAGGGTGATAGAGGACACGCTTCCCGTCCTATGAGCAACGACATTCGCATATACCTGGTCTATCGTTTTTTTGTGTCACAGAATCGGGCTTTGCATCGGAATGGCAATTTATAGAGCGACTCAAAAAGCATCAAATGTAGGCGATCCCACCACATGTTTGTCGCGGTCCGAGTTTTATCGGGCGTCTACGCTCCATTGCAGCTGTAGCACTACAGTGTTTGAAAGCCCACAGCTGTTTTGTACCTTGTCCGGAAATAAAAAGAAACGTCAAAATTCCAATTGCTTCAAATAATTTTAGTTCTTTGGCGACAAAGCTGCGTCATACAGAAATGGTTTTTTGTCAAGGTCGAACCAGAGCTACCATATCTCGAATATTCCTTTGACGAATGTAGCTGTCAATGCCATAAGCACAACCTCGGTACGTGGCCTAGTTTCTACTGTAGGTAAAATGGTGAAGTCGATGTTCCTTCTTAGGAAACTGTATTGAGTTTTATATTCATTGACACGAGTGGTAGAGCGTAAAATTGTAGTTTTGCTCTGTTCAAGAAATAATCTGCCTAGTTTTCGGCCAGCGTTTGTTTAGGTATCTAAATGTTGTCGAAGTTATTAAGTAGCCGTCCGCTAATTATACCTGATCGCAAAGGTATTTTTTGGCTCAAAACCCGTTTCTAAATTTGACATTAAGCTTTGGTTAGACCCAAAGGACTCTATTCATTCGGTCACCTTCACATGGTAGCCCATTATACACAGTAACGTGAAACAGCGGCTGTATGTATCGTGAAAAGATTCGGTCTATATTTTACGTTGCCCTACTCCAACAATGTTCACTTGAGTGAGTGAGTGAGTGAGTGAGTGAGTGAGTGAGTGAGTGAGTGAGTGAGTGAGTGAGTGAGTGAGTGAGTGAGTGAGTGAGTGAGTGAGTGAGTGAGTGAGTGAGTGAGTGAGTGAGTGAGGGAGCGAGGGAGGGAGTTAACTATTTCCACGAGAATGAAGGGCTGATAGGCCTGGGCTCTCCCGTTGGGGGGCATACTCTACTCCTGGAAGCCCTCGTCCGCGCAGGTCGCCCAGGCTGCGCTGGAGTGAGAGGTCAGTTCTGGCCAGCTGGCCCGCCCACTACTCGCGGGAAGAATGCGCATCGGAGATAAAAGGTCATGTTTGCTGCAACTCCCATACCATATGGTACAGAGTGCCAGGTTGGGGAAAGAAATTACAGATTCCGTATTATCAGATGGGGTAATTGCTATGGGGAGGGTGCATTGGGGGATGGTAGTCCATCTGAAGCTGTCGAAAGGCTGTGAACAGATGGGCTGTGGTGGCCGAAATTGTCGCCGCCTTAAAAAAGTCAAAAAGAACTTGAAAAGAAGTCAATTCCAATAGCTATCTCTGCACCGTACCTGCACTAAAGCTGTACTTGTTGAAGAGGAACTTCTCCTATGAACACGCGTAGAAAAGCTTCGCCTACCCGCACTGACACCGGACAACCTTCGTTCGTGTCACTCGATGGTGGCAGCGTGTAACCACTTTTAACAATCCGCTGTGTTTTTTGTCTTCGGAATTTTTTCATGTCCGACCGGCCACCACATTTTAGTGTTGTTTTAATAGGGTTAGTATTATTAAATCATTCGCGAAATTGCATAGATGAGCGTAAATGCCGTAACGTTCAAGATTTGCGACGAGGTCTGTATGAAGCTGGGCTGCAAAATTTGGCACAGCGTGGAGAATGCGATCGAATTAGTTGCACCATGCTCACCGTGTACGGCGCCCAGGGTTGCCGTCATCCACGCCATGCTGGGGGCAAAGACAGCGCCAAGGATTCCCGCCCATAGAAATACGCTTCCAGCAAGTCCGATTTGGAAGACTGAGAAATGCTGCTGACCCATTACCACTAGAAAACCTGTGGTGGGAAAGCAAAAACCGGAGTAACGTTTTTGTGAGCCCGTCATGAATGGCCAATGAGGCTTGTGGTACTTCGTTAAAATTGCTTTAGTTAATGAAAGATTTGTCAGAACCTCACTACTCATATCAACGCCTCTCGCCGGAGAATCCGATAGAGCGTCGAGCACTAGTGCTTTAGTACACACTACTCCAATGGTACCGTAGAAGATAACTTTAAAATTCAGCAAAAAGGCGTAGCAGCGAAGCGGTACCACGTGACAATAGCCAAACAACAAAGTGAAAGAATATAAGAGAAGAAAAAAAATTAAAAAGGGGTGAAAATAGGAATACAGAAAGGCAGTTTCAAACAAACAAAAAAAATACCAAAACTGGGAGGTAAAAGACACGAAACAGAACTTAAGGGAATTGTAAAATAACAAGGGTGGAGATAAGGTTAACAGCAGATAATGTAAACTCGACATGAACTTAACAGAAGTGAATGAGACGTTACTACAGGGAGTGACACTACATGCAATCATATTGTCACCACCAGCGTAAGCCCCAATTGTCACGTCCCGCCATACATTTCCTAATCAAAATACAACACAGCAAAGTGATCCTCCATACGCGTGCCGAAATGGGAAACATGAGGGGAGTTACGTTTTTCATTAGTTTCACAATTTTGTTGGTCAGAACGTTTGAGTGTTGGTGACAATGCAACAAGCAAAGCAAGAATGAAGATAAAAATGATTTTATTCGCAGAAATGAAACTCGCTGCACAAATACGAAAACGAAGCATCTGTATCTTATTTTGTTTTTTCAGGTGACCTATGGGACCATGTGTCGTCCGCCAAGCAATACAAGTTCCACACGTGCTGCAGCTTGTTGCCTGAAATAACTGCATTCAGCAAAAGCAAATTGAAGTTCAGGGTTCGAATTCTGCTCACCGGATGAATGCGAGACAATAGACAGAACGCTGGTTGGCCAAGACGCTGACTCCCGGTCAACTTGAAACTCCTCCAAGAAGGAAACGTAGAAGAATCCGGAGGTGGTTATCATGACCACCGTGAAAAATGCCGCCAAACTGCCGGCGGCGGCAACGCTCCAGCTACGGTCCATGCTTGTTCTTCACGGCTGAGGGCAGTAAAGTTGGTGAACGTATACTGCGCAACGTCTCAAGCAAATACTCACTATTAAACAGTGTCAAGGGCTTAACACTCAATCAGGAACTTCGGAAATCTTGACCAGTTAAAAGAGCGATGCGCAGGTTCTCTTCCATGTTTTAAAGAGAAATATTTTGCAGTAGAATCCCTGACGTCGTGTTCAAAAACTAAAAAATTTTTTCATAGACATGTTGTTCTACCGAAATGCTCTGATAAGATCTCTGCGCACGCTGCGCATGCGCGGAACTGGGCTTCCATTGTGTCATAATGGTTACTTGAAAACCGCAAAAAATTATCTGCTCTAGATGTGACGATACATTCATCGATTACGAAGAACGCGTGCAATAGTGTACCTTCATCCTATAAATAACGTAACGGAATGCATTTAGATCGAACGTAGATGCGTTTACGTAGTTCGCAAAAGAATTGTAACAAGGGTTCGTTTTTCGTTTGAGATTCGGCTCATTGAAGGTTTGACGACCGATTGGACGAAGGTTAAATGCCCTTTCAGTTTTCGCGTTTCTCTGATCTTTCTTTAAGAAGGGACGGTAATTTTTTACTTTCATGGGTATCCTTTGAAGGAGCTGAATAAAAGGAACAAAAACCTATGCAAAGGGCTCGAAGGCTTGTACGATCCGTAGTTTTTTTATCGAAAACAATGGTTTCAGGTTAAAGTGAATTGACGTTTCGTTCACTCGTTATTCTTGTTAGTTTTTATAGCGTGTAGTCTGGTTCTGTGAAATATTTAATGTCACATATATGAAAGGAAGCCGGTGTAATGCCGAAATTGCACGAGAACAAAGAGTGTTCTATTCATTGTAACGGTCTCAGTGGGAAATAAAACTGCACGCTGTGTGAACTGCATACGAGCTAACTATTCCATTTATTAACTCATCCTGGGAACGCAGGCATAGCCTTTACCTGGGGCACCATAAATTTGGACATTAATTCTTGCCGCCACTTGTGTCACTTTTGCGATCAACAAAGTACAACCGCTTGATATCAAGCATACTTAGTAAAATACAAAATCTACCAAGATAAAGGACGACGTTTAGTGTGAAAGTACGTTGAAGCATTTCAGGACTCCAGGGAAGTGTCTACAATATTCCGTTCCTCAGGCCACACCCCAGTCGTGCAACTGGCGGGATCGCTGAGCAATCTTTTGCAATATACGACCCGACATGGCTTTTCGAGTCAATCTATTCCTCAGTTACATAGAGAACTCTCCACACGTGTTCTTACCCGACTGCGGAAATTCCACCCAAGACGAAACAGCTTAGGCAATTGTGCTCGGCTCCATCATCGCATGGCCAGGCGTGCCATTGTGCCGCTGTCTTAAAGTGTCTGCTTTGCAAACAGAATCATCAACAGTAGAATATAACCAAAACATTTCTCTGTGCAATTCAGTGCAGTTCATCAGTTCCTTTTCAAGGGGAAAGAAGGCAATTGCTTAAGTACGGTTTTCTTATGTTCCTAGGGTCTCAAGCTCACTCAGACGCGATTTTAATGGGAAGGAACAGTTTAAAATACGCACATTACCAGTTCTTCGAGAAAGACACAGGACAAAATGGCAGCATCTCCACTCCGTGGATGATCGTGAGGGTGCGGAGTACGGGGACTCGAAATGACATCCACGTTGCGACCCCGAGTGACTTCCGATTAGTGCCCCGACCGTCATTCGATTTGATCCGTGAGTTTGCAGCTTGATTATTCCATAAATGAAACTGCAACTCACGGCTCAAATCGAAGTTTGCTTGATTTTTGCTTGATGGTGGTGTGCGCACGGACGGATGGACGAGGACGGACATTGGGAGGTCCTAAGGTACACCGCACCATTACAGGCGAGGAATAAGCCGTTTGAGTCACGGTCGTAGCCCAATGAGTAAGACGACTGACACTACCTCTGTCTGGCCTACCAGACACAGGCTCGAATCCTGCCGGTGCCTGTGGGATTTTTTGCTTTTGTAAATGCTATGCGTGCGGACGCGTACGGACATTGTGCGGTTTTAAGGTACTCCGCACCTAACATTGATTTTGGTTCTTCAACATACCTTCGGTCCAACCACGAAGCCAACGATAAGTACTGTTTCACTAAATACGCCTCCGTATGCTCACCCGCTTCAAAGCACCCAATGTGCGTAACGGGCAAGAAAGCCACCTTACCGGTTAACATGCAAGGTGAGTGTTCGACGACATTTGGGCGACAAAATCCTTCTTCGTTCTCCTGCCGCACAACGACACAACAACTAGGTGGTACTACTAGGGCGACGTCTGCCGCACGGCGGTTTCTTTGTTGTCGGTAAGCGCATGGACTGAACGTTTTACAGCTGTAACCCCAAAATAAACCGCTGTTCCGTTTGAATTCAGCGCACCTGCGTGCCCGCTTTCCGCCTGCACATTCGACCTGCATACAATCTGTTCGTTTGCCTGGTGACATAGACAGGATATGTATTCTGAAAAGAAAAGAAGAGCGTATTTGGGAAATGCAACTCTTCCGGCCATCACGAACCAGATTCCCCGTGTACTTTTTCGTTGTGTCGGCATTTATAAAAAGCTGAAAAAGTTGTTTTCCCGGGGATACTCAGTTTTAGAGATGTGAATGTTCCACGCACGTGAAGTACTTAGGTTGTCTCCCATATTTTCCGGCGTATTAGTCGCCGTGTTAGTTTAGTTTATTTCGTTGGCGTGTTTTATACGACGGTGCCACTTACGCGTATATTTTTATTTGCAATGTAGAAACGTTAACCTGACATTTTATTCATCTCCACGTTTACAGCAATAGAAGGCGCCACAGAGCTGTTCATTGTAACAATGAGTGCCTTTCACTCCTCTACAATTAATGATCAGCCGGCACCAGAAATGCTTTCCCGGCGGCGAGAACAAACACATTTTTTGAAAACCTCCATAAAGATTTAAAAAATTTCACCATATTCCCGTATGGGAACCCTGAATAGTATGCGAAGCAGCCATGTGTTCGGCTCAATTTCCCATTAGTTTTCAGTTCGATCGCGGCATTGCGGGAGGATAATGAGGAGAGTGGAGCGCGCGCGCGCGTCATTTATCACGCCCCCGAATTCGCGAAAGCGAATTGATCAGCAACTCGAAGTGAAGGACAGGTGTTAATCGACCAGATTTAGGGGAAATCCCCAAGGTGCGTTTAGGTGGACGTCAAACTTTCCTTTACAGAAACTTACTCCACCTTGGGGATTTCCCCTAAATCTGGTCCAATAACACCTGTCCTTCACTTCGAGTTGTTAATCAATTCGCTTTCGCGCTACTAAAGACTAGCCTCCTGGTTAGCTCAGTTGGTAGAGCGACTGCTCCGGTTAAGCAGTGGTCCCGGGTTCGAATCCTGGGGCGATATTCTCGAGTTTTGTCCCTTTTGCGTCCCTTTCAAAAGTGTCCCTTTTGGCGAGCCCTGATTGGCTAAAAGCAAACAACCGGAAGTAACGTAACGCAAGCGCGGCAAACCTATTGCCAATCTTCCTCCATGCTGCCAACGTCCACTTCTTAACCGGAAGTACGTCACGATGAAAGGGACGCAAAAGGGACGTTTTCAAAAGGGACAGTTACGAGAATACCGCCCCTGGACCAGGACGAATTTTTCTTCAACTGCGAAGTTTCCGAGAAAGCTGTATAGCTTTCCTTTGTAGCCGTATGTCTGCGTTTAGGTGGATGTCAAACTTTCCTTTACAGAAACTTACTCCACCTTGGGGATTTCCCCTAAATCTGATCGATTAACACCTGTCCTTCACTTCGAGTTGTTGATCAATTCGCTTTCGCCCTACTAACGACTAGCCTCCTGGTTAGCTCAGGGAACAGCCGTCTCCGGGGAGTCTACGGACAAGGGCACGGCAACGCACACGGAATATCCGCCGTCGCTACACTGGAGCCCAGGGTTCGTTGAGCTGGCCGTTGTATTGTGCTCTCAGTGTGCTTTAATTCGATATTATGGCTATTTTCTACTTTAAACGTAAGAGGGCTTGGGGCTAGGCGCAAGCAGTATCAGCTGCGAAGGATTATGGACGAAAAAGAAATAGATATAATGGCCATTCAAGAAACAAAAATAGAAAGCGAAAGCAGCACTGAGAGCATGATAAGGCCCTTTAGTGGCCGCTACAACTTCGGGGGGGGTGTTGTATTTTGGTTAGAAATTCAGTTGGTATTCGTGTAAAACAGTTACGTCGAGCGAACTGGCAGGATTGTGTGTTGTGATTTCAACTACTGTGGATTAGAATTTCGTGCAGTGTGTATCTATGCACCAAATGTTACACGGGATAGGACGGTTTTTTTTGAAGGGTTATCTGATTATTTAAAGCTGCAAGAAAGAGTAATATTATTGGGCTACTTCAATTGTGTGTTAGAACGAAGAGACAGAAATGTGTCGCCGCGAACAATTGATCAGAGTGCAAGGGTCTTGACAGAAGTTCTTGAAGACTGCGAACTAGCAGATGTAGCACACTGTGCGGTTAACAGAAGTGCTTTAAAATTCACGCACTTTCAGGGCACGAGCCATGCGCGGCTGGATCGTGCATACGTATCTTTCGAGCTCGCTGCGGCGTGCAAGAACTACGTGGTCGATAGTGTCTCTTTTAGTGACCACTGCCTGGTTTCATTTTTGTTGGGAAAAAGGAGGGAGGATTTTAAGAAGTTCAGCTGGGAACTTTGGAAATTTAATGTAAAATTATTACAAGACACCACATTCACGGATAGAGTACAGGAAATTGCAGAAAAACAAACAAACGACGAAATCAGCAGCTGGCGGGAAAGGTGGAGGTATTCAAACAGGAATGCAAAATGGTAGCGATGGAGAGGGGGACAGTGCTTAAACGGCAAGAGAGGGAAGTGGAAAGCCAACTCGGAAATAATCTGCAACACATGGTAAAACTCGAAAGCGAAATGCCTGGGGCATACAAAGAAGATATTAGAACTATTAAAAATAAGCTGGAAGCCATCGATATCATCATTTATTTACCCTTAAGGGCCCCTGACGGGGTATTACATAAGGGGGGGGGGTCGAACAATCATACACAAAGGCAATTGCAGACCAAGAACATAAGTAGGATACAATTCAAGAATTGGAATTACAGGGCAATAATAATAACAAACTCGTTATACAAGTAATAGCACGATTCAAAGTGACATAAAAATGTAAAAAAGCAACTGGCTACACACAACAGAAAATTACGACGGTGCGGTTGTAAAATGAGTTTCGAGTAAGGTTTAAACTTTAGAGTATTACGTTCATTGGCTATTGCATTTGAAAGCCGATTCCAATCATCATATTAACGGAAGAAAAAAATTGTTGAAAGCGTTAGTTGAACCTTTTAAATTTTGGACACTCAAAGAATTAAAGAGACGAGATATAGAAAGATATCGGGGAGCGACCGTGAGGGCGAGGGCCGAGGTGTTTTTGGCCGGCGAAGCGCCAACAAAGCGAGCGATAAAAGACGAAGCACGGTACGCGAGAGGGAATGGTATCGGGGAAAATATACTGGCGAGGCGCGCTTACCAGTGACAAAGAGAACATAAAAAGTGCGTTTCAAGAACATTACACAGATTTGTTTAGCCCCACAGTTCCAAAAACTGATGAGTTCAAGCGAGACTTTCTTCCAGCCATGCCAAGGTTGGGAGACGATCTGAGGGAGGAGTTAGAACGAGCGATATCGCTTGGCAAAATTCAGACGGCATTTATCGGAGTTAAAGTAGGTAAGTCGCCAGGACCTGACGGGCTTGGTGCGGATTTTTATAAAAGGTTCTCGGATATAGTACTCCGTTTTTATTTATGGTCTTTCGCGAGGCGTACGAGTCCAAGGTACTTCCGCCAGTCGTTTGGTCGCACACACACCGTCCTCATACCCAAATCGGAAGACCGTGTTAAACTTCAGTCGGTTTCTGGGTACCGGCCGATTACATTGGCCAATGTAGATTATAAAATCCTTATGAAGATCTTAGCGCAACGAGTGCAGAGTGTTATAACAAGTGTAGTAGGGCCGCATCAGACCTGTGGTATAAAGGGGAGGAGTATAGTAACAAATGTTCATGTTGCGCGCAGTGTGCTGGAGTGTTGTGATATGTTTTTAAAAGGGTCGCTATGCTTCAGATTGATTTCGAAAAAGCGTTCGACCGAGTGTGCCATGAGATTTCTTTTTGTATTTTGGAGCATATAAATGCTGGTGATGTGATCATACAGGGAGTGCGTATGGCGTACTCTCACTGCTGCACGCAACTGATAATCAACAAGAATGTCACGGGAAGTATTCCTGTACTGTCTTCTGTGCGACAAGGATGTCCAGCATCTCCTCTTCTCTTTGCAATTTATTTGGAACCCTTTTGTTTAAGAATAATTAATGACAGTGGAGTACGTGGTTTTCAGTTACACACATGCGAGGTGAAGTTACTAACATACGCGGATGATGTGGCGGTTTTTTGTGAAGACGAGGAGAGTGTAAGCGCAGCCATATCGATAACAAGGGAGTTTTGTAGTCTTACTAACAGCTGTGTTAATTGGGCCAAGTGTGCGGGTTTTTTTCACGGGGAGTGGGGGTCAACACCATCTGTATTTGAAAACGTGTCTTGGTCGCGTACACCAGCGCGTTATCTCGGAGTTCCGCTGGATCGCTATCAGGATAGCGGCGAGTACTGGGAATCCGAGACGGCGAAGCTGCGCGAAAAAACAACGAAGTGGGGCGGTCGCGCGTTGTCTGTTTTCGCACGAGCCACGGTATGCAACCTTTTTCTTTGGCAAAGCTGTGGTATGTGCTGCAGGTGCTTCATTGTTCACGAGTCCACGTGCAGCGAATGCACAGAGTATTCGCAGTCTTTATCTGGTCATCGGTGTGGGAGCGTTCCAGTCGGAGTAACCTTTTTCGCCGAGTAAGGCATGGGGGTGTTGGCCTGTGTCATGTATTTGTTCGCCAGCTTGTAAACCGGTTTATGTTTCTGCGTGATACACGTGATCCATTTCTTCGCACTTTAATGCAGATTACATTAGTAGATGCCTTGCCTATGTATATTGTTTCTTCTGTAAGTGATAGATGTGGTGCCGTGAAAGCCTATATGAAGGAAGTGGTTGAGTCTTTTCATTTTCTTACTGTGAGATTTTCAGTAGAATATTTAGCCACTGTTTCGAGAAAAACCCTTACAAATAATTTGAGGGAGATGCTGTTCCCCGTACCACGTTATCGTGAAATGTTTAGTTCTGGTCCTGGGCAGGATGTGTTATCCCGCGTGTGAAAAAAATGGCAGTCCCAGCATGCGTGAAAACTTTCTTTTTCAAGTTGCATACAGGAACGCTGCCAGTTAAAACATGGATGGAGGAGAAGGGGCTGTTTATTGGTTGGTCAAACATCTGTATGCTGTGTGCGAAAGCCGAAACAGTGGAACATGTTTTCGTGGAGTGCTGGGACGCCGTATTTTTTTGGGACGTCTTACAGAGAACGTTAAAGAAAGACCTGCCCATTTCAGCGCATGGCATTCGGTTCCTTCCGGTTGAGCGCGAAGATGAAGTCCCGTATGATTTGATCATGGCGCTAGGGTTTACATGCCATTTGGAGGTCCAGAATGGCTGTGCGACATGCGGACCCGAATGCGCTCACTGTAAGCAAGTATTTTTCTCAAAATGTCAGGCTTTTGTATGAAGTGTACAAGTTACAGGACCCCGAACTTGAATGGCTTCCTGTTTTGGAGGAGTTGTGTACTTTTGATGTTTATTTTAAGTCCTTCCGTCAGCCAAAGTTTGGCAGGCGGTTTTTAATTTATCCATGACTTGTATTACGTGTGTGCAAAAGGTAATAAAAAAAAATCATGGTTAGCTCAGTTGGTAGAGCGACTGCTCCGGTTAAGCAGTGGCCCCGGGTTCGAATCCTGGACCAGGACAATTTTTTTGTCTTCAACTGCGAAGTTTCCGAGAAAGCTGTATAGCTTTCCTTTGTAGCCGTATGGCTGCGTTTAGGTGGATGTCAAACTTTCCTTTACAGAAACTTACTCCACCGTGGGGATTTCCCCTAAATCTGGTCCATTAACACCTGTCCTTCACTTCGAGTTGTTAATCAATTCGCTTTCGCGCTACTAACGACTAGCCTCCTGGTTAGCTCAGTTGGTAGAGCGACTGCTCCGGTTAAGCAGTGGTCCCGGGTTCGAATCCTGGACCAGGACGAATTTTTCTTCAACTGCGAAGTTTCCGAGAAAGCTGTATAGCTCTCCTTTGTAGCCGTATGGCTGCGTTTAGGTGGATGTCAAACTTTCCTTTACAGAAACTTACTCCACCTTGGGGATTTCCCCTAAATCTGGTCGATTAGCATACTGTGGTGTTGTAGATATGCTTGTTTGCATGGCTTAATGGTACATAGCTCGTTGTAGGCGGTGGCCAACAGATTATTCCGTTGGGTCGAATGCATTGAAGCCGTCTTCTGCCTCCCTATCTGCCGGTTACACGTGCCCTTGTCACATAACCGGTAGCGGAGTTATTGGTTTACGCGAAAGCGGAAACGTCGGTGCCGTAGTTTGTTTACCGGCGGCCCAGCATAGCAGCGCAGTTTGTATCATATATCTTTTACCCTGGCACGTGCACGAAGCCATCAGGTGCATCACCGAAAAATGAGAGGAGAATTGTGTTCATGCGAGTGACGGGATCGAGTTACGTTTTACTAGCCAGAATTTCAAGGGCAGAACTCTAGGATTTCTTCATTGCGTCTTTGTATCAAAATGTTAACTTTGAACGAACTCTCGTTCTCTGATAGAAGATACGGATGTGACTCAAGTTGATTTCTCTGCTAGGATAGGAGTTTGCAGAGGTTACAGAGGTACAGGCCGCCTACGTGAAGTACGCGAAATAGACATTTAAAATGAGCGCAACACAAAATTTCTGCCTCAGATATAGTCAAGCGAGATAAAACATGCATGACATAGCTGAAACACCCTGTACAAACGTGTGATCCCGTGTAATAAAGCGACATTGCTCTATGACGGCCTTGCTCGCTTACCAACGGTGGCACCGCGCGGTAGCATGAGGAGAAAACGTTAGAGAGTTATAGCAGATCGGAAAAACGGTTCCGGTACGGTAACGTCTACCGTCTGGACGCCACCGCGCAAGCGCAGAACATTACCGCATACCGGAGCGACTTGGCCGGATGGTATACCGAGGCGCACCGTGTCCGTCGTTCGAAAGCGGGCGGCCGCTTTGGAAGAGTTTGCGAGACGTACGATTAGCTCACGCCTATTCGAACGGATTGTAAATATGAGATTGTTTAGGAAAAATGAGGTTGCAACAAGTGAAATCCGCGCGATTCTGACAGCTCAAGCAGCAAGCGAAACACGGTCCCGGCCCAACTGCCGTGACTTGTGTCGTCGAGCGACGCATGTCCGATAGCTTCTTTTAGGTTAAATAAGGGCGATACGGTGACATAACTAGTATTAACAGCAACATGGGGCCCGTCTACAAATCGGCGAGTGAGGAACAGGCGGTATCAACGAAAAACTAGAAACAGTCAGCCGTATGTACTGATAGAAGGCTCTGCCCAGGTTGACCTGCTGGCGCCATCTATTGAAATGGCGCAGAGGTAAAATGCCCACTTCATGTTCACGCAGTCGCAGTTCGAATCTCCGTAGGGTCATTGGATGTTTTTTTTTTCTTCTAATACTGTCTTTAGCGCTTTTAAGAACTGAAAACTAATATTTCAGCACAGGAAACGCAACAGACTCACGAAAAATTGCCAAACGACGTACAACACAAGTCGCTCCCAGTGACGGTAGCATGGCCGGTAGTTACGGTCTGCTATAACTCTTAAAACGAGACTTCCCGGTACGGTCCGGTAACGGGTACCGTGTACCGTACCGGAACCGTTTTTTTGATCTGCTATACCTCTCTACTCTATGGAGGATCGGCCAGCCACGGAAACGTCGACGCCCGCACGTCCCTCACGCTGGTCGGAAGCATTCGCCCATTGGATTACCGGGATTTTGACGCCATTTTCACGTGATAACAAGCGCAACATTCACCGAATGCATGTTATGCTCTAAAGTATCTCCTGTTTGATACGCTGCGTGCAAGAGATTTCAACGCGCTGCACGAAAACGAGGACACGAAAACCGAACACAGTGGGCATGGTGTGTACTGTGATGATTAGTCCTTCTTGCTTGGGTGAATACAGAGCTCGAGGAGCTTGAGATTACCCGACTTAAAAATGATTTCTTGAGTGAAGCCGATGCCTCAGGTGCACACGGAGAGTCTCCTGTTTTCTAATCACGTCAAAAGGCAAACAACGTGCCTCTGCAAGGGTTCCGACGCTCGAAGATCCCTTCGGAGGCCCAAGATAGATGCGTAAATTATTGTTCCTTGCTGCGTCAAGACTCTTCTTGCTTGTGTCTCATATTCGTTGTAGGATAGGGAGGCTGTACCTCAGCACACCATCCACATAGCCGTTGTGCAGCATGACTATTGTATGGCAATTGCTGCCCCAGCGTAAACCCGCGAGACATTTCAAAACCTGAGTGGCCGAAGAAATGTGGACCCGTAACCGTTTAACCTCGGGTGACCTGGTCAAGTTGCGATCTATTGAAATTCCAAGAAATGTCTGAACTCAAGCATATGAGAGTCCGCGGCCGCCTAGAATCAGGGGATAACAATCCATCTTTTTTCGCGTGAAGGCCATGGCTACTCCCTTATGGGGGGACAGTTGAAGGCTACGGGCTGCGAGGTAGCTGGAGATGTTATGGAGGGCTTTCTGTAGGCGCTGCTGTGTAGATCGTCGAGACCGTGAGGCACACCAGATAGAGATGTCATGTGCATATAGCGTGATTTTCACTCTACGGGGCAGGACTCGCGTGAGTGAAATGAGGGCTAGGTTGGATAGTAGTGGACTTAGTGCAGCACCTTGTGCAACACCTTTTTCTACAGCGTAGTAAGATGTAGGGCCGCTCGGAGTAGACATAAAAAGCTGCCGTCCATCAAGGTAGTCCGCGGTCCATGCGTGTATTCTGCCCCCGAGGCCATGGTCTTCAAGAGCGGCAAGGATTGTTGCATGAAGGACCGAGTCGAAGGCAGCTTTGATGTCCAGGAAAATGGCTTCCGAACGAGCCGAAACAAATAATGACTCGACTTGGAACGTTACTCCCTTACAAATTCAATGCCGCATCCCTGGAATTGGCCCCAAGAAGACAATTCCTCATACTAAAATACTACATATCGAATACATGCATCAAATGCATTCGACTAGAACGCACATGTTTTCGGATGGGTCGTGATCCCTGCAAAGCTCTTCGTTGGGGGTGTACGTGCCACTTACGGGTGAAATGTTTTCATCCCGTCTGGAGCGACCAACATCATCTACAGCGGCTGAGCTCTATGCCCTTAAAGAAGCAATTGTTAACGTTCTACGCCACCAGCCGCATCAGTGGAGCACCTTTACAGACTCCGAGACAGCTCTGCAAACTTTGTCAAGGAGGAGCTGGTATTCTCCCCATCGTACCGCAGTCTCCGATGTCTCCTACCTTCACCACCTCGCATGCATTGCTGGACACACTATAAAATGGCAATGGATACCTGGCCACTGTGGTATTATTGGAAATTAAAAAGCAGATGAAGCGGACCGTATGCGCCTTAACCACCAAAAGTACTGCAAAGTGTACTTTACAAAAACAGAGGCTTCCACCACGGCCCATCACTTTGCAGTAAGTGAAAGAAACCGGCTATGGGGCAACGAACCGAATAACAAGTATTTTTGCACGCGATTGACCCTAAATTGACATCAAGACTTCCAAGACAGCTCCCTCGTAGGCTGGAGACATTATATCATTGCCTACGACTGAACTCGGCCTACACCAACAGTTACATTTTTCACCTCGGACTGACGACCACCCCGTACTGCGATAACTGTTCTTCCATAGAATCCGCTGAACATAATTTATTAGAATGCGTGGCCTACTTAGCACCAAGATCCCGTATGTTTGAAGATATTGAACGCCTAGAACAAGGGCCGGTAACTTTGAAGACCATCCTAGGACCATGGACTTGCCCCTCAAAGCAGCATCAGGCTCTAAAACGTTTGTTTTCCTATTTCGAGGACATTGGCCATATTTCGAAATTGTGAACTCTGTCACACAATCTACAAAATAGTCCGTCAAGCTGGTCAAGCCACGCCAGCGTTTTTTGTTTGTTTGTTTTCGTTTTGGTTTTTTCCGCCCACCTCTTTCCAGGGTCTGTTGTCCCTACATGACCAACCCCTAGTAGAGAAACATGTAGGCGATTGCAAACGCCGGGAAAACTCTCTGCTTTTTTCAATGGAGAGCCTTCTTTCTCTTTATTTCCTCGACTCTGCTGTTACAGGGCGGACGGCTTTAGTCTCCGTATCCCTTACTTGATGTTTCTCTACATATCAGAAGTTCCAGGTCGCAAATTTCCGCCGCCTTAATCGTGCAAGCAATGATAACAACGTTGCTTTAATTTTATCTTCCTCGTGTTCACGTTCTTAGATGGCAAAGCAGCGGTGCGAGAGCGCAGGCTTTGCACATTTCAGTAGTAAGATGTTACACTGAACCATAATCTGTTTTCAAAGCCTTCCGCTGTTGATGACCGCTTCTCTGCTTTGCGCATCGTGAGTCATGCGAACGCATTTTCAAATAATATGAGCTCATATTAACAAATATCTTTGCAAGTTCTACACAACGAGGGACGTTTTTGATTTGGAGACACCCTCGCCATCACATCACGTTTCACAGACAACAGGTTTGCCCAGGCGCGCTAGTTTAGAACCAGCATTACAATGAACATTTTAGGTGGGAAAAGCTTTGTGTTTCTTACTAGTCTTTCGATATTTCAGCGAGCCGCTGCTAGCAATGCAGAAAACATTAGGCGATAGTAAGAAAGCAGCTCAAGCTGGTTAGCAAATTATATTCAGCATAAAGTTTCAAGTGGTTAATCAACTCCACTCTTGTTGCTTTAAATAAATTGTTGCTTTAAATAAAAAAAAAACCCGCTCAACAAAGATACCGTGAACCTTCAAGAAACCACGCTTAGGTAGTTTGATAGGAAACGTTCATATCGTTGCCTTCGCTGCAGGTAAAAGTGACCTAGCGGAAAACCATTGCTAATCACGCTGACCAGGCCCTTGACTTGCGTGTCCTGCACGGAGCGACTAAACCTTCTACCGAGCGGTATGCCATGAAAATACCTTATATAGGTAAGATTGGTCAAGTATGCTGGCGTTAATGAAAGGTCCAGTAATTCCGCGTAGTCTGATAAGTCTGTACCGCTACTGAACGAACTCCACCAATTGTGGTGGCTTAATTGTGAACCAGTCATACCCGCAGGCAGAAACTGTGTAGTTTCACAGGAAGAGCGCTGGCAGCCTTCACGCCGCAACAAATGACGTGAACTTCATTTTCCACATCCCTTCACATTTGTTTGTTTGCCAAAATGTTCGTGTTTATTTCTACTGTGGTGCGTGACATCTTTTAACCAGAGTTTTCAGTTAAAATCAGGCGTCACCGCCACTTGACGACCTTAAAAAGTAGAGCTACCCCTCCTTGCTTTCAACGCGCATATAAGCCGCGGCTCGTGGAGGAAACCTCCGGATAGTATTCTTTCCTCCATGCTCCGGATCCTCCTCAGGGCAGCCATCTTGTATCGCTTTGCGCGCCTCCTAAAGGGTGCGCCCCTTGCGAATTCTAAGTGGCCCCAGCCGCATGAGACCGGGTGGTGCCTACTCTCGAAAAGCTATTTTCAGGGCGACTGGAAAGCCATGAAACGTAAACGAACAGCGCTAAGAGCCTCCAAATCGAGGCAGGGATCGGCCAGAGGAAGACATGTCTGTCAACGGTGAAATGGTATTCAGAAAGGTATATATGAGATGTGCGGACATGTGAGAAGTAATAGAGAACATCTTTTTATGCCTGAAGATATTAGACGCGATAGCATGCGGCTACAGTGTGTTAGTAAACTTGAGAGAAATTGTTAGTTGCTGTGATTCGAAGTAAATATTCTGCGAGCGTTTTGTTCGGCCCGGTGCATGGCCGCATGGCGCCAGATATAATTTTGCAGATCGCGCTTATTGTGGTTACTTGGCCGCCGGATATTCCATACAAAATTTGGGTATTCATCTCACTAGACGTTAACTTCAAACCGTAATTTTCAATGAGGAGGCGTTTCAATTCGTTACCAGTCATAATTTCGGCTTAACATTTGTTTCTGCAGAGCAAGCTCTCCAATGGCCATGACCGCTTTTTGTACCCTTTAGTGACGCAGTCTTGGCGCCCGAATCAGTTCCCGTAGAACAGGCGCTCTAGTGTAATAGCGTCATTTCCGGGCACGACTGGGGCCGGTGTCTACGGAGTTTCATGCGCGCAGCTTCGGTACGAAGGAAATGTGCTGTGAAGTAGCGGCGTTGGCTGAAATCACGTGTCCCTCTTTCTTCTCTGTAAAAGTACCACTGTGGAGCCCTATTCCCGACTCCGTGAATTCGCCGTGAACTGCAAATTCACCGGAGATCTCGTTTATTGGCTTTCAGTTTCGGTCACATGCTTCCGGCTGATAAAGCGGCTGTGTGTGCTTTCGTCATTTTGACGTTTCATAAGGTTTGCTAGTGGTGGTGGTGGTGGTTGTTGTTGTTATGGGATCAGGCGGCGTTAGCCTGGCTGGATATGCCGGCAAATGCTCCGCCCAAGCTCCTCCTAATTAGCCAAAGGTAGTGTTCTTTCACCACAAGTTTGCCAGCTCCGTCTCCTCAAGGAAGCTCAGGAGAAGGCGTGACACGCCTCTTCGCAGCATTCAATGTCCCCGTGGAAAGACGATGTGGTCCAGAGTGCTGTGTGGGGCTGCCAACTTTCGAATCGCTGGGAGATTGCAGTCCGCTCGACATCATGCTCTGGGCAACACATTACGTAGTGGTGTAAATCCCCTATCACTGCACATGACGAGCACACAGGCGATCGCGCGAGGCCCACCTTGAATAGCCATGCTGTGGTCTTCGCTGAGCCCGTTCGGATGCGGTATAGCAATGTTGCCTCCAATCTTCTAAGCCCCTTTGTGACGCAAGGCTGGTGATAGGGATTTTCCAAAGACTTGAAATGTTCAGCCACTGTTCGCGTGAAGTCGTTCCAGTGATTGGGGAAAACTTTAACTGTCGGTGCAAATTGCAGCGCACTCCGTGCAATCTGATCAGCGGTCTCATTGCCCTTCACGCCAACATGGGATGGAGTCCATTGAAACCGCACATTGAAACCCTTGCTGCTAAGTTCTTGCACAAGCCGTAAGGAACACTGGCTAGCCCCAGTTGCAAAGTTTTCCTTATGCCTATACACTGAAAGCGGATAATTCTTGTCCTGCTATGAAACTAAACGAAATGCAGCATACATGAGAACGTAGGCTTCAACAATTCAACAACATTATAGTGTGTAGTTCACGCCGTCTCTGTGATTGGCTCAGAAGGCATGACGTAATATAAAGAGTTCACGGGAAGGTTTACGTCACACAATGGCAACATCAGCCTGCATAAAAGAGACGTGGCATCACGTAACGAAATTGCAAATGGTGACTGCCGTCGCTGTGGAATAGAGCAAAATGTTTCACTATATACCGGAACACCGCCTCCGTTCCGCCACACTCCGGTTTTGGTTAGCGAAATTCCAGCTTTACGCAGAAACTTGCATCTGAGTGCCGCGGTCACAATTTCTGGTTGGCGATGATGACGTCACTTTTCTGACGCTTTATCAGTACGGCTATGAGCCACGGCAGCTGCGGACGAGTAGCGTACATGGAAAAGGAATCAATCAGCCGGGTACCGCTTTCTCCTTTAAAAGTCGCTGCAGTAGCCTGTTGTCTAGTGTTGGCCGTGTCGTAGGCGTATGTGGAAACGGTAAAATCAAATTCCTAGTTTTCTGGTAATAGCCATGGTACGTTTAGACAATGTTGGACAGGGCCCTGTCCGTACGCTCTGTCAAATATGTCCCGCTCAAGCTATGTGGTTTCGGCCTGCCGTAGTGTATAGCCCATTCAGCAACGTCATCCAGTCATTCCCTGAGAACGTACAGCCTGTTTCAAAGGTTTCTATGCAATTCCAAACGTTTGTGGCCCACAAAGGATTCAAAGCAACAGTTTAGCGTTAAATTTCACGATGTCGTTTTACAACAGCAGGTGACTTTCGCAGATTTGCGGTATAAAACAATCCAGCCTCACCCTAGAAGTAAGCTTGTGTTTTGATTTCTTTGTAGCCTATAGCCATCTGGCATGGCCTAGAAAAAAAGGCTGTACGTACGTGGTTGTTTGTGCTGCTGGCAGTTTGTTGGCCATCGGGCGTGGTTCTGTATTTTTTAGTAGTTTCTGCCATCAGTACTCGCGGAAGTGAGACACTCGCCAGTCAGCGGCTTCGACTTAGGCTCCAGTGGATTTCTCCGTCCTCGAGGGTACTCCAGCACTTCCGCCGCAGTTACTGTGCAAAGAGGTTTACTCGTATTATAAGCAGTACCTCAGCAGTTGGAGGGGGCGAGCTACTGCACTTTTAGGTACGAACAAGCGCAAGCCGAACTCAGCCTTCTCGTCTTCTGACGACACACACCTTCGACTTCTAGCAGAGATTGGTACGGGTAATAGCCGAGTAGCTTCAGCAATTCTACACAGGGGAACATTCGTAGGACCACGGTCTACCATGTCACAATAAAAATGTTGCCTCATGCAACACATTCCCCTTGCGCCTGCTGTACAAATTAGTACGCATTGTAGAAAAGTGCGGCGACATGTGCAGTCACGTTTTCTTTGAGAATTGTTTACAGCGGTGCGGGGGTTCGACATATAAAACGAGGGAATTATAAGGTGGTTATACTGTAAGCTACTTCCCGGATAACAGAGAAATGAAACAGCATGCAAAGCTGTTCCAAACAGAACCTGCTCCGCAGTTCTCCCATTTGGTGCACGAAAGTTTCTTCCGTTATTCAAATCGCTGCCGGATCTAGATCAAGCGGAGCTATTATTTATGGCAGGCTCTTTTTCCGCTGTATCGTTAGACCAATCCCCGATTTTCTGAGTTTGCACATTTCTGATGAGGCCACAATTATTGACCAGGGCCATTTCGCCGAGTGGCGGTAGCGCGGAATGTACGCACTGACAAAAGATGGGATTTAAGGACGGCCCATAAACCTTAACACACTTATGAGAATTCCAAGAGCCATCTACACACGACCATTCTTACATGCAATTTATTCAAGAGGTTGATTATCCGACGGTGGCGAGATGTTATTGTTTCTTGTCCCAAAAGTTACCGCTCTGTTGCATTCCGTTGAATATGACCAACTAACCCAAAGTTAGTCTTAGTTGCGTGTTACGCGCCTACAATTTATAACTTCTCGTTGCGACGTTCAGGGTTGACGACAAGTTTCATCCGCGAGGAAGCATAGGTACGTAAGACACTGCAGGCAGCAACCAGCCGTTTCAGGTGCTATAATGCTGCTTCAAGAGCCAGGTGGCCTCTGTGCTACTGTCTCGTATGGCCCTTCTCAAGATCCATACAGCTGGGCCAGACATCGATCTCATTGCACAATGCTATTCCAGTCCTTCATGCGGTAGTGCAATTTGGTTTCATTCCTTTGCGGGGTAGATACAAGGGTGGAATTGTTACAAAGACGTTCCGCGGCAAACTGCCTAAATCTTCACCTAGACACCCTATGGAAGCATTGGCTAGGTAGAAAAGAGTACGTGCGACTTGGAAAAAGGTGGAAAAGGAGAAGAAAACAACACTGAGAGCAATAAAGCCAAACACGTACTCAAGTTCCAAAAGACAGCACGCAGCATTTTCCAATTTCCATAAGATTCAGCGCGCAAACTTCGCCGTACAAGCGGACCTATAATATGTAGTATGTGTCCGCCAAATCAATCCGCTAATACCAAAGATATGAGACCGAAAAAGTGAACGGTGGAAGGAAATGTGTTCTAGTACAGACCCAAAAGGTAACCAAGGTAGCCGACAGGTAAACACGATCAGCAAAACGCAAAAGACTCCAGAAATAGGGAGGCAGACCAAGAATTTTTAAAAGCGAAAACAATTGCAAAGGATCCTGCACATATCATGGGAAAAAACGCGATCGGCTACAAGGACGACCACCAGTAACCATCCGTGTATGTTTTTTTCTCTCCTCTATCCAGCGTCTTTTTACTGGTAGTCACTTTTCAAAGATCATGAATCATCTATCCCCGCAATCTAACTTACAAATTTGAGGGCTAAATTAAAAATGTTTACATATTTATCATTATCATGATCATCATCATCATCGCCATCCCTCCTTTGGTTTAGTTGCTACTAGAGTGAACTGTTGCTGCTGTAAATTAGATTGCAACCGCTGACTGACTCGGTCAACATCTTCTTGGCAAATCCCATTGAGTGGTTGTGCGCTATTGTGTGGGCCATCACCATGCCTTCATCATCATCATCATCATCATCATTATAAATGTACCCGCTCTCTGGCGCGTTGGCACGCCCTTCTTCCCTGGGTCTGTAACAGCTATCAGGATTGGTAGCGGTCAACAGTAGGTCGAGAACCTTACGACGAAACAGCTTACGGTCGCTCAATAGTATCAAAACCAAAAGCCGACGCAAGACGGGAAAGTATAAGGAGCCTAACAACACCACCAATCATGTCAACGAACCGCCCATGCAAGGCAGCGGGATGGGTAACGTAACGACTCTCGCAGAAGTGTCGAAGAAGCTTAGTTAGGTTGCAAGGATGACATGAACTTTGTCCCCGTGGTTTGGTTACGGTGACAGGTTACTGCCATTCGGTGCAGACTTTTTACGTTTTATTTTCCACAGAATTACTCATTCGCTACGCTGATTCTCTGCTGTTTTTAACTTGATGACAATCGACAAAGATGGGTATTCCCAGCCACGTTGCTTTATTTCGCCAGACTGCTACGCTGCATACCATGATCCAAACCCAGGGTTCTACTGCCACCTTCTGTGAATAATTGTTATAATGAAGCTGTTTTACCATTCGCCAGGGGGGAGGGGGGGGGGGGTTCTCGGTCGGGACCCCCACGAAATATTCCGTGTTCATCTGAAAGCAACGCTCTGTCATACCATACCTGCCAACAGTGCAATAAAACTGGCCCGTTGTTGTCAACGTTCAGCGTCATCTTCACCAGCTCTCAAAAAGCTGAGGAAGAAGACAACGATATGCTCTGCGCGGTTCTCGATGCGGACTCGTCAACGGGCACCAAAAGACGACGGGTACGTACGTTTTCTGTAAGCCGGTAGTCACGTCTTTCCGCTTCGGTTGTCCGGAACAATCAGAGCCACTTTCTTGCAATCGTTCAAGTGTAAATATTTCTTGCTGCCTCAACCCTGGCCATAGTCTCTTGGGTGCAACACTCATTTCGCCTTAGGCACAGAAATCGAAAGCGGGAAGCTTCTTCAGCTGCAGTCAATGGTGAAACTCGTATCTTAAAGGGGCACTGACCCAAAATTTTGAAGGCGAGATAACTTCGGAGACAGATTGGTGGGAACACATATACATCATCTGCAATAATATCAGCGGCGAATACAGCCTAGAACATATCTAAATCAATTTTAAAGTGCGCGAAACGCAATCGAGCAGCCAGCAGAGGACCACGCGCAATCGACATCCCGAGGATATTGTGTAAATAAACACATCCAAACACGTCACGAGTTTTGTGTTTGTCGCTTCCGCACTGACGGCGTTTTTTCGCCGGCTCGCCCGGCTCGCCGCTCCAAGCGGAGGGCCGGAGGGCGGAGCTTCTGCCTCTCGAGAACGAACGACCCGATCGTTGGCGGAGGAGGCCGTAGGTGATTTCGTCAGCTAATCCGGCCAGCTGGCCGCGACCAAAGTTCTACAGCGATTCCAGGCACTCTGTTTCTATTACTGTTATTTACCATTGGATGCGAAAACGCGCCGGAGGCACGAAAAGCCCACTGAGCTAGCCGCACGTTCGCTGTGCAGGCGGCGGCCACGGCCGCGAAGTGGCCCAGGCCGGCGCAGGTAGCTCGAGTGATAGCTTGTTACCGCTGCACGAAATTGTCCCCAAGTCCCGACCATGGTGGCTTACATGAGAAAGGAGTTAATGATGCGATGGTCGGGTTGCATTAAAAATTGTCATCTGCACCGCTTACGAGAGCGTCACTCTAATATCCGCCGCAGTTCTAAGCCGAACACATCTGTAGGCGGACCTGTAGGCAGCCTGGCCGGCTGCTCCCAGCGCGCGTCTTGCCACCCACCGTCTCGAGCGTTGCGCGTCGTTCTTTAGCCGCGGTAGCAATTTGCACTCGCAGCGCCTGCGTCACATCCACGGTCGCTTTTTAATTAAGCGCCTCACGAGATCAGTGCGTGGGGGCATTCGCAGAAACTGCCGTCGATGCGGATTCGACACTGCTACGGCGGGCTCTGCTCTGTGATATCCCTCCGATGGTCACGTGGTCAGCTTTGTTCACACAAAATCCACAAAATCCATCGTTTCGCGGCACTCGCTGAAACCGAAACTGGGACTGGCCGCATTGAAAAATGCCTCTAATTAAACAACCGTCGCACGCTCAAGCAAATGAAGTTTCTACAGGTTATAAGTGGCTAATAACCTGTAGAAACCTCATTTGCTTCAGCGTGCGACGGTTGTTTAATTAGAGGCATTTTCAATGCGGCCAGTCGCAGTTTCGGTTTCAGCGAGTGCCGCGAAACGATGGATTTTGTGGATTTTGTGTGAACAAAGCTGACCACGTGACCGTCGGAGGGATATCACAGAGCAGAGCCGCCGTAGCACTGTCGAATCCGTATCGACGGCAGTTTCTGCGAATGCCCCCACGTACTGATCTCGTGAGGCGCTTAATTAAAAAGCGACCGTGGATGTGACGCAGGCGCTGCGAGTGCAAATGCTACCACGGCTAAAGAACGACGCGTGACGCTCGAGATGGTGGGTGGCAAGACGCGCGCTGGGAGCAGCCGGCCGGTCTGCCTACAGGTCCGCCTACAGATGTGTTCGGCTTAGCACTGCGGCGGATATTCGAGTGCCGCTCTCGTAAGCGGTGCAGATGACAATTTTTAATGCAACCCGACATCGCATCACTAACTCCTTTCTCATGTAAGCCACCATGGTCGGGACTTGGGGACAATTTCGTGCAGCGGTAACAAGCTATCACTCGAGCTACCTGCGCCGGCCTGGGCCATTTCGCGGCCGTGGCCGCCGCCTGCACAGCGACCGTGCGGCTAGCTCAGTGGGCTTTTCGTGCCTCCGGCGCGTTTTCGCATCCAATGGTAATAAACAGTAATAGAAACAGTGCCTGGAATCGCTGTAGAACTTTGGTCGCGGCCAGCTGCCCGATGAGCTGACGAAATCACGGCGCCTCCGCCGCCAACGATCGGGTCGTTCGTTCTCGAGAGCAGAAGCTCCGCCCTCCGGCCCTCCGATTGGAGCGGCGAGCCGGGCGAGCCGGCGAAAAACGCCGGCAGTGCGGAAGCGGCAAACACAAACTCGTGACGTGTTTGGATGTTGTTTATTTACACAATATCCTCGGGATGTCGATTGCGCGTGGTCCTCTGCTGGCTGCTCGGTTGCACTTCGCACACTTTAAAATTGATTTTAAATATGTTCTAGGCTGTATTCGCCGCTGATATTTTGCAGATGATGTATATGTGTTCCCACCAATCTATCTCCGAAGTTATCTCGCCTTCAAAATTTTGTGTCAGTGCCCCTTTAAGGCTCCTGCAGAATTTTTCAGCGACTACTCATTATGGCAGTTTGAAGATTTTGCTACTCTAGCAGCTTACCTGACGGACGACCTGGTTTCCCTCAATATCAGACTTCTATCCGATTACCGACACCTTTAAACTTGGTAGGCTTACGTGAAATTCGTGTCGTGCTCGTTCTCGTCAGGCTCGGTAACGTCTTACTAGGCGTTGCTTCCTTCTGACGATCGCTAAATGCTGTTTGTACCAGCGAGCAACCAATGTGCAGAAACACTATCCCTGTGTTCCAGTGTTGACAAAATGAATATACCTAACAAAATTCGTCCGATATTAATTGGCGTATCTTCAAGAACGCATATTTCTCGTCCCTATTCCTCCACAATGTGATGGCCGGCCCCATTTCGCTCGCCTTGTTACCGTCGCGGAAGTTCACAACTCGATGCTTTTCGCTGGTCCTTCGTACAGTCTTCCGACCATGCTAAGCGTCTTAACCACCTCAGTGATCACGTCTGCCCGCTTTAGCAGCGCCAGCCGCTCCTTCTCGCTCTGTTTTTTCCCTGGCGGCATCAGCATGTCGTCGCTGTCATTCTCATTCCTTCTTTATTAGCTACGCCGCAATTTGCTGCACACCTATTATGCAAGCCTTCCAAGCGTTGTATGGAGTTACAATATTCTTCGAAGCGGCCTGCTACCAGCACTTCGGCAGAGGAGGATTGCTAGCTACGCTTCGACTCGATGCCTCCCTGGAGACGACAAAAGCTTTACGGAGGCAGCTCTTTCCCCGCGCCCTTTTTGTGTACTCTCATGTGTCCCGCTCTTTTGTCACTCGTTCTGTTTGCGGTTCAAGCGATAACTTTGTAGACATGCTCCATCTTTTGGTGATAAGATAACGGGTCGCCCAGATGGCAGGAATAAGGATTGTTGATGTTCGTTTCCCCGAAGTCCGGTGCCGATCAGGAACCCAATCGCCCGAGCTCCGGCTGATTTAGCACGTGGCTGGTAGGGCGATGGTGTTGAAGTTCTCGGAGATGGCGGCCGAATTGATGAACTCGAGGCGTTTGTATGTAATGAAGGGAAACCAAAAGTTTATATACAACTATTTACATTAGAGTAAGTGGATGCATAAAGTATAAAAAGGAAAAACTTTAAACTGCAGTTAGACGTTAACTTTAAGTGCGTACATGTCACGCAGGCTTCTCTACTCCGGCTTACTCTCCTATGCTCGCTGCGTACACATATATACCGCGCGAGAAAAAATGGCCATGACTCTGTTTCCGTCGCAGGACCAGTCTAGTTGCCCGGTATACAACTGTACACTAAACTTCCGACGCGATCCTCCAGTCAGTCTACCTCTCGTTTAGGGGGCTCACATATCCCAAACTTGCTTCAGCGGTCGAGACTCCTTGTCTTGCCGGGAACTGACTGGCTGAGAGATCCGACAAGACCGCTCTTTTGCCAAGTTAGGCATTATAACACTTCGGTAGTGCTCTCTCTCGGGCACGCCGTACCCGTTTTCATACATGCGTGAGGGAGGGCCCCACTTCACGTATACAGCTGCCACTCAGCCATTTGCCGAATCGCCATCGCCTACAGGTCAAAAGCTTGCGCGCAGCCCAGCAACCACGCGGCACCGAGTACACATACGACTCCGAAGGGGCGGGGCAAAAAGCTGCGGCTGCCCAAAAGCACCCGTTTCTACGGTGGCGCATACAAAAAGATCTCGCGGAAAAGCCGCCGCTGCCGTGCGGTCAGACGGCGATAATTACCCCTTTGTTATTCGCTACGTCAACAATCCTCAGAACTTGGCGGGGCCGTCTGTATTCCTGAAGGCGATTATTCCTGCTGCAATCCCTCCATCCAGACAAGCCGTCTGCCGAACGCGCCGCAGCGAATTGACTATGGCCGCAGGGTAGTGTTGGCAGTGCAGTGCCTCTAGACCGAGCGGCGGGGATCATCCTTTCACACGCAAGGCCGGTGCGCGTGGCCACTGACCTCTTGAGTGGACCTTACACCAAAATTTTCAAAATAAGCATGATTTTGGAGAAACAAGACTGCAAAGTGCGGTGGTGCTTTATCCTGAGAAGTGTTAGGCTATCGATGTGCTTGTTCTGGCGTGAACGGGAAGTTAAGCCTGCGTGCAGTGCCTCTCTCCACGGTGTGCACAGCATAAATGGAGGGGTGGAGTAGTAGAGAGATGGTTTTTTACTTCAATGAGTTTGCGCTAAGACAAGGGTCTCCGAGGTGCTTGTTTCCTGCATGGCTCCAAGGGCTGCACTACGCGAGGTAAATTATGCGCAGTTTGAAGCTTTAAGCATTCGTTTCAGGATTGGTGCGTCGTGAAATTAGATCTTTAACGTTAATCTAGAATAAATTAGCCACAATAAATCACCAAAATTCAACAAGAATTGCTTTATTTCGTGGAAAACTTGCATAAGGCTTTGTGCTGCCATGAAGAAGGCGTCGCTTCGATCCCAGAGCCAGATTAAGCAGAGATAGTCTCCCCACTTTCAAAGAGGTAACATAGCATTACTGCCTCTCCCGCCACAAGCTACCTCCCGCCAACTCACCCGTCACTGCAGAGGAGGAACCCGTCTGACGTCAACTGCAACCGCAATGTTTACCCTGCATAACCATCCTATATTATATCCCCCCTTCACCCTACCCATCCCCACTCTGGTCTCGCTGCGGTGAAAGGGCGACTGTTCAACACAAAATGTGGGCTTGGGCAAAGGACCCATTCCTTTCCATTAATTCCCCTCACCAGTGAATGGAGGCGCTGGGCCGCTCGGACCCCCAGCTCCAGAAGGAGCTCGTGGCTCGAGCGTGCTGAAGTCGTTGCGACCCTCAGGATCCACACCCACGGCGCCCCAATCTTTCCTGCCAAATGAAGTTTTACATACATTTCTCTCTCGGCCGCGATGGCTCTTTTTCTAGTAGAGGGGGAGCACCAAACGCCCGAGGGCACAAGATTTCGGCGTAGGGTGAGCCCCTGGTTAACTCATCTAACCCGGTCACCTCTACTATGGTGCGCTTTATCACCTAGAGTGGCTTCGGCGCGTTAAATCCCAATTAGCGTCACGACACATCTTCGTTGCAAAACATTCATTGGCTTCTTTATTCCATGCGGAAAAGTGAGTGGGTGTTGGAGTCGTGGTCCATTCGATGAGCAAACAACGCTGATTTATCTTTTTTTGGAAAGCCAGCACCTACTCTGACAGTGTGGGCGCATCGTGCAACGTATAATAATTACTGGGAATTTAGATTCGGGATGTGTGAAGCTGGTGACGCATGATGGCTGAAAAATTGGTGGTATTAAGCGCACTCAAATTTGCGGTAATAATTTTTGCCATCTCTGAAGATATAGTTGGCTTCTAACGTCAAGACGCTGCAAACGCAGTCGTGAAGTTTATGGTTAAGCGTAGTTGCGCATTTCTTTAACGAAAGGTCATTGATTCAGCGACAGCGTAGATGTTGAAGGTACATCTGCCTCGAGAGTACTTAGCGAAGCAGAAAGCAATGCGGGAACTTCGCGCACGTAGCATTAGTCACATTCGACATTTGAAAAAGGACGTAGGGGAATTAAAAAAATATCATATCTTGTTTAGCAAAGTGCTAATTTGTAGCGAGATATTGTCAGCCTAGTCGCATGCCTACCTGTCCTGCCATCAGGCACCGGTCCCACGTAGCAACCATAAGACAAAGAAAACAGAATAATATACATTGCTTAAAGTTTGTGAAAGTAATGCTACCATGCTTACAGGTTTAGAGAAACTCGACACTGCCCGAATGAGATGTACACATTTTCATAATAGTGATATTAATAATTGCTTGTGTAAGTGAGTGATTGAGTGAGCGAGTTAGTGGGCGATTCAGTGAATGAGTTGGTGAGGTAGTGAGTAAAAGAGTGAGTAAGTGAGCGTGTGTGTGATCCAGCAAGCGACTGAGCCAGCGAACTAGTGAGCTTAAAGAGGCGTTGTCTTCCCGCTTTGGAAACTATGTTTTTTTTAGGCGGTCGATGTATGATTTCCCTGCCGCGCCACCATTCCCGTCTCCTCATTTGGTGGTTTTAGGTCATTTCTGTGCGTCCACTGTAGGCGATGTTCTCTTACCGAAGACTTCTTAACAGCCATGCCGCATTATGTTCTGAAATACTCAAATTCCCTTCAAGTATATAAAATAACATGTTAATCTGCTGATTTGAAAACACAGCCGGCAAATCATCAGCCATGATAGTTGGCTGTTCTGCAACTAATGTAGACACGCGGGATAGTCGATGCGAAAGAGCGGCCAAACTTCGCAGACGTAATCCAGCCATGAGGGATTCTCACCATACAGGCAGTGCGAAGTTATTCTTTTTTTCCAACAGTATTCTAGATTTAAACAGTTCATATATGACGAAAACAATTTTTTTGAGTAAATTACATTTGACGCAACAAATCTGACCGCGTGTGTATAGGGCACTTACACACATCAATGTACCTTTCGTGATCCGGCACTCGTTCTTATAAAAAACATAAGGGTTCTCGCTCGGCATTCCCGTTACCGGTACACATGGTGTAAACCCTTAAAATAAAAAAAATTCTCTAATGGTTTTTATTCACGGATAAATCTAAATACGATGACACATTTTACTTATCCAAAGTAGTTTTCGTGTCGTTTTTCTCAATGATATTTCGGTAGGCTTGTGTATGGCTCTGTTCAGTAATTGGAAGCCTGTAAGTAACAGCGAGACTTGACTTGCTTGTCAGCCTCTGTTCCAATTACGTGATGTTGTTTGCAGGCCAGTTTACGTGCTCGAGCTGAGCCACTTGTGCGATGCACGCCAAGCGCCGCTC
This sequence comes from Haemaphysalis longicornis, assembly GCA_013339765.2. NCBI lineage: Eukaryota > Metazoa > Arthropoda > Arachnida > Ixodida > Ixodidae > Haemaphysalis > Haemaphysalis longicornis. The sequence goes on along the minus strand of CM023453.1, from coordinate 90,429,370 downwards.
GAGTCTGACGTGCAGTTCGCCGGCTGGCGGAGAAAGATTGCCAGGAGAGGCGCCGTCATATTCCTGACACTGGTGGCGCTGCTAACAGTTGTCCCCTTGGGCTTCGCCGTCAGGACGAAGGCCGTGAGTCGATGTTCGCGCCACCGGCATTCTCTTCCCGCTTCCCGCATTGACCCCGAACCGAGTTCCCAATACCACCACGTGAGCATACAAAAGTAAACGAGCGAGCTTGCAATACCTTTCAGCGAAGCTGTTAGGCCGGTTCCTACATTCTCTCACGGTAGTGTGGACGCTTTACTCGGCGCCGTGGGCGTAGCGAATGGAATATTTCATACAAATAAAAGAAGGTCCTTAAGCCTCCGCATTTCGATAATAGACGGCTTATACTGCCCCTCAAAAACATTGTATTCAAAGAAATAGGTTAGCGTTTAGAAGCGAGCAAATGTTAGGTAAATAAATGCAAGCTTGGTCTTTCTGAGCTGTCCTTCCCACTTCATCTTTGGAGGGAGTGTGGATACAGCCCTAATTTGCCCTCTTTGTATTTCAGTCTCCTCTCCTGAGTTGTGTGCAGTATGTACTGTTAACCATGCGCAGCGTCTCTTTTCTCCCCACTGACATTTCGCAATGCCGTGCGCTTTTCGGCAGCCACCTGTGCTGCGCAGTGGAGCCTGCGTTGTGACTCGCGTAGCTGCGCTGTAAGAAAACGTCATTGTCTTTCCCCACCCATACTGTGCGCCCTTAGACTGTGAGTAAGGGATCGCGGCAGTGTCCTTGTAATTCGACATAGCAGAAACGTCGATATAGGAAAACCTCAACATAGGAAGTCCCACCAGAGCACCAGCTTCACTGGACGTCGGTCTGTACAGGGTGAAAGGGCTGTGTGTTTTTAAAGCAAAGCTTTCTTACAAAACATCTACCAACCAACGATTCCTTCATGCATGTGGGAATGAAACTACGAACGCGGATAGGTAGGGAAAGGGCGCATTTTCCTCCCGGAGCACAGCGTAGATGGGGGAGGGGGGAGCGATAGGGCGCTATTATCCAGCGTTCCCCCCGCGCAGCTGCCTGCTTGCACCGGCGGGCGCGTCGGAGCGACGGCTTTGTCCTCAGCTTTAGCGATGGATGTTTTTAGGCTGTTCTGGTGTGCTCCGTGTCCATTGCGTGCTTCCTTCACATGGCTTGATTAACTTGTTCGGTAGCACCTCGTCGGTAAACTGGACCAGACGCAATTCTGTGGTCGTATGGAAAAGATACGTTAAGCATTGTTTTTAAGGGCGGGAAAACAAAACGTACAGACCACATACAGACATCTACTCGCGAAAGAAACGCTACCTTTTGCGAACTGCTTACCACTAATGGGACTCTGTTTTCTAATTTGGTGAATACCAATTCGGTTTCGTTTTAACAAGTATTACAAAAGGCGAAAGAAGCAACTGTATCCGATAAATAGCGATTATAACAGTTCTCTTAGCCTTCTCGCAATCCTCAGACTTATTAAACTAACTAGTTTAAATCTGTATAAATGGGAATCACTAAGCCAACATGCGGAATTCTTTCGGTGTCTGCGCTTGTGTCGCGCGGTGGTGTAGCATCAAGCCAGTATATCAGGATGGCTAGGTTCCGCTGTCTTACCCTTGGAAAGACGCTCCTCTCTGCTTTCTTTCTCTCAACTCACGGCCGGGCTACAGCGGCGTCGTCCGCCCACTCTAGCCCTGCCGTGGCCGATCGAAGCCGCTGCGTTCGGGACGTTGCCACAGCGAATTCCACCTAAAGGCTGGCAGAATCTCTGATTTCGCCCTTGGTAGAGCCACGTGTGTGATTGCAAGTGACGTTGCATGGGCAATTGTTGTGGGTGTCATTTAAAGCTTTTCTTTTCAACCATTTTCACAGCGTGGATTGGAGTCAATTTTTTTAAACCTCGTTCATCTGAAACATGCAAGTAGAATACTGGATCGGCTACGGGCATGTACACCTTCTGGGCTTCACACTGCATACATAGTGCTTCAAACTGTTTTATATTTACTTTTTACTCAGTAAACACTGGCTCTGTACGCCAATTTTTAAATATCCTCCTCTTAACCAAGACACTGCGCATAGAATGCGCCTGACACACACCACATTTTTTTGTTTAGCGAACCTTGGCCTAGTATTCCTGCTGGCATTAAACTAAAAACATCATCATCGTTGCCATCAGCATCTTTATCTCACTCCACATTTGAACGTGGAACGGCGATGCAGTCGATACAGGGATATTTTGACGTTGATAACATCGCTCTCTTAAAAATTTCTCCCACCTCCCCTCGCGGGCACCCCTGTGTAGATGCGACGCATAGAGGGTTCCGTTGTTGTTTCCGTTAGGTTGATTCTCCCATCGCGTGAAACGTGCCATGAACCTCCTGCCGCGGCTATGACGCAACGTGGCGCGGCTATGACGCAACACAATCCAACACAATCCACTTTAATCCAATCCAATCCAATCCAAATCCAATCCAATCGAATCCAAGCCAAGCCAAACCAATCCCATCGAATCCAATCCAATGCCCCTCGCGAGAGAGTGGTCGCTATCGGAGAGGAGAGGGGGTGAGCGGCGGATCGCGCAGCTCGCGCGGCGAGGAGAATGGGGTAGGGGTGTGGACGGACAACTACAACGCCGTATGGAGGGACAAGGCGAGTGAATGAGATGCAGTCGCATCTAAAATACACGCACACATACCACACGCGCAAAGCAATGTGAAAATTACCTGCTATCATCTTTATTCAATCGTTGGTTTCGATCACCGCGTTGAAAAAGCACATCCTGAAACAGCACCATCTTGGGGACGTTTCAAAAATCATTATAATTATGAAACCGCTTACGTTCGAAAGAATTTCTTTTCAATGTGGTTCATTGTTGAGACAACGCTGTTGCTCTCAGCGGCATAATCTGCGTCTGCGGTGCTCGACAGCTTGGCATTGCTTTGTAGTTCGATTCCCCGTCTATCAGACAATTTTAAAGCGTACAGTATCAATACTTCGTGATCAAATGGCAACAAAGCACTTACTCAAGCCGTTGTAGCGTTGATCTGACGTTTTTGTTTAATTCGATCAATCATTTGTGACTTCGCAAACGCCACCTTTTTTGTATCAAACTGCTTCGGGGAAGACACATTGCTCGCATATGGTGGTCCCGTTTCAGTAACAGTGATGAGAGATGTTGTGGACGCTAACAAGCAGCACAATAAAACTACAACAAACCGTTTATGAGAAATATGCAGCTTTGAGCCAATTGCAAAAGTAACAATTTTCTGTGGCGGCACCCTTCACAGCGACAGCAAGCGTGGAGGAAAGAAAGCTGTGTGGTCACGTTAGCAGCAAAAGCTGTGCACCTAACGCGGAGTTTACAGACATCAGTCGCATTGTCGCAGGCTGTACCGAAGAAACACCAAAGGAACAGCGACGTTATAGACGGCTGCGTATGTGAAAGCATGTAGCCAAAGTTGTAGCTTGTGCCAGTGGATGCGACGTCCGGAATACAAAAAGAAATTATTGTGTATCTGCTCACTTCACTGCAGAAATCGTCAAAAAATAGTGTTTTGCCGCCTCTTCCACGTAAACGCCTCTCTTCCCTCCCCTGCCGGCACTTTACGCTCTCCCCCCCCCCCCCTTTTCGATGCTCCCACGATATACACGTAGAAGGTTTGCCCAAGTCAATTTCAATTTTGTCGCGTTCCACTGCTCGGCCATTTACGGGACCATATTGTTACCGCTGAACGTGGAACGCTGCGGCGAGATCTAGGCCAGCGCGCGCTGTTTTTGCATTTTTGGTACAAAATATTGTTTTAAATGCATACTTCTGATATGCTACACCGTGTACGAGATTTCGGCGCACGTTAAAGATCCCCAGGTGGTCAAAATTAATCCGGAGCCCTCGACTACGGCGCGCCTCATTGCTTGCGTTGCGTCAGCGCGTTAAACCCTACAATCAATCAATCCATCAATCGATATGCTACACCTACAGCTACACCTACAGAAATGTTCTTCAGCGCCATCTGCCATCCCGTCGTCCTGTGAAATAGACGAAATGCGGACTACGCGCCTTGACAGTCCTTTCATCTGCACATGATGTTAGACCCCCTCAACAAGTTGAGAGGTGCTGCAAGGATAAAACAAAGTATAGTGACTCCTATACCGTACCTATGACATTATATTTGATTTGGCGCCACCTCTGTACTTTGTTTTTATTTCTCCCCTCAGTTCCTCATCTCAAAAGACATGTCATGGCCTTTTGTGCAAGATCACGTAGACTTTACCCGAACGAGCCCTCTCTGTCATACTGGCAAAACGATCTGCTCCCTCATTCTTGTGAAGGCGGCTTTTTGGGCACTGCATGTTTCCGAATGGCCGGGATAGACCTTTCACAATGGTCTGACATGATTGTCGAAATAGGCTATTGAAGGGGTGCGTAGCAAGAGGGGTGTTACATGTCCCTTGGGATCCAGTCAGAGGCAATAAGGCACACCATGATACAAGCTTCCTCCTCATATTGGTTGGCTTGTTTATTCTCGTCGGGACTTCTCCCATGACATCGGATTGAAACAATCTAAAATTCTAAAGCACTGGTGAGTTTTACGCTACAAACTAATGAAGCAATTAGGGAACATAGAAAGAAGTGCCTTAGAGAGTCATTCAGGAGAGGCGCTCGGCAGTAGACACGAAATGATAATGATGATGTTGGTGCTGATGCTGCAGCTGATGGTGATGAGCTTTATATCTAATATGAACGCGTTTGTTGTCAACTTGCAGGACACCAACCGAACTGCGGAGCTCAACGCGTCTTCGGAAGGGTCGCCGTTTGCTGAAGCCAGCAATGACATCCTAGCCCCACCGGGTCCTGTGAACGTCACCTCCAATTTGACATCACCGCATCCACCACTGTTTTTTAACGAATCGGAGGTGGATCTTAATTTCACGCATCAAACGGCCTCCCATGACCTGTCGTCGTCAAGCACAGAGAGCTAGGACTACAAGAAGGGCCGGTGATGGCTGAAATTCTTCCTTAGCAGATTCTGCGACAACGCGATTGGATAGTACTGCGTGTGCGGGCTCCTCGCTATTATTGCTGAAATGCAGTTTGCCTTTTCCTGGTCTACAATAAACACGGTAAATGATGTTTCGTGTTATGGTGCTAAATTCATGCTGCTACGATGTTTATAGTTCGTGTTAAAAAGCCTGTTCGAAGGAGTTTTAACGACATCATGGTGTGCCCATAGTGCAATCCGTTTCCGTCTTGTGTGGGAGGGGGAGAGAGGGTGATTACTGGTGCCGAGCGCCTACAAATTGCCTTCGCGCGTAAACGCAATACCTATTTCGAGAAAAAAACAGCGGAATGCAGGAATGCACGAAGACAACACGTATGTGTCACTGCTCATACGTGTTGTCTTCGGATAAGTAAAAAGGACTTATCTGATGAGATCTGGGTACGGAACGAGTATGAAATGCCACTGTCGCAAGTTTGACCTAGTCGCAGAAAGAGCGCCTGCATGCGGGTCTTGGTAGCGGAAAGACATAAGTGGCAACACAACAGACAGCATGTAACAACGCACTATTTCCATCGTTGCGTTGGTAATGGGGTTGGTAGATACTGACGTGAAATAAAAGTCGCTCTGGAACAGGAAAGTGCGCCCATAGATGAAGTAGTTATACATAGCCGTAAAAATAGCGCTTTCTTTGAAACGAACAAAAATGCAGGCGTTCCGCCTTGCAGTTCCTCTAAATTCGTGTGCCAAACAAAATTATGTAGGAAAAACAAACGATTGCTTATAAGGTTACGCGCATGTCCGCATTTCCGTTATCCACACACCAGGGTTGTTTCCCGAAGCAGCCTATAACCGTGTAAACGCGGGCGTAAACAACGGGGGAAACCACGGGTAATTAATCGAAACGGCGGCCTCAGTTCTTAATTGAAGACACTACGTCCAAGCACATCGTCGCCATCCTCCACAGGCCGTACGCAGCGGTACCAGACAGCAGCGGACGTTCAGATTGCGCCTTCCGTCTAAGCTAATCCGTTCCCGCTGACTAGAGCAACCCTGCAACGCATATGTGCATTTTGGGGCGTGAAACAAGAATTTGCACTACTCAGCTTCTACACCACACTTAGAGCTCTGCCTAATTGTAGACCGCCTACTTGGTCGCAGTTATTTTGCCTGCCTCCACTCAGCATTCGCCGCCCTCCAACGTAAAAATCAGTCTACAACCTTTCTGATTGTTTATTCTTTACTTCTATCCTCAAAGAGTTCTCTGATTTCTTTGCGCTTTTCATAATGTGTTAGAACAGAAAATAAAAATAAGTGGAGTCCTGGCAGGTAGACGGCCGACCAGACAACAGTGTGTGATGCTGCAGCCCAGCACCAAAAGTAAAACCGATCTAACGCTCACCGCTGACCAACCGCATACTCTTTCATTTGTAATACAGTGGAACCCGTTCACACATTTTTCACCGAACCGGGAAAACAAAACGTAACAACCAGGAATAGGCAGCAGTCAGGAAACCTTCGAAAATGAAAGAAAACAGTGTAGCTTTGACTTTCAACCATGTATTTCGCAACTTTGGATTTCGAACCTTAAAAAGCTGGGGAATGCAAGATTAACGCTTTTTTGCGATCGATGGAAAACACCGCGCGTCGCAATGCAAGATTCCTAGTGATGTCGACTCTCTTCCGCGCTGGATGCTTGTCTACTGCGTTTAGTACGTCAAGCTTTTCCTGAAGGGAAAGCGCCTCCCGCTTCAGCGACCCCATCAAGGCACGACAAAGTTCGCGGTTGCAAGTTCGACGGTGTTCACAAAGATTGAAACGCACGATGACGACGAGAGTGCGTGCCATTCTTGCGGTGGTGCATTTATGGGAAGCACGCATTTCCGGCATTCCGAAGTGAAACTACATTAATAGCGCAGTGATGATGGTGATAGCACAGAACAGCATAGGGTCATCTAGTGGTGACGAATCGCAGCGGCTTCATGCATTGAGTTCCGTAGCTATACAAGCCTGGCCAAGGTTCGTCAAACGTCAAAATGGCGGTCCGCGCATGTTGCACGGGTGGGTTCGGAGTGTCAGATTGCGACGAATGATCCAGGAACGTACTCTGAGCCACGACGCAACAGTGAGGATTGTAATACATGGGACTCTATGTGACCTGCACCGGGACTAGACAAAAACAACATAGCACCCACGAAAAGGCAGCACTGAGGAACGTAGGAGCGGAGTTTTACTGTAGTACATTTTTTTTTCTATTCGTACACTAATTTCTGCGAAATTCGAGCGATCTTCATTGCTTTGATTTATTTTTGTCAAGTTCGGCGTGACTTTGTAATATTTATAATCCATATGAGTTTAGTAAAGCTGCTCTCTGCAATTTTTTGAGCTTGGTTTTATAGGACAAGGGTATATTTTATTGAATGCCAGTTTATGGAACCATCTAATGCCAATTTATTGTAATTGGGTTTTTGTTACTTTGATAGCTTTTTTCAATTGGTAAATATGTTTATTTGCCCATCTACCAACGCCTTCTCACTAATTTAAGTTTGATAATGTGTCTATCATGCCTTACATACCATAAACGCAAATGTGCGTTTAAATGTTTCCCCTGGGTTTTTCCTGTCACTCCTTCTGGGTTTTACCAGAGTCCTACGCAGGTCCATTTGTTAGAATTTTTCCCTGATTGTCTAACTTGCCGATTTCAATCTTGATGCTTTAATTTGTTAAGCTATTGTAAATTTTTTTCTGCCACCTTAACAACAGTTACCGCAGACAGCTTTCGTCTCCATTGGAATTTATTCGAGGCGGCCTTTGTAGAAAATGTAGATATATCTGACTTGACTTGTGCAAAGGTTGTTGCGAAATTCACCTTGTTCGCCATGCTTCGTGGTCACGTGATTGGACGTCTTGTTCTTTCCCAACTTTTCTAATCAGGTGATTTCCGCGCAAATGCCTCCCCACAATCTGGTCGAATTGTTTGTGAATTGTACGTTTTCGCAATGTGGTGGAATTGTTCGCGTCTCAACACATCATGCCCAGAAATTTACTGCCAAGTCTTTTTAACGTATTAGGGCTACGAGTTGGTTTGGATGCCAGACCGAAATTCTGTGGGCACAAACATGGATCTTTTCTGTAGCAGCACTCCCTTCTGTCTGGGCTTTCTCCACGACGTCACTGCGCGGCCCGTGCTAGTGTCTTATCGCAGCTCTTTACACAGCCATGGATTTTGTTCGGTATATCTACAACTATCCTCGTAATCCTCTGCAGCGTGGAACATATCTGCTTAAAAACTAAAAGGGTACAGCAAGGTCACGTCTGGGAACCTTAAGCAGAGCCAACGTAACAAGGACAAAAGGAATTCAGGGGGTACCGCCCATTCCGCACATGGCCTATCGTCATAAACCGATTGGTAAGTAGCAGGTTCCTGCCAGGGAAAGCGTCATAATGGTTAAGGTTGCCACATAGGGGAGGGGCTCGGCAGTAGGGGACAGTAAATTTTCTGTTCTTTTAAGGCGAAGGCCTTAACGTCCGACTCGGCGAAAACGCGCAGTTTGTGCTATTGTCCGGTGAAGAACACCAGCGTCGCTGGAAAGAGTAAACAAAAAATAGGTGTCATTTTCCGGGATTCGGCTATGGGTCTGCACAGTCACCCCGGGGCTCCACGAAATGAGCCATTTTCGCTCCTTGTTCGCGTAGAAGAAAAGTTGCGTTGTCGTTGTTTTCTTCGTGACACATACACACAATGATCAAAACCATTCAAAACTTCTACACTTAAAGACTTAAAATTTTTTGGAGGAGGTTTGTGCAAGGCCGTAGGGGCTCATTAAGGTGGGCTTTTTCGTAATTGTACTTCGAAGCAAATTATCTCACTCACCGGATCCCGCATCCAAGGGTTTTTTGACCAGATTTAGGGGAAATCCCCAAGGTGGAGTAAGTTTCTGTAAAGGAAAGTTTGACATCCACCTAAATGTAGCCCTACGGCTACAAAGAAAAGCTATGCGCAGTTGAAGAAAACTTTGTCCTGGTCCAGGATTCGAACCCGGGACCACTGCTTAACCGGAGCAGTCGCTCTACCAACTGAGCTAACCAGGAGGCTAGTCGTTAGCAGCGCGAAAGCGAATTGATCAACAACTCGAAGTGAAGGACAGGTGTTAATCGACCAGATTTAGGGGAAATCCCAAGGTGGAGCAAGTTTCTGTAAAGGAAAGTTTGACATCCACCTAAAAGCTGTATAGCTTTTCATTGTTGCCGTATGACTGCATTTAGGTGGATGTCGAAATTTCCTTTACCCAAGGGTTTTGCTGATGTGTATAGCCCTTACGAATTTGTTTTACGGTTTTCTCCTAAAACTAATCATCCGTTTCTGCCTTTCGGAAAAAAATGAATGTGTTGAAATAATCTCCAATGAATGCTTCACTATTGAGAGTTGATTTTTCTAATATTTCATACTAATACCAATACACGAAAACAATTTTAGGAATTGCGCCCTCTGACACCAATAAAGAACGAAAAAATTTTTAACTGCCATACCTGACCAGCCGAAAAGGCCTAACAGGGGATATTAACTTCAAGCCAAACTCTTCATTAAAATGGCTTCAGACTACATGGAAACATTCTGATTATAGGGTAGGCGCTGAAAAGTTATGAAAGTTGTATAAGTTACTCCCGGCAAAGGGTGTACAGTGCTGAAATAGTTTTTCAATATTTTTTTATCGCGGGCCATTCGAAATATTCAACTGGTTTTGTTGGTATTGGCGGTGAGCGCGATAACGGGCGGCGCTACGAAGGGCGCCACCGTGACATCGGCTGAGGGATTCTCTCATTTGTCATCTGCTTCTTCGGGCTCACTCTCAGTTCTGTTTCTCAGCGCTCGGTTGACGTATGATGCTTGTCCGCACCACCAAGTTTTGCATGTGCGTAACTTTTTGTCATAATAATTGACTTAAAATCGCATACACTAGCTCAAGGCGTGAGTTAAAGTATAATTTTGGATACCGCTATGGAAGACACATTGCCCATTCCTTGCGGAGCCGGTCCTGTGCGGAGCGCGACAAATCGGAGCTAGGCGTCAGCTTCTGTGTTTAGCAATCTTTCGAACAAAGGGAACATCCAGCTGCTAATAACCGACAACAGCGAAAATACAAAACCAAAACAAATTCCAGGCCTCCGGGGGTGTCTGCTCTAGCAGAAGGCCTTACGATTTCCGGTAATCATATGTAAGTTAAAACAGTTTTTCAATCTTGCCTAACGCTCGAAAGTATTGTATTACATCACTTTACGTTGTAATGGCATGAAAATATGCCGACATGCACTATGGGCTGCAAAATAGTAGGATGAGTTCCAAATAACCCAGTGTGTGCATAGGCGCGTGCTGGGTTTTATACAAGGCTTCTAACCAGTATTGAGGTTTATTCAGCAAAACGAGTCACGTCTACGGTAAAGATACGGTAACACTATGTTTGCTCAGACGTGGAGGGATATTGCGGTACATTTTCCACAGCCATATCTTCCAAATATTCAGATATGCGTTATAGGAAAACTGCACTCAAGAAGAGGACGAGCAGGAGAAGAAAATTTTATTTTAATCAACAGTAAAATCGAGCTGATTTGTGGACCACGTCCTCAGTCCAGAACAATTGAGTAAAAGTAATTTTCTTCAATTCATAGAACGCCATACCGAGTAGACCAGGATTTGTTCGCTACGCGTGGAAGGGTTAAAAAACAATAAAGCGCTACTTGGACATATTCATCGTTTCAATTCGTGTAATATATGCACATATACTATTTATTGCGTTTGTTAGCGAGTATATCAAGCCTTCAACACAGTAATCATGTCATAATTGCTCGGGTTGAGAGTCAGTTCGGTATGATAACAATGGTTACGATATAAATTCCGAGCCCAAAAACCGCCTTCGAGTACTCTGGACAACGCTGCCTGGGCGCGATCGCGGTGGCGTAGCACAAACCTTGTCATTGTATTTCCATGTGAATAAACAGCGCACGCTGCGGAGTATGCGCCTTCTTGCACTGTAGCCATGACGAAAGCTAGCTAATTTGTGAAGCAGGGAATGTTTGCCACACAGTCTGAAGAAATTATCCACATAAACGTTCTGAGCTTCCCAAACATTCCCAAGTCTCCTAATTAGACGTTCCTGACAGTGAATAAAATAAAGCGTTGTGCACAGAAAGAAACATTCATCTTATGCAAGTCAACAACAAAAGAAATAGAAGACCGCCTCTTTATTTCCTGCTGTGCGATGCGCGTGTAGGGCTGCGCTGCTTGGTACGTAGCATTAGACGGTGGAGTCTTCATAAGAGCATATCAAAAATACTGTAGGGAAGCCTACGCATTCTGAATACTTATCGAAGGGTCTGAGCAATGAACCTCGCGAATAGGCTAGAAAGGACGAGTTACACACAATCTTCTGACCGATGCTCTCAAGAAAGTTGTTCTGTCTTTCCTCATGTGTTGCAAACTTGCGCGGGATACAGCTTGAAATTATTCAGAGGTGTCAGAAGCTGGGAAAATGAACTGAATTACTAGAAATACGCTTTTGTAAGGCACTACAGCATCAAAGCGGGCGATTTCCAGTACAGGCACTGCTGCCTCTCACAAGCGGGATGTAGCAGACGATAGCGGCGCGATGTCCCTAAGCCGACGTCAGAGCCAGGGGGCGCCACTCAAACATCTCACCGCCAATAGGTAACTTATACAGGTATCTCAACACTCTTTTAGACAATTTTTTCCATCACACTCACCTAAACTGGTACAATCAGGATTTTGGAGAACTTGTGTGTTTCAACAAATTACACAATACGAAACAGCCCGTTGGACTATCCAATTTTTTTTGCCTGCATATTCTGCCCATACAGTTCTCCAAAAAGATATTTCAGGATTTTCTCTGAACACGCCTTTAAAGACGCGAGCGGATTTTTTAACTTACATTTCTCTGGACGTGGATTTTAGCTCAATTTTTCCACGTTCGCATAGCTCTCGCCATCTATTGGGAGTTTATAGAACTACGCGCCTCTCTGTAGCAGCCCACGGTATTTATGAGAACACTATAATTAATGGTTCATACCTACTGAGGTAACCCGTCCCATGGGTAAGTAGTCGTTTGAGCACACCATCCTGGTACAATTTCTTGGTGTGAGTTCCAATAAAACCCGAGTTCCAGCCCCTTCACGATTACACAAGCCTCCGGAAGGAGCCCACGTATTAACAGCACGCGGGAGTTCCTAATTGCTGTACAACGTCGCGGCGAAACTACCTAATATTCACAAGAAATAACTGAACAGGTGTTATGCCAATTAATGTCATTAGTATACCGGCCAGCCGGATAATACAGCTAGTCAAGGATAAACCAGTAAGCTGTGTACAATTTAATGCATTTACGTTGCAGCTTTAGCGTAAATAATTGGCGCAGCTTGCACTAGGTAAGGCTGGAGAAACAGCAGAGCTAGAGGCCGCTGCTCCTACGTCTAAGATCCGGCTGTGGCACTTCACATGGATTTATGAATTTGCCACTGAAAGTTCTCCATGACTGGAAGGCCCCAATCTGTTTGTCTGAACGCTTTCACATCTCTCCCATAGTGGACAGCGTTGGCATGTGCTAGAACCCGCGGCAATCGGCTTCGCCAACTCGGTGCGTGTGAAGAGCACGGCACGAACTCTGGGCGAGTGTTCAACGATGTCGAGCTGGCCGACGCCGGGCGCTCCTCACAAGGCGCTTGTTCACGTGCGCTCGGCTGGGCTCAGTTTTGTAGCAACGCGCGACGTGGAACTAATAGCTTACGCAGCTCTGCTGTGAAAATGTGGCATCTGGTGCACGCAGGTAAAGGCAATGTTTTTTTGAAGCGGAAGTTTTTTTGGTAGTACCGATGATGTCCTGTCAAAAACTTATGAATTTTCCCAAGACCGGTTGCTCGACCGAAAATCCTGGATAACATCTACGGACAAACGGCGCGTGCGTAAAGTAGGGCTTCATTTATGTCAAAGCGTTTGCTCAAACATGGAGAAAAGGGAACGCTTCTAGATAAGACAATACACGCATCGATCATGAAGAAAGAGTACTATACTAACCCTTTATCTTATAAACAGCGCCCCTGTATACATTTACATCGCTCGTAGATGCGGTTGCTTAGTGCGGGAAACATCGTTACACGTGTTCGTACTTCGTTTGCGATTTCGGTCTTTAAAGGTTTGACGATCGATTGGACGCACTAAAGAGAAGTTTGGACTTTCTTTTAGCGAAGGTTTTGACGTCTTTTGTCACCGTTTTTGATGTTGGAAACGTTCCCACTTTTCTCAGCTTTCTTTGGGAAGGAATAGCAAATGCCTACGGGATGTTGCAACAATAAAGTAGCCTTTTTAAACAACCGGTTCCACCAAACTTGTTTATGGGCCATTTTTTTTGAATAATTAAACAAACAGCAATGCCTACGTTTCTTTTCCAATATACAAAACCTGTTTTTGTCTACGGGTGCGCGCTGACTTACTGACCTATTGCAGTAAGAAGTGTTGCCGGAGAATCCTTTAGGATCGAAAGCACGAGAGAACCACCTCGAATTCACATCTATCGACTTCAGAGAGGCATCCTTACCCTTCATCCTTTAGCACAAAAGTATACGCCCACTGACGGCGATTCACCGTGCCCCATCACCCAGCCAAAGCGGCGAGTCTACAACAGCAATGGGAACTGGCCGCCCACATCATCAGGGCCCTCAGCGGCTGCCTGGACAGACGCGGCTGATTCGTCTGTTCTATACCATGACCAATAAAGTACTTTCTATCTCCCTATCTTTTCTCTGTGCGTACATCCACCGACCATACAAGCCCTCGGGAAAATCATTACCAGAACAAAGTCCCTTAACGAAAGCAGCGTCTTTAATCCACTAGCTAAACCTACAATTTTCAGAGGCTTTCGCATTTGGCGCGTTTACGTATGAACTTTTGTTGTACTGATCAATATATCGCGATTCCATGAACGCAGGATGTGTTTGGCCTTCCAAACATTGGCGTCATTTCAGACCGACTTCACCCGTTACATGTTCGCCGCAGGTTAATCCCAAAAACTATTTGTTTTGAAATAAAACCTCAAAGTAGTTAAATCTTGATCTCGGTTGGTACATAACTTTGAGATTAGAGGGCAGTGCAATCAACGGAACGAAGCGAAGGCGAGACAAACGCAAGAGATGAAACAAAACTGCACGGTACTGTGTACGCTGAGCCATGTCTTTCCGAACAGTGATCCTGCATTGTATGTTTAGTCGAAATCGGCGAAATCAAAGCCAGATCGAGGTAAATCCTGAACGCCCATACCTTGAGAGCAGGCACAACACACTCTATACTACCACGTAAACATTGATTGTCGCCACTTGGCGAAAACTAGCCCACAGATCAGGATGCCCTGCTGTGCCAACTCTCTCCAGATGATCAACGCAAATGTGAGAGTAGCAACGAAATGCTCCTCATTTCAGCACAAGCGATACGAGAAGAATATTTTCCGTGACTCAACCGCAACGATTCGTGATTGACGTCGTGTCGCCCATTGTACGAGCCAATCTGCCGTTCCCTGTCCGTACTTTGTGTATTCGCCCCGTGACGCTTCCCGCCAACACAACGTTGGATCATTCCTGCCACCATAGAGACCACCCACGCCCACTAATACAACTTCTCCAGGTGGGCACCATTGAAAAACTTCTCGTGGAAAAGGAGAGCCTCCATGGCGTCACGTCTGCTCGGCTTCCACCTTGTGGAACTGAGCGCGTGCTTGGGCTCGCTCGCTGGGAAGAGGTTCTTCTGCGGAGGCCTCCGAGTGACCCAGGCTTGGCCTGCGCGCTATCAAGCGCCGTTTGCAGACACCTGCCCCTTTTGCTCGCCCTTGCATCAGCTGCTGGAGCTAAACATCTGTTGTGGGCCTGGCCGGCACTTATAACCGCACGTATGCAACATCGAAGAGGCACAAGGCTCCATCCTGGTAAACTCAGATCTTCAGCGGTGAATAGGCGGGCACCAGCAACGGTGTCTTCCTCGCATTTTGGGAAACGAATGCAATGGTGTGCATTTCAGAACTTTGCCTTACGCTATGGGGCAATCTCTCGCAAAAAAAAATATAACGAGGAAATACTCAGTGATATTTGTGTTCTGGTCATCTGTTCCAAAAGCCTGCTTCGGAGACGCGAAAGAAACTCAGGTCTGGCACGTACCACCTCGTAGTTTCTTCGTACAAACGAATAATCGCTACTGATGCCCGTGGACGCGGGTCCGTTTCCCGGCCGCAGCGGCCGCTTCGTGATGCAGGCGAAAAACGAAAACGACCGTGTGTTCGACATTTCGGGGCACGTTACAGATCCCAGGTGGTCAAAATTAATCCGGATCCCTCCACTACGGCGCACCTCTTCCCATGCGTAACGTCGGTGCATTAAACCTCTTATTGAACAAGTCAACAAATGGATAGTATGTCAAAAGCGGGTGGAAAAACTGTTGAAATTGAAAATTGCTCGCCAGACTTTGTGACCGCTGATGTAGTTATTAAAGGTAAGCGAGGATAAACACAGTCTGTTATCGTATCAAGGGCATATGGAACGTGTTGTTCGCAACGTGGGTTGGCTTCGATGCCAGCTGCGTAAGGTTGAAATTTAAGCAGATATAGATGACTTTTTTGCTTCAACATTGCTCTCGGCCGACGCCACTTGCATCGGTTAGTCAATATCAGGATACCTCCGATCGCGGAAAAGATGAACACGTGTTTTGGGGTGCTTAGCAGTCAGGTTGTCTATGTTGTACAGTTTCTGCGCAAATTCCAGTCTGTTTTGAAGACGCCGATAGCACACTCCAATCAGCAGAGTTAGTGCCGCAAAACCAACACCAAAACCATAACATTACAAAGCCAGACGTTACGTCGACAACTGAGCATGAAAATGACGTGCTAAGCGGAGATTAAACGATAATCGTCTTTGTCTTAACGATAGTTTCGAAATGTATTGAAATTCGGGAGATCAGCCAGGATTTGGCACGCTTTGGTGAGAATGATTACGTTTCTGCTGGATTAAAAAAACGAAAGATTAAATGGTTGCTCCCGCTTTGAAATCTAACTGAGTGTGTTGGTAAGACTGTCGAAGTGCAAATATTTTGTTGTAAGTTGTTACATATGTTTTTTGACCATGGTCGATGCTGCCTAGATTGCTACGATAATTGTTTGACGGTATGCGGCATCCTCACCAAAGACACCCCGCTTTGAGCCAATGGACAACGTTTTGTAACAGAGGGGAAAAGCGGCAGACGTGCTTTTGGTGGAAGCAACAAGATCTTTCCTGAGCGAGAGAAATTTCGACTAACTTCGTAAGTTCAGCCTTTGAGATTTTTCCCGTCTGAAGGGATGGCTGGTTTAGTTTCTCAAGATGTAACTACTATTACAATCGTACAAGGCTGGCCAGGCGTGTGACAGCCGAGTGATGTGTCGTGTATGCTTCCTTTGGATCTAGAGTAACGTCTAGGTGCTCACTGCCAAGGCTAATAATTATTTCTTCAGATTCGCAGAAAGTTGTAGACTGTTTAACGCTTGGAACAGCATGAGATTATTGGTTGTCGGGTCACCAGCGATTTGCCTTCTTGTAAAGCAGGCCTCCAGCTTTTCGATGTAGCGAGCTGTGGTGGGCCCACGCGTCTGTAGTGCCAATAATTTGGTTACAACGGTTCAAATGCTTTCCGCAGTGTTCTTTATAACTCTGTTAAACCAATACTTAGAAAGACTACTGTTTTTCTAGTATCCACTGGTAGCGTTTTAAAACTTCATACCTCGTAAGTAACCAGGTACTCTCCTTCAATTACCGGATATACGTTTCCTCCACCTTGTGAAAATAACAGCATTACGCCCTAGATCAGCTTCTATGTATCCCGACAGCATCAGCAGCAAAAAAAATTTAGGTTCTTAGGGTTGAACGAGCCGAATCTACAAATGGGCCATGATGCGCGCCGTAGCGGAGGGCTTTGAATTACTTGTATCACGGGGGATTGTTTCAATTGTGCGCAAACCTCGACAGAGGGGGCTTTGGATTTTCTCGTCTTTAGAAAAACGGCAGTCGGGGCTGTGATTGCACCCCCGTCATTGAGCTCAGCGGCACAACACTTTAGCCACTGATCCACCCTGGTAGGTCAATAGCACTAAACAGTGTACGGCTTCAAAGCGTTCAAAAGCCAAGTATCCGCAACACGGGCGGCTCCGATGCTGTACAACACAGTAATTACTTTATTTCTTAGAAAATAAAAACAGACCTTTGCCTTTTAACGTTCGAGGCAGAAACTTGCAAGTTAAAGCATACTGCTCCGTGGCGCAGCCACGGAGCGCCGTGCTTGCACGTGCCTGCACTTTAGACCTGGTACTGATGTCGATGAAGATAGTTTCCCAACGTCTGCTGAATGCGTCTTTCTACGGTCGGGGGCGCCGCATGACATGCCAGAATGTTGACGTTAACCCCGGCGCATTGGTTATGGGCACCCGCGCTGTTATCGAGTGCCGCTGATGTCGTGTGACGAAATCTCGAACGCTGCTGGTATGTCAGTCGCAGTAATGGTGATGATGTCAAAAGCGCGCTGCTCGTGAATGAAAAACCTCGTGTGCATCTCTATGCCGAACCAGAGCGGATTAAGCTCGTTCCACATGGTTGCGAATTTACCAGCGAATTAGCTGCAGCGGTGCCCCTCGTGCGGCAATAAAGCTATATCTCCGTTGCAGCAGCAGGTTTGCGAACGCCAAGCGACGTTTACAGCGGAATTTCTTCCGTTCCAAAGATTTCGGAATTTATCGCAGCAACGGCAGTAGATGGTCTAGCGGACCGAGCCGTGCCGCTGCAGCGAGATAAATCCGCGCCACGTAGAGCGGGTTTAACAGTTCCGGTAATGGAGCGGGAGCTTTATACCCACGGTTCAAAACGAAACACTCTGTGACTGTCCGCCCTTTTGTACGCCCCTGTTTTCGCAGTTTTCAACAATTCAAAACTAACTGGAAATGAAGATATGGCCCATGCACCGAGCCCCTCCAAACCACTCCGCTTCACCCGAGAGAGACTTTAACTCCAATGAAATGATCGCCTCGTCGGCACCACTTATGACAGTTTAAATGAAACTTCGTTCAATACCGTAGGTTGAGGAAAACCTAAAAAACACGCGGCGACTGAGCAGCTACTGCCCCGCAATTCATCTTTCAAGTGATACGTCTAACATGCGAGATAGGCTGACGCTTGTGAAGGTAGCCGATTATTGAAATAGATTCGTGGCGTTGCAGCTCGAGGTAATTAGGGGTTTAATTCAAGAATAAGTTTATTTTGTTGCCTACGGCGGTTAGAAACGTTACAGGGCAATAGCATGCAGTACATCAGCATTAATCTGGGGTGCGCACAACGGGCGGCTTTACGGGCTGCGACGACACTGCGCAGTCTTTTGAGTGCCTCTGGCAGGAGCGTGATTCCATCCGAAGCGGAATTGTTACGGGCAAACCACGGGCGTCGTTTTTTTTACGCGGCACTATGGTGAATTCAAGTTGTCCAATTCTACTACCTTAATTGTCTGAAGCAAGAACACGGACTACGGCTACGTCGTTAAGCACATGAGCTGTTACTCGCTGAAGGTTTCTGGAAGGTTTGATAAAACATTCCAAACGTGTTTTTGATACGGTGGAAGGGTGTTAGTTATAGGCGTTGAAAATTGAAATTTGCTTAAGCGTGTAAATCCTTCTATAGTGCGCAACCCGTCGTTTAATCTCCCTTAAGTAAAAATTAAATATTTTCAAAGGTTTATTTTGTGTCAAATCGTGTTAGTCAGATGTTTCTTGAGGTGCTGTGCAACAGTCAAATCTTCGGGCACGGTTCATGGGCGCTGAAATTAAAGGAATCGATATAAATGTTCAAGTTTCATAGGTGAAGGTTGAAATCAAAGGACGATAAAAAATATCAAAAACGTGACATTGTGCAGGTCGTTTTAAATTTTAAAATTCGAGGATCCTTACGCTATGCCAGGAAAGCGAAATGGCGTTCTCGTTCACTGTTCTCATTGCGTAATCGTTCGCTTTCCACGCTCTTGAGTCACACACGGCGGCCGCCAGCGGTGAAAACTCTCCGCTCTGCTCTCGCGCCATCTTTTGGGGCAGCGCCTTACATCCCTGGGCCTTCAGTGCGTATCGAAAGGTGGCGCGACGGGATTTTTTGCTGACCCCGATTTTTTGGTCACGGTCAACGCCGCCGACGATGCCGGATTTTCGACGATACGGGGTCTTCAATGGGCCGTAAAGATAAATTTCAGTTTTACGCATTAAGAAAGTGTGTTTGTCCTGATATATTGATATCACTGAAATCGCGAACATGAAACAATCGAGATATTAAGGAAAAAACAAATGAAGCATGGAGACTCCCCAGCCACTTTCAGGCAATTTCTCTATGACGTCACGGAATCTCCTTCGTGCGATTCGCGGCCGCCGACCAAAGCCACCGCCGAAAAACAAGACTGGGCGATCGTAGTGGGGTCTCCAGATCCGTTTGATCGCATCATTTGAATGCTAGGGTGCAGTTAGTACACCAATGGCTGCTTTTAACTGGTCATTATTGCGTCAGTGCTGCCCATATTACGGCACTGTCGCGCGTAATCTGGAAGATGGCTGGCGTTTTTTTCTTTCGGTTGAAAACGTCTTTCGTGGCTACAATGGGGCTGGGTGAATAGCAAGGTCAGTTCTCAGCGAAGTTGTATTTCGTCTTCATTGCCTCTTTAACGTAATGCGTGAAAAGAATCTTCTATCGTTCTATCTAGGTGACATCAAAACATAACGATAATTTGGGATGTATATTTCTGACGTCCACGCCTTGTTTTAGTAGCTCTTTTTTATTTGGTTTCGAACGCGTTGACTCTTGCCCGCCATCCCCTACGTTCATTGTAGCCTTGTTGGCACATTTTGGGCCTTCCTTTGTTTCGTGTTGCATGGGTAGCCTTACTGCGCAAAGCCATATATAAAGCTGAGGCGCCGTAAGCGTGTATAATATGATACAAACATAGCCGAATCCACCTCTGCTAAACATGCACAGAACAATGTCGAAGAAACACGGCTGGAAGCTGAAATATGCTGAAACTTTGATCTCAGCATCACGAGAATACAGTTAGAGTGAGGCCAGCAGTCTTTGCTCGCCGTTTTTGCCTCTTTCCGGCCATATACGCGACCTCCACGTCTTGCCCAGCTTTGCAGGTAGACGGCCCAGTGTTCAAGAAGAGCAACAATGTCCGGCCGTCAGGGAAAGTCGCAGCCGATGTCGCAACGTGAACGGAAACGGGAAACTCCCACCAAGGATAGGAAAACATCCGGCGTTGGCAAACAGCGTAGCAAGTCACCAAGACTTCCGTTGGTAGACACCACCGCGGCATCGAATCAACTACCAGGACCATCGCACAGGGGATATGAAGAAGCTGCAGGAGGAACAGGTTAGTGCGTGACACGTACGTGAGTTGGTTTGCTGTTCACAGGAATTTTTCTGTGCGTGCAGCTTGAAAACTTTTCTTGTAACGTGACGTGGACACAGTCCTATTTCAATTCAATTCAATTCGATTTATTGTTCTATGTGGCGCTACAAAACATACCCAAAAACTGTTTGGACCCATAGCCAGCGGCTAGTAAGGGGTCCAATAAAAAAATGCAAGAATTGCAGACACGCATGTCAGTACACATCGTCAATAGTGAATTTAAAAAAACGGTAAAGACACTCTAAACACTTGTTAAAGCACATATTTCTTGAATGAATACAATTCTAAAAGCCAGTGAAATAAGCAAGAACACGTTGAATTTTTTCCAGCAATAACAACGGCAATTGCATTTGTCACGCAGGTTACAATTAATACATCATAATAAATCACCAGAATCACTTAAAATGCAGGATGTCATCACATTGTATAAGAATAATCACGTCATTCGATAATGGGGTATAAGTGTGAGAAACGTACAGATAATAGCTGCAAGCATGAACTCAAAGTGCGTCATTCATTTTAAGGTAGTGCGTTTTTATTGCAACAGAAAAATTGTTAGCAACTTTTACGTCATGCGGCAGGCTGTTCCAGATCTTTACACCAGTAAATTCCAGCATACGCGCACCGTACACATTTCTTTTTATGGCTAAGTTAAAGTTTCCAAAGCGCTGCTGAGCACGAGGTCGCGGGTTCGATTCCCGGCCGCGGCGGCCGCTTTTCTGATGAAGGCGAAAAGCAAAACGCCCGTGTGTACGAGATTTCGACGCACGTTAAGATACCCAGGTGGTCAAAATTAATCCGGAGCCCTCCACTACGGCGCGCCTCATCGCCTGCGTTGCGTCGGCGCGTTAAACCCCACAATCAATCAAATCAAAGTTTTCCAAAGGTATGGCCCCGTGTTGCGCGTGTAAGAGTATTAAGTGTAGACACGTCAAACGGAAGGTTGTCTCTCATTATGTTGTGGATGCATTCAGCAGTTTTTTTCTCGCGAAGTAGATCAAATGGTAAGACGCGTAGTTCAGTAAACAGCGACTTGCTGGGTCGAGAGTAGCCAGAACGCGTAATTATTCTAAGAGCTCGTTTTTGCGCTCGCCTCAGGCGCTCTAGGTAAGTATTGTATGTCCAGCCCCACGACTCGATGCAATACGTAAGATGAGTGTGCACTAACGTGAAGTATAGGAGTCGCAGAACATCGGTGTCGAAGTATTCACGCAACTGGATCAGAGCAGAGCAGCCAGACGCAATCTTCGCGCAAACCGCGTCGACGTGATGTTCCCAGTGTATATGTTTATCTAAGGTGACACCGAGGTACGTAAAACAGTTGGTTGATTCAAGCTGTGCTTGGCAAATAGCTAATCTGATATCAGCCAAACCGAGAGATCGGTTTCGCGACTGGAAAAGTACATACTTAGTTTTCTTTGTGTTGACTGTCAATTTGTTCCTCAGATACCAGTCTGAGATTGCTTTCAGCTCAGCGTTTGCGATGCTTTCGAGTTCGGTAGTATGTTTGGCAGTAATTATAATGGCGGTGTCATCAGCGTACATGATAGAGTTGGCTGAGGTTAATATCTGAGGCAAGTCATTCACGTAAAGGGAAAAAAATAGCGGACCAAGAGTAGAGCCCTGCGGTACTCCTGTTCGCAGGTACTGCATAGATGACGTCACATTTTTCATTGAGACAACTTGTTGACGGTTTGTAAGATAGCTAGCAAAAAAATTCAAGCACCCTATCACGAAACCCATATATTTTTAATTTGTTTAGCAAGATGTCGTGGTTCACCGTGTCGAACGCCTTCTTTATATCTAAAAAGATAACAGCAGCTAGTTTGTTGGTGTCTAGGGCACTATTGATAGACTGGGTGAGTGTAATGACGGCTGAGCTAGTGGAATGCTTCGGACGAAATCCATGTTGCTGCGGGCAAATAATATTATATTTATTTAGGAAAATTGTGAATGCGTTTAGAGATAATTTTTTCAAATACGTTATTAATAACGCTTAGAACAGAAATAGGTCTGTAGCTGGATGGGTCAGAAGTATCACCATCCTTAAATACCGGTGTAACTCTGGCTATCTTTAAGGAAGACGGATATGTGTATTCAAGCAAGGAATGGTTGTACAAACGGCACAAAATTGGTCCTATGATATCACCATTTTCCTTAATTAGTTTTGCAGAAATGCTGTCCAAGCCTACTGCTTTCTTTGTTGACAACTGCGCAATAACCGGCAATACTTCGTTGGCTTCAATTTCGTGAAGGGCGAAAGAGTTAACAACTGGCGGTAGAGGAACACTGTCCAAACTTGCGACTGGAAGCTTCGAAGCTAGTTCAGGACCGACATTGGTGAAAAAAGTATTGAATTCGTTAACGGTGTCTTTAGTAACAATAGGCGGAAGGGTGGAACATTTTTTTTAATTTCTCGTTACCTCGTTGACTACTTCCTACATTTTTTTTCGGATTCCCTGAGGCATCTTCAATGCGGCAAGTAAAATATTCTTTTTTTCTGGCTCTCATTAAACACACTGATTTCTTACGCGCGCATTTGAACTGGTACAGGTAATATTCGTTTCCCTTATGATGTAGCCACTTATGATACCAATAGTCCTTTTTCCTTAATGTGCTTGGAATTTCTTCGGTCATCCACGGACAAATTGGTTTATAGCGTTGCGACGATGCTACATTTCGGCTACTGCAGTCTATAAGCTCATTTAGGGTAGTAATGAGGTTCGAGAACTCTGTATTTACGTCTTCATGATAGATATCATCCGGTCTGATTAACAACAGCTTGTTACGGAATAATTCATAATTTACATTGGTTCTGCGTGTCAGCATGAGCGTTTTTACCATAGGAAGTGTGTTAACCTGTACGAAGATTGGCAAGTGGTCCGAAATTGGTGTTTGGTAGACCCGTCCGTTTATATCTGTATCAATATTTGTCAGCCGGCGTTGGCAAACGGCGTAGCAAGTCACCAAGACTTCCGTTGGTAGACACCACCGCGGCATCGAATCAACTACCAGGACCATCGCACAGGGGATATGAAGAAGCTGCAGGAGGAACAGGTTAGTGCGTGACACGTACGTCAGTTGGTTTGCTGTTCACAGGAATTTTTCTGTGCGTGCAGCTTGAAAACTTTTCTTGTAACGTGACGTGGACACAGTCCTAGGTTGGACAAAAGCGCATGTGTCCGTATACGTGCGGGTCTCCTGTTCACATGGACATCATTGCATTTGGATGTTTCTAAACCATAGATTCGCGATCAGGCGCACGGTAGATATCGCATATGTGGCGGGCTACACATTAAAGGTCGAAATGCTGCAAAAGTATCATTGCACACTCTCGTTTCTGTTATTATCCTTTCATGGTACCCACTTCCGCTCTCCTATATCATCCACCTTTCCTGCTTCCCCTCCATCCTCCCACATTCTTAGAGCCCCGTTCCTCCTTCCCAATCCCAGCCAACCTCTTTTTTTCCCCATATCTCGCTCCTGCATATCTTTTCAGCAGAGCTCATTATCTTTCCTCGAGCTCATACATTCCTCTTCCCCTCGTATTTTCTGTTTAGTCCTTGCACCCGTTTTACTCTTCACTACTTCTTTTCATTTTTTAACTCCTCCTTATCCTCACTTCGTAATTTTCTGGTTTCTCTCCCCACCTTCCCTTTCTCCACTGTTTCTCTACTCACCGCTTACTTGTCCGCGCATTTCACTGGTGAGTAGGATTACCAGTAGCACGAGGTCCTCGTCGTCTTCGCGAAAAGTGGTGGATGCGGAGTCATCCTCAGCATTCTGTCTTCCATCGACTCTTCCTCATAGACTCGAGGCAGCGGTGGCGGGATCTGCAAGTCCCCTAGATAAGGATTGTCACACTCGTAGCCACGTGTCCAAATATCCATAATGGCTTCTAGAGAATGCGGCGGCCACGGTGACCTCTCACATGCAGGGTGTCTTTCTTTCGCATTAGCGCTGGACACCAGGTCACGCAGGGCTCGACGGAAACGAGTGAGCACACGCTACAGCCCGAGCATGCACCCTCCGGCACCGCACCAGTCGCTCCGTGACCCAGAGCCTGTCCAGCAGCAGTTCCATGCACTTCTGCAACACCACCGCCTTGCCAGATGTGCCTACCCACCACCGCACCAGAAGCTTACCCGAGAAGAGGCTGTAGCCTGGCGGCAACTACAGACCAACACATACCCCCACCTTAGCTTCCTGCACATCATACACCCCACAATATATACACCAACATGCCCACACTGCAGTGAACATGAAACACTGTACCACACCACGTGGGCTTGCCAGAACACACCAGCAGCCCCCATTATTCGCACCCCCACCCTCGAACAGTGGGAGGCCGCGCTGTGCAGTTCGGACCCTGAGGACCAGCGACAGTTGGTGGACCGGGCACGCATGACCGCAGCCGCCGCAGGGGCCCTGGACTGAGGGCTTCTCCCGCTTTCAAGCGCAAATTGCGAGCCGGGCAGTGGCTTGCCTCGGCTGTTACTGCGAGGCACGTGCTCACGGGCGCTGGGAATTTTGTCGTCCCACGGGGCTTTTTCATGTGCTTTTTTTTTTGCTAAAGAAAAAGGAAGCTCGGCCGTCGCTGCTGGGCACGCGGCCACGGGCTTTCGGCATTTTCTTGTGATTTTTTTTGCAACACCCAACTTACGGCTTGTACAACAGCTCCGCTGATGAAAAAGCAAAAAGCGAGGGAAGTGGTGGAAGCATATAAAATTCGAATTATGTCTGACTCGTGTGTTAGCGCTCCGTCTTTTTCACTTTTAAATGCAGAAATTGCATATCTTGATGAGTGCGGTACATGAGCACGTGCGACTGCGCAGTTGCTTTTAATGGGTTCACGTGTCACGTTTTTATCTTTGTTTTATGCCTTCAATGGCTTTATAATTGTGTTTCTTCAAAAATTGCGCCCACCTCCCCGCGAGGGGAACCCTGTGTAGATGCGACGCATCGTGGGGTTCACTTGGTGTTTCCGTTGGATTGATTCTGAAATCGCGTGAAACGTGTCGGGAACGCGTATGATTATTATGTTTTATTGCCCAATCTTGGTCAATCTCTCTAAATGGTATGCTTGGGGCTTCGCTGTCGCAACGACCTTTACTCCATCATTGTTGCTGTAAGTGGGAGCTTCTTTTCTTTTATTGCAAGTGTTAATCATTGCCCCATCATGCGTTGTATCAGTAGCTTCTTGACGTAGTTTGAATGAGTCAAGGATATAAGGCGCGTTCGTAGCATTTGATTCTGTCTCGGTTTTGTGGCGCAGTGGGAAGAGCACCATGTGCCTCGCGTTCCGCCCATAGGGTCGTGGAATCGAAACCGGGCGCCGCTAACTATTATCTTTTTTATAGTGTAGGGGGAAGGGTGTGGACGGACAACAACGCCGTATGGAGGGACAAGGCGAGTGAATGAGATGCAGTCGCATCTAAAAAAAATTTCAGTTTTGGCCGAGCGCTTTTTCAGTGTTTTTCCTCCCCTTTGTCCTGTCGTTTGTGCGCTGCGAAGATGAATATTAAGGGGATGCGCATACGCATACTCCCTCGTGTACTTACACTCGGCTTCAGCCGGCTTCACTGTTATAATAACCTATCGCCAGCAGTGCCCCCTTTACAGGCAGCGCAGTTTTTTCGTTGTCATTTCTTTGATAACGCCGCCGGACCAATCTCAAGCGCAAATAGCTCCGCAGTTAAAACAATATTACACAGGAGTTGGACATAGGGAAAGACTGTGTGGCTGGGCTTAACTCCTTTGTAGCGCAGCGCGAGCGTAGCGAGCTGGTACATTAATCACAGTTCAAGCGACAACGGCGGGTAGGGGCGACTGGCGTATGCTTGCGCTGGCGGAGAAGCGTCAACGTGGCAATGGCAAACAGCGGCCGCAAGGTACTTTCAAATGGGTGGGCCACACGTCGTTCGTACTTCCGGGAGGCATGCAGCTTACTAACACCGACACCGCGTACAGTATTTGAAAAGAAACAAAATACCGTAAAATTTTCCCGCGAGGGGAACCATGGGGTAGATGCGACGCATCGGGGGTTGCCGTTGCGTTGTTCAAATCATCGGACGATGTCATCGGAGCGCCGGCGGCGGAACGACTGAGCGGAGCGGTGCACTTACCGCGTTTATATGCAGCGGAATGAGAGAGAGCAGCGCATGCGCATGTGTTAACCGAGCGCAAGCTGCACGCTAACGCACAGCTGGCACGGCGACGGGAGCGAGCTGACCGCGCTGACGCACAGATGGCGCTGCGGTGAGAGCGGCGGAGCGCACAGCTGCCGCGCCGAGGATGCGGACTACGCCGCGACAACGACGCGGGACAAGGCGAGTTAAAGAGATGCGTCGCATCTAAAACTAAAGACATTAATATATAATTAATGGTACCCTCACGGGTAAACACCGGCCGCGCGTAACAGATTCGCTGGTTAACCATGTGTACGGAGCGCATGGGTGCAGTTTCAGTCACCTACACGTTTTCTAGTTATCTTCGTGTCCCCTGCAGTTAAGCTCTACACCTTTTCCCAGGTGCCCACCACCTGCCGTTTCTCTTTTCCTTTCTGACATGTTTTTTTTTTCCATCTTGCGGTCTTACCCTTTTTTTGCCCTCCTTGCTAATAACTTATTTGTTGCTATTTTTTCAGCCGCAGATGCCCCCAAACGGCTGGTCGCGTACGTACGCGTCCTTAAACGCGTAGGTACGCTCCCTCAGGGCATCTTGCGAGGCCAGGGGACGCTGTCTATGCCCGGCCGAGAAGCTGCGGATCATCCAAAACTACTTCACCCGGCCCTTACCAACGATGTTCCACTCGTTCGAGCGGATAGTCCGAACAACGGGACCCAAGCTTTTGAACCACAGATGGGAACCCAAGATAATTATTCGCAGAACGGGAGACCTGTCTGCGCTAATTGCATCGGATCCCCCACCAAGGATATCGAGCTTCCTGAGTTATTCACCTTCGGGGAGTTTACAAATGACACCTTGCTGCACTGATCGACAGTCGTGTTGCCAAGAGCGCAATATAGGTTTTCGCGCTTAGCGTGCCATTGTTAGAATGGCACTGCTTGAAATGTTTGTGTAAGATAACTCTCATTTCGCAAACTAGAATTTCGTAATAAAAGTACGTGTCCACAAGCTTACCACAAGAGTTCTTTAAGAACACTATTAGTGGTGTCGCTCAATTGCAGTTGCGTCACTCACATGCCAACTAGCATGACTTAGCAACGTACCGCCCTGGTGAGCGTGTGGTCGGTCCAGACGCAGTGCTATGCGGCTTTCTTGGATAACCGAGCGCCTGTCCTCTCACTTGCGCTTGGATCGTACTTCTGTTCCATTAATCACTAGAACTGGCGAACAGCAATGTAATATACAGAAATTGTGTGAATATTCTGTTTTACCTATGACACAATTTTACACGACCCAAACAGCAATGTAATATAGAAAAATTGTGGTAATAATCACCTTGACCCGCGACACAATTTTTGTTTAATCAGTACCAACAAGTATAAAATTATTAGCGACTACCACTAATTGCTGTGCTGGAATAATTTTTGCGCACCAACTCCTTTAGCATAGCGATAATTTTATTCACATAAGAGTGGGACAGCACAGCTTTGAAAATAGGGTACGGCGGCGGACGTTAGCATCTTCTACAGCCGGTGTGGTTGGAATGGGATGTTTTTTACCTTAAGGGTTTAAAACTAGGTACATGGCGTTTATTATTCACTGCTGTAAACAAAACACAAACACTCATTCTACACTCTTTGAGCACCCTTTTACCACACAAAATTGGGGTAAAACTAGAAATTTTGCTTTTGGGACCTAAGGAAATGAGTGCAGTGATGTCCCACCTTCTTACCACACCTTTACCACAATTATATAAGAGTGTAAGACTGTAAAAAAGTTTAGTGTGAGGAAGAAAAGAGAGGAACGCGGTGTTGAGGGTACAGCAAGACCAGATAGACAGCGTTCAGGGCACAGGAAAGATAACCGATGAGCAATAGAAAGTTGCTCCGCAGTAGTTAAAGAAATGTGGTTGATCCCTCATTAATAGGAATCTGTACAACGCGTAAGTGAGATGTGCCTTCACAGGGCCAGTTGAATGTTCATTATGCATCAATATGAACCTGTACATCGCTATTTATATTTCTCCGGTATGGCACCGTCAGACCTAACATTACACATTGGATTGCACGCGCTGGAGGTCTGCGTAAACCGCAATGAAACCACACGCGCTTGCAAACCATGCGAACGAAACCGAACGGGTTGCAGCGACTCGTTTGGTGAATTCACGGTCCGCTGCAGCGAAAGAGCATGATTTGCGGAGCTGTCTTGTGGCTGTGTTTGGCGAGCGGCAACCTGCTGGCGCGTCGCTTTCTCAAATGTGCGACGACTCCGTCCCTACTCCGTCGAGTGTGGGGCAGACGGTTGCGTTGCGACGAGCTCAGCTGGCGCCAACTGTCGGTTCTCATTAGCATCGTGATGCTCTACTTCGCTTCACCTCTCTTAGACGGCAGCACAATCGAAATAGAGGAGGTTATAGAAAAGATATATGGCACATTCATACGGCAGTCTGCGCTTCAGCTCTTAGCGGAATCGATAAAGCGCCTGGCACCTCCCGTTGCGGCGACGGAGCACCCGGCTGGAATACTGGCGCAGCCGCGTTGTTCTCGCGATGGCATTTCCGTGACGGATATGACGTCTGTAAGGTCCACTTATGAGGTCAGTGGCCAGGAGTGCAGGCTGCGCGTGAGAACCCGCCACTCTGTCTGGTGGCTCAACACTGTGGACTCTACGCAGCAGCCGTCGCCAATTCGTCACGGCACGTATGGGCACCGGATAGTCCGGCCAACGGAATTCCGCTGGGATGACCCCCCATTCAGAACGCAGTCGGTGTCGAAGGAGTTGTAAGACCCACTGATGAGGTCAGTGGCCAATGCCCGGGCGGCGCGTGAGAACTCGCCACTCTGTCTGGCGACGTAGCACTGCCAACACTGCAGAGAAGTCGACGCCAATTTGTCACGGCACGCACGGGAGATGGATTGTCTGGCCGACCGAATTCCGCGGGGATAATCCCCCATTGAAAACGAATGCGGCGCCGCTGGGTTCCGAGAATCGTCGGCGTGGTGCGCCGGGGAGGAGTAATTGCCGACGTCGGAGCGTGCGCCGCGCGAGCCTCCATTGTTAACGCGCTCCGTTCGGCATAGTGCACTGTCGCCGCCTTTCGCCCTCACCCCGCGGGGTCGCGCGCGCTTGCTCGTCCGCGAGCGGGCCGTTGACCCAAAGATGGTGGCGCCTCATTGAATATTCCGTAGCGCGCTCAGTGACAGCTGTCTACGTGAATTTGGACACTCCCTTACGCATGTACGAATGCTACAGCAGCGTTCCCGAAAGAGCGTGAGCTCGAGGTGTTATAAGGCCGAACTTGGCCGTTACAAATTGTTCTTGTCTGAGCGCTGAGCTGGGGAGTTCCCGGCGGGACAAGGAGTCTCGACCGTTAAAGCTAGGTTGGGATTTGTGACCCCCCTAGGCTAGAGGTTAAGGTCGCGTAGGAAGTTTAGGCTACAGCGGCGTACCGGGCAACTAGACGGATCTTGCGGCGAGACAAAGTCTCGGCCGTCATTTCTCGAGCGGTTTGTGTACGCTCCGAGGATAGGAGAGTTAGACGAAGTTGAGAAGCTCGAGTGATTTGTACGCACTTGGAGGTAGCGTCTAGCTGAAGGTGGAAGTTTTCTTTTGACTCCTCATGTATCCAGTTTTCCTACTGTAAATAGCTGTATATAAACTCTTCGTTTCACTTAATCAACCCCAACGCCTCGAGTTCGTCAATTCGACCGCCGTCTCCAAGAACTTCAATACGCCATCGCCCTGCCAGCCTCCTGCCAAATCAACCGGAGCCTGGGCGATTGGGTTCCTGATCGACGCCGGACTTCAGGGAAACGAACCACAACCATCTTTACTACGTCAGTCAGATCTTGGGGGATCCTGGGAACACAGTTTCGTGTTAAAACGCATACTGAATCGAAGATTCATATTTACAACTGAAGACTCAATGGTAATGTAATAGAGACACATGACCCACACGAAAGAAAAAATTCAGGAAAGTCACTCGATGATACCCAAAATAATTGAGACATTCCACTCTGTGAAGGTGGATGACCAAAGTAATATTTTAACATAAGCCATATAGCTGACACAGGATTTCGGCTAAAGGTATAAACAAAATTTATTTCTCGCTAGCGTGAACGGTGGTCTTCCCTAAGTAAATTTTTCGTTTCGGACAAGGTACATCTATGCAATTGAAGATATACATTTTTAAGTGATGGAACACGGCAGTTAAGCCAAGTTTGTCTAGCGACAGCTCGGTTCTGGCGAACCGGCTGCCAGGGAGCCGCTTTTGTAGCAGCAATCATCCTGTCTGGAAGTGTACCACAAGGCAAACACACTTGCTGGTCGAGGCCGCTGGAACGAACTTGCACAGTGCGGACTCGGCCCGAAACCTGTGGAGCAATATATCGGTTTTGGCGCCGGCAGCGCGCCGGGAACGACATTTTCTGATGACAGGCGCTCTTTACTCTTTTGCCCTATCCCCTTCACTGCACCCCCTACCCTCCGTTGGAAAGAACGACCGATTGAACGCATTCACTCCACTCAGTTGCGCGATGTACCGGCCAGACCTTGGCTGATCTTGAAGGTCAGGGGACACTGCCCAGCGTTTGCTGGGTTTGTCCCTAAAGGAATGAGCTTCACTTAAAGCACGTACTCAAACTATACGTTCAAATGCACTGTTCCAGTCAATTTTGACCCGAAAGCGGACCCAGCCCATTAACAAAAAATCTTCATATATTCAGAGAATTGTCTACTAATGCGAAGCATTCTTATGCGGCTTATCTCCGTGAGTTTTTACAGCCATATTTTTTTATAGATTCAGTCCGACCAATTATCTCTATTCACGCCAATATAAAGATTGCAGATGTTACTTCCGCCAAATATGCATTTTTGTTCAAATAAGGACGTTAGTCGGTCACTATTTTCGCTATTTCATTTTTTACAGCAAAGCTGTAAATGGCTAGGATCCAGCAGATCATCTCCGGTCCCAGAGCGATGTAGACAGGAATCGCTAGCGAGCGTAGCGCCATGTTGCGGAACTCACTCAAATCCCCGGAATCGTAAAACTGTGCGCCACACCCCCGGGGCATGAAAAAAATCATACTATATTAAAAAGCTCGTAGAGCCTGCATAAAACATGCGCCGTGATTACCATACCCGCGGTATAATAAATTTCTACCCACTATTCCTGTGTGTTTTGTATCGTAAGCTACACTGGCCGAGGCTGAGCAGTTTCACGTGTGCCGTGAGGGGCCGTTTTGCGCAAGCGCGCGAGTCATTGGATTGGATTGGATTGAATTGGCTTGGCTTGGATTGAATTTGAATTCGATTAAGTGGGTTGTGTTGGATTGTGTTGCGTCATAGCCGCGGCAGACGCGCCGGCGGGTGCGCAGGTGTGCGCCTCAGTTGCGCAGTAGCCAAGTCTGACGCTGCGTCGGAGCCGTTGGATAACCGTTTCACGTGGCTCGGGAAGATTCGTGCTGAGCATGCGCGAGGAGCGCTGACTAGACAGGACTCGACTTTCAGTTAATAAACAGGAACAATGCTCAATCAAAAATTACAAACAAACGTGTTTTGCTTCGTGCACCTCTTGGAATACGACCCAGTCAAACCTCACGTTGAAGCTTGTCGCCGCAGCTTTGCTGGCCATCCCTCTTCACGGAGTGGAAGGGCTCTGAATTTTTTTTTTTTTTTGAAACTGCGCGGTCTGCCAATTATCTCTATTTACGGTATTATAACAAATAGCGATGGAACTTCAGCGATATCTGCAATTTTGTCGAACAGCAGGGCGTTATATGGTTCGCCAGCTTCGCTATTTTTTTTTATTTTCAAGCGAACCAGAGGTCGACCCCCGGCGCCAATTCCTGATATCGAACTTCGAGTCAACAACGCTCCAATCCCCCAGGTCAAAACTCTCCGCCTGCTAGGACTTACGCTACAGCAAGACTGAGCCGGCATGGCAACGCTCAAACTGCAAACTACAATTCATCAAGTTCTACATCTCACGCCGTATCACAATGCCGACATGGCCTCAAAGACAGACACAATTAAAATTGTGCAAGCATAACGAGCAGAATTACGTATGAAACGCCGTATCTAGCCTGAAATAACGAAAAAGAAAAACTCAATATCTTGATCCGAAAAGCCTACAATTTTCTCTCGGTTTACCCCTCACTGCTTCTACAGACAAATTATTGCAATTAGGCCTGCACAACACTTGGGAGGAATTGGCTGAAGCCCACAAACTAGCCAATTGGAACGCCTCAAACTCACCAAGACGGGAAGACACACCCTACGAAAACTGGTTACGAAGTCCCGAAAAAACATAACGCTAAACAACGCATTCCTCTACATGTTAGAGAGAAAATCACTGTCGCCCCAATACCAAGAATATGCATCCGATCACAACAAAGCACGACGCAAGGCAAGAGTTCAAGCTCTTCGTACTGCATACGGGAAACGGCCTGACGTTAGGTACGCAGACGCATCACTATACCCCAGTAGATCAGCCCACGCCATCACCATAGTCAATAACCAGGGACTGGAGCTAGCTTCAGTTCTATACCTACCAAGACATCGACACCGCGAAGAAGCATGCCCTTGCAGCTACCACTGGCAAAGACAGTCATCATCCTATCAGACTCCCAGACGGCGTGTCGAAACTTTCAAATTGGACGCATTTCACAAGCAGCAAAATTTTATCGGCCCACCCTGATTTACCCGAAATTTTCATCATATGGACACCGGCTCATTCATCACTGGATGAATGAGGCGGCTCATGCGTGTCCGAGCACTCACCGGGCGCCTCCTTCTGGGATGTCAGCCAGTCTTCCATTGCCCAACGACAGTAATCCCGAAGGTACAGTGACATCCTGGCCCACTACCGCTTGGGACGAAGAACCTTTCCGCCTCCACATTAAATGTCTCGCGAAGACACGGTCATCTAGACAGCTACAGACTAACACATTTCTGTACATTACTACACTCAATGCATCCGAATGCACACATACACTTGTTTCTGCGTGGAGCCATGCACTCTCTACCACATGGTATGGGGTGCGCACACCATCCCTTGCGAAACCAATCCCTCTCACGGAGTGGGGGTTCGTTGACCAGCTTACCGGACAACCCGTCTGGTACCGGCGAGACAGGCCGCCAAGACCCAGGTCTGGACTAAGGGTCCCCCACCTGGCGGTCAACACAGCTTGACTGCTCATTAATTTTTTTTCCTTCCTCCATACTTTTTTTTTTCTAAATTTTACTTGACCAATTACCTAAATTTGCGCTATCATAGCGATCAAATGTGCAACGAAGCGAAATCTGCATTTTTGCGGAAATGCAGGGGGTTAAAGAGTCCTGGCTTACACAGTACTCGGGTGGTTACACCGAATGCTACGCCGTAAGGAAAAAAGATCGTAGGTCCAGCTTTCTGCGTCAGAGACAATCGAAAAGCAATCAACCCCCCCCCCCCCCCCCCCCCCCCCCGACTCGCTCATCCTAAAACTCATTCGACGCGCGGAGACGACGACGAGGAGGCCAACAATATTGTAATAGCGAAGCTTTAGGGCAAATCTTCTGTGTACGAGGTCCGCAGTTTTAAAAATACCAAGAAAATCTCGAGCAGTCGTGTACCCGTGCCTTAATCGCCCATTCGTCAAGCTTAGGATATCCACTTCGAGAGGTTGGCCGACATTGGCCACAAAACCCCTCCTTCGTTCAGCGTATCTTTTGTTCGGAACGATCGGAACGAGAACGACACGTCATATCGTACGCCACTCGTTCGTTCGTCCTGGTTTTGTCGTATGAATACACTCTTTACCGCAGAAGATCCGTGACTTGAATGTCAAAAATAGGTGACCATTTACTCCACATGGCGCGGCCGCGCATATTTCTCACGGCCGAGAAAGTGACCGCGCTTCGAGACGCTGAGCGTGCAAAGCATCCGCTAGAGACGATAAGTGACGCTTGCAGAGTGCCGTACGAAATCGTCGACCAAAACGACGAGCTCAGGCTGGCCTTGCTCAACCGAAGTTCATTTAAGTGCCATGGTGCCGGCGTCAACCACGACAACACAACGATAATAAAACTCAACTTTGTGTCCGTCAATGATCACCTACAACCGATTCGCTATTCAAGCCTTACGCGTGACTGCAAGCTTCGATCAATTTTTGAGCTGGATTTTAATAACATGAATAGAGAGGCGGCCGCGAATTTGCCTGCTTCGCTGCAGATATAAATACACAAATGTATTTCCAAGATCTCATAGTTTTTACCCTTTTCTAATGTTATCTACATTACATTAACGTAATGCGTGAACAACAGCGTTGAAATGTGCCGTCCCTGTTTTAGAATCCTTTGAATGTACGCAGAAATATATCCCGTGAACACTTGCACTGTGGTAAGCGCTATGTCGTCTTCCCGTGTTTTCCGGTGCAAGTAGGACCGTGTGAAATATTAGGTCATACCCTTTTTTCATAATGCAATTCTGCTGTACGTGTTTCTAGATATCTAGAAACATTACAAAGGCGCGGTGTCTTAGGCGGCCCAGAACGAGAGGAAGAGGAGCAGAGAGAGCATAAAAGAAGGAAATAGTACAACAGCCAAAATAAATAAAAAACCAAAGAAAAGAATGTATATAAAGTATACATAAAAACTTCAGGACCATTCCGTGCGCTAGACCCCTTTTTAATTGTTGACTGTTCCCGCCATAAGACTGCAAAATGGCTGAACGTCGCGGTGACAGCCTACGCCGTAGCCTTGCTGGTGCTTAATGTTGGTTCAGAAAAAAACAGCCATCGCTCTCATTATATCATTGATAGCCAGATTTGCTGAATTCACTTGTTTCTCACTCCCTGCTGACGTGAAGAACATTTTCGGGGGAGGGCCACGGCCTGCGATCCACCCCCCCCCCCCCCCTTTACCCATGAGGACCAAATATTGTGCACTTCGGCCTCTGGGGGAGATATTGGGGTATATTCGCCGGCCTAGTCAGAGTTCATTTTTTTTTATTTCCCCAATGATTCATTGTTCTTTACCAATTTCAACAGCTCTACTTTAAGTGGCTTGTACAGCAAGGCTTCGGATCCCTAACGGCGCTTTAAACGGGCACTGAATTGAATGTGTCACATTTCTGTTTTTGTTTGCGTACAATAGACTGACCCAAATCAGACACCTTTAGTCGCTTATTCGGTCGACTTAGAAGTGTTTAATCTATACAGCCGGAAAGAAGAGAAATACGATGCGATATTTGTGGTGGCTGCAACAACCAACAGCATTGACCAGTAATCTGCTGGTGATGGGACTGTAAGATGTCAGAGATTTGAGTTATCCATACCCGTTTTGGTTTCGGTTCCGTGTAACAACATACTCGGTATTCGACGTTGTCGTTGGCTGGGCATTCTCGCTATCGCAGGAATCGGCATATCGCGCTTGTGCAGCGTTGTCGACTGTAGAATGGCTCAGAAAAGCCTGCCGGCCGCGCTTAGATTCGTAACAATCACTACGCGAGGTTTACGAAGTGGCTGAACGTGCTCCTCATCATCGGAGACGCTCAAATGCGAGCCGCTTCTGCACTACCTTTAGAGCTTACCTGTCTCCTCCCTGTGTCGCAAGAGGCATGTTCGCACCAGG
Organism: Haemaphysalis longicornis; assembly: GCA_013339765.2. Taxonomy (NCBI): domain Eukaryota; kingdom Metazoa; phylum Arthropoda; class Arachnida; order Ixodida; family Ixodidae; genus Haemaphysalis; species Haemaphysalis longicornis. The sequence continues at coordinate 90,393,112 of CM023453.1, read as the reverse complement.
TGGACAGTCGGCTGATTCGGCACTGTACCCGCAAGCTGTCGGTGATTATACCAACACCACGGCAACGAGAACTCGCACGCGCATAAGTGTCAGTCTGAACACATTCTCCCAACTCGCTCGTGTAGCAACGAACATTGCAGCATAAATGGTGAGTGCAGTATAGAAAACATACCGAAATAAAAATAATCGAGTCCAAAAAATGAAGGAAGCCCAAACTAACGCGTAAGACTTGAAGGTAGTGAAGCCGTACTGTAACCTCCACGAGCATCAGCGAAGGTTTAACTCGACATTTGCACTCGAATTGCTTCTTCGCTGTCGCAACGACCTTTACTTCATTGTTGCTATAAGTGTGACCTTCTTTTCATTTTTTGGAAGTTATAATCGTTGGAGATCAGCCTTATAGGGGCTTACGCAATGACGTCTCTTTCTCGTTCCGAGCAACTGTCGTCCACGATTACGGCGAACACTGGCTTGACAAACGTGCCCCAGTATCGCTGGGCGGGTCACCGCGAGCCTCGCACACACTAGCGCTCGGCATTTCCTTTTTTTTTCTTTTTACTTTCGTGCGGTCGGCACGAATCTTGGGCAAGCCTGCCTAAGTGGCTATGCTTGGCTTGACAAGCGAGCGCAGGGGATGCTGGACGCTTATCGCGAGGCACGCACACACGAGCGTTCCCCATTTTCTAGGTTTTGTTAAACGCCGGGCGGTCCCTGCGAGACCCGTGATCACGTCCGCGCGCTCGGAAATTTCTTGGTATTTTTAACTGCGGTAGGAATGGAATGAATGGATGACTTTATTATAGGAGGAGGCGATAAGGCCCTGTTGTGGGACATGGGGAAAAAGGGTAGGGGAATATGGTTCACACAAGTCTTCAGGGCACTGTGAACGTTCACTTAGCGCGATATGCACAATTGAAATTGTGGCGAGGACACTCTAATACGACAATCATCCGGGTATCCAAAACGAGCCGGTCAGGAGCCACAAAGGGTTTGTTTGGGGGTCATCTAGAGAGGGGGTGAACGATCCGCCATCATACTTCTTTATAGAGAACTGTTTTGACACCTAATTCTGAAAAATTACGACTTGTCAAACATCTTCGCTGTTAAAAAAAGAAAACACGTGCAATTGGTGACTCGAACGTGCTCATTGCGAGGCGCTATACTAAAACCACTCATCCCACCAGTGTGTCTGGAGTGAAAATATGAAGTAGATATCGGATATACTGTTCATTGTTTTAGTTTCAGCATTTTCAACAGGTTAAAGAGAGATAGAGAGAGACAAAAAAATTTTATTGAGTGATGTTTAGGTGCGGTGGTTCCTCATTTGAGGTAACCATGTATGCATCCCTGCTCGACTGGCCCTCTCCACCAGCAGAAGTTGATCTTGAGGGAGGGAACTGGACAGCACTGTCCCCCACTGCTCTGGGGTAGGCCAAGGAAAATGCGCTGGCAGGTCTGCGTTCTAGACACACTCCCATATTATGTGCCGTAGAGTGCCTGGCCTAGTACATAATTTAATTGTGCGTCGAATTGTGTAGGAAATAACATATGCATCCTGACTCTATGTGGAAACGTATTTGTCTGTATTAGTCTGAGTGTGGTTTCTTGGTTGTTTGAGAGCTCTGGATGTGGTGCCGGGAACGTTCTTCTACTGAGCCTGTAGTGTTGGGTAATTTAGTGGAAGATTCTGAGTGGCCTGGGTTCCGGTGTCTCCTCCGCGGCCTGGTGGGCGAGATCTCGGGCCATGTGATGGGCGTGTTCGTTGCCTCTCATGAAGGAATGGGCCGGTGTCCACACAATTGTGACCTTCCTGTCCGGCGTATTGCTTTTCAGGATGCATAGAGCCACGGATGACGCCCGTCCCGACATGAAGCTGCGGCATGCCTCTTGTAAGTCTGTGACAACGGTCGTGGTGTTGGTTTGCGTGAGGGCGAGAGCAATGGCAAGTTCTTCAGTTACTTTGGCCGTGCATTTTGGAATGAATGCACTGGTGAAATGCTTACTCCCGTCCGTCACCACGGCCACCATGGCTCTTTTACCGTTGTAGTTGGCTGCGTCGTGTACGTCGTCGTCGGGACTCGGGAGTAACTCTGATTCAGCGTTCTTGCGCGTGCTTCTCAGCCTAAATGAGCGGGACAACACTGGGACAACACTGGTGCAGTAGGCGTCACCAACATCCTCACGAATATCTTATCTACAGCGACTGTGCGTCCCTTAGGCAGGATAAGCGATCGCGGAAGTTTGGTCGTGCTGCTTACATCTGTGCCAGTTTACCCTGCGCAAAACTTGTTGAACTGTACCTTGACACTACAAATTACGACAGAAGTTTCAGTCGGTTTTAATTCCTCAGTACCTATATAAACTGCGCTTACCTTCTCGTACCTCTAATTGGCTCCATGTTTTCTACCAGCACACCAGTCGCACAGGCGTATCCAGCTTACTGCTCCAGAGAAGCAAAGTCAGCGAGGCATTATTGTGGGGAGCTACTTGGACTCCATAGACTTTACTAAGCTTGATACAGTCTACAAACTAACTAATTAAAACCACATTCTTCCGCCTACAAACCTTGTCGTGGCTTAGTCTTAACACAGCGAACGAATTGCGACGACAAGCCGGAGGTCGTAACAGACCCATCGGAGGGTCTGCGAGTCGTGCAGCCAAGCCAACTGTGCTAGAGTAAACGCCACACAACGCGTCAGAGAGAATCGGCAGGGAGGATGCAGAGAGGAGGACAGCACCTTTTAATTGATTTTGATACTAAATAAAGTCGCGTAAACGCATCGAGAGTGGTGGAAACATGACCCAGGGATTCCAGGCTTCAGTTTCCACAAGTCATCTCATTATGTTTACAAATAACTTCAGTGTATCTTTAACAATCCGGTCCGATCACGCTCGGGCATTATTTCATTTGATGAATAGGGCAGATTCGTCCGGGTTTCGCACCACTGAGTGGCAATTTTCTGGGATATTACAGCGGCACTTTGGATGACGCTAAAAGACTCCGTGTTACACATTAAAACCCCCTTTTGGATCAGCTAATTTAGGATTTCATTGGCTCTTTTTGCCGTCTATTAAGATCATGTTACTTCACCTTTTTCCAGCTGAAGAATTCTGAACTAAAAAGTTTACCTATGCAGACTCGTTCCGATCAGGAACTCCCTTTGCTGACTCGTTCCGATCGGGGAAATCTCTGCATGCTATGTCGGACGTGATAGAGATGCCTTATTTTAGATACATTGAAGTGTTGTTTCCTCGTAACGTATTACCATTGTCAGGCCATGTTGAAATTTGCAGAATTTTCAGTGTTGTTCTCGGAGCATTTGCAGCCCTTCATATTTTTTGGTATGATTTGTAGTTCTAACGTCTTCCACTCATTGTTCACTATAACGTTAATCGCTAGCTTGTAGCAGAGGTGGCAAAATTACTCTCTAAACTAATTAAATTACATTAGAACTTACATGTGGGCGAAAGTAATGACATTACATTACTATTACTTTTCAAAAGTAATGAAATTACTTTTCAAATTACTTTTGAGTTCGTCACTTATGCGATGATCCAACTTCAAAACATTTATAAAGAACTGGGACACTGTTTTGCAGCGACGAAAGACAAATGGTTCGTGCCCTTCCGTGCTTATCCCCATCGGATGAAAAAAAATTCCCCCGCATTTCCCCGAAGGGAGTATGAGGAAGTGCGAAGCACGGGGTGATGCTATGAGAGGGAGTTTGTTGAAGTTTGGTGGCATTTTTGCCCGTTAGTTACATTAACACCCCCTCGTGATCACGTTCGGCTTAACACGCCTCGTTTGTCCCTCTGCGGAAATCTTGGTGGCGGGAGAATGGGACGAAGCAAAGCGCGCGCCGCCGCCGCCGGGGCTGTCAACTGGGACCACCGGCGGGGTCCGCGCGCGCGCCACATATGGTTCTTGGGTCACGGCTGGATGAGAGCGCACGCAAGGTCCAGCGGCCGTGGTTCTTGTTTCACCAGGGAACGTGGCCCCCTCTCCCTCGAAAGAAGGGACCGCGGCGGCGGGGAGCGGGGGGCCAGGGAAGAGGAGGAGCGCAACCGCACCGCAGCGCAACCGCAGCTGCGAAGCGCCGAACCGGAGTGAAGGGAGAGGAGGCGCAGTCACGTGAGAGAATGCAGAACTAGCGGGTTTGTAGTATCACGTGTACACCACGCAGTTATCAAGCCGCTATAACGCCCGCTGAGTCGCCAACGCACGCCGCTGCGACGTAGTTGAATGCGTTAAAGATATAAGGCGCGTTACTATCACTGATATCAGTGTCGCGTCCGTGGCCGCAGCCACGGACGCGACACTGATATCACGGAGAAGCGGGTGCTCCGAGGCCGCCTCCAAGAACCTCAAGTTCATCCAGGTGAGCTGCCAGTACGTGTCGAAAGAGCACTGCAGCTCGTCCCAGAAATACGACGCCGTGTTGCACTCCACAAAGACGTGCTCTGCCGTCTCCCTCCTTCCACACAACAAGCAGTTGGTCCCTCCAGGAAGAAAGAAGCCCCTCTCCCCCTGTCTTGCCTTAGTGGGTAGAACCCCTGTGTGAAAACGGAAGAAGAAATCCTTCGAACCAGTAGGAATGGGGAGCTTCCGCACTCGCCGGAGGACGTCACTTTTCATGCGCCCTAGAGGTGGTGAGCGATACATGGGGGGGGAAGGGTCTGTTCCACCAGGTCCCAGTACAACTTCTTCGGGGCCACTGCGCACAGGTACTCCCAAGAGAACAGTCCCTGCAAGAGGGCCACCGCTGCCGCCACTTCTTTGTAAAAGCCCGTTGCCCGGTTGTATGTGTAAACTCCGCTGTTGTTGGCAGCCAAGGGGCCAAATGTGAGGAGCCTACGTTTGCAGAGCAGCCCGAAGGAAACCGTCACGACGATCCCGGAAGAACAAAAAACGTTGCACTGTCAGCTTGAGCTCCACGTTAACAAGCCCGAGGCCACCCGCTTCCGGACTCCAGAAAATGTTAGTGCGACGCATAGGCTCGTAGGTGGATCGCCAGATGAATACTGCGAACAGCCGGTGTAGCTTGGCCACTGAGCCTGCGTCGATGGTCGATACTCTGGCCACGTACAGGACGGCCGGGTATAACACGGCATTGCAAACATGTGCCCTTGAGAAAAAGGCGATGTGTCGCGCTCGCCAGGGCTCCAACTTCCCACCCGCGGCTGCCAGCTTTGACTGCCAGCGGGGGGCAATGGCTCGGCCGCAGTCCAGGTTGACTCCAAGGTAGCGGGTGATGACCTCCCTTCATCGGACTCCTTAGAGCTGTGGTGGTTTGGTGGGCCATTCACCTAGCCATGCTCCCTCGCACTTAGAAAGATTCAGCTGAGCACCCGAAAAACCGACAGAATGATTGCGCTAGCGCGACGATCTCCCTCACCTGTTCTTTCGACGAACATACGAACGCGACATCATCCGCGTAAGCCAGGACTCTTAGTTCTTCGTCGCCGAGAACCAAGCCTTTGACTGACTTCGATGCCATTGCCATTCTGCAAAGTGGCTCTATATATAATGCAAACAGAATCGGGGACATGGGGCAGCCCTGCCGGACCGACCTTTTCACGGCGATGGGGCTCCCCACCTCCCCGTTCATAATGATGCTGGTGGTGATTTCAGTATAGCAGATCTTGATCCACTCCACCATTTCGTCCCCTATCCCGCACCGATGGAGGAGCATCAACAAGAAAGGCATGATCTACTTGGTCGAAGGCCTTTCTGAGGTGGAGTTGCAAGACAGCAAGGGGAAAAAAACCCTGACTCCGCCACCTCACAGACAGTCCTCATGCGGTGTAGATTGGTGTTGATAGAGCGGCCTCTGAATCCGCATGTCTGATGTGGTCCCACCACACTACTGAGGGCCTTCTCGAGCCGTCTGGACAGTATTCGGGATAGGATTTTGTAGTCTGTGGATAGTAGACTGATAGGCCTGAAATCTTCAACACTGGGTGCCGTATCATGAGACGTTTTTTTTCGGTATTAGGACCAAATTACTGCTCCGCATTGAAGGTGGCAGCAGCTTTTGTGTTTTGGATGTTTTCGAATACCGACGCCAAGACTGGGCTGATCTCCTCTCGGAATACCTGGTAGAACTCCGAAACGATCCCATCCGGCCCCGGTGACTTATTCTTTGGCAGTTCCTTTATAGCGCTTTTGACTTCTTCGACCGTGATGGGGTTGTTTATGACGGCCCTAACGTCCTCTGGGACCTTGGGCAGCTCATCGAGGACATCCGGCGGAGGAACATCGGGAACAGCGCGCGAGAACAGCTTCTCGTAGTAGTCGCCGAAGGCAGCCGCCACCTCCCCGCTCCCACGAGCGAGCCCACTAGGGTGGTTGACCTCGGAAATCGCTTTAGTGGCAGTCCTTGCCCGCTCGAAAGCACCAAAAAGTTTCGACGGCTGTGCCTCGGCCACCACTCGCTGCTCTCTACTCCGCACAAGAGCCCCCCAGTACCGCTTTCTGTCTCTCCGCCTTTCTGTCTCTCGCTTCCTGTCGTCCGATTGTGATTGCTGCATTTTTTACCCGTTTTTTAAAGCACTCCCAGGCGACCCCATCGATGGGTGCAGCATTGATTGCTTCAATTTCACCTCTTATGCGATCAGCGAAGGCCGCGTTATCGAGGACCGTAGTGTTCATCAGCCAACGGCTGCCAACCCCTCCCTTGATTTCGCGCTCAGTTCTAATGGTACATGTTACCAAACCGTGGTCCGAGAAAGCAACAGGGGGTGACGGCGTAGTCAGTCACTAACGGCAGCGCATCCCCCGTCAAGTACACCCGATCTAAGCGAGCCTGTGACGTGCCACGCCATCTGGTGTAGCGGGAAGTTGACCACCCACGCTGGAGGGCGACGTCGTTCAGGTCACCCTCTCGGAGGACTGCTTTCAAAACACGCGCCGAAGCGTCCGCCACGCCCCTAGCACCTGCTCTCTAACAAGAACCACGCCGGCACTACGTGGCTTTGCTGGCACTGCCTACTAATGGTTTTCACTTCCCTGTCGAAACACGCTGAATTTTGTCTTGGCTTGTACGTTCCCGAACGCGATCATTTGTCTGTGTGAGCATAGCATGTTACACTGTTCTCTGAAACCTCAGTAACCACTTCATCTGGCCCTGTTTGTATATTTGTAAATAAAGTTACTGTTACAAAAAAAAAAAAGTCGCGTCCGTGGCTTAGTCGGTAGAGCGTCGCGCTGCGGCCGCAAAGTCCTCGGATCGCAACCTGGCGCTGGATGCTGTTTTTTTCTTTATATAGTGTAGTGGCCTGGCTGGCGCGCCGACCTAGGCTGCGGACGGAGGACGGCGGTGGAAGCAGGAGTAGGCCCGACTAAGAAGTGCTTCGCACTTAAAAAAAACCGCCCCTTCCTAGCATCGGGCTTACAAGAGGGACCAGTATAACGAAACGTCGAACACAAAATGCAAGTGTGTTTTTTAACCCGGCTGACTCTCGACATGGCATTCCCGGCACGTATCAAAAGCGAACGAAGAGGCACGAAAAAGCAGGCAGAGCTCTCACCAAAGAGTTGTTTTCTTCCCGTTGATAAAGTTCCAATGCCCAGAGACTCTCTGGGCATTCGAACTCCGCTTGGTCAGCTTTTTATGCCGTGAGATAAGCGGACAGGCTATATACCAGTCAAAAGTAATTTGGGAAGTAATATGTAATTTCCATGAAATTAGTGGCCTGAAGTTATCTATTACATTACGTAATTACAAACACTCACAAATAATTCATTACATTAATCATTACAGCAAAAGTAATTCAATTACTGTAATTTCATCCCTGCCAAGTCTGGCTTCTGGTAAATTTGCGTATTACAATGTTTGTTTTTTTTTCGTACCCCACTCTCTTCCTCTCATGAGGGTTTTTTTGGCTGACTTACGTTTTCCAAATATCCTTTTGCACTGTACTATTGCAAATTGAATGTGCATGTTCACCAGCATCATGATTTTCTATTTTCCCGCCAATGGGTTTCACGCCCTGCCTCATGATGTTTTTTTTTTTTTTCGCGTACAACCCAATCAGCTGGTCATATCCGCACTCGCTCGTAGGACAGGCCTGCGTTTCTCACTGTGCGCTATTGGTGATGCGCACTACGTTCCTGTCAGTTATTACTCGGCATTCGACTGATGCTATTTCCTTTCTTTCACGCGTGCCTCTTCTAAAGTTTGTGATTGTGCGTTGGCGGTCACTACCGCCACCAGATTTTTACCGGTTGGTGTCCGACGGTCTTGAGACCCATGCTGAGTTCCCTGTCTCCTTTCGGGACCTTTGTACCCTTCACTTCCCAGCATACTTTCAGAACATCATTTAGTCCGGCCTTCTTCGCGCACCACACGTGTGTCTGGTGTCTTCCCTTTCCCTGCTTTCATTTTTTTTTATCCCGGAACCTTGGTCACCATATAGCTTTCCCGTCTGTACAGTTCTACCGGAATTGATCATCACTTGTGCCCTTACATGTTCGTCAGGGAAGATAATGACCCCTGCTCTCTCACCTCGCTGACCCTGGCAGGTGTTCCGGGTACTGGGTCCCCATTGGCTGGCGGTGTTATCTTAAAGGAGCCATGAAGACAAAATACAAGTTGGGTTTATAAAAAGACTGCTTAGTCCCGATAACAATGGTACCAATATCACCGGCAATCTTCGAACAAATAACGGAGATATTGAAGAAAACATGTGAAGCAGTCGCGACCCCCCCTAGCCAATTTCCCGCAACTTTTCTATGACGTCACGGAGCCTTGTTTGTGCGATTGGCGGCCGCCTAACTGACCTGTCGCGACGACACATGACTGGGCGTCTGTAATGGGGCCTCCAGTTCCATTTGACCGCATCACTTGATGCTAACGTGCAGTTAACGCACTGAAAATTGTATTTTATTGTTGGCCCGTATGACGTCATTCTTGCTCATAACACGTCACTGTCGCGCAAAATTTGAAAGTTTTTAAATACTTCTTGCTTTTTTTTTTGTTAAAAAAACATCTTTTGTGGCTGTAATGGAGCTGAGTGAGATACTGAATCCTAGTTCTTTCAAATTAAACGAAGTTGTATTTTCTCTTCATGGCTCCTTTAAGCGTTATCCCCGCCCCCCCCCCCCCCCCCCCCCTTCCTCCCTCGGTAGTGTCCTCATCGTAATAGTAGGCAACAACTGACGTGCGGGGTCCTGACTTCTACAAAGGACCGGTGTAAGTGCATTTCCGGCACACCATAACCCCGTTTCGGCAGTCTGAATATGGCCTGCTTCAAATACAGTTCTCTCTCCTCTCTCTTTCCAGCACTCCTCTCTCTATTTCATGTTTAGCTATCCCCTTTCCGGGTGGCGGCTCTAGCTCGGCTCCTTTCCATCTCCCAATCTGCAAGCAGGCTTGCACGGCTCATTCAGTAGCGCATCGTATTCACGTAGAGGTGACCAATGCGCTAAAATAGCCCAGCCCAGAACGATGGCCAAGGGGGGTCGGTTGGGACGGCGGCGCATCGTGTTATCAATTCGTCAAGGTAAGTGCACTGTAAGTCACGCAGGAACCGCACAAGTGTTTCGCTGCCGCCGGCAGGGACAGTTGATGCTGCAAAATAGTAGAAACCAAACAATACAAACTTCCGGAGTACAGCAATAACTTTGAGGCAGAAGGAATCGCGATTTTAAAAGCAATGGAATACCTCCAAACTAGCATCAAAAAGGTAACGTACAGTTGTATACTGATAGCCTATGAACCCTAAAAGCAATTACCAATCCGGATAATCGGAACCCAAATGTATTCAGGATTAAACAAATGCTAAACAAAATAGTAAAACAGGTCAAAATAACGTTAACTTACATTAAAGGTCACAATGGCAATGTGCTTAACGATATAGCGGACGATATGGCTAAAAAAGCAGCAAAATATGGCGAAAAAATTGACTGGCCTATTTCACTACAATTTATCAAGAAACATCTCAATATTAACCTAAGAAAACATTGGAATGTTTACTGGCAACAAGAAGGAAATGAAAGCTACACATTCCAATGGATAACGAATATTCACAAAATTCCGGACCACTTTCCCACCAACTATTACACGTTACAGTTTATCACCGGACACGGTAGATTTTTGTTTTATTTTCATAGGTTCGCCATTACAAATAATAACATATGTAAATGTAACCTACCAGCAGACAGTTTCGACCACTATTTACAGGTCTGCCAATAACAAACAAAAACAGAGAACAACTTAATATCCATACAAATTATCTCGTAAGAAGGAAACGAGAGCTAATAAAACATACAGAAACATTAAAATTTTAGAACAAATGACAATACTAATTAACGCTAATATTCAACAATACTAACCCATCGAATATTTTGTCACAGTTTCACAAACACGCACAAACAAATTCAGCGGCAAATAACGCGATAATAACTTTTACATCTTTTGTATTTATCTGCGCTCTGTAGTGAGTCATTTTCTGCGTAATTATCTGGTTTAATTACCTTTTTGCATTTTTTTTATTTTAAATCCATACACCCCTTTTCAATGTATGTAATTTACCCGTTATACTTCTGTGGAACAGGAAGGGTTTCAGTTCATGAGCCCGTTTAATAAAGTTGATGGGCTACAGTTAAACGCTGGCACATCTTATACGCTATGAAATGCGATGCAATATTGTGGCATTTATGTCTGTGAGTTGCACTATCCACATAGCATCCCCCATCGCTACGCTGAACTGTGTCCCTCAGTCACTTGACTTTTACCCTCGCTATTCTCGGTATTCAATGGCGTGGAATGTATGCAGGCAACCAAGTGTGCGCCGCCATATCTGTGGCCAAGCGTCTGTTGTTAGGTGACGGTTGCGCGCACGGCCCGCAGATCAGGCACCCCTCTTCTACTCCATGCAACCGTGTGAGTGCGCCCGTGGCCGCCGCGATTTGCAGCCGGCGGAGCGCCGCCGGGAGGTTGCCGCTGTGCCTTATCACCGTAGCCGGATGTTTCTCCGCGCGGCGCAAGTAGGGCGTTACTGGGAATATTTTGAATTGCGCTGCTGAGCACGAGGTCGCGGGTTCGATTCCCGGCCGCGGCGGCCGCTTTTCTGATGGAGGCGAAAAGCAAAAACGCCCGTGTGTACGAGATTTCGGCGCACGATTAAAGATCCCCAGGTGGTCAAAATTAATCCGGAGTCCCCACTACGGCGCGCCTCATCGCCTGCGTTGCGTCGGCGCGTTAAACCCTACAATCAATCAAATCAATATTTTGAACATGGTGTGAGCCGTTCTCGTGATGTTTTGGAGTTTATGTGCTTATAAACGACTCCAGTGACGACAAACAAACTGCGTGAGACAAGGCAGACGATATCACGCATTCATAGCAAACCCCTTTCAAAACGCGCGCGTATTGACGTCACGGGTCCGGCGCTTTGGCGGAGTGATACACTACATGAGGTGGTGCCGTTCTTGAGTTGTAAACGAGTATAGCCGATCGCGGACGCCACGCTGCGCCGTCACTCGTTACGTCGGGCTCCGCGGGATGGCGGCACTTGTCCGTGCTAAGCACGACTGTGAAACACGACTGTGTTTCACGTTACGAACTCTTTGCCGAACAAAAAGTATTGCGTCGAGTTCACTGTGAGTGCGATTAATAACATCTCTGTTGGCGCCACAGTTTAGAATCGGATTGGAACGGAGCAGGTGACGCACGCCGGTGTCTTCTTTTTCTTTGGCGTGCGGACGCAGTGGCCCAGGGCTGCGCCGTGGCCATGCACTTGTCCGTGATAAGCACGACTGTGAAACACGACTGTGTTTCACGTTACGAACTCTTTGCCGAACACAAAGTATTGCGTCGAGTTCACTGTGAGTGCGATTAATAACATCTCTGTTGGCTCCACAGTTTATAATCGGATTGGAACGGAGCAGGTGACGCACGCCGGTGTCATTTTTTTTTCTTCGGCGGGCGGACGCAGTGGCCGAGGCTGCGCCGTGTCCATGGAGGAAGAAAAAAGTCAGGAGACAGGCGCCACCGGAGAAACGTGAAGCCTATACATAAAAAGTAAAATCAAAGTCGGCCCAGGCGTCACTGCACCACGTGACCCCACCGCTCTGGCGCCGTATGGGCCGCCGCGCACTCTTCAGTTTCCGAAACTGCTCTGCGGCCCGTGTCGCGAAGCCTGCTATATGTTGTTTTTTTTTCCCACGGCTTTTGTCTTTCGCACGTACGCGGCACTCCTGCCCGCACGCGGGCAAGAGATCGCCGAGCAGACAAATGCCGGAAGGACGGGGAAAAGCTACCGCCAACCAAACACGAGAGATACGCCCGAGTCGGAGACCGCCGCCGCCGCTGCCGGCCCAGCCGACCATGGAGGTCACTAGCTGGGCCGACTGTGGCGGCTTGAGAAAGGGAAACGGCGGAGGGAGCGGCTTCAACGGAGCTGGGCTTGCGAAGGTCAGGTGCGTGACGTCATGCCGTCTCCTAACTTTTCCTTCCTCCATGGCCGTGTCCGTGGCGCATCGGCCATGTCTGTGGCCGTTTCCAGTGTTGCTAAGCGAAAAAATTGACCGCTAAACTTTTCAACCAATACCGTCTATAGCTTTCATTTATGGCAAATCTTAACTAACCTATACTGGGCGAGTTTTAGTTGTGGCCAGCAATTTTACCTTCCTGTGACCGGAGCTGCGCCGTAGGCTTGGCACCTTATCACGTGACTCACCGCGCCCAGCCATTCCGCCACTGGCTTGGCGCATGCTCTCTCTGCTGGTGGGTACTGGCCCCACCACGGCATTCGCCGCGCGCTAGACTAAGAGGAGCGCCGCGCTCGCCTGGTCGGTGTAAGCTTGGCCGTGGCCACGGAGCTCCGTGGCCGTGGCTGAGAGCGAGTGCGGGCCGTATTCTCCGAGTTTTGCGCGGAAATGGGAGGCTCTGTGCCGTGGTCGGCAAGCGGCGTTTGACCACCCCGAGGATATCGCCCTGCAAACAACTTTAGAGAAGAGGATCCAGAATGCCAAGTGCGGGAAGCTATAGCATCGGAGACCGAAGAAGAGCAAGCCATTCGGCTCTTAAAAAGAGGCGGAAGAGTAACCAAAACCGTAGGCAAAGACTGGCTTTGGGCTAAATAAAAGGTTAGTGAAGTGAAACCAAAAGTTAAACCAGGTTTAAAAAAGCTCTTGCTTCGCATATTCAGGGTTAATTGGCGTATTCATGGGAGGTTGTGGCCGTTATTACACCAGGGTGGCCAATCCTGCTCTGGTGAGGGAGTGCGTTACCGGCAATGGTCGCCGGGTTGAGGCCGGGTAATTGGAGATTAACGGGAGAGGACTTTGCCCTGCAGTGGGAGTAGATATGCTGGTGGTGGTGGTGGTGATGATGATGATGATGATTCAGGGATAGCTGAGCTTAGCAGCAGCCCCTTTTATAGCTTCCACGTGCCCTTTTAGTAACGCAGTTCGCTTTAAATTCTTCGCCCTGTCAGACTAAGTGGTCGGTTTCTTTTTTCTAAGGGCTGGTTAGGCGACACCAACGAACGAAAATTAGATAAAACATTTTGCCGAATCGGCTTTCTCTAAGGCACCAAGCATTGCCACCGCTCGATGGCTAGTGAAGGTCTCATTATTAGGTCATACTGCAAACATGGTGTCAGTACACCAGCTAGAGCACAGCGAATAAAAAAACGCCATGTCGATTTGTGTCCCCTCTCCCTTGCCCTGATAACAAAAATACTTTAAAAACCGCTACTTGCTTGCTATAAAACATGCTACCTGATAACTAAAAGTGAAAAATGATTGGAGGCCATCGTTTTCGCGGGCCCTCCCAGCCAAGTTTGTTAACATACCTAGTCCGCTCAGGTGGACCTCACTCCGGCATAACTACGGGGAGTCGGGGCATCTATTTCAGGACAACCAATTTAGTCGCGAGATGTGGCCACGTACAGAGGCTGATACTTTAATCCGGACCGAGGCTGTTTTCCCGGTGGAGGCAACCACAAAAGCAACGCGAGTTTCTACGAGGTCTTGGCATCCACTTAAGATCCGGGTGCTCCAAAATATCCAGTAACACTTCACTACCACGCAGTATCCTACGAGTAAACCTGTCTTGTGCTGGTCTAATTGACAGCACAACCAAGCCTGAGTGTGCATTGAAGCACGGCTAGCTTGCTTATAGACGAGCGAAAGCGATAAACACAAAAGCACGTGTCCCCGTACGCCCCAATTCCCTTGCATGTCCTTGCAAAAAACAGGGGTGCGCGTTTGTCCACTTATCTAACTAATCTATAGACTTTTTCAACTTCTTCGTCCTCGGAGCTGCCATTTTATCTGTGGGCTGTGCCAGCGGCCCTATAATTGGCGCAGTCGACCGAAATATGTAACTGCGCATGCGCGACACAGCCAGGTCATGTCCTGATCTTATGAAAGATTAACGGATGAAAAGATTTATACACCTTCACTGAACACACACCCTCATTCCTCGCCATTTTCCACATACACTGCTTTCTACTTACTCTGCCTGCAAAATTGTACGATGCCACAAATGTGCTGACGTAGAGCATCAAATCAGTTCGCAGAACTACTACACGGGCGGTATAAATTTCGAAGCACAAAAATTCAAACTTCCGCATTTTGCGCGCCGAAGCGAGGTATGGGCTGTGAAGCGCGTCCTCATCAAGGGCGATAGATTAATTTAGGCAACCCGGGAACATTTACCCGCCGCCTCAAGTTCAGCACTCGGGCGTTTTTCTCTCCGATTTTTCACAACAGGCCCGTTGTCGTTCTCGTGTTTGTAGACGGTCTCACAACTTCACTGGGCTTATGTGCATTTAGCGCGTTCTTCCACCTATCTGCTGGGTCGCGGCCGCCACTATTTTGACGGAGGCAAAAAACGGGAACGTCAATGTGTCAAGATTTCGGCCCACGTTAATGATTCTCTGGTGGTCAAAATTAATCCAAAGCCGTCCACTACACCGCACCGCATATTCCATGTACATATTCGGCGCGTAAGCCACCAAATAAATTCAATATCTACTGGAAGGGCGCAATGCTACCCACTGCAATCCTGCGCTGACACGGTGTTGAAGCAACTGTACCAAACGTAATTAATTTTGTGCGTTTAGTATGATTTAACCCTCGTTGAATGACGCCTTTACTGGTCCTTTTGTTTAAAGTCGGAGGTGTTATGAACGTTTATTTAAGTGATGAATATAACGCTTTACTTATTATAAAATATTTTATTAGTTCAACAATTGAAAAAAAAAATTATTTGCTCTTTGATGAGGAAAACTTCAAAAACTGGCTGACGCTTAGCCATGGCCTTGAAGCGTGAAACGCGATAGCGTTATCGTGCCCTGCCTATGAGCCTCACATGCTGCCCATGAGCGAACACGATGAGGAATACGCACGGAGGGAAAGTTCACTGACCTCTGTAGCTAAAGCTATCCTCTGGTGCGCACAGAACACGTGCAGTGACCTCCATCAGCTGAGCAATCCGTGAGGGTGGTGTTTCAAGGAAGTTGAGCATTGTGTTCCACCCAGCCAATGAGAGAGGGAGAGCCCGTGTTGTTGCTTGCCCTTTCCCTCGTGGGGCCATCCTGGTCAGCCTACATTCCTGCCTTGACCATTGGAGGTGTCGAACGACTCCCGCACAATCGCATCAACGTCCGGTCGAGAGAAAATGTCCTCGTCGAAGTCGCACCCTGAATGTGAAAGTGCAGCTCCCACGAAAGGAAGGCCAATGATTGGATTGGGTCGCGGCAAGGCCCACAGCCCGTTCTTCAAACCGAGTTTGTGAACGGGGACATGACACCTAAACGGACGTGGACAAGGATCAAGTAAATGCTGCTCTCTTGAAGCCGTTGAAGAAACAGAAACGCCGATGTTCGGGTTGGGTCTCGGTAAAGTGCACAGCCCGTACTTCAAACCTGAGTTGGTGAATGCGGACACGACGCCTAGTGAATGTGCTCAACGACCGAGTTCGAAGCACGCTGACCAAGCCGTTAACAAAACAGGTAAGTGTCTAACATCTAACAACTAAACATCGGCCTATTCTGTTTCGAAATAATGCCAATGCACCCAATAGTCACATTTTATGCAGTGGTACGCAGGTCAACACGCACTAGATCAGCAATGAAGCAACCGCTTCCAAGGTTTCGGCGCTTCAAAGATCGCCTCTTTGTTCGTGGTGACGACAGTAACTGGGTGTTAGTACAGCACGTTAAACTTTTTTCCAGCACTATTTGGTGTTGTTAGATTATGACACTGCGGACGCATTACTTGCTTCACCTCACAATGCCACTTACACGCACAGCAATGATCCGGCGAGGAATGAAATGTGAGCTGGGAGCACTTTGTTGTCTTTGCACTGGTAAGTGCTTTCAAAAGGAATGTGGCACTAGTGTTCGCTTCTTGAACACGGCCTGGTGAGGAATTAAACAAATTACAGGCAGTATGAAATAATATTCGAAATTGCAGCGCCAGGCTAAACCGAGTAGAGCTGTAGTTACGGCTGTGGAAGCAATGTTCAAGGAAAACAAAATTTTGCCTCTATTGGTATAAAATAGTGTCGTGGGCAGCTTTATACCGCTCGTAGAGTAGCTCATGAATATTCACGCGAAATTTGCAAGGCTAACGCCACTCCAAACACTTCCATTTACTGCTATTTGGGATGAGAAACCGTGAAAGGTGACACGGGAGCGGTGGAGCTATGCTTACTTTTGCATAATAAAGGAGGAGCTATGGGGAGCTGAACGTCCAAAAAATATTTTCATTTTCTTCTTCGAGCATTTTATGAGAAATACAGAATCCTCGGCTTCCAGACCATATAAAACTGGCTGCCTTGCACATGCAGAGTTTGTTGCAGTATTGCTGCAATGCTGAACTTAAAGGTATATACTTCGCCATGCCGCTCGCATTCAACATTCTCTTCAACCTTCAAAACTGTCCTTTCGTCTTAATCTTTGTGCAGGGGTTAACCCTCATTTGGTAACTCTAACGAACTGGGGATTTTTTCATTGAAGGCCCCAGTATTACCGAAGTCAGTGTGGAAGAGCCAGCCGAACGCTTTCCTGTTCCAGACGGCGTCTTATCAGCGAATGATCAGCCAAACCGGTACCCAGGATAACGACTGGCAGAAGGGAAGACCTGTGTGTGACAACTGCAGTGGATCCCCTACCGAAGGTATGGAACTTCCCGATTTGTTCACGTTTGGTGTGTTTACGCATGAAGACTTGCTATACTGACCTACATTCAACGAGCTTCACCTTGATTCACGGTCGATGTGTTTAGTAATTGCACCTTTTTGTACCATCTCACAATCATCGAACTTCAGTAGTTAATAACGTCCGGTATGTTTGCCAAAGAAATCTTGCTGTACCGACTTACCGCCCTGTTCCCAGGCGAGCCATGTAGCCTTTCGCAGTAATTAAGTGTGCCGGCAAAGGCGCTACTTGACTAGTTTGTATGTTAGAGGCAGCTTTAATTTCGAGAACTCTATGAATTTTAGAAAAAACGCGTGTAGCAAAGATACGGCGACATTTTGTGCAGCTTTGAGTGCTGTCGATGCATTTCGCTTAAATTCGAGATGTGCTAAAATCTAAGATACTTTGGGGGGAACATCGCTCGGGAATAGACATAATTCTGTGGAAAACAAAAATATTCCCGTGATGAACGTGCAGCCCTGGCATTAGCAGCCCCCTGTCGGCTTTTTTTAATAATCGATCAACTCCGCTCACGTCATTATTCAATTTCATATTTTAAAAAAATGAGATGTGACATAAGACTAAATTTGTTTACTAAACAGCAGAGATATTGTTGCTCTACGCATCCGAGACGTGGTATCTTTGCTGTTCACGCGACAACAAAATTTGAGCAGAATAGGGCTCAATCACTGCTACCGCGGAGGCGTCTTTGAAACATCGAACGTTCTTCGTCTCGGAAGAGCAGGGATAGCTCTCACGTGATGCTAAAAAAATATCCGCGGCTTACAGTGAGGCCGAAACTATATCTGTGCAAGAATGCTCGGAAGGCTGTTTAGGACTCCAATTAGCACACTCAGAGAATATAGGACGTAGTCACATTGAAGCGAGTCAGTCACCGGAGAGGAATATGGAGCTCTAAGGCCGTCAGTTTTTAGCTTTTATTGAGCGCCTAACCAGCGCAGCACTCAGATTGGCAGCACAGCAGGCAGTGGTGTAGCCAAAGAATAGATTTGGGGGGTGTTCTACGCCACCAGTAAAAAAAAACGAAGATCCTGCAGCTCAACAAACTTTTAGCCATTTTTCGTCTTCAAGAAAACG
Source organism: Haemaphysalis longicornis (assembly GCA_013339765.2). NCBI lineage: Eukaryota > Metazoa > Arthropoda > Arachnida > Ixodida > Ixodidae > Haemaphysalis > Haemaphysalis longicornis. Next base: position 90,374,857 of record CM023453.1, on the reverse strand, counting down.
GCACCCTTCTTATTTTAGTTTTTACGCTATAGTATACCGGTTCGGTGCGTAAGTAACATAGGCGAAAAGAAGGACACACGGATGCGGGAGGGAGGCGTGGCCCAGAAATTTCTGGGGCGTTCTGACGCACAAACACCCCCCAGGCCGATCTGCGCCACTGACCTCAGGTGGATGCAATTTTGATGTGCAGGTAAGCCAGTACAAGAATTGCAGCTTGGCAAGGTGTAACACTGATTTATCGAATTGTAGGCGGTTAGCTGTGGCATTACACGATATGTTTAGCAATTTATCTGATATTTTAGAACTGATTTTGGGTCAGGATTTCGTCATGTTGAATGATGGCCATATTTTCCCTTGCCAAACTCATTTCCGAAAAGTAGCTTGAACGTCATTATTTTGTCACAAAGTAGCAGCAGCCACTTCACAGCAATGGTAAAACTTCAAGGAATTAGTGTCGTGTACGGGAAGCGTGTGATCCACAGACCAATCAAGATAGCACATGGGGCTTAGATAAGCCGCGGAAGTGGTGGTCCTAGGTGATTCCTGGACGCATTCTTGCTTCACTTCCCTCTTCTTACCTGCTACCTCTTGTTCGTGGTGGTGATTTCCATTTGCCAGCACCGTATGTGTCCTCAGTTTTATTCAGCTTCGGCACGAGCCCACTTAGGATTATTCGACTGATCACTTGAGTGCCATGGATGTCAATCGACCGCTCTGTTGTCGAGTGGGTGAAAAATACCGGTGCAAAAATCCTTGTTTTTTATTTCGCCAACCCCATAGTCTCAAAATATTTTTTACGAAGCGCTGTGTTTTTAAATCATGCATAGGGTACGAACCTGAATCATTGATGTCATGAGTCGTTTAAAGTAATACGGCAATTTCATTTCACATACAATTAATGGCTATATTTGGCCTTGGGAAACGCTGTAGTTTCTCCAACAACTTCGTATACTGCGCACGTCGTTCTGTTGGGCTGCTTCTCCGATGTTTGAACTTCGACAGTCACTCTCGTAGTACAAGTTCGCACTAGTAACTTTGTAATTGCGTAAACCTTGCTGTCTGCACCACGGTGTAAGAATACATTATTCTTTCACCGTGGTCTCTACTGACCTCGTGAATATATTGATGGAGCACAGGTACTCCTAAATGTTCTTAAGGATACTTCGCCCCTACAGTAGGGCTCTACACGGTATTTTTATTCCGCCAATGCAACGAGCTACTTCAACAGCCGACGCAATAGTTGGCTACATTTTCCGCTGTTGACTACATTTTTCTCACCGGTACGAAAAAGTAGATAAAGGGGGCACATTTGGCAGCATGGAGACTCGGGAAAGGTCACTGTTTCACAATACCAGCGAAGACACTGCACTGCTTTCGTCGCTGCATGGCATCATTATCTTAAGATTGTCGCGGGCACCCTGCTAACAGGAACAAACTGCCAGCAGTAGACAAAAATAACAAAATTCTGGATTTGAACTTTGAAACATAAGCGCTGAAAGAGTATTTTACACGCTATCCGACATGTTTCGACGCTTTCCTCCCACGGTAGTTTTTTTTTTTCTTCGCCCACAAACACGGGATGGTTCGATCTGTACAGGGCATATTCGCTGTGCCGGCGCCCATCTAGCGCTGAACACTGCGTTTTGTGTACCTACTTCCTAGCTCCCTGCTTCGCCACGATGCCTCGCGACGCCTGTGTTTTCGTTTTACCGGACCATTATAGGCGCGTCTCAGCAGCTCACAGCGAAGCAGAAATGGTTGCACGATCTTCCAAACCCTTTTCGGCTATGTTTTAAGTGTTTAAAAAAACGGACGAACAGAAACACATCGCATGCGCGCCGTCTTCCCGCAGGCAGCTTCGCCCACTCGATTCCTTAGTGTAACGTCACTTCCGGCGAGCCGTAATGGCCGCCCTTTTTTTCAAGTTTCGGTTTGAAAATACGCACATTTGATCTTCGTTTACGATGCAACTTCCCATATTTGGGACTCCAAATTTTGCAGGGAGCACCTTTTAAGGTAATACTACCGGAAAACAGTGCGTTTAAGGAGCCGAAAATTTCGTTGCAGTTGGCCTTTAAAGCAACTGTACCAAACGTACGAAGTTTTTTGCGTTTAGCATGATTTAACCATCGTTAAATCACGTCTTTACTGCTCCTTTTGTGTAAAGTCGGAGGTGTTATTAACGTTTATTTAGGTAATAAATATAACGCTTTACTTATTATAACAGCTTTTACTAGTTGAACAACTGAAAAAAATTTATTTCCACTTTGATGAACAAAACTTTAAAAACTGGCTGACGCTTAGCCGTGGCCTTCAAGCGTGGAACGCGAAAGCGTTATTGTGCTCTGTCTATGAGCCGCACGTGCTGCTCACGAGTGGGGAAAACCTTGCTGCTTCGGATGGTCCGAGATTTGTCGGGGAAGCGCCTTACGTTCCAGGATGTGGTGGTGGGCGCCGCGAGGTGGCGCTATGGAACTTGTCTCTCAACCGATATTTCCTCCAGGTTTTTGACGCAGGCTTTTCCTCTACACGGGGCTTAAACAGAACACATTTTAACAAAATCATGGTGTCCGCTCGAAAAATCTGCCTTTTTTTCTCATTTATGGTTTCATTCCATTTCAAACTCTCATTAGGTTCATAATCGCAGTAATAATTAAGGATTGGCAAGATTATTACCGTCGAGCTCTTTTTCTTCGATGTTGTATGGAATGCTGCAAAAGAGTATAATATTTTCATTTCAAACCTTTTACGGCGCAGTTGGCTAATGTCAGTACACATTGATATCTTTTCTCTTCACATGGATGTATGAATATATGGAGCACACTCCACAAGTGCAGAAAAGTACGGCAGGATAGAAGTGGTGCGCCAAGGTTAAAAGTGGAGTTGTCTGTTGTGCAGCGAACAGGATGACGAATAAGGACGGAAAGAGAAAGTTCACTTACCTCTTTAGCTGAAGCTATCCGTGGTGCGCACAGAACACGTGCAGCGACCTGCATCAGGTAAGCGATCCGTGAGGGTGGTGTTTCAAGGAAGTTGAGCATTGTGTTTCACCCAGCCAATGAGAGAGGGAGAGCCCCTTTTGTTGCTTGCCCTTTCCCTCATGGGGCCACCTGGTCAGCCTCCATTCCTGCCCTGACCATTGGAGGTGTCCAACGTGTCCCGAACAAGCGCATCAACGTCCGGTCGAGAGAAAATGTCCTCGTCGAAGTCGCACTCTCAATTTGAAAGTGCAGATCCCACGAAAGAAAGACCAGTGATTGGATTGGGTCGTGGCAAAGCCCACAGCCCGTTCTTCAAACCAGAGTTTGTGAACGGGGACATGACACCAAACGGACGTGGTCAAGGCTCAAGCAAATGCTGCTCTCTTGAAGCCGTTGAAGAAACGAAAAAGCCGATGTTCGGGTCGGGTCTCGGTAAAGTGCACAGCCCGTACTTCAAACCTGAGTTAGTGAATGCGGACATGACGCCCAGTGAATGGGGTGAACGACCGAGTTCCGAGCACGCTGACCCAGCCGTTAACAAAACAGGTAAGTGTGTAACATCTAAAAACTAAACATCGGCTTATTCTGTTTTAGAAGTAAAATACCCAATAGTCGCATTTTATGCAGTGGTACGCATGTCGACACGCACTAGCTTACCACTGAAGAAACCACTCCTATGGTTTGGGAGCTAAAAGATCGCCTCTTTGTTTATGGTAGCGACAGTACCTGGGTGTTAGCCCAGCAAGTGAGACTTTTTCCACCTATATTTCGTGATGGTAGATTACGGCACTGCAGACGCATTACTTGCTTCACCTCACAATGCCACTTGACTTACACGCGTAGAAATGATCCGGCAAGGAGTAAAATGTGCAGCTGTGAGCATTTTGTTGTCTTTATACTGACGAGTGCTTTCAAAAGAAATGCGGCACTAGTGCTCCCTTCTTGAACACGGCCTGATGTAGAATTAAACAAATTAAAGGCAGTATGAAATAACAGTCGAAATTGCAGCGCCAGGCTAAACCAAGTTACGGCTGGGAAGCAATATTATAGCAAAACGAAATTTCGCCTCTATTGGTATAAAATACTGTCGTGGGCAGTTTTATACCGCTCGTAGAGTAGCTGATAAATATTCACGCGAAATTTGCTAGCGAAATTCGCAAGGCTAACACCACTCCAAACACTTCCATTTACTGCTATTTAGGATATGCATAACCGTGGAAGGTGACACGGGAGCGGTGGAGCTAGGCTTACTTTTGCCTGAAAAAGGAGGAGGTATGGGGAGCTGAACGTCAAAAAATATATTCAACTTTTTTTTCCTTCATTTTCTGAGAAAACAGAAACCTCAGCTTCGAAACCATACACAACTGGCTGCCTTGCACATGCAGACTTTGTCAGTATCGCTGAAATGCTAAACTAAAAGGAGTAAACTTCGCCATACCGCTCGCATTCAACATTCTCATTAACCTTCAAAACTCTCCTTTCGTCTTAACCTTTGTACAGGGGTGAACCCTCATTTGGTAACACTAACGACCTGGGGATTTTTTCGCTGCAGGCCCGAGTATTACCGAAGTCAGTGTGGAGGAGCCAACCGAACGCTTTGCGGTTCCAGACAACGTCTTATCAGCGAATGATCCGCAGACCGGGACCCAGGATAATGGCTGGCAGAAGGGACGACCTGTGTGCGACAACTGCAGTGGATCCCCTACCCAAGGTATCGAACTTCCCGATTTGTTCACGTTTGGCGTGATTACGCATGACGACTTGCTCGACTGAACTACATTCAACGAGCTTCACTTTGATTCACGGTCGATGTGTTCAGTAATGCCACCTTGGTGTACCATCTCACAATCATCCAATTTCAGTGGTTACTAACGTCCGGTGTGTTTGCCAATCAAATCTTGCTGTAGCGACTTACCGCTCTGTTCCCGCGCGAGCCATGTAGCCTTTCGCAGTAATAAGTGTGCCGGTAAAGGCGCTACTTGACTCGTTTGTATGTTAGAGGCAGCTTTAATTTCGAGAACTCTGTGGATTTTAGAATAAAAACGCGTGTAGCAAAGTTACCGCTACATTTTTTGCAACTTTGAGTGTTGTCCATGCATTTCGCTCACATTCGAAATGTTCTAAAATTGAAGATACTTTGAGGGGATCACCGCTCGGGAATTGGCATAATTCTGTGGAAAACAAAAATATTGCCGTGATGAACGTGCAGCCCCGGCATTAGCAGCTCCATTTCGGCTTTTTTTAATAATCGATCACTTCCGCTCACGTCATCATTCGATTTCAAATTTGAAAATGAAAAATTAGATGTGACATTAAGACAAAATTTCTTTACTAAACAGCAGAGCTATGGTTGCCCTACGCATCCCAGACGTGGTATCTTTGCTTTTCACGCGACAACGAAATTTGAGCAGAATACGGCTTAACCACTGCTACCGCGGAGGCGTCTTTGAAACGTCAAACGTTCTCCGTTCTCGGAAGATCATGGATAGCACTCACGTGATGCTAAAAAATATCCGCGGCTACCAGTGAGGCCGAACTATATCGGTGCACGAATGCTCTGAAGGCTGTTTAGGACTCCAATTAGCACACTGTCAGAGAATATAGGACGTAGTCACATTGAAGCGAGTCGGTCGCCGGAGAGGTAAATGAAGCTCTCAGCCGTCAGTTTTTAGCTTTTATTGAGCGCCTAAGCAGCGCAGCACTCAGATCAGCAGCACAGCAGGCAGTGGTGTAGCCAAAAATATATTTCTGGGGGTGTTCTACGCCACCAGTAAAAAAACCAAGATCCTACAGCTGAACAAATTTTAAGCCTTTTTCGTGTTCAATATACCGGCACCCTTCTTGTTTTAGTTTTATACTGGTTCGGTGCGTAAGTAACATAGGCGAAAAGAAGGGCACACGGATGAGGGAGGGAGGCGGTTCCCAGGACATTCTGGGGCGTTCTGACGCACAAACACCCCCCAGGCCGGTCTGCGCCACTGACCGCAGGTGATATGACAATTTTATGTGCAGGTAAGCAGTACAAGAATTGCAGCCTTGCAAGCTGTAAATTATCGAGTTGCAGGCGGTTAGCTGTGGCATTACACGATATGTTAAGCAATTTATCTGATATTTTAGAACTGATTTTGGGTCAGGATTTCGTCATTTTGAATGATGGCCTTATTTTCCCTTGCCAAACACATTTCCGAAAAGTAGCTTGAACGTCAATATTTTGTCAGAAAGTAGTAGCAGCCACTTCACAGCAATGGTAAAACTTCAAAGGAATTGGTGTCGTGTACGGGAAGCGTGTCATCCATAGACCAATCAAGATAGTACATGGGGCTTAGCTAAGCCGCGGAAGTCGTGGTCCTAGGTGATTCCTGGACGCATTCTTGCTTCACTTCCCTCTTCTTACCGCTACCTCTTGTTCGTGGTGGTGATTTCCATTTGCAAGCACCGTATGTGTCCTCAGTTTTATTCATCTTCGGCACGAGCCCACTTAGGAATTATTTTACTGTCACTTGAGTGCCATGGATGTTAACCGACCGCTTCTGTTGCAGAGAGGGTAAAAAATACAGGTGCTAAAATACTTTTTTTATGTTTCAGCAACTGCATGGTCTCAAAATACTTTTTACGAAGCGTTGTGTTTTTAAAATCATGCATAGGGTACGAACTTGAATCACTGATGTCATGAGTCGTTTAAAGTAATACACAATTTCATTTCACATACAATTAATGGCTATATTTGGCCTTGGGAAATGCTGTAGTTTTTCCAACAACTTCGTATACTGCGCACTTCGTTCTGTTGGCTGCATCTCCGACGTTTGAACTCCGACAGTCACTCTCGTAGTGCAGGTTCGCACTAGTAAGTTTGTAATTGCGTATACCTTGCGTCTGCACCACGGTGTAAGAATACATTATTCTGACACCGTGGTATCCTAGTGACTTCGTGAATATATTGATGAAGCACAGGTACTCCTCAACGTTCTTAAGGATATTTCACCCCTACAGTAGGGCTCTACACCGTATTTTTATTCCGCCAATACAACGAGCTACTTCAAAAGCCGAAGCAATAGTTTAGCAAGCAACAATATCACGCTTCCTAGATGACACGCAGGCTGACAAGACACACAAAAGACGGTTTTCAGAAACTAAGATGCTAGATCGAGATTGCCGCATTCCGCTGACACACGAGGAGGGTGAGCGGAGGAGGGGAGGCCGCGCTGGGATGGCAGTGGGGCGGCACGCGTTGGGGGAGGTTGATGGAGGAGCTCCTACCTGGCGGCGACTGGCGCCTTCCCAGTTCACTCCCTGGGACCAAAGACCACTCACACCAAACTTTGCATAATGTTTGTCTTATTCGATCTAACTTGTAAACTCGCTGGTTTCACGGACGCCGGACCCAGTGAACAACTAAGGAAATCATCATACTAGCGAACACATAACAGGGACAAGGAAAAGAGGCGACCAAACACACGCTAGAACTTCAACTCAGTTTATGCAACAGAACCACGAAACCTTAGTTGTCCTTACCAGTGAACAACATCGGATTGAGTGGCGCTGAGAGGCTTCGTACTCCCAAACCACCAACTCCAATCAACCGCTCAGCACAAGCGAACCCAATTCTACTCGATAAATAGAGACAGGGTAAACTGTATTGCGGAAAAAAGTGCACTTGGATGGACTGCAGGATGTCAATGGAGCATACTACGCGCTCGCAATTTTGCCACCCGTAGTTGGTTTTCCTGCACATGCACAGACACACGCATACACGCGCGCACGCATGAACGCCTCGCGTTGTGGAGCTCCTTACGCTTCCACCGAATCTGGGTAGAGCTGGCTTTGCCACGAGGGGTTTTTCGAAAACGCGGAGTAACAATGCGCAGAAAAGTAGCCATAAGCAGCTCTGCTATAACAAAAAAATGGGGCAACTTCGCATTAGTGGTACGAAGACTGGGCAAACCGCGAAGCGGACTACCCCATTAAAGTGTATTCTTGGGTCGGTTAAGTTTATGCGTGGTTATGCTTGGAGACTCGGCCAAATTTTCTGCGTGGTTATCCTTAGCGACCCGGTCAAGTATTCTCTTGTGTACGCGTGCCCATCGGCTTTGCAGTGAAGCTCCAAGAGGAGCCGAGGGCGAAGTGGGACGAGCGTTTCCTCAGAATTTCGGAACTGGTTCAGTGGTCCCCCTTCGGCTCGTGTGCTCTCACGTGTGCGAGGCTAAATTAAGGGGTTGGTAAACGGTATCGCGTCCTGTGCTTTCGGCTTCTTTCATTTGGCAATAATGTTTTTCATTGCACCGTCAAAATTGCTTCACTCGTCGGAACAAGCAACAGAGCGAGCCAACCCGGGAAGCAATTAGAAAGCCTTGCTCATGGCCTCCGAGATCACCCCGCGCGTGGAGGAATCTCGGAGGCCATGCTTGCTTCGTGGCCTCCGCGATCGGCTACCGGTGGCGCGCCGTTGCTCCGACCGTTCCAATCGCCCACAGAGAGCGTAATTCCGAAGAGGCTGTTTCGCCGTTTTCCGCCGCACCGCGGCGCGCGTAGCCTAAGGTCGTCTTCCCTGGCGCGGGCGGGTGCAGAGGACGAAAACTCGGCCTTCGCAGCCTGTGTGTGACGTTTAATAAAAAAGTTACCGCACACCAATGCAGGTGAAAGGTAAAAGTAGTTACTGGTGCCATTAGGGCAGCTACTGGTGCTTTGAATTTTTGACGTAGACTATGCTCGGAGTGATGCATAAGTGAATTCCTTGCACAGCAGTATTCTTTTTTGTAGTCACGCATGTTTCCAAAACACAACACGTTTTCCGGTTTTGTTTCTAAAAATCTCGTACGTGTTGTTTGCAACGCACGGAATTATGGGAATTCAACCAACTAAAATCCAACCATTAGTAAACACGAAAATACCCACTACGTCGTTTCGTTTTTTCTCCTTTAAATGTGCGGTCTTTGACAGATAAAGTGGATGACATGGCAACACTACTTGAAACGTTTGGCGTAACTTTTACCGCGATACTATTAACAGAGACGTCGTATACTTCAGCATCTGAAGTGTATACTGTCCAAATGGCTATCGGTATTTCTTCCGCAATAGGCAGGGTAAACGTGCTGGTGCCATTTATTGGCATGCATGCTTGCATATACAGAATTACAGAGAGACTTCCAGTCTACCATAAATGGACGTCGTCTAAGTAATGTAATAAAAATTTTTACCCGCGTTACGATTGGTATAGTTCTCCACTTGATGTGTTTATTCACTAATATCCCGAACAACTTACTTACAGCCGATGTTGTGCATACAGATATTAGTGATCAGCTGAACTGCTCACCGAAAAAAATAATGCCCTTAATATGTCATGACAACGAATTAGCAAATCTAGAAATTCAGAAACAGTCTTTCGAAAAAATACATATGTAGAGTCGATAGCGATATGAAAGGCATCGCGGAATATCGTGACTTTTTCACTCATGGCAAATAATTTGGTAGCGTGATTGCAGTAGGTACTTGAAAGCCCTAAGCATATCAAATAAAACGCAAAAATATGATTGATTCGTACCCGAGGAAGCCTAACAGATTATTTGACTGTCGTAGTCGCCTGCCTATAAACAATATACGAGCTTATCGGTATTACGCTGTTTTCGCGCACGCACGCACGCACACGCACACACACACACACACACACACACACACACACACACACACACACACACACACACACACACACACACACACACAAACGTTAACGGATACCCAGAGCGTTCGAAACAAGTTAAAAGGCAAAAAAGCATATTTTCGCGCAGCGTTATCGCACGAAAATGATGTAACAGCGAAAAAAGAATTCAGCACGCTGGCATTCACTCTGCCCGAGATGACAGAACTCTTCTCGGCATACGCCTTTCAAGCAAACGACCACTAAAGCTGCATGCAAAGGCAATAGTGGGTGTTAAACAACGTACGTTAAACAATTTTGTACTTGAATACGATCGAGTCAAAATACATAGACCATATATTCAAGTATTCTATCCAGAAGACGCGACGACGAAGGCTGATTTACAACTCATAGCGCAGGCAGCGTCGGCCAGACGAGCCTCGCTTCAACCTTAGGCTAACGGCGCCGCCTCGCGGCGTGTGTCGGAGTTAGCAAAATTACACCGCTCCCCTTGCTTCCGCGCCGAATGGGACGGCCGGAGCAACGGCGCGCCGCCGGCATCAAATCGCGGAGGCCACGCTTGCTTCTACCAGTTGTATCGCGCCTCCGACAGGTGGCGGAACGAGTCCCGCCGGGGCGCTGCGAGACAAAGCTATGGTAATGCCATCGCGCGCGATGTTGTCATCGCTCGGCGGGGTTTTAAATGCAGAGCATTTCTTAGCCTCGCCCCTTCCTGCGTCGGACGGCGTCCACAGCTACGCGTCCGCAGCAGGTGCGCCTCTCCTCCTTCCCTCCTCTCTCTCAACAGCAGCTGGCGCGCGCATGCGTCGTAGTCAGCCCGTTCGCTCCGTCGCGGTCTCGGCGTAACAGGTGCGTGATAGCAGCGCGGTGGGGCGTGGAAGGGCGCGCGCTGCTTGCGCATGCGCGCTCTCCCCCCCGTACTGCTCTCCCTCTACTGCGCGCGCTGCAAATATAAAGCGGCTAGCGGTCGCTCGTGCTTCAGTCACTGCGTTGCTCCTTCCTTCCATGGTTGACGCTCGCTCCCACGTTTACTCGTGTCTGCTACTCCAGCATCACGGAAGAAGCGATGGAAGCAACACTGCCTTCAACCAGTACTGAGGCCCAAATGCTCTGCATTTACTCGTGTTCCCCTCGCGGAAAGGCGCGGGAATTTTCTTCTGGGCACGTTCGCTGGCCGAAACATCAAATGAATCACCATCGCAGTTAAAAAAGAACCAAACAAGCAAAAAAGTGACGCGATACAGCTACTTATGCGACGCGTTCCTATAGGCCTACCAGCAGAAGGAGTAACAAAAAGCAATAGCGCGACAGCACCACGCCCGTGACCCCCAAGACTAACAAAAAGGCATGCCTAGAAAAAAACGTGGCGCCTCCCTATTGGCGCGTCAGGAGAAGACCCTGTGAACACCTGAAAGATGAAAAAGTCAAAGACCATGGTGGCGTAGACAGAAATATTTTTCCACGGGGAGGAGGAAGGCAGCAAGCTGGGGCTGCCCCCTGGTGCTTACGATACGAAGATGGGCTACTAAAAAAATGTCTCTAGTGGTCTTTGTGGCAAAAGTATTGCTTTTGACCTCTTTTCCTATTTTAAAGTGAATTATGTGAAAATATTCTTTTATTACATAGGTACCATTATTTCCTATATCTTCGAGAATAACGACTGATATTTACCCCGAGTCATCTACATAAGTTGTCACATCTACTGTGTCAGAATGGAGAATCTGCACCACACAATTTTTGTTGCACAATTTTCAATATGGAAACCCAAAAATTTATCTACTCGTTCGAAAAATTTTGGCCCGATTTTAATCATTCTGGTGTGATAAACAAACCCACAATTTCAATGACAACGATACATGCATCATGTAGACCCCTTTAGTAGATGCCGACGAAAAGGCACATCAAAATGGCGAAAAATGCATGGGAAGTACAGGGCTTACCCTGTACCCTTAAAGTTACGATATACGGTTGGCTTGCCTCAGCGGCGGCGAAAGTTGGGTGCTGTGATAAAGAATTAGACTTCTCTTCCTCTGCATTTTAGCGGTGGCAGATGATGGCATTGTGCACATTAGCTGCCTATCAGACCAGCACGTAACCTTCACATAAGCCCACTCACAGGTTCTGGTAAGGACTGAATCGTATAGATTCTAGCATTTTCATGTCTCTACATTGGCGCATACTCATAAAAATGTGGCACGTGCCAGTGGTACGACATTGATCACGCCCTGATGTGGAATTCTACAAACGCGGGCAGTACGAAGGAGTATACAATACTGGGCGAAATTGACTGCCAAGAAGGGCTTGCGTTCGGGCTAGTTGGTATTCCATAACGTTCATTTTAAGCGCAGAAAAAAAAACAGGGACACAGTAGACGAGGACAAGCGCTTGTCCTCGTCTACTGTGTCCCTGTTTTTTTTTTCTGCGCTTAAAATGAACGTTATTGAGTGCCAAGTTAATCGAGTGAGAACGTATCAGCCCTACTTGAACGTATAGGTATTACTTTTAAAGGGAAACTAAAGCGAAAAAGAAAATTTGCCCATACAGATGAATTCCATTGTCGTGGACGGAAATGCAACACTCACCTCAAACGCCCATAAATATTAAAGTAAAAAATGCATAAGAGGGTGTAAGCGGCACTGCTGCTCGAAGAACGGCTCTCTACTAAGACGTGTGATGTGACCAACTGCGAAAAGTGAAATGGGATTGACGTAGCATGTGTTCGCTTTTAACTGAAAGAGGGATGGGGTAGGGGCACCTAAACGTGCACCAAATATTCGGGACCTCTTTGTCATGTATGTTATTACAAAAACGTAACATCGGCTTCTGAATGATAAACACCGCCCACCTCTCGAATATAAACTCTCTTACACTATTGCTGAACTTGTGACCGTAACGGCGTTTTTTTCCCCATATTTTTTTTTAATTCAACGTTCCTCCCAACCTTCCCTGCATGCCTTTCTTCTTACCCCTTTGAGCAGTGGGTTTACCCCAATTTGTGACACTATTGTCCCGGGGATTTATTCATTCTAGGCTCGGGCATCCCCGTTCGATGCTTAAAGAACACAAGCGCGATTACCTGCCTACAAACCATACAGCATGTACCGTGAAGAATCCGCCTCTACTCGCCCGAAAGCCACCTTACACGTCCGCGGATGACGATCCTTCATGTTCGGTTCACCAGCCAAGGCCTTTCCAAATCAGTGCGCATGCTCCCACCGAACTTCCTACGTTCCCCGACAACGTGTTATTAGCGAATAATTTGCATAACGGGAGACCTGCACCCGCTAACTGCCTGATGTCTCCCACTATAGATTATCAAACTACCGAAATTATTTACTTTTGGTGTGTTTGCCAACCGCGACTTGCTGTGCTGAGTTACAGTCATCGAATCTCCCAGTTATTCATCTTTAATGTGCTTACCAATGGCAGCTTGCTGTACCTACCTACAGTCATCGAACTTCAGTAGTTCTTCAGTTCCGGCATGTTTACCAATTACGCCTCGCTGTACCGACTTACCACCATGTTCTCACGCGCGTTTTATAGCTTTGCGCAATTAACGCATAGTTGAAGCCACTACTTTACGTGATAGTTGTTTGTTATAATCAGGTTTCACCTCGAAAACTGTATGGATTCTGAATAAACGCGCGTGGTGCAGAGTTACCACAACATTCTTTTATGCAACTGTGTGGGGTCACTGGAATTCAGTTAAATTCGAAATGTCCTAAAATGGAAGCCACTGTGGGAGGATCACGGCTCACCAGTTGCATGAATGTTTCAAAAAACCAAGTAAATACCGCCCAGATGAATGTACAGTCGCTCAAAAAGCATTTTTCTGTCAATATTTCCTAGTTAACCAATCACCTCCGCTTTCACTTCGCCTTTCATCATAATGCAGCAGTGTTAATCCTTAGAAATAAACGGATGGGACACTAAAATTGAACTTCTTTCCTAACGTATCTAGAGCAGCACTAATGCTATTTTAGGGCCTCTGGGAGACAGTGCCTTTGATATTTACGTGACAACAAAGTTTTAGCTGAGTAAGGCTGAATCGCTTGTTGGGGCGAGGCGACGCGTCTCTTGAACATGAGGGTCGCGGGTTCGATTCCCGGCCGCGGCGGCCGCTTTTCTGATGGAGGCGAAAAGCAAAAACGCCCGTGTGTACGAGATTTCGGCGCACGTTAAAGATCCCCAGGTGGTCAAAATTAATCCGGAGCCCTCCACTACGGCGCGCCTCATCGCCTGCGTTGCGTCGGCGCGTTAAACCCCACAATCAATCGATCAATCAATCAATCTTGAACATGAAAGGCAGCTGGCACTTGGAAGAGTATGGATAACAGGGTGGAGGGGGGGGGTGAACTACGCCGTTGCAATAATGCTAGGAAGGCTCCATTGAACGCCAAAGATCAAACTCTGATTGATTGTTAGGATTACCACGTCAAAGCTGCACCTGGGTTATAAAGCACACCGTAGTGGAAGTCGTCGGGTCAGTCTGGACCGCCTGTGGACCTTTAGTGTGCTCTGAAATCTGTAAATACAGGCGTTATCGCCTCACTTGTCAACCAGAAAAGCAGCCACCAAGGCCGCGATCGAACCCGCGTCCTTGGGTTCAGCAGCACCATGCTTTAGCCACTGAACACAGCCGCAGGTAATGATCAAACTCTTGTCAACACAAGACGTTGTCACCCTGGTGTCATTCAGCCGGAAAGTTCACGGAGTGGCCACTAAAGCCCTCAGCCCAAGTTTCCAGCTGCCTTAGACCATGTGGCAGCGCGTTAACTAGGTTGCAAATAACGCAGGTGCTATTAGAACTTCCGTGTGTACATAAAAATTCGAACCATGCTTGGGTTCACGATGAAGGCGTTGGTCTATGGTGGGCGACCTGTGTAATTCCATGAGTGTTCTCAGATTATTTCAGTGAGATATATTTCGGGCTGTGTAAGTTTCAGGAGGGCATCAGTATGTTCAATGATGGTGATGATGCAGATTTTGTGTCAAGGAACCCATAGCCCATTATGTAGGGCTATGTATTATGTGGTGCATCAATGCAGGTACAGTCTGTGTCAAAATGTTCTGGGGCCACGCCAGAAGGGCGTAGGTCACAAAAAATTTCGGCGTAAAAGCTTACCTTCCGGGCAAGGCTAAAACGTTCTATTTCAAAAATCCGGAGAAAGCGTTGTTCTTTCTTGCTGTCGTAAAATATTTTGGCCACAAAAGCGTTTGGCGCTGAGTTGGAAATTTTCGCGAAGACTGCAGATGATATCCTTAGCAACCCTCAAAATGTACTCAAACAACAAAGTATAGTAAATACTTTCATGTATTCCCAATTGGGGGTCGTTTGTACATTCACCGTATACCTTTCGCGATGCTAGCCGCGGTGTTCACAGCGCTTATGCACCTCCAATTACACGCGGGAAAATTTGCTGGCTCCTGCTGACGCCTATTTATCAATTCTGAGTTGTAACTAAGTCCTCGCTAAAGAAGCAAGTGCTACCCTTAAGTACCTGACAAACACCCAAAAATAAGCACAAAATGCGGCATTCCTTGAGAAAATAAATCTGCTTACGTGCTTTGAAAACGCAAGCTTATAAATTATCAATCGCGTATTTTTAATACATCGTGGTTGCGTCTCTTTCTTCGCTTTCGTTTCTTCCTCTTTTAAAGGCACTAACGCCGACACGCAAACTAGGCTCAATTTACGTGTTGGTGTCTCCAAAGTCACAGCTGTCCTCAACGTGCACCGTTTGTACACGCGTGGCGTCTTGTGCCTTGTTCACCTGCCAGGGGGCACCAATCAGGCGAGATGTCGTTCCATTCGGTGTAGGTGCCAAGCTAGCGCCCTTGACTGCGTCTGCGATGAACTGGCTTTGAATTTCACATAAACATAGTTGTGTTTTAATGACTAATTTTCTAGTTACACGGACGACATTTTGGTAGCATTCGTGCGGGCAATGACGGTCACTTTTCGCATTTGATGAGGCGTCTAAGGCTTTTGTTTTAATAATTGGACATAATTAAAACATTTCCAAACGTACTCGAACCTTGGTTGCGTGCATGGGAAGCGATCTGTCTACAGATTACGACACAGTATGAAAGGATATATGCCGCAGCATTCCCCTCTGTTCACCGCTTCCTAGACTGATGTTTTAAAGCCATTTGAATCACAATAAGTAGAATAACATCGCTACCATTGAACTGTGAAAGTGGGACCTCGCTCAGGAACTCCTAAGAGGGTGTCATCCAGTGTACTCACAACACACTACTCAAGACGAAGAATACCGTGTCATCCACTGCTGTTAATTAGTGAGAGGGCAATAAATGGAGGCACGTGTACTTGGGCATGTGTGTGTGCGTATGAACATCACTGCAACCAAATAGCGAGCACTTTTCCATTTCTTCAACAGGAGTGATAAACCTGGTTTTTGTTACACTTTTTCACCGTATCGTGCCTCTTCGCACTGCAGCACTCTGCGCCCCGTTTGGCGGTTTTAGGTGAACCAGGAGGTCTATATATACACTGGCGCAGTGCGCAGCTGCCAGCAAGAGAAGGCACACAGGTGCATGTCATGCTGTGTTACCAGCGCTGGCGTACATCCGTAATACACGCGTAAACCCACCACATGGGCACTTGGGTGCCCTTGTTCCAAAACAAGGACTTCCTGCAGCAGGTTCGATGCGGGCCCGGACTTGTGCAGGGTTTCACATCTAAAGAGCTCTAAAGTGGGCTCCAGCTTCAATATTCACCCTCAATAACTGCGGGAAAAAGGGAAAACGTGCTCACAACCAGGCTGTGTTCGGAGGGAAGGTAGATTGTCGGCAACGGTAGCTGCTGCAGAGTTGGGGAACTTGGTCCTGTGACACACTAGGGCACCATCCGATGATGCTGAAGGTTGTGCTCAATTGCGGAAGGGCTACAGGCTAAAGAGCGCCAAGAGAAGTGCAGTGTGTTCGTGTTAGTGGTTGTTGCTTACAATTTGGTGTATACGGTCAAATTATCCAAATGAAAAGTGGATGAAAAGGCAGTTTGAGGCGCATAAAAACGTGACGGTTTAAAATGGAGTGCCTCCTGGAGGACCGAGCCAAAAAGGCGAGGCTCCTGACCACCACAGAAACAGCCCTCAGCACTGCCCTTATCACGTAAGAGCAGGCTGCGGTTACATAAGGTATTATTGCTTTGTTTGAAAAATCAACGTCAGCAAAATAATCTGCCACTCTTCAGAAATTGTCTATTGCGCCATTTAACAGAAACTATGCTGGGTTACTATTAACTTTCATAATGGACCATCTACCAATTCATAATGCTACAAATTCGTAAGTATCACCAATTCAGGCTACCAATACGTAATTACCAATTACTAGTAATTCATAAAGCACCAACTGGCCCAGCACCACATTTTACTACGCTGGGTGTTGTGGTATGTGTTGTGTGTCCGCGCCTTTCTATTTCAAATTCTCTACATTAAATTGGAACAAGGCATACAGAAGGAGCCCCTCCCTTTCTCGCTCAAGTTGGTCGTGGAGTGCCATTTCAAATATATTTATAGACAAAGTGCAACGTCCAGGGATCTGTGTTGTTTTTCTGTTGCGTACCTGCCTATACGTGGTTTAATTATATGAAGTTAGTTTTCTCTTTGTGTATGGTAATGTTTCTGCCAGGTTTTAAGGATTTTTTAGTAGTTTGAGGTCAGAGTAAGACAAACAAACAATACTCACATTACCAATAGTTAAACAGCTGCTTCTCTGTCAGCAGGCTCATTTCTAGCTATTCCACAATGATCAGGTACCCAGCAGATTGTGTGTCGAGCCTCATAGCGTCTGATCATATGATGGTGTTTACGAGGGAGTTGAACAATGCATTTGTGTGAGGCTTTGCTCAATGCATGCCTCATTTGCCCTGTTGCCTAATAGCACAAACTCCTTCACCTGCCTTAATAATTGAGAGTTTGGTGCAACAACGTAGATCAGCTAGCCATATTTGAAGGTCTTCCAGTCTAGTGCAAAGGCAAGCGCTGCGTTCATTACCCAATGCCGAAACTGGATTTATATGGAGCCAAAAATGGCGTTTTTATCTTCCGTCTTCTGAGTAGTGATTCTGAGGATATGTTGGTCTTGTTTAATTGTTATATGCAGAGAAAATCATGGAAGCCCAGGGCAGATTTCATGCGTCGCTTTTTTTGGCAGCAGTTCTCAGACTTTGGGGCAACGTATATCCTTCCAGAAAGCATCTCTGCCGTAACAAAGCGCATGAACACAAAGTACTAAGAGAGAAAAAGTTTGTAAACTGCTAGCACTAGTGACCCGAGTCATTCATGAGATCAGCCTCGAAAGTAAGCAACAAATTCGGGATAATTTAGCCGAAACGTAAGCATGTACCAGAGAGTAGTAGACAAGCAGCCAACGCCAAAGAGAGTCGACATTGCTAGGGATCTTGCATTGACACGCGTGGTGTTTTCCAGCGGTCGAAAAAAGAGGCAATCTTACATTCTCAAGCTTTTTAAGTTTCGAAAGCCATAGTTGCAGAAATGCATGGTTGAAAGTCAAAGCAACAGTGTTTTCGTTCGTTTTAGAAGGTTTCCTCAATTATGCTTTTTCTGGTTGTTGCGTTTTCTTTTCCCGGTCTGGTAAAAAACATACGAACGAGGTGCCACTCTATTACAAATGAAGGAGTACGCGGTTGGTCAGCTGTGACCGTAGATTGGTTTTATTGTTGGTGCTGGGCTGCAGCATCACGCAGTGTTGTCTGGTCTGCCGTCTACGTGCCAGGACTCTATTTTCTGTTGTATCACATTATGAAATGCGCAACGAAATAAGACAAATCATTGAGGATAGAAGTAAGAAATAAATACCACAGGGTTTAGACTGATTTTTTCGTTGGAGGACGGCGAATTCTGCATGGAGCAGACAAAAAAACTGCGACGAAATAGACTGTACATAATTCAGCAGCACTCTAAGTGTCGTGTAGAAGCTGAAGTAGGCCAAATTACCGTTTTTTGCACCAAAAGTGACACTTGCGTGACATAGCCGCTGTATTGAACGGGAATGGATCAGCCTAGAATAACAGCGCAATCTGAACGTCCGCTGCTGCCTCGAACTGCTGCGTGCGGCCTGTGGAGGATGGCGACAATGTGCTTGGACATAGTGTCTTCAGAACTGAGGCTGCGGCTTCGATTGATGACCCGTGTTTTCTCCGTTGTGCACGTCCGGCGTTTATCTGGTTATGGGCTGCTTCGGAAAACAACCCTCGCGTGTGGATACGGCAAATGCGGACATGCGGGTAACCCCACGAGCAAAGGTTTGTTGTTCTTATAGAATTACTTTGTATGGCACACGAATTGAGAGGGATTGGCAGGCGGAACTCCTACATTTCTGTTCGTTTCAGAGTAAGCTCTTTTTTTACGGCCATCGCTACATAATCAAGGGGGGCACTTTACAGTTTCAGAGTGACTTTTAATCGTCGTCAATCGCCACCAACCCCATTACCAACGCAACTATGTGATTTGGCACTGTCAAGTGAATATGCAAATAGCGTGTTTTCCATGCTGTACGTTTTGTTGCCACTTATGTGTTCCCGCTCCAAATAACCGCATGCGGGCGCCCTTTCGGCCGCTAGGTTAAACCTGCGATAGTGGCATTTCATACTCGTTCCTGCCGGAGATCACATCACATAAGTCCTTTTCACATATCCCAAGACAACACGTATGTGCAGTGACACATACATGTTGTCCGCGTGCATTCCTGCATAGCGCTGTTTTGTCCCGAAATATTAATTTCGTTTACCCACGAACGAATTAGTTAGCGCTCGACACCAGTACTACCTCCTCTACCCCTCCCACACAGAAAGGACCGGATTGCATAAGCACACCATGATGTCGTGAGAACTCCTTCGAACAGGCTTTCTCACACCAACTATAAACATCGTAGCAGCATCAAATCGGACGTCACAACAGCACACACCAATTACTATGCTTATTGTATACGAGGAAAAGGCAAACGGAATTTCAGCAATAAACTTTAGGAGCGCTCACAAAGTACTATCCAATCGCGTTGTCGCAGAATCTGCGAAGCAGACTTTCAGTCTTCACCCGCCCTTCTTGTGGTCCCAGCTCCGGTGCTTGACGACGAGTGGTCAGGGGAGGCCGTTAGATGCATAAAATTAAGAACCACCTCCGATTCGTTGAAAAACAGTGGTGGTTGCGGTGATGTCAAATTGGAAGTGACGTTCACAGGATCTGGTGTGGCTAGGATGTCGTTGCTGGCTTCAGCAAACGGCGTCTCTTCCGAAGACGCGATGAGCTCCACAGTTCGGTTGGTGTCCTGCAAATTGATAACAAACGCCTTCATATTATATAGAAATATCATCATCATCAGCTCCAGTATCAGCACCAACATCATCATTATCATTTCGGGTCTACTGCCGAGCGCCTCTCCTGAATGGCTCTCTAAGCCACTTCTTTCTACGTTCCTTAATTTCTTCATTAGTTTGTAGCGTACAACTCATCAGTGCTTTAGAATTCTAGATTGTTTGAGTTCGATGTCATGGGAGAAGTCCCGACGAGAATAAACAAGCCAACCAATATGAGGAGGAGGCTTGTAATATGTGCGCCTAATTGCCTCTCACTGGATCCCAAGGAACACGTAACAACCGCCCCCCCCCCCCCCCCCCTTGCTACGCGCCCTTCAATAGCCTATTTCGACAATCATGTCAGACCATTGTTCGAGGTACATTCCGGCCATTCGGAAACATGCAGTGCCAAAAGCCGCGTTCACAAGGAGGAGCAGATCTTTTCGCCAGCATGGCAGAGAGGGCTCGTTCGAGTAAAGTTTACGTGGCCTTGCACAAAAGGCCATGACATGGCTTTAGAGATGGGGAACTGAGGGGAGAAATTAAAACAAAGTACAGAGGCGGCGCTGAATCAATTATAATGGCATAGGAACCTTGCATACGAGGCACTATGGTTTGTTCTATGGTTTGAGCACTATGGTGTCTCACGGTACATAGTCCACCTTTGGTTTTTTTCACAGGACGACGGGATGGCATATGGCACTGAAGAACATTTCTGTAGGTATAGCTGTAGGTGTAGCATATCAATTGATTGATTGATTGATTGATTGATTGATTGATTGATTGATTGATTGATTGATTGATTGATTGATTGATTGACTGATTGATTGATTGTAGGGTTTAACGCACCGACACAACGCAAGCGATGAGGCGCGCCGTAGTGGAGGGCTCCGGATTTATGTTGACCACCTGGGGATCTTTAACATCCGCCGAAATCTCATACACGGTGTAGCATACCAGAAATGCGCATTGAAAACAACATTTTGTACCAAAAATGCAAAAACAGCGCCCGCGAGCCTAGACCTCGCGCCAGTGTTCCAAATTCAGCGGTAACAATAGGTTCCCGTAAATGGCGCGAGCAGTGGAACGCGACAAAATTGAAATTGACTTGGGCAATCCTCCTACCTGTTTATTGTGGCAGCATTGAAAGGAAGGGAAAGAGCGTTAAGTGCCGGCAGGGGAGGGAAGAGAGGCGTTTACGTAGGAGAGGCGGCAAAACACTATTTTCTTTGACGTTTCCGCACTGAACTAAGCAGAGACATCACCAATTTCTTTTTGTATTCCGTACGCCACATCCACTGGCACAAGCTGCAACTTTGGCTACATGACCCCACATACGCAGCCCCTCCTTATACCGCCGCTGTTACTTTGGTGTTTCTTCGGTACAGCCTGCGACAATGCAACTGATGTCTGTAAACTCCGCGTTAGGTGCACAGCTTTTGTTAAAAACGCGGCCACACAGCTTCCTTTCCTCCAAATTCGGTGTCGCTGTGAAGGTTGCCGCCAGAGAAAATTGTTGCGTATGCAATTGGCTCGAGGCTGCATATTTCTTATAAATGATGTGTTGTAGTTTTATTGTGCTGCTTGTTAACGTGCACAACTCTCATCGCTGTTACTGAAACGGGACCGCTGTATAGGAGCAATATGTCTTTCCCGACGCAGTTCGAACAAAAAAAGTGGCGTTTTCGAAGTCACAGATGATCACTCTAAAAAAAAAAAAACGCCAGATCAACGCTACAACGGCTTGACTAAGTGCTTCGTTGCCAATCGATCACGAAGTATGGATACTGTACGCTTTACAATTGATTGATAGACGGGGAATCGAACAACAAAGCAACGTCAAGCTGTCGAGCAGCGCAGCCACAGATCATGCCGCTGAGAGCAACAGCTTTGTCTTAGAAATAAACCACATTGAAAAGAAATTCGTTCGAACGTAAGCGGTTTTACGCGTATAATGATTTTTGCAACGTTCCCAAGATGGTGCAGTCACAGGATGTGCTTTTTCAGAGCGGTGATCGAAACCAATACTTGAATGAAGATGATAGCAGGCAATTTCGACATTGCTTTGGGCGTGTGGTGTGTGTGCATGTATTTTTAATACAGCGCTGTTATCAACCTCAAAATATCCCTGTATCGACTGCCTCGCCGTTCCACGTCCAAATATGCAGTGAGATAATAGATGATGACGACAACGATGATGATTTCGTTTAATGCAACCAGGACTACTAGGCCAAGGCTCGCCAACCAAAACATATGTTGTGTGTCAGGCGAATCCTATGCCCAGTATTTTGGTTAAGGGGAGGGTATCTAAAATTGGTGTACAGAGCCAGTGGTTACTGAGTAAAAAGTAAATATGAAACAGTTTGAAGCGCTATGTATGCAGCGTGAAGCCCTAAAGTTGTACATCCCCGTAGCCAATCCAGTATAATGCTTGCATGTTTTAGATGAACGAGGTTTAAAAAATTGTCTCCAGTCCACGCTGTGAAGGTCGTTGGAAAGCAGAGCTTTAAACGACACCCACAACAATTGCCCATGCGACGTCGCTTGAATTCACACACGTGGCTCTACCAAGAGCGAAACCAGAGATTCTGCCAGCCTTTACGTGGAATTCGCTGGGGCAGCGTCCCGAGCTCAGCAGCGTCGATCGGCCATGGCCGGGCTAGAGCGGGCGGACGACGCCGTTGTAGCCCGGCCGCGAGCCGAGAAAAAGATAGCGGAGAGGAGCGTCTTTCCAAGTGTGAGACAGCGGAACCTAGCCATCCTGATATACTAGCGGGGTGCTACACTACCGCGCGAGACAAGCGCAGACACCGAAAGAATTCGGCTTGTGAGCTTAGTGATTACCAGTTATACGGATTTAAAGTAGGTAGTTTAGTAAGTTTGAGAATTGCGAGAAGGCTAGTAGAACTTTATAATCGCTATTTATCAGATCCTGTTGCTCCTTTCGCCTTTCGTAATACCTGTTAAAACTAAACCGAATTGGTATTCACCAATTTAGAAAACGGAGTGATATTCGTGGTAAGCAGTTCGCAAAAGGTAGCGTTTCTCTCGCGGCCAGATGTCTTTACGTGGTCTCTACGTTTTCTTTTCCCGCCCTTCAAAACAATCCTCACGTATCTTTGCGATACGGCCACTTCATTTCGTCTGGTCTGGTTTACCCAGGAGGTGCTGCCGGACAAGTTAATCAAGCCATGCGAAGGAAGAAGGCAATGGACACGGAGCAAGCCAGAACAGGCTAAAAACAGCCGTCGCTAAAGCAGAGGACAAAGCCGTACCTCCAACCTACCCGCCGGTGCGAGCAGGCAGTGCGCGGGGGAACGCTGAGTAAAAGCTCCCTATCGCCGCGCCATCTACGCTGTCTTCCGGAAGTAAAATCCGCCCTTTCCCTCCATATCCGCGTTCGTAGTTTCATTCCCGCACGCACAAAGGAATCGCTTGCTGGTAGATGTTTTGTAACAAAGCTTTGCTCAAAAAAACACAGCCCTTTCACCCTGTACAGACGGACGTCCAGTGAAGCTGGTGCTCTGGTGGGATTTGTTATGTTGAGGTTTTCCTATATCGACGTTTTGCTATGTTGAATTACAAGGACACTGACGCGATCCCCCAAGTCACAGACTAAGGGCGCACAGTATGGGTGGGGAAAGACAATAAGTTTTCTTACACGCAGCTACGCGAGTCACAACGCAGGCTCTACTACGCAGCACAGGTGGCTGACCAAAAGCACACGGCATTGCGCAATGTCAGTGGGGAGAAAAGAGGCGCTGCGCATGGTTAACAGTACACACTGTACACAACTCGGGAGAGGATACCGAAATACAAAGGAGTGCAAATTAGGGCTGGATCCACACTCGATCCATAGATGGCCATGCTCCACTGCGCAACACACAAAGTGGGAAGGACTGCTCAGAGAGACCAAGCTTGCATTTATTTACCTAATATAGGCTTCACTTCTAAACGATAACGTCTTTCTGTAAAGACAAGGTTTTGGAGGGGCAGTAAAAGCCGTCTATTATCAATATCCGGAGGCTTCAGGATTTTCTTTCATTTCTATGAAATATTCATTCGCTGAGCCAACGGCACCGAGTAAAGCGTCCACACTACCGTGAGAGCATGTAGGAACCGACCTAACAACTTCGCTGAAAGGTACCGCAAGCTCGTTTGTTTACTTTTCTCTGTTCGCGTGGTAGTCTTGGGAACTCGGTTCGGTGTAAATGCGGTAAGCGGGAGGTGAATGCAGATGGGGCGTAAATGTACTCACGGCCTTCGCCCTGATCGCGAAGCCCAAGGGGACAACTGTTAGCAGCGCCACCAGTGTGAGGAATATGACAGCGCCTCTCTTGGCAATCTCTCTCCGCCAGCCGGCGAACTGCACGTCAGACTCGAGCGGCGCTGGGCGTGCATCGCACAAGTGGCTCAGCTGGAGCACGTAAACTGGCCTGCAAAGAACATGGCGTAATTGGAAGAGAGGCTGACAAGCAAGTAAAGTCTCGCTGTTATATACAGGCTTCCAAATAGTAAACATAACCATACACAAGGCGACCGAAATAGTCATTGAGAAAAACGACATGGAAACTACTATTGAATAAGCTAAAATGCGCCATCGTATTTAGACTTATCCGCGAATAAAAACCGATTAGAGAATTTTTTATTCTAAATGTTTAGACAATGTGTACTGGTAGAGGGAATGCCTAGCGAGAACCCGTTATGTTTTTGATAAGAACGAGTGCCGGATCACGAAAGGTACAGTGAATGTAAGTGCCCTATACACACACTGTCAGATTTGTTGCATCAAATGTAATTTACTCAAAGATAAAATTGTTTTCCTCATACATGGAATTGTGTAAATGTAGAATATTGTGGGGAAAAAAGAGTAAGTTAGCGCTGCCTGTGTGGCCGCTCTTTTACGTCCGCTAAATGTGGCCAATCTTTTGACCTCGACTATCCCGCGTGTCTACATTAGCTGCCGAACAGCCGACTATCGTGGCTCATGATTTGCCGGCTATATTTTCAAATCAGCAGATTAACATGTTATTTGATTTACCTGAAGGGAATTTGAGTATTTCAGAAACTAATGCGGCATACGTGGCTGTTCAGAAAGTCGTCGGTAAGAAAAACCGCTAAACATCGCCAACAGTGGACGCACAGAAAAGACCTAAAACCACCGAATGACGAGACGGGTATGCTGGCGCGGCAGGGAGAAACATGCATCGACCGTAAAAAAACATAGTTCCAAAGCGCGAAGACCACGCCTCTTTAAGCTCGATAGTTTGCTGGCTCACTCGCTCGCTGGATCACACACTCACTCACTCACTCTTTTACTCACTCCCTCACCAACTCACTCACTCAATCGCTCATCTCACTCGCTCACTCAATCACTCACTTACACAAGCAATTATTAATATCACTATTATGCAAATGTGTACATCTCATTCGGGCAGTGTCGAGTTTCGCTAAACCTGTAAGCATGTTAGCATTACTTTCACGAACTTTAAGCAATGTATATTATTTTGTTTTCTTTGTCTTATGGTTGCTACGCGGGAGCGGTGCCTAACGGCAGGACAGGTAGGCATGCGACTAGGCTGACAGTCTCTCGCTAAACATTAGCACTTTGCTAAACAAGATAGGATATTTTTCAATTCCCCTAAGTCCTTTTTCAAATGTCCAATGTGACTAATGCTAGGTGCGCGAAGTCCCCGCATTGCTTTCTGCCTCAATAAGTACTCTCGAGACAGATGTACCTTCAAGATCTACGCGGTCGCTGAATCAATGACCATCCGTTCAAGAAATGCGCAAGTATGCTTAACCATAAACGTCACGACAGCGTTTGCAGCGTATTGACGTTAGAAGCCAACTATATCTTCAGAGATGGCAAAATTATTAGCGCAAATTTGAGTGCGCTTAATATCACTAATCTTTCACACATCATGCCTGACAGGCTTCACACATCCCGAATCTAAATTCCCAGTAATCATTATAAGTTGCACGATGCGCCCACATGGTCAGAGCAGGTGCTGGCCTTCCAAAAAAAAAAATCAGCGTTACTTGCTCATCCAATGGACTACGACTCCATCACCCACTCACTTTACGGCATAGAATAAAGAAGCCAATGAATGTTCTGCAACGGAGATGTGTCGTGACGCTAATTTAGATTTAACGCGCCGAAGCCACACCTAGGTGATAAAGCGCACCATAGTAGAGGTGACCGGGTTAGATGAGTTAACCCGGGGCTCACCCTACGCTGAAATCTTGTACCCTCGGGCGTTTGGTGATTCCTCCCTCTGCTAGAAAAAGCCATCACGGTCGAGAAAGATATATCTGTAAAACTTCATTTGTCAGGAAAGATTGGGGCGCCGTGGGTGCGATCCTGGGGGTCGCAACGACTTCAGCACGCTCGAGCCACGATCTCCTTCTGGAGCTGGGGGTCCGAGCGACCCAGCGCCTCCATTAACTGGTGGGGGAATTAATGGAAAGGAATGGGTCCTCTGCCGAAGCCCATAATTTGTGCTGAACCGTCGCCCTTTCACCGCAGCGGGAGCAGAGTGGGGATGGGTAGAGTGAAGGGTGGATATATTATAGGACGGTAATACAGAGTAAACATTGCGGTTGCAGTTGACGTCAGAGGTGTTCCTCGTCTGGAGTGAGGGGTGAGTGGGCGGGGGTAGCTTGTGGCGGGAGAAGCAGTAATGCTATGTTACTTCTTTGAAAGTGAGCAGACTATCTCTGCTGTATCTGGCTCCGGTCTCAAAATGACGCCTTCTTTCATGGCAGCACAAAGCCTTAGGCAACTTTTCCGCGAAATAAAGCAATTTTTGTGGAATCGTGGTGATTCATTGTGGGTAATTTCTGCGAGATTAACGTTAAAGATGTAATTTCACGACGTACCTAGCTTGAAACCTGAGACAGCGCATAATTTCCCTCGCGTAGTGCATCCCTTGGGGCCCATGCAGGAAACAAGAACCTCGGAGACCCGTGTCTTAGCGCAAACTCATTCAAGTAAACAACCATCTCTCAACTACTACACTCCTCCATTTATGCTGTGCACATCGTGGGGAGAGTCACTGCAGGGAGGGTTAACTTTTCCCCTCACGCCAGAACAAGCACATCGATAGCCGAACACTTCTCGGGATAGAGCAGCACCGCAGTTTGCAGTCTTGTTTCTCCAAAATTATGCTTATTTTGAAAATTTCGGTTACCCTGCTGTAAGGTCCACTCACGAGGTCAGTGGCCACGCGCACCGGCCTTGCGTGTGAAAGGATAGATCCCCGCCGCTCGCTGCCAACACTACGCTGCGGCAATCGTCAATTCGCTGCGGCGCGTTCGGGAGACGGCTTGTCTTGATGGAGGGAATGCCGCGGGAATAATCGCCTTCAGGAAGACAGACGGCACCGCCGAGTTCTGAGGATTGTTGGTGTAGCGGATAACAAAGGGTTAATTATCGTCGTCTGATAGCACGGCAACGGCGGATTTTCCGGGAGATCTTTTTGTCGCGCGCCACCGTAGGAACGGGTGCTTTTGGGTAGCCGCCGCTTTTTGCCCCGACCCTTCGGAGGCGTATGTGTACTCGCCGCCGCGTGCTTGCTGCGCTGTGCACAGGCTTTTGACGTGTAGGTGATGGCACCTAATTGATTATTCGGCAAATGGCTGAGTGGCAGCTGTCTACGTGAAGTGGGGCCCTCCCTCACGCAAGTACGAAAACTGGATGGGCGTGCCCGAGAGAGAGAGCAATACCGAAGTGTTATAATGCCGAACTTGGCAACAAAAGAGCGATCTTTTCTGAGCTCTCAGCCAGGCAGTTCCCGGCAAGACAAGGAGTCCCGACCGCTGAAGCTGGTTGGGATTTGTGAGCCCCCTAAGCGAGAGGTAGACTGACTGGAGGAACGCGTCGGAAGTGCAGCGTACAGTTGTACACTATACGGATCCTGCGGCGGAAACAGAGTCCTGGACGTCGATTCTCGAGCGCTTTGTGTACACTCCGAGCATACGAGCATAGGAGAGTAACTCGGAGTAGAGAAGCTCGCGTGACTTGTACGCACTTAGAGTTAACGTCTAACTGCAGTTTAATTTCTTTTCCCTTTGTATACTTTATGCACTCACTTACTCTAATGTAAATAGTTGTATACAAACTTTTGGTTTCCCTCCATTACACACAAAGCCCTCGAGTTCATCAATTCGGTCGCTATCTCCAAGAACTTCAACACCATCGCCCTACCAGCCACGTGCTAAATCAGCCGGAGCTCGAGCGATTGGGCTCCTGATCTGCACCGGGCTTCGGGGAACCGAACATCAGCAATCTTTATTCCTGCCATCTGGGTGACCCGCTATCATATGACCAAAAGATGGAGCATGTCTACAAAAGTTATCGCTTGAACCGCGAACACAACGAGTGACAAAAGAGCAGGACTTATGAGAGTACACAAAAAGGGCGCGTGGAAAGAGCTGCCTCCGTAAAGCTTTTGTCGTCTCCAGGGAGGCATCGAGCCGAAGCGTGGCTAGCAATCCTCCCCTGCCGAAGTGCTGGTAGCAGGCCGCTTCGAAGAATCTTCTAACTCCATACAACGCTTGAAAGGCTTGCATAATAGGTGTACAGCATATTGCGGCGTAGCTAATAAAGAAGGAATGAGAATGACAGCGACGACATGCTGATGCCGCCAGGGAAAAAAGAGCGAGAAGCAGCGAATGGCGCTGCTAAAGCGGGCAAACGTGATCACTGAGATGGTTAAGCGCTTAGCATGGTCGGAAGAGTGTACGAAGGACGAGCGAAAAGCATCGAGTTGTGAACTTCCGCGACAGGACCAACGCGAGAGACTGGGACCGGCCATCACATTGTGGGGGGATAGGGACGACAAATGTGCGTTCTTGAAGATACGCCAATTAATATCCGACGACTTTTGTTACGTATAATCATTCTGTCAACACTGGCACACAGGGATAGCGTTTCTGCACATTGGTTTCTCGCTGGTACAAACGGCATTTAGCGATCGTCAGAAAGAAGCAACGCCTGGTAAGATGTTACCGAGCCTGACGAGAACGAGCACGACACGAATTCCACGGTAGCCTACCAAGTTTTAAAGGTGTCGGTAATCAGATAGAGGTCCGATATTGAGGGAAACAAGGTCGTCCGTCAGGTAAGCTGTCAGAGTAGCAAAATCTTCATACTGCGCCCTAATGAGTACCCGCTGCAAAATTCAGCACGAGCCTTAAGATACGAGTTTCACCATTGACTGCAGCTGAATAAGCTTCCTGCTTCCGTTTCTGTGCCTAAGGCGACATCAGTGTTGCACCACCCAAGAGACTATCGTCATGGTTGAGGCAGCAAGAAATGTTTACACTTAAACGTTTGCAAGAAAGTGGCTCTGATTGTTCCGGACAACCGAAACGGAAAGACGTGACCACGGCCTTACAGAATACGTACGTACCCGTCGTCTTTTGGTTCCCGTTGACGACTCCGCATCGAGAACCGTGCAGAGCACATCGCCGTCTTCTTCTTCGGCTTTTTGAGAGCTGGTGAAGATGACGCTGATCGTGGAAAACAACGGGGGAGTTTTATGCAATGCTGGCAGGTATGATATGACAAAGCGTCGCTTTCAGATGAACACGGAATATTTCGTGGGGGTCACGATCGAAGAATCCCCCCCCCCCCGACGAATGGTAAAATCACTTTATTATAACAATTATTCATAGAAGGTGGCAGTAGAACCCTGGGTTTGTATCATGCTTTGCTGCCTTGCAGCCTGGGGAAATAAAGCAACTTGGCAGGGAATATCCATCTTTGTCGATTATTAGCAAGTTAAAACAGCAGTGAAGCAGAGTAGCGAATGAGTAATTCTTTGGGAAAGGAAAAGTAAACAGTCTGCACCAAAGAGCAGTAACCTGTCACAGTAACCAAACCACGGGGACAAAGTTCATGCCATCCTTGAAACCTATAGCTAAGCCTGTTCGGCACTTCTGCGACACTCGTTACGTTGCCCATCTCGCTGCCTTGCATGGGTGGTTCATTGAGATGATTTGTGGTGACGTTAGGCTCCTTATACTTTCCCCTCTTGCATCGGGTATTCGTTTTGATACTATTGAGCGACCGTAAGCTGTTTCGTCATAAGCCTCTTGACCTACTGTTGCCAGCTACCAATCCTGATAGCCACTACAGACCCTGGGAAGAAAGTCTCGCCGACGCGCCAGAGAGCGGGTACATTTATAATGATGATGATGATGATGATGGTCAAGGCATGGTGATGGTCCACACAAAAGCGCACAACCACAATGGGACTTGCCAAGAAGTGGACTGAGTCAGTCAGCAATTGCAATTAAACTTACCGCAGCAACAGTTCACTCTAGTAGCAACTAAACCAAAGAAGGGAGGGATGGCGATGATGATGATGATGATAATCATGATCATGATAATGATAATTATATAAACATTCTTCATTTAGCTGTCAAATTCGCATGTAAGTTAGTTTGCTGGGCCATATTGTTCATGATCTTAGAAAACTGAGTACTTGTAAAAGGCGCTGGATATAGGAGAGAGAAAAACATACAAGCATGGTTACTGGTGTCCGTCTTTGTAGCAGACCGCGTTTGTTTTTTCCCCTCATATGTGCAGGATTCTTCGCAATGGTTTTCGCTTTTAAAAAAATTTTGTCTGCCCCCCTTATTTCTGGAGTATGTTGCATTTTCTTGACCGTGTTTTCCTGTTGGCTACCTTGGTGAACTTTTGGGTCTCTACTGGAACACATTTCCTTACATCGTTCACTCTTTCGGTCTCATATCTTAGGTATTTGCGTATTGACTTGGCGGACACATACTACATAATATAGGTGCGCTCGTACTGCGCGGTGTGCGCGCTGAATCTTATAGAAATTGGAAAATGCTGCGTGCTCTCTTTTGGAACTTGAGTACGTGTTTGGCTGTAATGCTCTCAGTGTTGTTTCCTGCTCCTTTTCAAGTTTTTTCCAAGTGGCGCGTACTCTTTTCAACCTAGCCGATAGGGCCGTATGATATCTAAGTGACTTGGCGGGCACATACTATATAAGGCAGTCTGCCGCGGAATGTCCAATTCAGAGTTTTAATGCCTTTGTAACAATTCCACCTTTGTACCTAGCCCACAGAACATTGAGAACTAAATTCCATCACCACGTGAAGGATTGGAATAGCATTGTAATTAGACACCGCAATGAATGGGAAATGCAACGGGATCGATGTCTGGACCAGCTGTACGGATCTTGAGAAGGGGCATGCGAGACCGTAGCGCCTGGGCCACCTGGCTCTTGAAGCAGCATTGTAGCACCTGAAACGGCTGGTTGCTGTCTGAAGTGCCTCCTGCACCCATGTTTTTTTCGCGGACAAAACCTGCCGTCAATCCTGAATGTCACAACGAGAAATTATATTTGTAGGCGCGTAACACGCATCTAACACGGTCATTTGGGGTAGTCGGTCATATTCAACGGAATGCAACAGAGCGCTAACTTATGGGACAAGAAAAGATAACATCGCGCCACCGTCGGCTTATCAACCCCTTGATTAAATTGCAATTAAGAATGGTCGCGTGTAGATCACTCTTAGAATTCTCATAAGTGTGCTAAGGTTGATGGGCCCTCCTTAAATGCAATCTGTTGTCAGTGCGTACGTTCCGCGCTATCGCCGCTCGGCGAAACGGCCCTGGGCATTAATTGTGGCATCATCAGAGATGCGCAAACTCAGAAAATCGGGGATTGCTCTAACGATACAGCGCAAAAAGCAGCCTGCCATAAATAACAGCTCCGCTTGATATGGATCCGGCAACGATTTGAATAACGGAAGAGACTTTCGTGCACCACATGGGAGAACTGCGGAGCAGGTTCTGTTTGGAACAGCCTGGCATGCGGTTTTGTTTCTCTGTTCTCCGTGAAGTAGCTTACAGTATTACCGCCATATAAGTCCCTCCTTGTTTATGGTGAACCCCCAAACCACTGTAAACCATTCTCAAAGAAAACGTGGCTGCACATGTCGCACGTTTCTACAATGCGTACTAATTCGTACAGCTGGCGCAATTGAAATATGTTGCTGAGGCCACATTTTTTTTTGACGTGGTAACCATGCTACTACGAATGTTCGCCTGTGTAGAATTGCTGAAGCTAGTCGGCTATTACTCGTACCAATCTCTGCTAGAAGTCGAGAGTGTGTGTCGTCAGAAGACAGAAAGACTGAGTTCGGCTTGCGCTTGTTCGTACCTAAAAGTACAGTAACTCGCCTCCCCCAACTGACGAGGCACTGTTTATAATAGGAGTAAACCTCTTTGCACACTAGCTGCGGCGGAAGTGGTGGAGTACCCTCGAGGATAGAGAAATCGACTGGAACCCAAGGCGAAGCCGCTGACTGGTCAGTATCTCACTTCCGCGAGTACCGCTGGCAGAAACTGCTAAAAAAATTCAGAACCACGATGATGGCCAACAAACTGCCAGCAGCACAAACAGCCACGTGCAGTATTTCTTTCTAGGCCATGCCAGATGGCTGTAGGCTACAAAGAAATCAAAACACAAGCTTACTTCTAGGGTGATGCTGAATTGCTTTATACCGCAAATCTGGGAAAGTAACCTGCTGACGTAAAACGACACCGGGAAATTTAACGCTAAACCGTTGCTATGAATTCTTTGTGGGCCACAAACGTTTGACATTGCATAGAAACCTTTGAAAGAGGCTGTACTTTCTCAGGGAATGACTGGATGACGTTGCTGAATGGGCCATACAGTACAGCAGGCCAAAGCAAATCAGATTGAGCGTGACATATTTGACAGAGCGACGGACAGGGCCCTCTCCAACATAGTTTTAACGTACCATGGCTATTACCAGAAAACTAGCCATCTGATTTTACCTTTTCCACATGCGCGGTACCGGGCTGATTGATCCCTTTTCCATGGACGCTACCCATCCGCAGCTGCCATGGCTCATAGCCGTACTGATAAAGCGTCCGAAAAGTGACGTCATCTCGTCAACCAAAAATGGCCACCGCGGCACCCAGGTGCAAGTTTCTTGGTGAAGCTGGAATTTCGCTAACCAAAACCGGAGTTTGGTGGAAAGGACGCCGTGTTCCGGTATACAGTGAACTTTTTTGCTCTATTCCACAGCGACGGCAGTCACCATTTGCAAGTTGTTACGTGATGCCACGTCATTTTTATGCAGGCTGATGTTGCCAATGTGTGACGTAAACCTCCCCGTGAACTGTTTATATTACGTCATGCCTTCTGAGCCAATCACAGAGACGGCGTGACCTACAAACCATAATGTTGTTGAATTGTTTAGGCCTACGTTATCATGTACGCTGCATTTCGTTTAGTTTCATAGCAGGATCCGCTTTCGGTGTAGAGACTTAAGGGCAACGTTATAAGTGGGGCTATCAAACCTCATGAAATATCAAAATGACGAAAGCACACAAAGCCGCTTTGTCAGCCGGAAGCACGTGACCGAAACTGAAAGTCAATTAAACAAGATTTCTGGAGAATTCGCAGTTCACGGCGAATTCACGGAGTCGGGAATGGGGCCCCAGAGTGGTACTTTGACATAAAAGAAAGGACACGTGTTTTCAGCCAACGCCGCTACTTTGCAACACATTTCCTTCGTACCGGAGGTGCGCGCATGGGACTCCGTAGACACCGGCACCAGTCGTGCCCGGAAATGAGGCCAGCACAGCAGAGCGCCTGTCCGACGGGAACTGATTCCGGCGCCAACACTGCGTAACCAAAGGGTACAAAAAGCGGTCATGGTCATTGTAGTGCTTGCTCTGCAGAAACGAATGGAAAGCCGAAATTATGACTGGAAACGAATTGAAATGCCTTCTCATTGAAAATTACGGTTTGAAATTAACGTCGAGTGAGATGAATACCCAAATTTCGTCTGGAATCTCCGGCGGCCAAATAACCCCAGTAGGCGCGATCTGCAAAATGATGTCTGGCGCCATGCGGCCGTGCACCGGGCCCAACAAAACGCTCGCAGAATATGCACTTCGAATCACAGAAACTAAAAAAATCACTAAAATTTACCGACACACTGTAGCCGCATGCTATCACGTCTAACATCTTTAGGACTAAAAAAGATGTCCTCTGCTACTTCTCTCATGGCCGCGCATCTTATATATAGCTTTCTGAACACGATTTCACCGTTTCATCACAGGTCTACCGCTGCGCGATCCCTGCGTCGATATGGAGGCTCTTAGCGCTGTTCGTTTACATTTCATGGCTCTCCAGTCACCATGAGAATAGCTTTACGAGAGTAGGCACCACCCGGTATCATACCGTCAGGGCCACATGGTATTCGCAAGGGGCGCACACATTAGAAGGCGCGCAAAGCGATCCAAGATGGCTGTCCTCAGGAGGATCCGGATCATCGAGGAAAAAATACTATGCGGAGGTTTCCTCCACGGAGTGCGGCTTATATTCCCGTTGAAAGAAAGGGGGGTAGCTCTACTTTTTAACGTCGTTATGTTGCGGTGACGCCTGATTTTAACGAATACTCTGCTTAAAAGATGTCACGCACCACATTAGAACTAAATACGAACATTTTGCCAAATAAACGAAGGTGAAGAGATGTGGCAAAAGCCGTTCACGGCATTTGTTGCGAAGTGAAGGCTGCCAGCGCTCGAACTGTGAAACTACAAAGTTTCTGCCTGCGGATATAATGATTCACAAGCCAACACAATTGGCGGAGTTCATTCATTAGCTGTACAGACTTATCAGAGAAAGCGAACTTACTAGGCGCTTCATTAAAGGAGTACTGACACGAAAATTTTATGTGCCACTCTTATTGCTCTTATCGATGCTTACTGGTCTGGCGAACCCGAAACAGCACTTGAAATACTTCAGCGCGCGATAATTAATTACACTGAACGGCCTGAAAATCGTTTGTTTCGAATTCCCGTGCTTTCATCCCGAAAGGCGCATATGACAGAATCCAGGCATGGCCTCACCGCTTTGTGCGGACGTCACAACGCTCAGGAGGCCGGTTGTTTCGGCTGCGCCTCCGCCGGAACTGAACGGCTGAGCTGCGTGAAGGTGCTAGGCCTACCATTGCAGCGGAAATTCGATGACCGCTTTCAATAAAAGTTCTGATGGCGACTTCTGTTGTTATTCCGGGCTATATTATCGCTTCCTTTCCCATGTGTGGAACTTTATTTTTGCGAAAAGTGCCCTTCTGGGCAGCGGTTAGGCATGTAGCTCTGGCTACATGCACCCGTTTATAAATGCGCCGGCGCCCGCTCACCGCTCGCGGGACCGTGCGCGTGAAGTGACGTCACGAGTTTTTGACGAGCGCTGTCCGCGTCACTTCTTTTGGCTGTCACGGGATGATGTCACACTGATGTCCATTTGCTGAATGCCGCTCCACGTGCTGTTCCGTCTGCGCTACAAATGAGATCCAATGAAATTATGTTTTTCACTTCGCAGCCCGCTCATATTTCAGCCAGGGTATTCTGTTGAGTAAAGGAAGCGAACTGTGCGGTAATATTGACACCGAAAATTGGTGTCAGTACGCCTTTAACGCCACCTTACTTGACCAATCTTGCCTGCATAAGGTATTTTCATAGCATACCGCTCGGTAGTAGATGGAGGAAACGAAAGTCAATGGCCTGGTCAGCGTTATCAATAATAGTTTTGTGCTAGGTCTGTTTCACCAGCAGCTAAGGCAACGATATAAACACTTTCTATGAAACTACCTGAGCGTGGTCGCTTGAAGGTTGACAGTATCTTGGTGAGGCGGCTTTTTTTGTTTAAAACAACAATACCGAGCCATCGACGCCATGGCAGTCGTAGACGCATTGTCGTCTACTTAAACCAATACTTTGTTTAGACCCACTATCAGTAGAGGCTTGGATTCTGCTTACAAAGAAAGAAAAACCTTTTTTTAGAAAAACCGTACACCCACTCGCTCTTTTTTATGGGAGGTGTAGGAAATAATTTTGTGCATTCCAACCCTATGTGCTTCCATTCCATTCCATAACCCAGAGGGTTCTATTTAGCAAATTTACTGTTCCTTCGAGCAATGCAAATACCGCATAATACACGTGTAGCATTTTTTTGTATCGCACACTGTCAGTTAAATTAAAGGTGTCGCAGAAACAAACCAAAACGACGTTGTGGTACAAGAGTGGAGCTGATTAAACGCTTGAAACTTAATGCAGAATATTAATTTGCTAACCAGCTTGAGCTGCTTTCTTACTATCGCATAATGTTTCTTGCATTGCTAGCAGCGGCGCGCTGAAACTTCGAAAGACAAGGAAGAACCACAAAGCTTTTCACAGGTAAAATATTAATTGCAATTCCGGTTCTAAACTAGCGCGCCTGGGCAAGCCTGTTGTCTGTGAAACGTGAGGTGATGGCCAGGATGTCCCAAAATCAAAAACTTCCCTCATTCGGTCGAACGTGGAAACAGCTTTGTTAATATGAGCCCATAGTATTTGAAAACGCGTTCGAACAACGCACGATGCGCAAAGCAGAGAAACGGTCACCAACAGCGGAAGGCTTTGAAAACAGATTATGGTTCAGCGTAACATCTTACTACTGAAATGTGCAAGCCTGCGCTCTCACACCGCTTCTTTGCCATCTAAGAACGTGAACACGAGGAAAATAAAATTAAAGCAGCGTTTTTATCGTTGCTTGCACAATTAAGGCGACGGACATCTGCGACCTGTAACTTGTAATATGTATACAAATGTAGAGTAAGGTTTACAGAAAGTAAAGGCGTCCGCACTGTAACAGCAGAGACGAGGAACTAAAACATCACAATACACACCCTGCGCTCTGTGTTCGGTTTTCGCGTCCTCGTTTTCGTGCAGCCCGTTGAAATCTCTTGCACGCAGTGTATCAAACACGAGAGCCTTTAGAACATAACATGGATTCGAGAGAATTTTGTGCTTGTTATCACGTGAAAACGGCGTCAAAATGCTTGCAATCCAACGGGCAAATGCTTCCGGCCAGCGTGGGGGCGTGTGGGCTCCGATCTTTCCGCCGTAGCTGGCCGATCGTCCATAGAGTGTCTTCTCCTCATGCTACCGCGCGGCGCCACCGTTGGTACGCGAACAAGGCCACCATAGAGCAATTTCGCTTCATTGCATGGGATCACACGTTGTATAGGCCGCTTCAGCTACGGCATGTATGTTGTCTCTCGCTTAACTATATCTGAGGCGGACATCTTGTGTTGCGTTCATTTTAAATGTTATTTCGCGTACTTCCCGTAGGCGGCCTGTACCTCCGTAATCTCTGCAACCTCCTATCCTAGCACAGAAATCAACTTGAGTCACATCCGTATCTTCTGTAAGAGAACGAGAGTTCGTTCAAAGTTAACATTTTGATCCAAAGACGCAATGAACAAACCCTAGAGTTTCGCCCTTGGAATTATGGCTAGTAAAACGCAACTCGATTCCGTCACTCGCATAAACAAAATTCTCCTCGCGTTTTTCGGTGACGCACCTGATGGCTTCGTGCACGAGCGTGGGTAAAAGATTAATGATAGAAACTGTGCTGCTATGGTGGGTCGCCGGTAAACAATCTACGACACGGACTGTTCCGCTTGCGCGTCAACCAATCATTGTGCTACCGGTTATGTGGCAAAGGCACGTGTCACCGGCAGACGGGGGGGGGGGGGGGGGGGGGGGGGCGCAGAAAACCGCTTGCACTCGGCCCACCTGAATCATATGTCGCCCGCCGCTTACAAAGCGTTATCAACCATAAAGCAATGCAAATAAGCCTCTTTACAACACCACCGTAGGCTGTGATATAAGCACTCGCTATGCAGCAGATGTCGCCCTGGTATTACCACATAGGTGTGTCGTTGTGCGGCAGAAGAACGAAGGTCATCATTTTGTCGCCCGAATGTCGTCGAATACTTGCGTTGCATGTTGACCGGTAAGGTGGCTTTCTTGCGCGTTACGCACATTGGCTGCTTTGAAGCGGGTGAGCATACGGAGGCGTATTTAGTGAAAGCAGTACTTATCGTTGGCTGCGTGGTTTGAGCAAAGGCATGTTTTAGAACCAAAATCAATGTTAGGCGCGGATTACCTTAGGACCGCGCAATGTCCGTCCGCGTCCGTTTGGATAGCATTTACAACCGCAAAATCACGCAGGCACCGGTAGGATTCGAGTCTCTGTGTGGTAGACCAGACAGAGTTAGTGTCAGTCATCCTAACCATTGGGCTACGGCCGTGAGTTAGTACCCGAGAGTCAAACAGCTTACACGCTCGCCTGTAACGGTGCGGAGTACCTTAGGACGTCCCAATGTCCGTCCGCGTCCATCCGTGCGCACACCACCATAAAGCAAAAATCAAGTAAAATTCGATTTGAGCCGTGAGTTACAGTTGCATCAACGGAATAATCAAGGTGCAACTCACGGGTCAAATCGAATGACGGTCGGGGCATAAATCGGATGTCACTCGTGGCGCAACTTTGGTGTCATTTCGAGTCCCCGTAATCCGCACCCTGGCCATTATCCACGGAGTGGAGATGCTGCCACTTTTTATCTTTCTCGAAGATCTGGCAATGCGCGTATTTTAAAATGTTTCTTCCCATTCAAATCGCGCCTGAGTGAGCTTGAGACCCCAGGAAAAAAAAAGAAAACCGTACTTAAGCAGTGACCTCCTTTCCCCTTTGAAAAAAACTTAAGAACTGCACTGAATTGCACAGAGAAATTTTTGGTTATATTCTAGTGTTGAAGGTTCCGTTTGCAAAGCACAGACTTTTACACAGCGGCACACTGGTACGCCTGGCCCAAGCGATGAAGGAGCGGAGCACAATTGGCAAAGATGTTTCGTCTTGGGTGGAATTTCCGCAGTCGGGTATGAATACGTGTGGAGAGCTTTCTATATAACTGAGCAATCGATTGAGTCGGAAAGCCATGTTGGGTCGTATGATGCAAAAGATTGCTCAAAGATACCGCTGTTTACACGACTGGGGTGTGGCCGGAGGAACTGAATATTATAGACACTTCACTGGAGTCCCAAAATGCTTCTACGTGCTGTCACACAAAGCTTCATCGTTTATCTTTGAAAATTTTGTAGTTTATTAAGTATGCTTGATATCAAGCGGTTGTATTTTGTTGCGGGCAAAAGTGACACAAGTGGCATGTTGCCCCACGTAAAGCTAGTGCCTGCGTTCTTAGGATGAGTTAGATGGAATAGTTACCTTGTCTGCAGTTCCTGTTCACAGCGTGCAGTTTTATTTTCCACTGAGACCATTACAATGAATAGAACACTCTTTGTTCTCGTGCAATTTCCGCATTACACCGGCTTCCTCCCATGTATGTGACATTCACTATTTGTGATATAAAGGGTGAAGGAAACGTCGATTCAATTTAACCTGAAACCATTGTTTTGGACAAAAAGACTATACTCGGTTACAACTTAAGAACGGCACCGGAAGTTGCCGCTGTACCTTATCACCGTAGCCGGATGTTTCTCCGCGCGGCGCAAGTAGGGCGTTACTGGGAATATTTTGAACATGGCCTGAGCCGTTCCCGTGATTTTTTGGACTTAAGATGCTTATAAACGACTCCAGTGACGACAAACAAACTGCGTGAGACAAGGCAGACGATATCGCGCATTCACAGCAAACCTCTTTCAAAACGCGCGCGCACTGACGTCACGGGTCCGGCGCTTTGGCGGAGTGATACACGACATGAGGTGGTGCCGTTCTTGAGTTGTAACCTAGTATAGGAATCATAAAAGCTTTAAAGCCCTTTGCATTAGTTTTTCCTCCTTTTATTCAGCTCCTTTAAAGGCTATCAATGGAAATGTAAAAATGTACCGTCCCTTCTTAAAGAAAGCTCACAGAAACGCGAAAGCTGGAAGGGCATTTAAACTTCGTCCAATCGATCGTCAAACCTTCAAAGAACCCAATCTCAAACAAAGAACGAACCCTTGTTACATTTTTTTTGCGAACTACGTAAACGCATCTACGTTCGATCTAAATGCATTCCGTCACGTGGTTTGTAAGATGAAGGTATACTATTACATTCTTTTTCGTAATCGACGCGTGTATTCCCCCATCTAGAGCAGATCGTTTTTTGCGGTTTTCAAGTAACCGTTATGACACAATGGCAGCCCAGTTCCAGGCACGCGCCGTGTGCGCAGAAATCTTGTCAGAACTTTTCGGTGGACCAACATGTCTATGAAAAATTAGTTTAGTTTTTGGACAAGACGTCAGTGATTCCACTGCATAAGATTTTGGTTTAAAACATGGAAGAGAACCTGTGCATCGCTCTTTTGATTCGTCAAGATTTCCTGAATGAGTGTTAAGCCCTTCACACTGTTTAACAGTGAGTATTTGCTTCAGACGTTGCGCAGTACACGTGAACCAGATTTACTGCCCTCAGCCGTGAAGAACAAGCATGGACCGTGGCTGGAGCGTTGCCACCGCCGGCAGTGTGGCGGCATTTTTCACGGTGGCCATGATAACCACCTCCGGATTCTTCTACGTTTCCTTCTTGGAGGAGTTTCAAGTTGACCGGGAGTCGGCGTCTTGGCCAACCAGCGTTCTGTCTATTGTCTCGCATTCATCCGGTGAGCAAAATTCGAACACTGAGCTTCCATTTGCTTTTGCTGAATGCAGTTGTTTCAGGTAACAAGCAGCGGTAAGTTTGGAACTTGTATTGCTTGGTGATTTCACTCGCCGGGCCCCGCAGTCGATGAAGTAAACAGGGTAGGAGATGGGATTGTCCGCTTTGATGCACGTGAGAAGCTCGATGGCCCATCATACACACAACATGCGTGCCGAGAGATTTGACAGTGAAGATGTTAATGGCTAGGATCCCATGCATTTTTGTCTTGTGTTCTGCAAACATAATTTTGGGGAACTTAACTTCATAATCACGTTTTTGAAGTGCGATGTACTCCATAGCTTAAGGTATTCGTCTGTGCTTGCTTTGTTTGTTTTTAAAGATCAGTCTTCCCTGCAATACTCAAACGCAAATATTTTGATCTGTGTCTGTCTGTCTGTCTGTCTGTCTGTCTGTCGGTCTGCCTGTCTGTCTGTCTGTATGTTCTGTCTGTCTGTCTGTCTGTCTGTCTGTCCCCTCCTCGTACCTCTCCCTACCGGAATTGCGCCTTCTCCCGTTGTTGCCATGGCAATTATAACGCCTCCAAGCCCAACATGGCGGTGGTGGTGCTATGGCAATTACAATTCACCCATGCTTCCACAGGCATGTAGGGACTATATGGCATCGAGTACGGAAAATTCGCGTGGGGTGCTGGCTGGAGGCCAAAAGGCCGCCTCCTCTATCGTCGTTCGACGATTACAGCAACGAGAGCAGATGCGCGGCCATTTTTGTTGCGCACTTGCTTCGTTCAACGGTTAAAATATTTTTTGTGGGTGTTAAATTGCCTTCGTATTATGACAGTTCGGCATTTAAGCAAAGCTTAGATGTCGAACATTCGACATGTAAACAACCGTTACCCGGCTACGCCTCTTTGCTGAGTTTTAACGTTATCTTCTCGGTACCATTGGAATAGTGTGTTCTTAAGCACTAGTGCCGTCGCTCTATCAGATTCTCCAGCGAGAGGCGTTGATATGAGTAGTGAGGTTCTGACATAAATCATTCGTTAACACAGCAATTTGATGAAGTACCACAAGCCTCGAGTTGGCCATTCATGACGGACTCACAAAAACGTTACTCCGCTTTTGCTTCCCCACCGCAGGTTTTCTAGTGGTAATGGGTCAGCAGCATTTCTCAGTCTTCCAAATCGGACTTGCTGGAAGCATATTTCTATGGGCGGGAATCCTTGGCGCTGTCTTTGCCCCCAGCATGGCGTGGATGACGGCAACCCTGGGTGCCGTACACGGTGAGATGGTGCAACTATTCGATCGCATTCTCCACGCTGTGCTAAATTTGCAGCCCAGCTTCATACAGACCTCTTCGCAAATCTGAAACGTTACAGGCATGTACGCTATTTATACAAGTTGGCGAAGGGTTTAATAATACCTAAAACTATTAAAACAACAGTAAGATGCGGTGGCCGGTCGGACATGACAAAATTCCGAACACAAACATACCACGGCTTGTTAAAAGTGGTTACACGCTGCCACCATCGAGTGACAGGAACGAGGTTGTCCGCTGTCAAGGCGGCTATGCGACGCCTTTCTACGCGTTCGTAGGAGAAGTTCCTCTCCAACAAGTACAGCTTTAGCGCAAGCACAGCGCACAGTTAGCTATTGGAATCGGCGCCTTTTCCAGTTCTTTGTGACTTTTATAAGGCGGCGACAATTTCGGCCAGCACAGCCATCTGTAGACAGCCTTTCGACGGCTTCAGATGACTACCATCCCCAATGCACCCTCCCCATATCAATTACCCCCCCCCCCTGATAATACGGTACCTGTAATTTCTGTCCCCAACCTGGCACCCTGTACCATATGGTATGGGAGTGGCAGCAAACACGACCTCTTATCCCTGATGTGCATTCATCCTGCGAGTAGTGGGCGGGCCAGCTGGCCAGAACTGACCTCTCATCCAGCGCAGCGCAGCGTGAGCGGCCTGCGCGGACGAGGGCTGCCAGAGTAGAGGATGCCCCCAACGGGAGAGCGCTGGACTATCAACGCTTCATGCTCGTGGAAATAGTTAACTGCGTCCCTCACTCACTCACTCACTCACCCCCCCCCCCCCCTGGCTCTGAGCGTCGACTTAGGGATTCGCGCCGCTGTCGTCTGCTACACTCCGCTTGTGAGGGGCAACAGTGCCTGGGCTAGAAATCGCCCGCTTCGTTGCTGTAGTGCGTTAAAAAGCGTATCTCTAGCGACTCAGTTATTTGCCAGCTTCTGAGGCACCTGAATATTTGAAGCTGTATCCCCCACCAGGTTGCAACACACGAAGAGATAGAGAACAACTTTCTTTAGAGTATCGGTCAGAAGATCGTGTGTAACTCGTCCTTTCTTGCTTATTCGCGAGGATCATCGATCAGAGCTTCTCGATAAGTATTCAAAATGCGTAGGCTTCCTGCAGTATTTTTGAGATGCTCTATGAAGAATAAACAGTCAATACTACGTACC
This sequence comes from Haemaphysalis longicornis, assembly GCA_013339765.2. Taxonomy (NCBI): domain Eukaryota; kingdom Metazoa; phylum Arthropoda; class Arachnida; order Ixodida; family Ixodidae; genus Haemaphysalis; species Haemaphysalis longicornis. The sequence goes on along the minus strand of CM023453.1, from coordinate 90,331,893 downwards.
AAGCAGCGGCCTCTACACGCTCATCGCACAGCAGGAAATAAAGCGGCTTCTTCTGTTTCGTTTCGTTGTTGTCTTCTATCGGATTAATCTTTCTTGCTCTTTTTTTCTGCCCAAAGCATTAATTTTTCTGCGCCGTCGCCAACTTCTTATTAGGAGGTTCAAGATGTTTTAAGAGCCTCACAAACGTCGTGTGGATATTTCCTTCATTTTGTATGGCATACATTTCCTTCTTCACAAATTGGCTTCATTACGGCTGCGTGCAAGAAGGGTGCATATCCGCAGCGTGCTTTGTTTATTCACATGCAAATACAATGAGAAGGTTTGTGCTACGGCCACCGCGATCGCGCCCTAAACAACGTGGTCCACAGTACTCGACGCCGTCAACAACTTCTTATTAGGGAGGTTTCGGGATGTTTGGGAGCCTCACAAAGGTCGTGTGGATATTTCCTTCATTTTTTATGGCATACATTCCCTTCTTCACAAATTGGCTATCATTACGGCTGCGTGCAAGAAGTGCATATCCGCAGCGTGCTTTGTTTATTCACATGCAAATACAATAAGAATGTTTGTGCTACGCCACCGCGATCGCGCCCTAAACAACGTGGTCCACAGTACTCGAAGGCGGCTTTTGTGCTCCGAATTTCTATCGTAATTATATCGTTATCATAACGAACTGACTCTCAACTCGAACAATGATGACATGATTACGGTGTTGAAGGCATGATATACTTGCTAACTAACGTAATAATAGTATACCAGCATATATTACAAGACTCGAAACCGAATAATTCCAAGTAGCTCTTTTGCTTTCAACCCTTCCAGGCGCGAAGAACAAATCCTATTCTACTCGGGATGGCGTTCTATGATTTGAAGAAAAATTACTTTTACTCTCTTGTCCTGGACTGAGGACCCGTCCCACTAACCAGATCGATTTAATTGTTAAACAAAGTTTTCCCCTCCTCCCTTTACTCCTCCTCCTCCTCTTGAGTGCAGTTTTCCTATAACGCATTTCCGAATATCGGAAAGATATAGCTGTGCAAAATGTTTCCGAAATATCCCTCCAGGTCTTAACAAACATATATGTGTTACTATAAAATTTAAACGAAGACGTGACTCGTTTTGCTCAATAACCAAACCTCCATACTGGCTAGATGCCTGGTATAGAATCAGCACGCGCGTATATACACACTGGGTTATTTGGAACTCAACCTACAGTTTTTGCAGTCTATAGTGCATGTCGGCAAACTTTCATGCCTTGACAACGTAAAGTGATGTGACAAAACGCGTTCGAACGTTCGGCAAGGTTGCAAAAACTGTTTTACCTTACATATCATTACCGGGAATCGTGATGCGTTTCTGCCAAAGCCGACAGCCCTGAAGGCCTAGAATTTTTTTGGTCTTCCATTTTCGCTGTTGTCGGTTATTAGCAGCTGACGGTTCCTTTTGTTCGAATGCTTACATCAGAAGCTGACGCCTAGCTCCGACTCTTTGCGCTCCGCACAGGACCGGCTTCGCAAGGAATGGGGTGGCGCCGGTAATGTTTCTCCCGTAGCGGTATCCTAAACTATACTTCAATTGACGCCATGAGCTAGTGTATGCGATTTTAAGCAAATATTATGATAAAAAAGGGCCCATCTCCCCGCGAGGGGGACTCGAGTAAATGCGTCGCATAGGGGGTGGGTGATTGCGTTAACGTTTAGTGTTTGGGGAGTTGGTGGTAGTGAATGCGTTGTATCAGTAGCTTCTTGACGTAGTTTGAATGAGTCAAGGATATAGGGCGCGTACGTAGCCTTTCATTCTCTGTCGGTTTGTGGCGCAGTGGGAAGAGCACCATGTACCTCGCGTTCCGCCCACAGGTAGTGAATGCGTTGTATCAGCAGCTTCTTGACGTAGTTTGAATGAGTCAGGATATAGGCGCGTTCGTAGCCTTCCATTCTGTGTCGGCTTTGTGGCGCGGTGGGTAGAGCACCATGTACCTTGCCTTCCGCCGCAGGGTCGGTGGATCGAAACCAGGCGCCGGTAAGTATTATTTTTTTAATAGTGTAGGGGGAGGGGTGCGGACCTGTGTTGAGAGCGAGGAGGGTAGCGTGATGCGGGAGAGGAGGAGTGGGGGGAGAGGGCGTACCTGGAAACAGGCTGTTGCGGACGCCGAAGCACGCCGACAACGCCGGGTGACATCGTGAGTTAAAGAAATGCTCTGCATTTAAAAGTTACCACCACACGCCAATTCTGGTGCGGACAAGCATCAGACGTTGACCGAGCGCAAAGAAATAGCAGGGAGAGCGATCCTGAGTGTAGCAGACGACAAATGCGAGAACTCTAAGCTGACGTCAGGGAGGCGCGCGTTCGCAGCGCCGCCTGTGTTCGCGCTCACCGCCAATAATGGGCAACGATGCGTGGGCGAACCGAATGATAGAGTCCTTTGGTCTAACGAAAGCTTAATGTCAAATGTAGAATCGGGTTTGAACCAAAACCTAGCAGAGGACTACTTAATAACTTCGACAACATCGAGATAACCTAAACAACCGCTGGCCGATAACTATGCCTATTATTTCATTAACACAGGAAAACTACAATTTATCCTTACCACTCGTGTCAATGAATATCTAACTCAAATACAATTTCCGAAGAAATATCGATTTTGCAATTTTACCTACATGTAGAAACTAGGTCACGTACCGCGGTCGTGCTTATGGAATTGACAGCTGCATCAGTGATAGGAATATTCGGGATATGTTCGCTCTTGTTTCGACCTTCACAAAAAAGCCATTTCTATAGGGACCGGGCAGCTGTACGGGTGGCGCCACCACTCGGCGCTCCCCTCGTTAGTGGAATGAGCCGGTGCATTGGACTACATAGCCTCACGTTGTTTTTGTCTAGTTTGCTTCGGTTTTTGAATGTTTGGCGGTGAAGTGAGCGGACATGTGAGATGAAACGAAGTCTAGACAGATGTGTTGGGTTCTTAGATGCAGTAACGGCTACGTAAACTTGTCGGACGCTTCTAAATTTGGGTATCGGCTACAATGGCATGGGCGCTTTTTGCAGCGATGTACGCCTGGCAGCACCCGTTCTGAGTACGGATAAAACTACTATTATTAGTATTTATTTCTTCCTAAATGCACTAACGGCTCCATAAACTTATTTGACGCTTCTAAGTTTGGGAACGGGCGACACTGACATGAGCGCTTTTACAGCGCTCTGCGCCTGGCTGCGCGCTATCTGAGTAGGAATAAATATTAATATTAGTATTTATTTCTACCATTTTAAATTATCTTCACTGGTTTCATTGACTATGGTTTCCACGCCAGCCTTAGCGCTGGGATACCTCGATACGTGTGCTTTGAAGAGAAATGCACTTGCGTACGAGATGGATTACCGTGTAGCCGTAGAAGTGTACTTTCTTTCTGTACCCGTAAGCTTTGTGCCTTCGGTTTTGGTGAGCGACACTGTGACTGCATGGGAGCCTGAAAGCCGAAGTGGAACTCCCACGTTTGTGGCGATATTTTATCAAGAGCCAAAGTTATTCACCCACCCAACACCCCAAGCTACAAACCACTCCTCCTCCTCTTCCCGTTTCCACCTGCCGGGAATAAAGGCTGGCATCGATAGTTTAAAAAATGTGGCAGTGTTAACGTCAGCCGGTGTAATTTAATGCTTAAGCATTCCTTACAGAATTCCTAAAAAAGTCCGTGTAATGCCTTGTGAACACACCCAAAAACGCGGATTAGTTGCCACAAATATGGGTGTACCAGCCCGAGTCCTCCAGCACAGACGATCCCGACAACCCTGAAAAAGTTTAGATTTGGAGAGGGGTGCATGGAAGTTCAAAATTAAACAGCAAATCATCTAGCTCTCCCTCTTTAATGATTACGATGGTTGAACGCAAAGCTTTCTTCGTGCGAAATCGAATGGGAAATGGTGAAAGTCAAAGACCAAACTTCGTGCTGGTCAAATTCGAAGCACAGTTAGACAAAGTTCAAATCCGTAAGGCAATTAAGGTAACACACACTAGAAAGCTTTGCTATAAAACAACATCATCGTCGTTAGGACGGAGGAGTGCATGATTTTTCAAGGACAGGTGGCAGCTTGTAAACCGACCGCAGCATTCAGTTTGTGAAACTGAGTACAGGTTTCGGGCGCCCTCCTGTCTCGCGTCCTTCAGCCACGCAGGAATGGGTTTTGAAAAACCATTAACCAACTAGCCAGCAACCATTGCCAATTCTTGCAAACCAATGCTCCTCCACGACAAGCAATAACGTTCTACTATCATGCTGTATGTATTCTTTAACGATTCCCGATAACTGTTGTAAGAGCATTTCTGTGAACTTAAACACGTTTCAGCCGTAGCTAATGAAGTTACGGGAGCGTCGACCATCACAATTTATGTTTTGAGGTAAATCTTAGAAGACACCCGCCAACTTTGCCTTTCGCCTGTGCACGACAACCGTTTCGTCGTCAGCTGCAAAGGCCAGCGCGGTAGCATTCCTGGATCGGTAGCCACACACCGGCTTTTTGGGAGCATTTAGCTGCAATATACTCCTCGATACGCGAAATTGCATGCAGGCATGAAAAAATCGCATGAAGGAACGGACTTTCACTTCCAGCTCGACTTCCAGCCTGGCGCATTGAGCGTCGTCTGCTATTTGTAAATACTGAGTATGGGCGTTTATCACGCACATGGCATGCCTCGAAAAGGTCACATCCACGCCCAAGATTTACCGACCTGAAAAAGCCGCTTTGCAAGCCGCACCACAGAAAAAAGACAGAAAGCCATGAACAGCAACGCTGCGCTGACCGCCACCAGCATTCCACTGACGAGCCGTTCGCCACAGGCGGCGCTTGTTCGCTGAAAGCGACGGTGGTGCCATACAACGGCCGCCCGGTCCCTATATGATGCACCTTTTTCCCCATCGAACTAAAATTATTCTATCAAATTCGAATGTTGACGTTTCTTTTTATTTTCGATCAAGGTACAAAACAGCTGTGGTCTTTCAAACACTGTAGTGCTACAGCTGCATGGAGCGAAGACGCACGGTAAAACGCGGACCGGAACAAGCATGTGGTTCGGATCGCCTACATTTGATGCTTTTTTGAGTCGCTCTATAAATTGCCATTCCGAAGCAAGGCCAGATTCTGTGGACAAAAAAAGCGATAGACCAAATAGATCTATGCAGATGTCGTTGCTCAGAAGACGGGAAGGTGTTCATCTATCATATGCATGAACTTTGAAGGCACCTGCCGTGACTGTATACATCGAAAAAGGAAATGTGGTATAACATGCATTCTTTGAGTTCATTTTTACCAGCTTCCGCGCGATTGCAGGCACAATTGATCCTAGAGAATGATGACGTAGGGAAAAGTAGAAGACAGCCTAATACAGGAACAACAGTAGTAACAGAGGCACCAGTATTGATTGATTGTAGGGTTTTAACGCGCCGACGCAACGCAGGCCGATGAGGCGCGCCGTAGTTGGAGGGCTCCGGATTAATTTTGACACGCCTGGGGATCTTTAACGTGCACCGAAATCTCGTACACACGGGCGTTTTTGCTTTTCGCCTCCATCAGAAAAGCGGCCGCCGCGGCAGAGGCACCAAGTAACAGTGGGCCCTATAGCGGTTGTTGCGACCGTGTGGGGGCACCCGATCCGAGCTCCGTGGCCTCCGACATACGAGTGGTAGCGTGTATGATGCGAGCGGCCAGCCGCTGTTGCAGCCGTGAAGAAGTCCAGAAGCCGAAGGCTAACGTAACTGTTACTTCATAGCAGGAGGTGAGCCGAAGCCAAAGAACAATGCCCCGACGGGCGAGGTTACAATACAGGACTCGAGCAGAGCGACAGCATGATTCGCTGCTCAAACAGAATGAATTACAGCGCTTGCGGGGGTCTATTATACCCAAAAGCGGTAACGGTCAAACGCCAACAAGCTGGAACACGCCACGAACGTCACCGTCACACACAACGCTCTTTCCAGAGTTCGTAGCCTCAGCGCACGTTGCGTCCGAGAGAGGGGAGAGAGGAGGACTCCGCTGAGTTCGCGGGGCCTCTGTGTCCTTGAAGAGCGTGGAGAAGAGCCTCGCCGGCAGCCGCCGAAGTTTTGAAATGCGCCGAAAGCGAAGCGTCTGAGCCGGGCTTGCCGAAACTTGTCACCGACATGGTGGCGCCTGTTTTCAAAGGCGCACGCAGTGGCTTCTCCGCACAGCTGAGGAGTGATGCGGGAAAGTACGGCGGCGCTGGCCGATTCGTAACACGGTGTAAATCACATCGGCCGCGGGGCCCATGCAAGATGCAGCAGCGCAAGGCATATTCTCTCACTTTTCTTTTTCCTGAATTAAACATGGAACCTTTTTCCAACACCCAAAGATAGTTTTGGCACTATTTGAGCACTCAGCGCGAGACAGTGAATTTTTCTTGATATTGTTCCTTATACTTTTATCGTGTCTCTTTTTTAAACGCGGGGTTTGAGCACGCTTTGTAATTTGTTTTTGTGAACACGAACCAAGGATAGAATTAGAAGAACGCTTGTACTCGCTGTCACTTTCTTACGTTTCGCGTGAAATATCCAATTTGTGTTGTTTACTTTCGAGGCTGATGTCATGAATTGTTTGGGTCACTAGTGTTAGCAGTTTGCAAAGCCTTTCCCTCTGTGTACTTTGTGTTCAGGCGCTTTGTTATGGCAGGAATACTTTCTGAGAGGATATAGGTCTCCACAAATTCTGAGAACTGCTCCATAATCGCACGACAAAAAAATCTGCCCTGGTCTGCCTTGATATCATCTGCATATAGCAAATAACCGAGACCAACATACCCTTAGAATCGCTACTCAGAAATCGGAAGATAGAAAATGACATTTTAGGCGATATTTAAATCCCATTATGGCATTCAGTAGCCCACGTAGCGCTTGCCGTTTCACTAGTCTAGAAGACCTTCAAACGTGGCTAGCTGGTCAGTGGTGTTACACCAAGCTAGCGAGTGTTAAGGCAGTGACGGAGTCTTGAGCTATTAGACAACATGGCAAATCACGCATGTATTGAGAAAATTCTCACAAAAATCAACATCGCGCTTAAATACCTTCATGCGAGCAGGCGCCATGAAGCTCGCCAAACTATCTTCTCGGTACCTGCCCATTCTGAAATCGCTTGACTGAATGAGGCTGCGGACAGAGGAGCAGCTGCTTCAGCTCTTGGTAATAATGTGGATATTCTTTATGTGCCTTACACTGACCTCAAACAACTAAAAATATCCGTGAAATCTGGTAGAAACATTGCGATACGTTAACAGAAAACAAGCTTCATATAATTAAACCAGGTATAGGAAAACCACACAGAGTCGTGAAAGTTGCACTTTGTCGATTGAGGAAAGGGCACACTCATGGCACACACGAATATCTTTTATGGAAACGTTTATGGAAACAAATAAACAAAGAAGGCCCACTCCAAACCTGCTCCAAGGCCCACTCCAAGCCTGCTCCAAGAAGTCCGTGTTTCTTTTGAAACAGCGCGCCACGAGGCCATGTGGCGGGTTAAAGCGTGTATCACGGCCGTACGCCAGCTCTGGCAACACAGCATGAAATGCGCATGTGTGCTATCGGTTGCGGGCAGCTGCCTACTGCACCAGTGTAAACCCCGCCGTTCACCAAAACCGCCCAACGGAGCGCGCAGTATTGCAGTGAGAAGACACACGATGTGGTGAAAAGGGTAATAAAAACTGCGTTTGTTTCACTGTCGACGGAATGGACTTTGGCTCGGAATTGGATTTGGTATCGGTCTTTGCCTCGGTCTTTGATCGCATGGATGTTCCTACGCACACAATTGGAGTACACGGACAGGCAACAAGTTACACGTAATAAAACCACACCTAGGACCATACACTGGTGACTCACACAACAGATTCATCGACGTTGCCCTAACTAGATTACGGATAGGCCACACGCACGCGACACACTCCCATCTGCTCATTGGATCTCCAAGACCCCTGTGTAGCAGGTGTGGGGAGGGCCTGTCTGTACTTCACGTCCTCATTACATGCAAAGCACTCCACACAACTAGACGCAAGCACTTCCCTCAACTCTACAGACAACACATTCCACTACACCCAGCACTGTTTTTAGCGGATAATCCTATGATTCCTTTACAACACACTTTCAAGTTTCTTAGTGATATCAAATTTTTACAACTCATCTCATATCACGCGTAGTTTTTGCACCTAATTTCATGCTATTCACTATCACACCCTGGCCTTTTACACCAGCCATCCTCATTGTCTTTTACTGATTTTACTGATTTATTTTTGCTTTTGTTGAGCAATTTCAGTATTTACATCTTCATCCGTCATATTTAACCATTGTTTTGGCGCTCTTTGCTCTAGTTGGCCTTGCGCCATAAACATCCAACCATTATCATCACACGCACACAATCGATATTATTGATTATGAAGTTAAACGCGCCGACGCTACACGGGCGATGAGTCGCACCATAGTGGAGGGCTCCGGATTAATTTTGACCACCTGGGGATCTTTAACCAGCGCCGAAATCACGACACACGGGCGTTTTGAAACGGGTTTCCCCTCCATCAGAAAAGCGGCAGGCGCGGCCGGAAATCAAACCCGCGACCTCGTGCTCAGAAGCACTATGCCTCAGCCACGGAGCCACAGCGGCGGGTATTATGTCCGTCTGGTAGGCAAAATTGTGAACAAGGCTTCTGCACGGGAACCAAAATGACTTTTCGGTTTTTATAAACATTCGTAGTCGCCATCAGGTTTTAATTGCTAACTTTCTGCCTGGGAAGGCCGATCCATCAATTCAAGTATCGTGGGGTATTTGGCTGTGTACCGGTCCTCCCTACATGCTAATGCAGGAGCCTCTCCGGCAATATTACTCCACCACCGCCAGCTGAAGACACGCTTCGAGATCGTGGGTATATTGTTGAAGGCGTTCTCCCAACAGCCTGCCTTGTCTAAGCGGTAACTCCGCGATGGAGTTCGGCAAAAAGAGGTATCTATGAACCCACATACCGAGGAGAGCCGAGCTTCGAAGCCTGCTAAGTTCCGTGAAGGAGAATAAGTGTGAATTTCTAAGCCACCGGGTACGGGAAATACAGGGCTATCCTACTTCAATCCCCTGCAAATTGTCAACCAACTATGCCCAAGCTCGCTCAGCTTGGAGGACGGGCGGACATAGAGCGCGTCCAAGTTGGTGCCAGTTCCCTACGTATGTGAACGAAAGAGGACTCCGCAGTCGTCATGTGTCCTTGCCAACACAGAACCGACACTGTAGTGAACCGAAATACTGACAACTAGAGCCATTTAGTGGCTCTACTCACAACTACGCAGACAAGCGACAGAGTCGCTTCCGAGATCCGCGCGAATTCTTTTGTTTCAACCACCTTCCAATGAGAGTTCCCAAAGGTGAAGAAAGGAGAACTCTCGGAAATGGACCTAAGAATTATGTCATGTTTTAGAGACTTTCCCTTGTGACTGCCTTACTTTTTTCAAGTTTTTTGCGAAGGGCATGATGCGGTGAATTCCTGCACAGTGATTGTCCGGTTGGAGGCTGGCCACCTTACCTTTGAAATTTTCTGCAACCCACAGAGTTACATACTAATATATACTAGAGAGAAACCTGGCGCAAGCGTCTAGGTAAGCCGCGCTTTAGCGAACGTCCCGTCATGTATCGGGGAGGCACGTTCCAGTTGTTCTTGGCATGGCTCATGAATAGGCTGAAACGTTGTCTGGCTGCAAAAAAAGGAACAAAATTATTGTAAAAGATTATGTAACTGTGGTGAACTATGATAAAAATTGACTTTCAAAAAGTTTTATTTCTCAGAGATTATTTAGAAGCTTTGTGTAAGATGAACGAGAAAAAAATGTCTCCATGTTTTTTTTTCTTTTGGCGTCATAAGCAAAAAGAAGTCGTGTGCCATGTAATTTAGAATAGGCGAGAAACGTCGTTTGCTGCAATGACGGCGCCCACAACGGCCGGCGACTGCAGCGCGAGCCTTCCCTCCAGTATATATTAGTACGAAACAATGTATATATTAGTACGAAACCAACCCTGTGCCCACATAACACCTCATTATATCCGATAAAGCCTCTCTTTTGTTGTCCGCCGTTACTGTAATGGATGCTCTCCACAATGTCTTTTGTTTTGGTATCTTTTTTCTTTGGGCAGAGTACAGCCGCATGCACAGTTGATTTAGAACATTTTCAATAAAATAGTTCGACTTAAAATCATCTCTAATTACGTGACACGAACTAATGCCGCTGCAGGGTATATCAGAGTCTACCTTAATGCCACGGAAGTAAAAAATCGTGACCTCTTCAGTAGTTGGTCAACCGTATGTTACTACGTAGGTGTCGCTCGATTCTTGCAGGAAATGGAAGTTTTGTACCTATCAGGAAACTAAACATATTGCTATCGACTACATCTGGGCAGGCACAGCTAAGGCTCTCAATTCCTCTGGGTGGTTGGGCCCTTTTCCTGCCTCAGTTTCAAATACATGGTACCCAAGGGGCTGTTCATACGCTGTATCGAACTAGTTCCTTCAACTATAGAATTCCCTCACTCATCACAGTCTCTCTTAAGGCACTAAATTCCGCTGTCGCACCTCGTTTACGTAAAATATCGAGAAATTCTCCATATTTATTCTCCACGCAACGAACGGTAGCCACCCTAAAATTTTGAATTTTTTAGTACTGCTGGCACGGCCGTGGTGATGCCAAGCCGAATCATCCCTCAGTCGGTCGCGCCAACTTGTCTTTTTTTACTAAATGTGTATTTTCACTCCACTTCTGCTCAGCATTGAAGGTAAGCTTTGTTTCTGCTGAGACTGCGACAAAAGAAAATAAACTACTACGATATTTTTAACAAGCTTCTCTCAGCAAATTTGGAGAAGCATTATCACTAAACACTTGGTTATGCATGATTAAGTTACCCATATTTCCTATGAGTGTTTAAAATACGGTTGTGTCAATTATCTGGACTATATCACTAGATTTCATGGAGCAACAGGCGCGATTTTAACTGTTGTGATAAGGACAATACATATGCGTAAACTTTTCTTGTACTGTAAATTTGGGTGTACAACATGTTTGAGGAGCAGAATATTTTAAAAATATACCAACCACAGGTTCTTTTGAAAAAGTGTCGTTGAATGAACCACCAAATTTGCAATTCAAACGTTAAGGTGTCATTGTGCTGCTTGTGAAGACAGGCCAGTATTATTAATAAGAGCACTATTAGGGGAAAAGAAAAAAGAACATCCAAAGTCTTCAACTGTCAATGCTTGGAAATAGGTGTGTGCGGAAGAGAAGTACCCATTAGCGCAGTAATCTGGTCAACGTCCATCTGGTTTTAATAATGCCCGAACAGATGTCCACAGTTGTCAGTGAAATGTTATTTGAAGAGATGACTGGTTACACAAAAATAGCACTTCACTGACAACTGTGGACATCTGTGCGGGCATTATTAAAACCAGATGGACGTTGACCAGATTAGTGCACTAATGGGTACTTCTCTTCTCTTCATGACTTACAAATCTCGTGAGTCACGAGTTTTGTAAGTGATCGTTAATGCCGATGGGATAATATGAGTCGCTAGGACTTTCTCAGCAGTGAAATGGTAGTGCCAGCGGCTGACAAGATGTCTCTATTTATCGTACCATGATGAATATTTGCGTTATCAAAAAAACCGGAACATAACCAAACAAAACTAAAATAACTGGAAAGAATTTTTCAGTATAACAGCACGGCTTTCGTGCTAGATTATTCCATATGCAAAAACTCTCTACTATGACAAGAGAATTGTCGTGTGCGTTGTTTCCCCCGAGAACAAGGCTGGAAATATTTTTGGTTCAATTTAGTAGATGTGTTCATCACAAAAGAAAGAGAACTAAACAGTGAACACTCGATTTTGATTTTGTTTGCAGGTGTTGGCGTCGGCATTGTTTGCGTGACTCTCACCATCGTGGTTATGATGTACTTTGACAAATACCGCGGGATTGCGAGTGGTATCAAGTTCTCCGGCTACACCATCTGCTCTTTAGTTTATCCGAAGGTACTGACCATGCTCAAAGATGCATTTGGCTTCAGAGGTGCACTTCTCGTCTACGCGGGTCTTACCATGAACGTAACAGCCCTCACACTGCTTCTTAAAGAACCACCGTGGCTAAAAGTGAAGACAAAGACGAAGCACGAGGTGGGTTCTGCAAAAACAGACGTGGCTGGAAGTGCTGCTGCGTCTATTTTGAGCAATTGTGATACAGTGTGTACCAAGGGGAGTGCTTTGAATTTGCCACAGACGCCTAACATATTGGAGCGTGACCGTGTACTAAAGCTTTCTCAAGGGGATAGTCACACGACGAATGACGATACCACGAGCAAGAAGGAAGCTCCCCAAAACATTCCCGCTTGCAGCAAGAGCGCCGAGAAAGCGAATGCCATCGGACAAGTTCTCGATGCAACCTGTTTGGGATATAATCAACCAGAATATTTAATACATCGTTACCATCGTACATCAAGTCTTGAAAGTGCTGTTATGCACGAGAGGGCTTTGGCAGATACCAAACCGAATAAAGTACCAGAAGCGGATTGGAATCATACCCCCCACAATGGCACCACTTCTATTTCTGTACATAAGAAATGTGGTTCTCTAGAAGAGCAGGTTCGTTCATCAACGGTTCAGATTATTAGAAGGCTGCTACGCAACCCCAGACTCTTTGTTGTCATTCTTGGAGTTGTGGCGCTTGACTACACCATAGCTGTGTTCCCAGCAACTATTGTGGACTACGCACTGGACAAAGGTTCTCCGAGAAGCAGCGCTGACCTGTCCGTAACCTACTGCGCGCCAGCGGAGTTAGTTGGACGCATTGTGTTGCCCATGATTGGTGACTGCGGCTGCATCCGCAGACCGACGCTTGCAGCAGCCAGCTTTGTACTCGTCGCCATCGGCATGCTGATCCTGCCGGTCACTACGTCTTTCGCGTCATACATCGTTGTGTGCGCGTTTATCACGATGATGATAGGGTGCCTGATGAGCATGAAGCCTGTCATCATCGCGGACTACTTCGGAGTGGAGAGTATCGGGGCCTGTTGTGGACTTGCTGGAGTATCACTGCTGCCGCTTCTCCTTTGTAATCCGGCTATTACAGGTGAGTGATATTCACTGCCGGAGTTGGGTGAGCAACTAGCAATGTTGCGTTAGGTTTTCTCGAAATATAAGATTTCAATGTTAGTTTAGAGCATCTGTATGCCGAAAAGTATGTTAGAAAAAAAAACAAGTGCAGCTTTTCTACTCGTCATAGTTCTTCCAGAAGTCATTACTCTGGAGAGAGAAAGATATAGTGAGAGAGAGACCGAGGGGATATATAACTTTATTCGCCTAGACGTAGACAGGTTGAGATCCCCCTGCCGCATTAATGAGCCAGGAGGCTGATTACGGGCAGCTTTTTTAGCCACCTCAACAGTGCGCAGCTGCAGTAGGGGATTGAGATGTGCAGAAGGGCCTCGCCGGGTCCTATGTGTTGGATGTCTGGGGGAGGGTAGAAGGTCTTGTTCTGTGGTTTTTTCTGGCGTCTCCAAGTCATGTGCGTTAAGTAAGCGTCGTGGTCGCAGCAGTGTTTGCATTATCTGGTAAGATTTCCAGATGGAAGTGACTATAGGTGACGGGGTTCGTGTAGCTATTGGTTTCCAGTTTTCTCCATAGCTAGGCCTGTGCAGCGTTGAGCGCACGCTGGTCTGCCGGAAGTACCCACCTGCTAAGTTTGTAACAAGTGCTTGTTATGTCTTTGGATACGTTGAGGGTGTGAAACTTCAGTGACCGACTGGCTGCCTCTAAAGGGCGTTTTTTGCTGTTCGAGTGACGATCGCGCAAGCAGCAGTGGTGGCCTGTTTGTTGCCCCGGAACCCTCTGTGTGCAGGAGTTTACACTACTTTGGTTGTCCCATAATATGGTGCGCGTAGCTGTTGGAATATTCTCGGGGATGATTGTGGGAGACCTTACTGTCCAGCTCTGACCTCGCCATTCAGCAACAGCTGGTGGCTCGAGAAGAAGAATTACTGGATACATATGGGTACCGCGAATAGGGAACCACCCCATCTGGTGCCTGCGCGCACCATTCTTTATTTGAAGCTCAGTAAAAGTTGTTCACTCACTCACTCACTCAAATCGGTCCTTTGGTAATGAAAGTTAGTTTCGCTAAGCTAACATTAACGGAGAACGTCGGACGTGTGGCACTTTCATGTTCACACATTGTTCTACAAGGTTATAGAGTAATGAAAACTATTAGCTTTGAACCTATCAGATGCAAATTTTAAGAACAAGTTACAGAAGAAACTATTTGTAGTTCTAGAAAGTGTTTCAAGTTGTTTATTACCAAGTTGTCTCCTTCTTATATGGGAAATATCTGAAGTGGTTTTACTAAGTTCTTGAACCATCGGTCTTTCCAGCAAAAAAGCTGGCAATGGAAAAGAATAGAAACCCTAACATTTCCTCAGACAACACGACGAACACATTTTTTATAAATTAAGTAAAAGACTCACAATTTCTGTATGATGTAAATGATCAAAGGCACCTAAATATGACTAAGGTAGAATTTTCACTGTTCTTTTCATTTTTCAGGCTTCTTCCGTGATAAACAGGGAAGCTACGACGGATTGTACCAATTCCAAGCAGGAATTCATATCTTCGTCGGGATTTTGTTTGCGATAGTAAGCATTATCGATAGAAGACAAACCAAGCAATGGGTTGTTACATAAAAATTGCTGGGGTTTAGCTTTGGTTAACCGTAGTCAATAGCGAAAGCTTCACTGCCCTGGCTAGGCCCTTTGTCGAGGTGTGGTTTTGCAGTTATATACGGACATGTGTGCAATAAATCCACTGCTTATTCCGCATCTTTTTTCGCCTGATGGCGTTGTTTAAGCCTCGCCGCTGTACGAGCGACCACCACTGGATGTTCGCCTTCCTGCACCGCACACGGCTCTGCGCCGCCCGTGGCTTCTTGGCTTTCATTTGTAGCGAGCGCTTATCGCTCCGGCACCGCCCTCCTCACATTGCTCCGCCAGGTGGCGACACGGGTACCGCGCATGTGTCCGTTCCCTCCTCGCCTATATCTCCCACAAGGGTTGCAAGCTGGGCTAGTTGAAAAGACATATCCGCAGATGAAACCAGCGCGAACTTAAACAAAGACAAAGGGAGTGGAACACAAGTTGTATAAGTGTGCGTTTGAGATTGCATGAATTGTCCCTAAGGGGCCCCCATACTCCCATCTTTCTTCACATTGTACTAAGTCCAGCGAATGTAAACCTAATTTTCCTGCCACTGACATTTTATTTAGGCAGCGTGAACCAACACCCCGCAAAATTATGGGAGCATTCCACATAGCAGAAAGAGGAGACAATTGTGTCAGCCAAGCAAGCAGTGACTCTTCATCCCAAAGAGATGGCATATCTGCGTGGGCCTTGACCGTAGCCAGTGTTTATCTAGTTGTTTTATTGCCTTTGCTTATGTAAACTTGTTTTGCACATGTGCAGTGCTTTTGATTCGTTTGTGTTTAGTGTTTTATTCACCCTTCTTGATATTAAACATTAGTTTTTAGATCAGCGGCTGTCCTTGTGTTCCACGTCCTTTGCCTTTGTTTAAAGGAGCACTGACACCAATTTTCGGCGTTAATATTATTGCACAGTTCGCTTCCCTCACTCAACAGAATACCCTGGCTGAAATATGAGCGGCCTGCAGCGCGAAGAACATGGTTCAATTGGATATCATTTATCGCGCCGACGGAGCAGCGCGCGGAGCGGCACTCAGCAAATGGACATCAGCGTGACATCACCCCGTGAAGCCAAAAGAAGTGACGAGACCGCGCCCGTAAAAAAACTCGTGACGCCACTTCACGCGCACGGCCCCACGAGCGGCGAGCGGGGCAACACCCTCTCAAGTGGGCGCCGGTGACGTCCGCACAAAGCGGTGAGGTCAGGCCGGGATTCTGTCATATGCGCCATTCGGGATGAAAACGCGGGACTTTGAAACAATACGCCTCATAGCACTCCCCCGCCATCGGGCCGCTGCTCTAAGCCGTGCCTGAGGAAGGGGGTGTGGTTTGACACCAAGCTCTCAAGATCAAAGCTGGTCACCCCGCGATGAGCGCCCGAGGTAGCGTAGTGTAGCTTTCGCTACAAAAAAATTAAATTTAAGCGAGTAGGGGAAACTTTCGCTGTCGGTGACGTCAGAAGTCAACCACGTTTTTTTTATAAATGCAGAGCATTTCAGTAACTCACGATGTCACCCGCGTCGACGTCCGTAGTCGTAGTCCGCACCCCTTCCCCTACACTATATAAAAAAATACTATCCGGCGCCTGGTTTCGATCCCTCGACCCTGCGGGCGGAACGCAATGTACATGGTGCTCTACCCACTGCGCCACAAAGCTGACACAGAATGGGAGGCTACGAACGCACCTTATATCCTTGACTCATTCAAACTACGTCAAGAAGCTGCTGCTACAACGCATTCACCACCACCAACTACTCCCCAAACACTAAACGTTAACGCAATACACCCACCCCCTATGCGACGCATTTACTCGAGTCCCCTCGCGGAAAGATGGGCCCAATTTTCTTGTTCTGGACCAAACGTTAGAAAAAATTTTCCTTACTTTTTCTACCAAGTATAATTTAGCAGAACATTAAGTGTCAGCACAAGTTCCTTCTTTCGGAATCAATTTTAAAAGCCTTCTGAATGGTTTGTGTGGAATTCAGTATTTTGAGTCAGATTCAGATCTAGTCGGGAAATATAGCCCAAGCTTTGGCTTCCACCGCCATCGTGCGTTTAAGTGCTGGGCTTAAAAAAAACGTCACGAAGTTTTACCCGTTTCTTTATCAACCTTTTCCCGGGTACGGGCTATGTCAGTTTCAAGCATGCACTCACGCTGTCTGGAACTAACTCGGTAGTGGTGGTTCTCTGAGCCAATATTTTGTAAGAAAACGGAATAGGCTGGACGTTTGTCGTAGCATGAATCACTAAAGTTTCGTGCCCCGACGGGCGAGGTTACAATACAGGACTCGAGCAGAGCGACAACATCGATTCGCTGCTCTAACAGGAATGAGGTACAACGCTTGGGCACCTCTATTTATACCCAAAAGCGATAACGGTCAAACGCAACAAGTGGGAACACGCACAACACTCTTTCCAGAGCTCGTAAGCCGTTCATAGCCTCGGGCACGTTGAGTCCGAGAGAGGGGAGAGAGGAGGACTCCGTTGCGATCGACGGGGCCTCTGTGTCCTTGAAGAGCGTGGAGACGAGCCACGCCGCCAGCCGCCGAAGTTTTGATGGGCTGAGAGCGAAGCATCTGACGCGGCTTGTCGCAACTTGCCACCGACATGGTTGCGCCTGTTTTCGAAGGAGCACGCAGGGGCTTCGCCGCACAGCCGAGGAGTGATGCGGGACAGTACGGCGGCGCTGGCCGATTCGTAACAGTACCAAGCGCTATGCTACTGGCAGTTTCAATGAACGCTATGGTGGCGCTACGTATGTTTAGAATCCACCCCTAAAATTCGGTAGAACTCGCTACACCAACACGAACGACTGTGATGTGACTTGTGTGAATTCAGTGTGATGTGTATACTGAAATATCATTCGGGCGTGTTTTTTTCGTTTGTTCAATGAAAATACCGTGCATTAAGGTTTGGTTGCTGCCTTTCCACGGAACTAAGTATGCTGTTGACGAAATTAAATCTAACATTAAACAGGGTAGATTGTAGGCACGATTATACGGTTTCCACGACATAGTGTTATACGGATTCCACGACAGTGTTATAACAACAGTGTTATACGGATTCCACGACAAGATACAAAAAAGTTTACGAGTTGCCACAAAATACTTGGTTGATTTATATCATGCAGATTTGAATGATTTTTTGTTTCTGGATACACTGGATATACTTCGTACGCGGATTATTCTCTTCAACAACGAATGCTTTGCACGGTCCCACCTTGGGCTTCTTCGAGGAAACTTGTTTTGTGCCTGAAATTGAGTTACCGAAACGTTCACGAGATCACATATATATTTCAAATATCTTTTATTGTCCTTGATTTGGCGGCACTGCACGGTGCTACAAAGGATCGTCATGAGCCACATCGCAAGTTCGGCTGCACCACGTTTCGGGCTGATGGCTTTCTGGACGAGAACTGCTTTGTCGAGCCTACTGTTTTTGGCAGTTGTTATGGCACATCTGTGCTACCAAAGTAGGGAAAGCTGATGAAGGTAGCTGCTGTAGACGCTCGAAATTGGGCACCACCACTGTTTCATTCAGAAACGGGGACGGAAGCGGTGATGCGTCGTTGTAGCCGACATCCACAAAACCTGGGGTGGCTTTGATGACCGCAAGGTGTTCATCCAGAGACGTCTCCTCGGAATAGACAGAGCCCTTCACAATTTTATTCGTGTCGTGCGTGTGGTTAATACACGGTTTCAAAGTTTTTTACGTGCTGGCCAGAGTCCGTAAATTTTTCAAGTTTGATTGCAGGTTTTAAGGAGAATGCAGTACGACATAATTAGGTTCATCAACCAATGCGGGGTACGACCGTTTTGCCCGCCCTAACGGGTTGATAACGAATGCAGGCGTGAATGTTCCACTCGCCTCCCCCTCCAAATCCCCGTATACCACACATTGTTTGCTAGCCCTCGTAGAGGCGCGAAGTTCACTCCTATCTCTTAAGCTGTGAAAGTGCTGGGATGTCAATTCTGAGAGGATCGGTCAAACGCATTTTATCAGCATCGGCGTTAATACAGATTCATCAGACCGAACAGAGCGCTACGCTTTATTAACCTCTTTAAAGCCGGGAGGGGAATAGTGCCTAGGACAGCTACCACCTGTAACAGAAAAAAACGTATTGTGCGTGCCCTAAGAGCGGCAGTAGTTCCAAACTAAGACTATAAAACATAAATATATGTGTTAGTTTTTTGGTAAGAGGACCCATCATTACCCGTTACAAATGGGACACCACAAACAATGTACAACCAATCAATCAAGCAATTAATCTCTGAAGTGCCTCACCTGTAAATTTTAACGGGTTCTGAAGGGTGGTATTAGGTGCAGTAATTATACGTAAGAACATGCAATGCTTGCGGCGCAGTAACATTGTATCCAGGCATTGGTTTAGTAACGCTTTGTGGCGGGCTAGTTGGTTGAAGTTCGTTTGTTGGATTGCGCTGGTCATAACACAAGACGGTCTAAAAAAACGACACATACGCTTGACGTAAAAAACTGTGATTGATTCCTCTCTCATAGAAATCAGTCAATCACGAAAGTGAAATGCGCAGCAAAATCTGCAGCTGAGCCTGATTTGCGCGTCGGCGGCGGTGTTATGCGTGTGCTTCGCGAGCGAGGTCCTCCTCGCGGGTAGCTTCGGCAAAAATGTACTGGCGTCATATCCGGGGCGGATATGACGTCAGTGAAATGTTGTGGTATCGCGGCACAAAACACCTTCGTGTTAAAATATAAAACCCGAAAACGAACAACCTAAGTATAACGTACTCTTAGTACTAAAGCTTGCTTCCCCAGAAGAAGACCCTGTGTGCAGGGGTGCACACTTTACAGGCCACTTGCTTCGTAGTGCAGGCGTCACTTCCGTGACGGATATGACACCAGCGAAATCTTCGTGTATCCGGAAATAAAACACTTTCGTGTTAAAACAGCACCGTCTCTACGTCGAGGGTATGTGCCCTTTTTTATTTCGTCTTGTGGTATAACCAGCGCAATTCAACAAACGAGGGCGCAGTCAAGGAGCCAAATCGAGTTTGAGCCGGGGCTCGCGATAAAAGACTGAGGCGCAGTCAAGGAGCCAAAGAGAGTTCGAGCCGGGGCTCGAGAGGAAAGACTGAGGCGCAGTCAAGGAGCCAAAGACAGTTCGAGCAGGGGCTCTTGTATCTGTTTGTTTTATGGCGCAAGGGCAACGATGGCCAAAGAGCGCTAATGATGCGCTAATTTTGAATTATGTTTTAGTAAAATGGTGCTGTAAATGTGACGATATTAAAAGAGGTTAGTGTGGGGGTGAACACAGCACCTCATTTAAAACAACAATAAAATTGGGGAAATGGGAATGGCAGGGTAAGAATGTAAAGAATAGACACTCCTAGCTTCTTCCCACTCTGAGGGGCCCTGAGGTGACACGTGGTATTATATGCGGTTTAAAAAGCCAATGTCTCCCAGGTAAGCAAAAAGGCGTTTACTTAGAATTAAGGGTTGATCAGCTAAAAACATCAAAGGATGAAGTGAAATCGTGTGAGTGTAGAGTTCCCGGAAGTGTTTTTTTCCTTTCCTTGTGGAAGTACCCACACTGAACTAAGACATGGGTGACGGATAGGTGATGTCCGCACCTGTCGCATTGTGGCGGTGGTTTTCACTGCAGAAGGTGCGAGTGAGTAGCGTGTGTATGGCCTATTCGTAATCTGCACATGTATACTTCCCCTGTTCTGTTGTGTTTTTCTGTGTAGTAGCTGCCTAATTGGAGTCTTATAGTGTGGAGTTTGTTATCTGTCTGAGTTTCCCAGTGTTGCTGCCAGCGTTGCCGGATTGCCTTTCGAATGAATGGTTTACAGTCAAGATAGGGAAGCTGCTGAACGTCGACACTACAGCGAAGTGCTGCCATGGTGGCGCTCTGGTCTGCGAGTTCATTACCACGAATGCCACTGTGTCCAGGCACCCAACACACGACTATGACCTCTTTTAAGGCGTAGGCTGCCATTATCTCTCTAACTAACCTGTTCAGCACAATGTTCCTACTTGGTTTTCTATAATGCAATGCTGTCACAACACTCAATGAGTCTGTGTATATAATATATTTTTGTGTCTTTGTTTGTATTATGTGTTCTAGCGTAATTATTATAGCATGTGCCTCAGCCGTCAAAAATTCCCCGCATTTCCCCGAGGGGAAGAATGTGAAAGTGCGAATGCACGAGTTGAATTTGCGCGGTTCAGTAATGTTCGCGAAAGAGAGATCACACACACACACACAACTACAAAGAAAAAAAGATGCATTTATTCACAGACACCTATTTGTATTGTCGTTGTACTTGATTGCTAGAGCGGATCTCAGCTTTGAAATTTCGTGTCAGTACTCCTTTAAGCAGGTGCATTAGCCCTGCTCACGCCCGATTCTTGGCCAATCCCCCAGGTGGGTATGTGCCATGTCAGCGGCCAGGGAGCGCGCGCCCATCTCCCCCCGTTGCCAAGGAAGACGAGGAGATGCCTGGCCAATCCCCCAAGTGGGTATGTGCCATGTCAGCGGCCAGGCGGCGCGCGCCATCTCCACGTGCCCGGACATCGCCGGTGGACGCAGGTTCAGGGTCGCTTAAGAAGTGCATTGCACTTAATATACTTGTGTTTGTACTTAGTGTCCTTGTGCTGGCAAAGTCGGGACCGTGTGCAGCACATGCCACAGCAGTGGCAGTTTTGGAGGCATCTGTGTAAAAAGCAGTGTATGGGAATTTGTTTTGCAAGTGCAGGAAGTGTTGTCGGATGCGTTCTGTGGGTGAAGGTTTTTAAGTGCGAATTCACTTCTTAAGCGAGCCTGAATCGTACGCCGCCGTCGTCCGCATAGCAACAGCTGCGGGTGCGCGCGCTCCTCGTCTTCCTCCTCGTCTTCCCTAGCAACGGGGGGAGATGGGCGCGCGCTACTCTCCTCCTCCTCTCTCCGCTCAGTGACTGCGGGTGTTGGGCGCCTCCTCTCCACTTCGGGCGGGACAGCTCTCGCTCGCGTAGCGGGCGCTCCGCATTCCGACGCGTGAGGGCACTCGTGTAGCCCTCGCCGTAACGGCGGGCGCTACTCTCCTCCTCCTCTCTCCGCTCAGTGACTGCGGGTGTTGGGCGCCTCCTCTCCACTCCAAGATCACGATATCCACCGTAATCGCGCAATCAACAACCGTGCATTCGCACTTACACACTCTCCCCCTCGGGGAAGTGCGAGGGAATTTTTTGTAAATTTCCTTGAACGACATGTCACAGGTGACAGGGCGCAGTTGCCCAACGAAGTCAGTTTTGTAAGATTCAGATAAAATAACCCCAAGTTCCTCTGCCTCCACCTTCACTCGGATAGAGAAAGGCAGAGGAAGCGACGGACGGCTCAAAAACAGCCTTTCGTACGATTTGTTTTTAAGAATAGCATTTAATGGATGACTATTTAAGGATATCGCCCTTACGCAGTACAAAAGTGCCACGTATGTACCCTGGTTCTCTAAGCACCACTGATCATTTTCGACATAGAGGCTTTCAATAGGACTCGTCCAGAAAGCCCCGGACGCCAGGCGGAGCCCAAGTTCAGCACTGCGTACACCTATTTTGGAGCTGTTGTTGAAGCACACTACACTTCCGTAGTCCATACGGGATCTGACAAGACTGTTAAAAACACGTAAAAAGCATGTTGTATCTGCACCGTACGACTAGCGGCAAAGGACTTTTAAGATGTTCATAGTGTTCATGCATTTCATTTTAAGTTGTTTAATATATGGGATGAA
Organism: Haemaphysalis longicornis; assembly: GCA_013339765.2. Classification (NCBI taxonomy): domain Eukaryota; kingdom Metazoa; phylum Arthropoda; class Arachnida; order Ixodida; family Ixodidae; genus Haemaphysalis; species Haemaphysalis longicornis. Next base: position 90,309,393 of record CM023453.1, on the reverse strand, counting down.
TGTAAGCTTATCATCCAAAACTACTCCAAGAAACTTGTGTTCTCTTTTTACGGGTATGTCAACTCCCTTAAGTTGCATGGTCGGTTGCAGATGGATCTCAAGCTTCCTGGAAAAGAAAACACAAGTGCTTTTCTACGGATTTAGGATAAAACCATTTTTTGTCTGCCCACTTGGCTAGTCTGTTCAGAGCAACTTGAATCTGCTATTCACAGATAGAGGAGTTGCATGACCTGAAGCTGATGTGAACGTCGTCTACATAGACTGAATAAAAAATGTTGGGTGGCAGCGCTCTCCCTAAAGTATTCATTTTTACAATGAAAAGTGTGCAGCTAAGCACTCAACCCTGGGGAACGCCATTTTCTTGTGTATATGTCCTGGATAGCGCTGCACCAACTCGTACCCGGTATGCTCTATCTGATAAGTAGCTTTCCAGTGTGTTTAACATGTTTCCACAAATGTCGACAGATTTAAAGTCATCCAGAATGCCATACCGCCAAGCGATGTCATAGGCATTTTCAATGTCAAAAAATACAGATGTACTGTTGTTTATGAGCAAAAGCATCTTTAACATAAGATTCAACAGCTATAAGATAGTCAGTTGTTCACCTGCCCAAGCGAAAGCCTCTCTGGCAGCTATCAAGGACACCATGTTATTCCAAGAAATAGATAAGCCGTCTATTGATCATCTTTTCAAAGAGCTTGCTCAAGCAACTTGTCAAAGCAATAGGACGATAGCTTGTCACAGAAGAGGCATCTTTTCCCTCTTTCAATATAGCCAACCCAATTGCCTCTTTCCAAGCATGAGGAAAGTGCCCAGCACACCATATCTTGTTGTACAAGAATAGAAGAGTATTGAGGGTCTCTATGTGAGGGTGCTGAATCTGTGTGTGTTACTTTATCAGCTCCTGGCGCCGAAGTACGGCATGTGTTGAGGGCTACCATAAGTTCCTGTAGCGAAAAAGGAGAGTTATACCCATCATTAGATTTCTTGTTATCATAAATGGGCTCTCTTTCAACAGATTCTTTGTACCGCAGGAATGTCTCGGTGTAGTGGGAGGAGCTGGAAGTATGTTCAAAGTGTTGTCTGAGGGTGTTTGCTTGGTCTTCAAGTGTATCGCCAGTGGTGCTGACAAGAGGTGTGACATATGTTTTCTCCCCCTGCAGGACGAAATTTTCTTCAACTGCTAAGTTTCTGCGAAAGCTCTATAGCTTTCCTTTGTAGCCGTATGGCTGCATTTATGTGGAGGTCAAACTTTCCTTCGAAGAATCTTACTCCACCTTGGGGATTTCTCCTAAATGTGGTCGCTTAAAGATTACCCTACTTACGACCCTTCGACAATGAAGCAGTCCCTTTGCGTTTTACAATGGAATTGCCGTAGTTTTCATCAATAGGCTGCTATTCTTTCCAGTCGAGTATCGCAAATTCTGCCTGTCATTATTGGCCTTCAAGTAACCAGATGCATGCCCAAAATTAAAGGCTACAGCTCTTATTCATAACCATCCATAACTCAGCGTTTGCTCTCTTCTCTCTTCTGATTGGTGAATATCTAATGTAATCTTGAGGGGGATATGATGGTTACTCGCACCCCACGGTATTGTACGCCAGAATGAGACGAGTGCATTGCACGAGGGCAAGGTTAAGTGTGGGGATACAATTTTTTTTGTTAAAATGTCGAGTAGCTCAGGTTTTTATGCCTTACTTCTAGTTTTGAAATAAGCTCTGTTGTTTTTAGAAATGAATTACTGGTGCCAAAAAGCCGCTAGCGACATTTTTGAACACTTTAGAGCGCCTGTAACTAGACAAATATGCTGGACAGTGGAAAGTCAAGCACAACATTTTATTTTACACTGATACAAACAATCAAAGGGAAAGGAAACCACATTGAAAAATTATTTACGCATTTATTGGCGGTTTCGGCACACCTGCTTGATTATTAAAAGAAATGTTTTGATCTAATAGATTGCCTACGCCGTTCAAGACATCTGAAAGCCCGTGATATAAAAACGCAAACAAATTTCAACTACCCAGACTGAACAGTTGTTATCAATTAAAGACGGTCAATAGATCTGTCATGTCCATATCACAGCCATAAAGTTATGTGTAATGACGCAAGAGGTTTGCGAAGCGTTTCTCTTAGTTAATATAGATTCAATGGTATGCTATATTTATTTCCAGAACTTTCTTGCCGGTTTTTTAAAGAAAACTGTAAAGACAGTAAAAAAAACATCATGACTGCCAGAAAACCAAGATTCAGTAGAACCCCGCTGTTACGTTCCTCATGTTGCGTTTTCCTGGCTGTTACGTTGTTTGTCATCGGTCCTGGCGTATCTCCCATAGGATATAATGTATTGCGAATCCCGCTGTAACGTCGCAACTGTGGGTTCGTTCCCGTACGATGCGTCGCAACCTGACACTCTGAAGCCGCTTGGGTACAGCCATTTTTGCTTTTGATGAGTCTTGGCCAGGCTTTGTTACTGAAGTGGCTAAAAGAAGCCGTAAGCGAGTTGGAGAGGCCGTCACTAGATGGCCATCTGTCAAAAGTGCTATCACCATCAACACTGTGCTAACCGAAGTTTCACTTCGGAACGCCAGATGTGTGTGATGTTAGCGCCGCCGCACTGTTGTAATGGTGCCATGCAGCGTTCCAAAGCACAGCTTTTTACCTCTACCCCCCAAGGGTTCTTTCACGACCGTTTGTGTCAACAGAAAACTCCCGCGAACCTATAAAAGAATTTACTAGCATTACCAGGATTCGAACCCTGAACTAACGGAGTAAGAAAGCCAGAGCCCGTTGTCTTACCGATTTAGCTACGAGCCCATGCGGAGATAGGCAAGACAAGTGGAGGACTTACCAAGCAGATCTACGGGTTTAACCCCTGCATTTTCGCTGAATGCCACGCGATAGCGATTAAAGGAAGCTCACACGAGCCCATGGAATCTCACTTCTAGTACGCCAATGTGCTAAAGCCTGTGGCGTCCAGTGTTCACGTAAAAACTCTCAGCTCCTTGTCGTCCCCCCTAACGCCAAACGACACCTCAAGGACACATTCAAATACTCCTTGATGGCCAGGCCATCACTCCAAGCCCCAGCATCAAGATCCTGGGCCTACATCTTCAGGCCAACACTAAGAGTTACGTATCCTTGCAGTGCCTCAAACACAGCATCAATCAAATCATACACATCATCAGGCAAGTTGCCACCAAGAAGCGAGGCCTCAAGAAATCCGATACCTTTCGGTTAATTCAAGCTTTTGTCCTCTCGAGAATCACTTACGTCAACCCCCTGTCTTCATCTTGGCCACGAGGACACAAAGATGCTTTATATAATGAATAGAAAGGCGGCTGAACAAGCCGTTGGTCTTCCCATGAGTGCGTCCACAGATAGGCTGCATAGTACGGGGCTCTAAAACACGATGGAAGAGCTGATGGGGGGCTTTATTTCTATCCAGAAGCTCCGAATGAGTAGAACTGCGCCGCGTCACCTCATCCTTCACCAGATTGGCTGGGCAGCAAAGAATGTCACTACGCTTTGTGTACTCCTGGTCTTTTGGCGACAAGAACTAAAGATGCTCCCTCGGCTTAGAAATATGAACCCCTCACACGACGAGGGTCGCCAACAAGCACGGGCTCAAGCGCTCACCACCACCCTCGGGGGGGGGGGGATAATGCAGTTATCTACACAAACGACTGCCAACATCGAGGGCAGCAGTACGCCATCATCGTGGCTACCTCCAGAACCCACCTCCTTGCTTGTGCCTCACTCAAGACCGAAGACATGACTGCAGCAGAAGAGGCAGCCATTGCCTTAGGTCTCACTCCACCAGAAGTTGGTAAGGTAGTCACCGATTCTCAAAAAGCCTACCGGAATTACCCGTCGCGTTTGGTGTCCCGACCTGTTCTGCGTGTGCTAAAAAACCACTCCCCAAATTGTTCCATTCAGCTCATCTGGACACCCGCTCACGCTTCCATGGAGGGCAACGAATATGCACACCAAGACTGCACTTTTACAGCCCGTGCTATGGAGCTGCGCAAGGACAGCTATCAGCTTGTCTCGTTCAGGGACATAACCCAGCTTTATCGTGCAAAATTAGCAGCAGGCGACATCCTTATCCAAGTTACCCAAAAGCCACAGTACAGTTTCGCAAAAGGTGTTGTTAAGTATCCCCAAAATTCTTCCTTCAATGAATAAAACCCGATTGAAGTGTCCCGAGAAAACATATTTCACCGAAATGGTGCTCCGTCCTACCTTTCCGAAAAAACTAACTTCGGGCGTATCACCTTCTGAAACAGACCCTACCCTACCCGACCTTTCCATAGCACAACAAACTACCCCACGGATCCTACCGGCTCCTCCCAGCCCGACGCGTCTTACTTAATGCGCTCGAATCGCTACGACGCTGAATGTAAATTTTGCTCAGAAGTAGCCACTTCCCTGGGCCGCACTCTGGGCGGTTCAGAAATCTGAACAGAAGTATTTCCTCCGCCTTCTCCTTCCGCTCCCCCTCCGTCTCTGCCGCCCATATTGTCGCACCCGTCTGCGACGACCGAGACGAGGAAGTGAGATCGTCTAACACGGGGTTGGAGCTTTAATTTTATAAAAAAAGAGTTTCCACTGATATGCTCCACCAATACAAATAACAAACCACCGTTCATGCATCATGCATTAATTTAACCTTACCAAGAATATCTCTTTGAAGTAATGGAGGGTGTGGCTACGTGCATTTCACTTCTCTCTGGTTTCACTATTTGTAGAGCGACGTGAGTGTATTTAAGTGAAGTCGCATGGGTAATCATTGTGGGCGCCGTTCACAGCTTTGCTTTCCAACCACATTCACAGTGTGGATTGGCGCAATTTTTTTTAGATTGTAGGTCAGTTGGCAAACAGCGCGGCCTCGCAGTACCACGGCGCGCGCCGATGGCGAGGGCGCTGCGGTAGCGGCGCAGGCGGCACAGAAAGTGTGCCCCAAGACCGGCCCGTCTATGGCCGCTTTCTGGCATGTCCGGCCAGCATCCAGGTTCTAGCAGCCACTGATCATGCGTTGAACGGCCAACATTCGGCAACCAGCGCTTCGGCATTTTTCCGTCCGCCCGTGTCCGGACGCACAACGGCAGCTAACCGGCTGCCAGATATTCAGTTCTCTTACGCCTGCCGATGTTGAGAAAGAGAACGGCCGAAGTACCGCCTTAGGGCATCCGTTTTTTTCTTCGGGAAGCGGTCATCGGCCGAAGCACGGCAAGCGACCGGACCACAGAATATGCGTATTCTTGCGGCAGTTGGTGTTCGAAAGGAAACCGGCCGGAGCGCGGCTGCCGTGCATTCGCTGTTTCAACGGTGAACCGCGCGTCCGGCGGACGTACGGCCCCAAAATATACGTTTTTCATTCGGTTAGCTGTCCTCGGCCGAATTACGGCAAGCGAATGGCCACAGAATATTTGGCAACCGGTGTTCAAGAGGAGACCGGCCTACGTAAGGTATCTGGTTATACGTCATTTTTTGGGCAAACGGCATACAGCCGAACAACGGCTCGCGCCTGGGCGCCGAGAATTCATGCACAGACGTGTTTGGAAGGAGACCGACCCGTTTTTTTCCTGGGGGGAGAAAGAGCCGTTAAGGAGCCGAACGACGGGGACGCGTTTTTCATCCGCTCCGTGTTTCTACGTTTTAAATGAACGAACATCGTTTGTCAAACAGTAATGAGTGTTCTCGGTGAACGGGCAAGGTGCAAGGACTCACTGGACATTAGCACGGAACCTTTTAGGCCATCCAAATGTCATTTATTGCCACAAGAAGACCGTGCCACACCGACGGGTGAGCTAAGCCTCACCAGTGTACGCCGCTACTACGCCTCTGCCGCCGGCTTCGTCGACGCATCAGCTCGAGGCTATTCGCCCCGTTTAAGAAATGGAGAGCATTGGAGACATCGACCCGCCAGAGATGTCCAATCCGAGATGGAGATGGTTCACCAAAATAACTGGCCTTCAAGGGCGTCGAGCAAGCGGCCACCACGCAGGAGCTAAAGCGCCACCATGTCAAGGACTCCCCACCAAAGAAAGGCAAGTGCGAGCAAAAGCGCAAGTTATTCTGCTTACAATTAAACTGCGACAAACAATGTTGCACTATGTTGTTGGGGATAAACGTAGAAGAGACTCGCTCGTGCATTGGTAGGATTACCTTCATGCCCTACACTATGTTACTTCAGGGGATTTTACGACTGCCTATTTAGAAAAAAAATTATTTTTAAATTTGCGATAACAACAGAGCCTTGTCACTGACGAAGCCTAGCTGTTAATTTAGTTCCGATGTTTGAAGGTGAGCTTAGCTACTCTTGGGATATGACTCATTTGGGGAAACATAATCGCCATCATCCTAGCAAACACGGATTTTGTCAGGATTTTCTTGCTCAACGCAGATTGTTGAGTTCACGCACGCTTTGGCTCTTGCAATAGATAAGCTTAAAGTGGTTGACTGTATATTCTTGGACTGCAAAAAAGCGAATGATGGTGTTGCATATCACCTTCTGCGTGGTACATTTCATCCTATGAACTGAATGAATCGGTTTTTGCATTGTTATTACTATTGGCCATATAGCTTTGTTCAAAAGTATTGTCTAGTTAACCGGACTATAGCGAATGAACGTGATTCCGTATACCTGCAGCTTTATTCGAATTTAATAACATCCTGGTGTGCTGATTCAGAAAAGTTTTTGGATGTTAAACAGTGTGTTAACGGCACCTTTACAAGAAAACCTTCATTCCAATTGGATACATATACCGTAAATTATGCTGCTGTGACAACGGCCGAGGAATACAGATACCTAGGAATTTATTTAGGGAGTGGTTAGAGGTTAAATAGGCAGGTTCACACCATAAAAGTTACGGCTGCATATGTTTTTGGCTTTCCGAGACGAAATTTCAGTGAACCTCAATCTAACTGAAAAGAACAACCGTATTTCACTCATGTGCGCTCAATCTTGGAGTACGCATGTCTTTTCGTAGATCCCTACACCAAAGAGCTCGTTGATACGCTCGAAAACATACAGAATATATCAGTGCGATTCGTATTAGGTAATTGGCACGCTCAACTTAGCATGAGAGAAAGTAAAAGTAAACTGAAATGGCAGGATGTGAAAGATCGCAGACGAAACCACAGGTTGAACTTTTTTCGTAATATCTATCATTCGAAAACTGTTGTAGAAGGGGAGAAGTATGTCCAAGCGCCATTCTACATATCGCAAAGTGGGACCGCTAGCTTAAAGCAAATTATTAACTTTCCTTTAAAGGTGACGCCTTGCGCGATTCATTTTTTTTACATCAATACTGCAGTGTAATTATCTTGCACGTATGATTGCATTAACTGTTTATATTGACGATTTTCAGCGCGCTTTGTAGAATTATTTTATTATGTCTCATATTAATGCTTAGTGTTATGTATCTCCCTTCTGTAATGAATGAAAGGCAAACAGGCATCAATAAATAAATAATAATAAATAAATAATAAATAAATAAATAAATAAATAAATAAATAAATAATTAAATAATTAAATAAATAAATAAATAAAACAATGAATAAATAAATGAATAGAAATAAACAAATAAATAAACTTCCAGAGGCGCAAGTTTGCCTCCGACGGGTTGAGAACCCTACGCATTCAACCTTGACCAATAAAATATTTATTGCCCTATTCGTTGCAGTTTGCAAGGTTTCCTGTATGCATGCTACCATTGCTATGTTATTGGTTTGAAACAAATTATGTAACTCTAATTTTACACCTTTCCTTGCGTGAACACAGAGGGATACAACTGCAGCCACCTGAAGCAGGGCGTCATTGGCGACGCATCTAGAATTTTTTGAACGTAGTATGACATTACAAGAAAATTAAGCTCTTTTGGACTATTAAGTGGTGTGGACGTATACTCATGAAAACAACATTAAAATAGATTGAAAATGAAAGTACCTGTTCGCTCCTTCTTAGGATCAGCCCTGCGCAAGATCATCAGAAAAGTTGATCGAGTAGAAAATGTCTTTGCAAGAAAAATGGGCAAAAACTGGACATACTTTTTTGTGAAGGAGTTATATTAAATGCTCCTGAGTTGTTTTTGAGAAACCAAAACGCTTCGTAAAGGCATTCACGCTTGTTTTATATACATCAAAATTGGTCAAGCAACTGTTATAAAAATTGTTTATGTAGTCATAGCATGACTACATTAAGGTACGACGTATCCTCCTTCGCGGATACGTCGTACCTCATAGTGACGCTGAAAGCAACGCGGCCTTTCCGGTTATTGAGAACCGAGTGGTGCTTACGAGCGGGCGAGAACAACGGCAATCTGCTGTTTTCGAGTTTTTTAATGCGTTAGGCTCACATTGCACAAATAACTCGTTTTTGTCAAAGGGGAACGGCTTTCGTTCATTTTGCGTATCAGGACGCCCGTTTTCGCGCTGCGAGGCGGTCGGAACGGCGAGCGAGTGGTACGGAGATTTTACGAAGCCCGATTTTGTTGTCGACCTTCACGAGTAGGGTGACGGTGAGCGAGTAGTGCAGTGATTTTACGACGACTAACAAGGCTTTACTCCCGTCTTAATTGCTCTTGGAAACATTAAATGTGCGCATTAACAATGCAAAAAAGACTGCTACATTCGGCGGAACGGGCTGAAACCAAGTTGGCAACAACAGAGCTTAGATAGGCGGTGATTTAACGACGCCAGTAAGACGCTGGCTTATTTTCGTGGCTTTCCTCACTCGTACGTTTTCTCGGCTGTTACATTTTGTGTTCGCGGTCCGGTGAAAAACGTGTTAACGGGGTTCCACTGTACAAATAATTTTATTAATCAATATCGCGGATTTGGTGACATAAAACTATTCCCAACAAAAATGCATCACTTCATTGGAACGCTGACAAATGGAAAAACCTAAGAAAGCAATTGGGAAGCGTCACATCTGTGCGCTTTAATGTTCCGCCACGGTGGTGTTGTGTCGCGCCCAGTCCGGAAATACGTGCAGGTTGAACACCAGAGGGCCAAGGATGTTGATGGACATAATTTCAACGGCGACGCAAACCGTGCTCATCACGAAGCCCGGCACCGCCTGGAAAGAGTGCGCACATCATTTTAACCAAAGGCCACTGGTTGCTGCGAGGCTGAACAATCGTCCCCCCATACTGTGCTAAGGCGATCATTTTCTATTTAACCTTTTTATTCCCCAAAAAAGCATTCCCAAACTCCAGGGCCGCACCCCCCCCCCCCCACCAAAAAAAAAAAAAGAAGCCGCAATAACACCTTATTTGTTAAAATTGACAAGTACCCACAACATGACGAAAAGCAGGAAACGTTATCACACTTTATCGCTGTATCGTCATCATCGCCACCACCACAAGCCTATCTACGCCCACTGCAGGGCAAAGGCCTCTCGAATTAATCTCCAGTTATTCCGGTCGTGTGCTAACTGCGACCAATTTATCCCCGCAAATTTCTTGATCTCCCGCCTGACCCATCCAACTTCTGCCGCCCCTCTGCCACGCCTTGCCCTTTTCTAGGGATCCACTCTGTTACCCTTAATGACCAACGATTATCTTGCCCTCGCTTTACGTGCCCTGCCCACATCCATTTCTTCTTCTTATTGTCTACTAATATGTCCTTAACACGCGTTTGTTCCCTGACCCACTGCGCTCTCTTCTTGTCCCTTAATGTTACACCTATAATCTCCCGTTCCATTGCCGCGCTGACTCGTCCTGGATTTAAGTTGAACTCTCTTAGTGAGCCTCCAAATTTTAGCCCCGTAGGTGAGTACCGGTAAGCTGCTGTCATATACATTTTCTTCAGGGACCATGGTAGGCTGCCACTCATTATCTGAGAATGCCTGCAGCAAGGCGGGGGGGGGGGGGGATAAGAAACTTGCAGCGGTGGCGTAGAGGTAGAACAACCGCCTCGCGTGCAGATGAACCGTGGTTAGAATCCCGGTGCCGGAAAATTCCACCGGATCCCCACAAAAATCCGGGTGTTCATGGAATTGCACAATGAGGCCTGGGGCGCAGCCTGACCCCGGCGACCATTTCCGGTAAAGCAGTCCCTCACCAGAGCCGGAGGGGCCACCCTGGTAAAACCTACCATAAAAACGCCAATTATGGCTGTATACAGCCCCTCAATTCGGAATTGAGGGATTATTGAATTAGCACCGAAATGAGCGTTAAAGAAAGGCAAAAAGGGTATAGAAGAGGCCGCTGCCGAACTGCACGGGATATTCAGTAAGATGTTTTACCAAATCATCAATGAGGGCGCCTATATTTCCCCACTTGCCGGTGTATTTATTTGTATGTAGATGTCTCCCACAGAGCTTAGCAGAGGCACCCACCGCCTCTTCGATAGCGGTCCCGAAGGAAAGGGATTCAAGAAAAAATGACCACGTATCTCGTCCTTTTGTTGCAAATGTCGACGAAAGACGATAGTCGACTGGCGCCCTTGTCAAGTAAATGCCTCCCTTCTCTTTCCCGCTCACCTCTCATGCTGTTCCTCTCCCGTCTTTTTCCTCCCAAGGAAACAAGCTAGAGGTTTTCTCAGGTCAATTTAATTTTACCGCGTTCCACTGCTCCAAGTCGGGTGCCTCGTTGCCAGCGCTGCCATTCGGCAAAGACGCGCGTTAATAGAGGCAACCTACTCTAAACGTTTGTAGAACCACGTTGCCCCATTCCGCGAGCGTTGCAAGCGGAACGTGGAACCACTCTTGCTCCCTGCTGAGATCAATAAATATCCCCAGTGCACTTTCCTTTCCTCTCTTCCAACAACTCACTCTCTCTCTCTCTCTCTCTCTGAACATTTCGTTACTGTTGCCGTTTTATTTCTTAAATGCCGCCAGGAGCTATAACAGCGCGGGCACAGCAGGCGACGGTTTTCTGCAGTGGATGTGGTATTTCCCTTGCTATCGCAAAAACCGAACCTCCATGAATTTCTTAATAAAGAAACGCTGCAAGCATCACTAGTGCATTGATTTTCTACCTTACATTTGCGTAATGTCTTGTTCTTGTTCAACAACGTTGACATGTATGAATAACGCCAGCGGAATTAGGCATTTAGATTTTGGGCGTACAAGACTATTGCGAAGCTTCTGTTTCTCTTTGGCCGGGTGACTGAATCGACCTATAGACCGACACACAGACCAAAATTTCTGTGTTTAAGTGGCCCAAGAAGCGCTATCGTCATTAAAAACTAAATCTGCTTTCTCCCAGTGTGAAGTCTTGAAACAGCGGAGCTGTGGTTCTCCTGTGACGGCTCGAACGTCAACGGGCGCTCGCCCGGGAACACCACAGCCGTCGCGGCGCCAGTTCAACGATTCGAGCAAAGGAATCGGCAGATAAACACCAGCGGCATAAGGCTCCCGCCCCTAGCCATGCCCTAGAGGGAGGGAGAGCAAGCAGGCCCAGCTAGAGTTCCCCTATACAGTTGCGCGACCCTTTTCCACGCACCGCCGTGATGACGTGACTCCGGTTATCCGGTGCTGTGCAGAAAAGCCTCCTTTACGGCCACCCCGCTCTCCCGGCCGCGTCGTAGATGGGGAATTCCATCGCCAGCGTGATCAACCGTTGGAATCCGCCCGAACGGGCAGCTTGAGCTCGCGCGTTTCCGCACTTTCGCATGTTTTCTTCCATGTCAAAATGACAAAGTGTAGTGTGCCGGGATGCACTAACAGGACAGAACAAGGAAAATCGTTCTTCCGCGTCCCCATTGGAAAAGAAGACGCCCGACGACGGCAGAAGTGGCTGTTGCGAATTGGCCGCGACTGAGCGGCAGTAAAAGGATTGAAATATTGCGAGGATCGTGTGCAGTTTATTCTACACTTCGCCGTCGTTCTAAATTCGCAGAATGACTAGGCGCTTATATCCTTAGTACGCATTATGTTTGCCCTTCTCGCCGCTGACCCAAATTATCTGTTGAATCAACTTTTTGAGGGCAAAATTTGTATCGCGATACACACGCGCTGTTTATGCTTTCCCAATCTACGGTGCTGATAAATCCATCGTTTTGGTGTGTTTAGTGCGGTTCGGCTTGTCACTTCATTCCCTGCCCGCCTGTTCTGTAATGGTAAACTGTCTCTTCTCCTTTACTGGCCTTGCACATGCTGTGTAAATGAAGGAGGAAGAGGCTATGCTTTGTACTGGATACGTATTTACTTGGCGGTTGTTTTCGATGGTGAGCGCGGCAGACTTGAGTGGACAGCTATGGCTTACAAGCCACCCTTCCCCAACGTAGTGTTGTCTTATTTTGTGACTAAACGGCTACATTTGTGTGCTGTCATCTGTAATACGTACTACATGCCACGATAAAAGCAACACTAGACACTATAAAAGCACTAGACACAGTCTAAAATCAACGCCAAACTATTCATGTTTTTCAAATGAATTGCCACTGAGCACATGTGGGTATAAAAAATACAATATTAGCAATTGTGGGTTTTGACTTGTCATATTCACTGGTGCTCTCATTGCTCTTAGGGCCATTTCACGGAAGATCAGTTTGAAGAGTCGTTTTTGAAAAGCAAGAAAAGGCTTAAGTCAACTGCTGTGCCAAGCATATTTCCTGGTGAGTTTTAGCATGCAGCACTTTATTTTCAAATTGAGTTTCCACATTTCTTGCGTTGCTGTAATGTGGCACACTATTGTGGTCCTCCAGGCTCACAATGCCACAGCTCGTGGCCTACCCCAAGAACCATGTGGTGAGGTTGCCGACTTGTCATTCCTCATATATCATCCCAGAGTATTTCAGAGAAGGCATTGCGCTATTGGTGATAAGGTCATGGGTTTCATTTGCAGCTGCGGATGCTGTTTTTGTAATAGAGGCTTAAAAAATGCCTTTGTGTCGAGATTTTAGAATTCCGTAAAGCTACTTATAGGGTCAAAATTAATCCGTAAACCTTTGAATAATTCTGCCTCATGGCTGAGGCACCCAAATTGAAACTCCAATTTGAAATGGAACCCTTGTTGTTTAAGGGCACTAGCATAGGCAGTGCCTCATTGTGGATTCTTGACTCCGCAGAATCTTCACTCTCACCAGGCTTGTTTTCTGCCGAAGAGGATCCTATACCATCATCAGGTGAGCGGGGTCTGCTGAAATCCTAAGTCTCTCATTAACTTCAGGTGCAAGATATTCTTCTGTTCTTCTAAGAAACCAGCGGCCCTTTTTACTCGGAGTAATAATGTTCACTCTCCATGCAGTCTAATGAAGCTACACTTGATTGTCATGGTCACATGCTAGCTTACAGGCTAACCAATAAACCCCCGCCAAAAGAGATGTAGACACGAGTGGACAAGGTTTCAGGGAACGTTCTGCTGCGTTACGACCCCTATACATATGCTACCTTTGTCTTGTAGAGTGCAAGACACCTGTGCAGCCGAATGTTGCCTCCTGTGGGACGTCGGGCTTCCATTCTGAATCTCAAGGTGAGATATTGGTCGATTTTTGCCTTAGGGCTAGGTTTCAGGGAACACTCTGTTGCGTTACGACCCCTATACACATGCCGTCTTTGCCTTGTAGTGTGCACGACACCTGTGCAGCCGATTGTAGCCTCCTGTGGGTCGTTAGGTTTCCATTCTGGATATCAAGATAATGACCGATTTCTGCCTCCGGGCTAGGTTTCAGGCAACGTTCTGTTACGTTACAACCCCTCTACTTATGCCGTCTTTGCGTTGTCGTGTGCAAGACACCTGTGCAACCGAGTGTTGCCTCCAGTGGGTTTTAGGGCTTCGATTCAGGATCTCAAGTTGAGACAATTCTGCTTTCAAGTTAGGTTTCAGGGAATGTTCTGTTGCGTTACGACCCCTATACTCATGCCGCCTTTGCTTCGCAGGATGCACGACACCTGTGCGGCCGAGTGTTTTCCTCCTGTGGGCCGTCGGGCTTAAATCCTGGATCTCAGTGTGAGATATTAGTCGATTTCTGCCTTCGGGATAGTTTTCAGGGAACGTTCTATTGCGTTACGACCCCTATAGTCATGCCGGCTTTGTCTTATAGAGTGCAAGACATTTGTGCAGCCGAGTGTTGCCTCCTGTGGCTTTTAGAACTTCGATTCAGGATCTCAAGTTGAGATAATTCTGCCTTCAGGCTAGGTTTCAGGAAATGTTATGTTGCGCTACGACCCCTGTACTCATGCCGGCTTTGCTTCGCAGCATGCACGACACCTGTGCGGCCGAGTGTTGCCTCCTGTGGGTTGTCGGGCTTCGATTCTGGATCTCAAGGAGAGATATTGGTGGATTTCTGGCTTCGGGCTAGCTTTCAGGGAACGTTCGGTTGCGTTACGACGCTTATACTCATGCCGCATTTCCTTCGAAGGATGCACTACACCTGTGCGGACGAATGCTGCCTCCTGTGGGTTGCCGGGCTTCGATTCAGGATCTCAAGGTGAGATAACGGTCGATTTCTGCCTTCGGGCTAGGTTTCAAGGAACGTTCTGTTGCCTTACAGCCCCTCTACTCACGACGGATTTGCCCCGAAGGGTACAGGATGCCTATGTATGTTTTTGTACCTGTCCATGCATGTTCACAAATTGAGGCCTCACAGCTACAGCTGCTGCCTTAATATCATGGACAGCCTTGAATTTATATTTTGGTGAGGTATAGTGTGGGAGCAGTGCATAGCAAAAATAATTCAGTTATAATACACACATGTTGGCTGATATTGCAAGTGTTGTTCAGATGTTTGCCATTGAAATGACATGGTTAAAACATGAGTACTAGTGCATATGCAAGCATTTCAATACAGTAGAAATGACAAGTGTGTTTTTAGGTCTTTATTTCTGCATTGTACAGGTTATAAACCTTGCCATGGCAATGGGGGATTTATGGTGGAGGGAGAGGGGGGCCGCTGTCGACGTCTTCGAGGTGGGGTGGTCCCGAAGTCGGCTCTGCAAAGAAGCGGCCGGGTCCTCTCTCGTCCTTGAAATATTGAAATCCAGCCAGAGCCGGAGTGCGTCCGATGGTCCAACGTGTAATGATGGATCGATCCACTCCTGGAGGGTGCCAGGTCGGTGTACGCAGAGAGACTGAAGTGCAGTCTCCCGCACCGCGGTAAAGACAGGGCAATGCCACAAAAGATGTTCAGTCGTGCCTCTTGCGGGGCATAACGGTTTTTGTACAGCGCAACAGTGCAACTCAATAAAGTGCTTCGCCGGGCTTCTTGATCCAGTCAAAGCTCGGCTAGAAATCTTGCACAGAAACGGACCAAGATGAGGAAACACAACACGAACGGGAAATGTGCAAACAATCAACTGTTATTCTTTGTAGCGACTCCTGAGGTTGCGCATTGTGCCTTATCGTTCATGTTTGGCTGTTCTGGCTCCGGATGTGTGTTGTACAGCCTTAGCAGCACAAGAATTCGGCCTTACGGGACAACATCATCCACGCAGTCACTAAAAGTAGCAGTAGTCACTTTTAGATGCTTTCAAATAAATTAACATACACAGTACAGAAAGCACTTTGGGAATCCTCGTTACTGAGGCGTTTAGTGTATGTCTTGTTTTTCTTGGGAGAGGGGGGGGGGCTTATTTGTGCAGAACGCAGTGGACACCCGAAATCTGAAAGAGAGGCACAGCTTGAACGACAGCCTAATCTGGAAAGGAAGCGGCGCTACCGTGCGGAAGAAGAAAGAGACGGGCTTCGAAACTCTGTCAACAGTCCTTGCCCCAGACCAGATTTACTGCCTGCATAAAGGGACACTTCGAGGAAGGTCCTGGACCCCGGAAACGATGCATAAGGCTTTGCACGTCAAAGTTACGTGTGCTAGTAGGGGCTGTGACTGTGAAAGAGAAACTTGTCCCTTTGCCTATCAGAAGAACTCTCCAACACCAGACGGAGCACAATAAATTTGTTCCAGGTAAGGATTATCGCCTAAAAGCACTTATCTGTCAGCGGGCTTTCACATCAAACTTGTCACTATTGTTGCACGCATCCTGGACGAAGTCTTCACTGCCCTAAAACAAAAAGTTTCAACCATGCGGCCAGAGGAAAAGCCCGCATGTCTCTTAAACGATGAAATGCAGATTTCCGCTGGACTTCATTATGATGCATCTACGGGGGTCGTTATAGGTAATGTTTCTGTAAAAAATGCTCGGTCATCGTGCTTTCTGGGTCAACTTGCTTCGCACTATTGTTCTTAAATGGGAACGCAATGAATGTGACTTAAATGCTGTTGGAGTTACGGGAACCAAATATGCTGCAAGAACTTGTCATGAACAGGATTCACAATGTCGAAACTTTTGCTGTCATGCTGCATGTAATTATGATCATTGGTTAAGGTTCATTTCTTTGCGTGCTCCACAAGAAAAAGGATACTTAAGTAAACACACTGAGTGTAATGTTATTCTCATTCGTGCTGAAGGGTTGTATTTTTGGGAATATATAACCTTCCCATGGCAAAACCGTGCATCATCTCGGACAAAGATTTGGGTGGTAGGGATAATACTGTTGACAGCATAGTGCCAGCAGTTTGCTAGTGGTGGTACTTTGCCTTTCACTGTATATAAAATATGTCACTGAGATAAACAATACATAACATCTGTGCATTCAGCATGTAGCAACATTGTTATGTCACTATGTGATATGAACAATCACCACATTGTTGTTTGGTGATCTTGTACTTGGACTTTTCCAGGCAGCCAACAATTCCTTCCTCAAATCCTGCTGCGAAACAAGAGGTGGCGACACATGCACTTGTGTTTATGGTGGCAGGAATCACAAGCAGGTAGAAGCAAGCAGTTGCATATCACTTTACATGTAGGTCACTGGTTGCCTTTATGATGCTTTTGCCTTTATTATTACTAGTGTGCCCTTATGATGCAATGATGCACTTTAGCCAAAAACTTAGTGCCCAGAGTAACATTGCAATGAATATGCCAGACACTGTATCTTAAAAAAGTGCTTTTGATGTGCACTTCAACTTTTTTTGAAGTCTCATGCACAGACGTGGAATGTGTATATTCTTTTTTTTAGTTGGGCCACACATCCTTTGTGTCACGAATACTTGTGCGCCACCGTCCCATGCACTCAATCAGCATGTTTCTCGGTGCGACAGCATGAAACGAGGGCTGGCAGGACTCGGTAGGAGCTCGCGTACCTGCTGGCTTCCCAGAGGTTATCTTAGAGGTTATCCCAGAGGGGATTTTCCTAACATGGAGTGCGCATGAACTCTCTTTAGTCCCAATTAGTTCGACACGAGCATACACAGGAAATGACCGACCTTGTAAAATATAAATAACTCTGAAGCACATCTTGATTGTGCAAGTGGGCGAGGGGTTGTAACATTTTCTTTCGACTTAACATTTGGTAAGCTTCAAGTCTAACCTTGCGACGTGCCAATCAACGTCATGCTCCATGTCGTGCCCATGGGTGTTATTTTTTGCCTCCAACTTAAAAACTTTCCATGTTCTTTTTTTTCCTTACGGCTGCCTTATTCGATGCAGGTAAAGTAAAGGATATGCTGTTCGACATTATCCGGTGCTCCAAAGAAATGGGCATCACTGTGAGTTCAGTCACTACTGACATGGGGACCAGAAACACTCCGACATGGAAGCTGTGCGGTGTGCACGTGTCAAGATTTGGGAAGCCGAGCACGTCGTGCCCTCACCCATGTGGAGGGGGAACGGCGGCTGTTCTTTCTTGCAGATGCACCAGATCTGCTCAAGGATCTCCGAAGCCATCTCGTGCGTGGACAAGATATCATCTTGGATAAGGCTACTGTGACAAAGCGTAGTCTTCCGAGTGAGAAGCTATTGCATAATTCGTTTATAATAATGGTTGAATGCGCCAAGAAAATTAGGCTATGCCAAAACGTAATTATTTTATATACCTGATTCTGCGAAGCAATTTGGGACACCAGTAAAATTTGTAACCACACAATTTAAAAACTTTAAATTCATTTTCATGTGAAAAATCTGTCATTCGGCCACTTTATTGTTTAATATGGTGAAATATTTGCACCTTATCTAAAGTCACTTGTTGAAAAATATATTCAATCTCACTGTGGTTATTGGTCGCGCAGGTATCCCTGGAGTATGTCCAACGTGCCCTAAAGCTCTACGGGTGCAACAAACTGAAATTGATGCTGCACCTTAAACCAGTCCACTTGGAGGCAAAACATTTTGACAAGATGTACATCGCATCTGCACATGCCTTGCTGCACCACAGCACTGCCGCCGCCCTACACTACGTCGTCCAACGGGGTAGCATGGATAAAGAAGCCCTCACCCCTGCCTTCTTCCTGGAGCAAGTTTTCCGGTGGTTCACGATAACGACATCGCGCAATATCAAAACCGCGCTAAGTGACCTCTCCACTCAAAGAGCAGATGAGGCCAAAAGTGTTTTGGAGGATTTCATCGCTGTTTTCAGGACTTACTGTTGTTGATAAAGATGGCAAGGATCCGTCAAAGCCTGTTCAGACAGGCGCAGTCTTATCAACTCTATCTTCTCTGGCCCTGAGTGCAATATATATCACCAAAGATGGTTTTAGGTTTCTGATGCTGAGCAGGTTGACTCAGGACACCCTTGAAAACCTGTTCAGCAAGATCAGGTTTTGGACACCTATTCCTCAGGCCAGGGAGTTTAAATACACTTTCCGGATAATTGCTATGGCCCAATTTTCTTCTACTAGTCGTCATGGGTCATAGCAGGTAGACGACAGCCAGGACTTACTGGAATTTGTTCGGGACAAGAAAGCTGACCAGGAACTGCACAGAGGATGTGGTTGATGTTGGCGACAATGAAATAGTTGAGCTTTATCAAGAGGAACAAGACAGCATGATCTATTACTCTGGCTAATTGCACATGCGGTGATTCAAAAACATATACTGTGTCCTCTGTGCAAGGCTTGGCTTGTTGACAAAGTGCCACAGCTTTTCGCATTGAAATGCTACACAAAGCATAGGCGAAACTCCCTTAAAGTACCACCTAGGACACTGGTCCAACTAGTGGAGGACTGTGAGAGGCATTTTCGAGTCAATGAAGATCGCCTCCTCAATCCTAAATGCACTGTAGAAAGCTTGAAAAATTCGCTTGAAAAAAAGCTTGATTGATCACTAGTATTAGCATATTGTTCTGAATCAGAAAAATGCCATCTCGCTGATTATTTTATTTGGTCGGGCTAATAAACACGTAATTGATTGATTGATCCTCATACAGCGAAATATAGCTTTGTATTTACCAGATTCATGCCTTACAGCGTACAACAAAAAAAAAACAAAGTTACAATAGGGTATGCAAGAAGAAAATTCCATTATAGCCACTGTAATTTCTGGAAAAATACGAAATATACTGTTAAGTTCAGGCTCCTCATGTAATTAATGAGAGCCGCCGGTGGCTCATGTATCGGCGTCGCCTCCGCTGGTAGCTGCGATCCTGTGTCGCTTTCATGTAGCCGCACGGACGCCAAGTTTGGAGCCGCGGAGAGCGTGTTTTGTGCCCGTCCTTTTGTGTGCCAAAAGATGGCGGCGCTTAGCCTGAGTACCTCTGTCGTGTTGGAGGTGGCTGGGTCATTCGTCATGACGAGCTCACGGGAAGCCAAATGGTCGTGTCTCTTCATGTCGAAAGGGCGCGCAGTGTAAGTTTGGAGAATCTGCGACGTCGGCGGAGGCGCTGGTCGTTGACGGGTCGTTCGCCTCGAAAATTTTGCTTGGGCCTGAAGCGCCTCTTCCCGGGGGACAGCCGGCAGGCGGCGGCCTCCTTAGTCTGGGAGGGGATTGGCAGCGACTCCCGCATTGTCCCTACGCGCGCGCAGACGAGGGGGCAAGGAAGACGCGGGGGGATGGCGGCCTCGCGAAGAGTGCTGTAAGCCTCCGGCTTGGCCTTTGAGCAGAGGCCGCATGCTGAACGTAATAGTGTGTCCAGTTTAGGCCGAAGACGTCCTGTATTTGCTTGTCGGGTGTAATAGCGTTCGTCGCAAACGCACTGCGAGTGTATAAGAGAGAGTGTTGGGTCACGTGACCGCAGGGGGGGGACATGTGCGTGATTCGCTGGTTCCTGTGGCCAATCAATGGTTTGTAATAATTGTTTTAAAAGGGTTTTCTCTCTTTCTTGAACGCCCTTTTTTTGGAGGCGGGCTTTTTGGTGTCAAAACCGGAGTGTTGGGTTGTGTCGAGGGTCGGTCGAGAGGGGATCTAGTTCAGTATAGATCTCGGCCGAACAGGCTGGTGCGGGCCGAGTGACAATGTAACCGTCACCTGTCCTGATGTAGATACTTGGAGTAGTGTAATTAGTGTAAATAAGCCTAATATCCAGCAAGGAAGGCATTCCTCATCCCTCACCTGCTCCAACCATTGGTCGTTGATCATCGGAGCAAGTCGAGATCGTCCAAAAGAACATCATTAATTGGTCTGCATCGGCCACGCAGAAGATGCAGAGGCGAAATTTACCTGGCGCAGTCGACAGGATGACCACAAGCATGGGCTGGAGCTGGTGGGGCATTCCGGAGAGACTCCTTCAACGCAAGGTTTGGCTCCGACCAACGACAGGCCAGACTCCAAGCATCGAAGGGGCGGCACCTCAGCGGGAGGCCTCGTAAGCTCCGGATCAGTGCGGCAGCAGCCGCGATTCAACGGCAACGGGGCGACACCTGAGCGGGAGGCCTCGTGGGCTCCGGCGCAGGGCGGCAGAAGCCGCGGTTTCAACGAGGCGACACCTCGGCGGGAGGCCTCGTGAGCTACGGCTCAGTGCGGCAAAAGCCGCGGTTGAACGGCAACGGGTCGACACCTCAGCGGGAGCCCCTTTGAGCTCCGGCTCAGAGCGGCGGAAGCCGCGATTTGACGAGGCGGCACCTAAGCGGGAGGCTTCGAGAGCTCAAGCTAAGGGCGGCGGAAGCCACGGTTTGACGAGGCGGCACCTCAGCGGGAGGCCTTGTGGGCTCCGGCGCAGGGTGGCGGAAGCCGCGGTTGAACGAGGCGACACCTCAGGGGAGGCCTCGTGAGCTCCGGCTCAGGGGAAGCGGGAACGGCCGGGTCCACTCACGGGAGGCCGAGCTCCGGCCAAACGGGAAGCCCGAGCGAGGCGGCACCTAAGCGGGAGGCCTCGTGGGCTCCGGCCTAGGGCCGCGGTTGAACGAGGCAACACCTCAGTGGGAGGCCTCGTGAGCTCTGGGTCAGGAAGCAAGGGCTCCATTACGGAGGCGAGAGCGGCGCATCGGGTCCACGAGCTGATGCGCCAGCGACACTGCGACCGGGCCAAACCCGGAGCGAGCACAGGTGGGCCCTGATTTGTTTTCTCCAGGTTCACCATGGCCACTATGCTAACGGGATGTCGCGGCACCGGCCGGAAGGTTAGTGCCATTGTGCTCGAGATCGAAGAGGTGAGAGCTGAATTAGCTCTCCAAAATGCCCAGCACACTTTGGAAAAAGCAAGGCTAGCGGGTAGCACGGGTGGGGCTAGGCAGTCCGTGTGGACAGCTGACGAGCTCAGTGCTCAATTAGCCCAAGGAAGAGCGGAGATCGCTTACGAAAAAGCAAAGCTCCGTAGGATCGGTAAACTCGAAGAGGACACCAATGTTTTTACAGTGTTTGTTCCCTCGTGGGCGCTTCGGACGCCACGGGATAAGGAGAGTGGGAGTGCAGTTGAGGTGGCCGAAGCCACCCCAGTTGTTGAGCAACACCGTAGCGTTCCCACTGCTGCAGATGAGATCGTGGAATCTCGCGAGGCAGATGTCTTGGATGCCGAAATTCTTTCTGTGGAGGCGGAATATGAACAGTTGTCTGTCGCCGTGGCAGCACGAGGAAGTATTCAGAGTAGCATCACCCCATGCGCCGACATAGAGTCCGCGGCTGACCGCCAGGAGCCCCTCGTGGATGAGCTAATGCAGAGATCGAGCGAAGCTGCAGAAAGCATGCACATCTCAGAGGAGCAGAGGAAGCCCAGGGGTCATGCAAGGGCAGCGGAACGGCGCGCCTAATTGTGGAGCTTGAGTGCGCGAAGCATGAATGCGCCGGTGGTCCGCGGTGTCTTGCGCGTGGGTCGATTGCGACGGGCCCAAGTGCGCGGGAGGCGGGGGCAGGTGTGGCGGCGCAGGTGTGACATCGTCGTACGCGCTACCACCGGGTAGGGTGTTGCTTTTCTCCCGGGAGCACAGGACACCGCGGGCCAAACCAGGGTTTGTGTAGAATCAGCTGGTGGCGCATGAAACGGAATCAGCTTCCGTGCGACGGTCGGTGTGTGACGGGCCGTGAAAAGGGGGGGGGGGTTGCACTGAAT
Source organism: Haemaphysalis longicornis (assembly GCA_013339765.2). Classification (NCBI taxonomy): domain Eukaryota; kingdom Metazoa; phylum Arthropoda; class Arachnida; order Ixodida; family Ixodidae; genus Haemaphysalis; species Haemaphysalis longicornis. The sequence continues at coordinate 90,287,183 of CM023453.1, read as the reverse complement.
AGTGTGCAGTGCTAGACAGAACAGGTCAGTGTTGTTTGGCGCGCACTTAGTTGTTAGCGTGTCTTTCTCTGGGTGTGTAGGCGTCACTCAGATAAGAATTATTGTTCGTATTACCTGTACTGGCGTTCACCCCCTTGTAGTTAGGCTTTGTTGTCTGTGCATGTTTTGGTTGCGTTCAACTGTCGTAAGGCGTGTCATTGGCGAGTAGTGCATTTAGGCGGTTTGAACGCTGTCTTCTTGAGGAGTACAGCCGCTGTTACAGCACGGTAGGGAGTTTACCTCTGGGCACAAAGGCGAGTGTCTCATTATTTGCGTTCGTTGGCATGTGCTCATGGTGGGCCATGGAATATGCAAGTGGGGCCCCCTTGTGGCGCTTGTGTGCGAACTAGTGTCTGGAGTACTGAAAAAAGAACTTTCAGTACATTGCATGTGGACAGCAAGTGAACCGCAACCGGAATGAACAATCTGTTGCAAATTCTAAAAGAACCGGCGGCCGCGAGTGCGTGAAGAGACGCTGAACTTTCTTTTAAACATTTGGTTATTGGTACAAGACTAGACTCATTTTTTGCGTTTGGGGTTCTTTGGGTGTCTCTTTCGTTCCTTAGAGTGAAAGAATTTTCCTGCATGCTCTTAACGTTTAAGAGTGGATGGTGTTATTCATTCAGTTGTCAAGTTTGAACATTTAAACTCTTCGCGGAGTTGGTTGCCTTAAATGAAAGAGGGTGCCACGAGTCTGTTCTCACGGGCCATGTAGTTGAGCGCTTTCGTTTATTGTTTGTTATTCCGGAAGCCACGGCTAGGCCAAGGCACTAAGTGTGCCGTGTGGTATCTATTGTTGGTGCGGTTGGCCGGCTGTTAGTGCTGGTTAGGTTGGTGTGGGCCGGGGTAATTTTGTATTGTTGTATTGTATTGTATTTTTTATTGTACTCGTGTAACGGCTTAAGTGTGATTTTTTTAGTTCTTGCTCTGCAGTAAGACATAACGTGCAGTGAGAGTTAATGGTGTACGTACAGCTAGTGTACGGACAACATTCTTAGTGCGGAGGTGTTAAGTTCGGGCTCCTCATGTAATTAATGAAAGCCGCCGGTGGCTCATGTATCGGCGTCGCCTCCGCTGGTAGCTGCGATTCTGTGTCCCTTTCATATAGCCGCACAGACGTGACGTTCGGAGCCGCGAAGAGCGTGTTTTGTGCCTGTCCTTTTGTGTGCCAAAAGATGGGGGCGCTTAGCCTGAGTACCTCTGTCGTGTCGGAGGTGGCTGGGTCATTCGTCATGACGAGCTCACGGGAAGCCAAATGGTCGTGTCTCTTAATGTCGAAAGGGCGCGCAGTGTAAGTTTGGAGAATCTGCGACGTCGCCGGAGGCGCTCGGCGTTGACGGGTCGTTCGCCTCGAAGATTTTGCTTGGGCGTGAAGCGCCTCTTCCCCGGGGACAGCCGGCAGGCGGCGGCCTCCTTAGTCTGGGAGGGGATTAGCGGCGACTGCCGCATTGTCCCGACGCGCGCGCAGACGAGGGGGCAAAGCAGACACGGGGGGATGGCGGCCTCGCGAAGATGGCTGTAAGCCTCCGGCTTGGCCTTTCAGCAGTGGCCGCCCGCTGAACGTAATGGTGTGTCCACTTTAGGCCGCAGACGTCCTGTATTTGCTTGTCGGGTGTAATAGTGTGCGTGGGAAACGCACTACGAGTGTATAAGAGAGAGTTTTGGGTCACGTGACCGCAGGGGGGGGGGGGGCATGTGTGTGATTGGCTGGTTCCTGTGGCCAATCAATGATTTGCAATAATTGTTTTGAAAAGTTTTGCTCTCTTTCTTGAACGCCCCCTTTTTGGAGGCGGGGTTTTTGGTATCAAAACCGGAGCGTTGGTTTGTGTCGAGGGTCGGTCGAGAGGGGATCTAGTTCAGTATAGATCTCGGCTGAACAGGCTGGTGCGGGCAGAGTGACAATGTCACCGTCACCCTGTCCTGATGTAGATACTTGGAGTAATGTAATTAGTGTAAATTAACCTAATATTCAGCAAGTAAGGCAGTCCTCATCCCTCACCCGCTTCAAGCATCGGTCGTCCGTCATCGAAGCGAGTCGAGATCGTCCTCTCGGCTCGCGCATCAAAAGAACATCATTATTTCGTCTGCATCAGCCACGGAGAAGATGCAGAGGCGAAATTTAACTTATACCAAGCTTTCAAATTTATTTAGGGTTCACGTAAAAGGAAACCACTGCAGGCGTGCAGTGGCTTCCCATGGTTTTTTCAGTCTTGCCTCAAAATATGTTGCTAAACTTATTGCTCACATTCTTGGAACCGCATACTGTACGCGCAGTTTTCCTCCCTGCTAATGGTGCGTTCAAAACTCTCTGTGGCGAACACTGTTGTCTCGTCGTCGCATACCACCGCATCTCGAGACACAAGTTCTCGCTCACATAACACGCCATTCCGTCAATACAAACACGGCGTTTGTACTAACAACAGGATCGGTGAAACCTTTTGGCCATTTACAACACGCGCGTCAAAACATGCTGAATGCATTATAACCCCCTTCGCTTTTGATGTCGCTGTGGCCGTTCCCCTCGCTTTCTTTTCTCGTGTTTTATTTCCCAAAACAGGAGTCATGGAGCGTATAGCTGTAAATTCGAATTTCGAAGCTTTCTCATTACCCCACGACTGACATGTTGCCAAATAAGACATAATTGCTGTCTCATCAAGTATTGACTGGGTACTCAACATGAACTTCCGATCCGTATTTCGCTTCCCAGTTTACGAAATTTGCGTTTAAATCAGTAGGAATCGATGTCGATGCCCTTCCATCTTTCCATGCTCCACATTTTACCCCTCCATTTAACCCCCCTTTTAACCTCCCACATCCTCGCAATCACACGAAAACAGGCGCAAACACGTATGCAGCACACAAGCACGCTGGTTGTCACCTAGTGTTGATAATGGACTCCCTAATCTTGGCTGGTTCACCTCTCGGGTGCGGCGCAGCACTGCAAGAATAGCACTTTATTCGCTCCTGCAGTGAATATTGTGGCCGGGCAGCCCCGCTGCTGTTATCGCTCCAGCAACGTATCAGACGGGTTTGGCCGGAATCCTCAAGACTGGGTGGTTCTGACTAGGTTCGGCGCCTCTCTGAAGGGGTGCCCATGAAACGTGTACTCCATTGCCATTGCCATTGCCATTGAAGTTTCGGAGGGCGGCAACGAGCAGCCAAATGATGGAGGTTTGTTTTTTCAGTTTGAGAGCGGTGATGTTGCCTTGAGTCCGCCACACTGCACTCCCCCTAATTAAGCCTGGGGAACAACAGATGCCATTGGCTAACTTAATATAGTTTACGTGGATTCACTGAGAAGTCACGTACATTTGGTACGTACGAGGCACAGCGCCAATTAATGCATAGGCTCTGCTGATACCTGTCGGTACGACAGCTTGATCATTCTTAAGTACTAGACGATCCACCCTACTATGCGTCGGACATGGAGCGGAAAGCACTCTATAATACCTGATAACGACGCACAACGCAAGCTACGCTTTATAGTAGGCATGTTTGCGAATTTCTAAACACTTAACAATTGAAATAACACCTACAAGCACCGCATGTTATACTGTGTGTCCGGTAGAGCCTTTGTAATTCTCGCATAATGCGGTTAGACGCGAGTAGCCAATTTGACTACTGTTCAAGCAGCATGCCTCACTGCTGCGATATTGCGAATTCAAGTAGCTATGAAGTGGTAAGGGTTTGTAGTTCGTCCCGAGTCATATCAGCAATAGTGGTGATAATTCTTACCATTGTGATCACTCTACGAATCACAAAGCGTGGTTATGTTTTGACGCGTTTTAAATGGTAAAGCTGCCAATGTACTTCAGAAAAACATTAAAACATAAAGGTACCCTTTCTGAACAAGTATCGCAGTTCTAGAGAATAGACAGCCGAAGTGACGGTATTTTTAAGAAAACGACGTATGTCGGTGACGTTAGAATTTCGCTAACTAGGCGTAATGACAGGAACCAAATAAATGCCACTGGTGCTGTTCTAAACACAGCATGATGCACAAGAAAGACTGTAAAACTAAGCACAGTAAAGCCCGCTTATATCGAACACGAATATATCGAATTATTGCCTATATCAAACCCTTGTATTATTCTGGTAAAAATTACATGCATTTAAAACTTTTTATATCGAACACGATTTTGCTGACAATGGATATATCGAACTCGGCCGCGCGGGATTTCGCGCTATCATTAGGCATGCGGCAGGCTTGCCCGCAATACATCGGCGCGCAGCGGTGGCGCGACTCCCTCGCGAGCTCCAGCGAGTCTAAACCGCCGTGAAAGAGTGGACCAGCTCCACGCAAGCATGCCGTTTGAGCCGAAAGCGCCACATTGGGCGCTGCGGGCTGCGGTGTCACCGAACTTCAAGTCCGCGCCACTCGCTGCGCGCACTTGCTCGATTCGCTGGGTTCGCCGTTATTCGCTTGTATAGATTGCTTGTCTCCGCTGTGTCGAAGACGCCGAGGACTCCGTACCGCTTCCGAGCACGAGCGAAGCCGTCGCTGCCGTGGCCCTGCTACGGCCATACTGCAGTGCCATTGAGGCCAGCGGTCTTGTGTTTGTCGACTGTTTAGATACCGTGGAGCAAGCAGTCACCAGCAGCGCGTTGCGCTCCAAGAAGCAGGCTACATTCACTCAGTTCTTCCGCCCCAATAAATTATTTTTTTCTTTCGAAGAAAGTGTCGTATCAATATGAACTGCAGGGAGGTAAGAGCTCAGCATACGCTCGTGACTCCATCGCAAGATTGCTCTCATATACGTTTTTTTGCTTCACTTTCTACATCACATTTTGCTATATTGAACTATTTTACATTCCTCGCGCTGTTCGATATAATGGGGCTTTACTGTACAATAGTTCTCGGAGAAGTTCGGTTTACAACCTGCCTATCTTTAACACGACTAGCTGTCTCTGTTGGCAACGTGTCGTGAGAGCAAAATGTCGGTCGAGGCCTTGGGATATACTCGTAATGTGGCTAGGGCAATACTGTTCGTGCAAGAGATCGCCCGAACAAAAATCGTTATAAACATTCTAATTCTACCAATTCTTCCAGTACTCTCCTCAGCAGCAACTGATGGCGTCCGGCGATTTGTACAGCTGTTACCGACTGTGCAGCGTGATTACTTATAAAATCAGGACATAAATATTGCTGCGCTTACGCTCCCCCGAGTGCACTTCTATATTTCCCCACAAGCGTACCGTGATCTCCATTGTCCGAGCAAATGACACTCCAGTTCCTCGAACGCAGACTTCCAGGCAAGCAAAGCTTGTTAAACAGCGTTGACTGTTCACGCGCCATATTGTACGTTCATGCAAAGAGGTTCAAACGAGCACATCTGTATGCAACAAACCCCTGCTCACAATAACCCATGGTTAAAATGCACGGCCAGTATTGGCTACTCACCATGTCCATTATGGTCAGCTTTCCGACCTGGTATACAATCGCGTTTGGTGAAGTCCCAGCGGGAAGCATAAACGCGAAGGAGGAGGCAACGGCGACGGGGATGGCGAAGTACAAAGGGTGAACCTCCAGTGCCACTGCCTGCAGAGAGAGGCGGAAAGAACGGTTGCGCTTACTGGCTGTTCACCCAATTGAAAGACCTGATGACCGGGACGGATTTGTGTATGCGCCCTAGCGGGAGGGCCGCGGGGTGTCTTTGAGGTCGTGATGATGACGATATTACAGCAGGCGATAATAATAGCTGCAATAAGAAAAGTTCAACCAAGTCGCAGTTGTTTACGCGCCCTAGAACACACGATTCACCATTATGGGTACGCAAAAAAATGAATCAAATGGAATGCAATGGTATTTTACCGGAATTTTTCAGGGAGAACGTACAAAGCTGGTGGCATTCCTACACATGTCTGCGAAACCTAAGTGAGGTTTCAAGTAGTCACTGCTGCTGTCACTGCAGTTGGAAGGACTAGGGCATTAATCGAGACCTGTTTAATGTCGCCTAGAGGGGGCGGCCGCCCTCACCCATCTCCCCTTGAAATTTGCCGCTGCTAATAAACAACACGGGACAACCGGATCTCGCAACTGTGACTGAACATTGCCGGGAATCATTTTTCTCTCGGGTAAGTATGCGCGAGGCTTACTATGATTCTTCAACTTTATGAGAGACTTAAAACGTGAGCGCTATCTGTGCTTGAAAATACCTACGAGAGTGCCATGTGCCCCACGTGTAATCATGCTCAACGGGGCAATCGGTGAACTGGCTGCTATTTTAAATTCAAGCGCTTATTAAGAGCACGCCACCCGAAAAGATATTTTACTACCAAAAATACTCCTTCGAACAGAAGTGAAAAAAGAACATGTTTTTCGCTGATTTTAGCGATAATCCCCTCTTAAATGACTTCACAGCTCAATTTTATCCGCTCCATAAGAATGGGGGATGAGGCAATATATACCGTAATTACCCGATTCTAACGCGCCCCCGATTCTAACGCGCACCCGATTTTCCAGGTAAAAAAATGAAAAAACTTGCACCTCCGATTGTAACGCGCACGGAACTTTATGAGCAAGAAAAACGAATGCGAGAGAAACTGGCGATTTATTTCCCGAAGTAATCTCGCGTATCTCACTCGTCGTTGCTCTCCGAGAGCTCCTTGTCGCCCTCCGCTGTCCACAACATCTCGTCCTCGGTGCCATCAAGCGCGTTCGCGATGCCACACTTCTGAACGAATGTTAAACCATGGTCGATGGGATCGTGGCCCACGCCTCGCACTCCCATCCCGCCCCGCATCTCCAAAGGCGCACGCTTCAGCGAACCGCTCGTTGTGAACGCGTAGGAGCCGCTCGTAAGCCGTTGAAGAGGCGCACCTTCGTTGCCGCTGCTCCCATTGCTGCTATCAAGCACGCAAGTGGAATAATTTGACGATTTGTGTGAGCGCTGATAGAAAACCCTAGGCGTGCTAGGCGCCTAGATCCGAAAAATTGTTGCTAAAAGCTTTGGCGCCATCTTGAGATGGCGATGGCGATGGGTGAAACCATATTTCAGCTGTTTCGGCAGTTTCGGTTTCGTATCCGATTCTAACGCGCATGCGATTTTTCGACATGTTTTTCCGGAAAAAAAGTGCGCGTTAGAATCGGGTAATTACGGTATGTCCTTTTTTTTACATAAAATTTTATTTATTCGGTGAGGGGAATACATGTAAGGTTATGATTTTGGAGATCCAAGTAAAAACAACTTCAACGCTTCTTCGTAAAGAAAGTTGAGAGGATAGTGCATCAAAGTTCATCAAAGATTTTGCTAAAAGGGCGTCCAGTGGATCGTCAACACTTCAAAAGACTGAAATCTCAAACGAAGAACGAACGCATGCGAAGATTTTTCGCTCACTATAGGTAAACGCAACTACGAACTGTCTAATGTATACCGATAGGTGGTTTCTGATATACGGTATACTATTTTACTTCCGCCTTCATGAGGATGCGTGTATTTCCGTATGTAGAAACGTTCCTTTTTCCTGATCTTCAAGCAACCCTTTTGACCCAATGGAAGCATGGTTTGACGCACGTTGCGTCTGTCCAGAGATCTTATAAGAGCTTTTTGGCAGACTAACCAGTCTATGGGGAAGTTGGGTAGCTTTTGACAAGACACACCATCGGTTCGACTAAGAAAGCCTTCGCTTCAAAAATGTGTGCCCTTTCTTGAGGTAGCTTCTTCACCAAGTCAGCCTCACCGGTGTGGCCCGACATCGAGTGCTTATGGAATGAAATACAGGTGTCCTTTCTAGATAATTGAGAGTAAATCCATGCTGGCATATGGCCTGCGTACTTTGCGTGTTCATGTTTGCGCAGTTATGGATGCCTGCTCTCAAATGGGTTCCAAGATTCGAAATCGATACAAACTCGCACTCTAAATGCAGTAGAAAACGGAGTAAAAATCCTGTGTGCGGCAAGAAATGTTTAAGCATGTTCACCTTAACCACAAAACGCGTGAAGCTCTCTGTACGTTTCAGCATCAGCCACGGTAGTTTCTCAAATATAGGTTTTGTACAATGCTCCTTGGACGGTTTACCAAAATTTTCCTCCATGGAAGGTATTTTACAACTTTTGATATTGTTGCGGAGCAAGGAAAACGCTTATTAACAAGTAGTAAACGAATGTGTCTCTAATGGCAGATAATTAGGAAGGCAAATTCGGACAGGCAGCTAGGTCTTTCAGCTCGTGCACACGCTAGTCCACCAGAGCGTCTTCTTCTTCCTCGACGGATAGCCAGGCTTCCGCACAGCCATGGCACATGGCCCACTTTGGGGGATTGCGCCCTTTGCAAGTCCAGTGTCTGGCCAGCTCATTTCTCGGCTACCTCATTTCTCTAATAAGTTCCACGCGGCAATATGCAGCCTGAATAACACAACATGGAGGTGCCGAAAGCAGGATATTCGAAGTATCGTGAACAAACAAAATTTCTAACACAAAGACCTTACGTCTTTACCGCTGATACGTCGAGTACAAAATGAAGACTGATAAGTCCCGCCTAATACAAGACAGAAACTAGTTTAACGTGCACGCCGTTTTTATTTATTTGCGACGGCAGGGCTTCACAAAGAGACAGGCTACCCAGAAGCGTAAACATTTACTTTAACGTCAAACTTACATTTTCAAAATTTTTGAAGGTGTGTGGTAGGGGCTTAGCCAGGGCCGGGGGTGTTTCAGTGTCAGCTAAAACTTCCGGCAAAAATTTTTTGACCGCAGCATCCCCCCTCTTTCAACGTTTTATGCCCATGATATCTGCACAACGTGTCAATAAGAGCAGAAACTGGCAAAGGTACTTTTGAAGCGTAGGCTTTCTTACTTTTTGTTTTTTACCGGTGGCGTATAACACCCAAGAATACTTCTGGCTAAGTCACTGGTGTGTTGTACTACACGCCGAGTCATCTTGGGAGCTCGTGCGAAGCGGAGGATGCATATAACTTAGCCTGACGACCACATGAGCGTATAAACTTTTCTACTATGCGACTAAGTTTGCAACTTTGGTTACCTAGCCAGCTATCTGCAGTCGTTTATAGCAAGTAGTTTTTTACGTACCTGATTTTTTTTTTCAATTATCCACTGCACGAACCAAGCCAACCATGCGGAGAACATGCACCGCCAACAGTATTTTTCTTAATGTAACAGATAGATAGAATGCTTCCAGCATGACCGTTTTACCAGAACTGAGCTATCATGCTTTGAGTGACCAAAACCTTTAAGTGAACTTCAGCTAACGTATTTTCTAACCTTCATTTAATACAAAACAACTCACTCGGCTCAAAAGTTTTCTAAGCAATAGTTTCATGTTTCTCCTAGCCAACAAAGTTTTCACTGCCGTTCCTTGCGGTGTGGCACAAGGTTGCGTTCTCAGCCCTGTTGATATCACTACTTAATAAGGAAAACAATACCATATTTATAACAATAAAAGGGACTTGTAAAGCTTTTTTTTTCTTTTTAGGGCCTTACTAACATTGCAGTAGAAGCTCCTAAAAGTTACCAATAGCTAGGCACTCGTATACAGTTCAGTGTTTTTCAAATTTAGTATGTAATATAGCAGTGTGTCGGATTATCTGTGCTGGAATGTTGCTCGATTCTTCTTCCTATTGAATCTGGTATTATAAACGGCATTGACTATTGGAAACATATATGGTGCCTTTGGTTATCAATTATCAAGACAAGTCCAGCTGTTTATTAATTGCAAACTCTAGTCAAACAGCATGCATTGAAGCAATAAAATTGAGTGTCAATCTCGCATCTTCGAAATCTCGCCGCAAAAATTCCAGCCGCAGCGATTCTCCTGAAGCATCAAATTACCGATACCTGCGCGATGAACTGTTTTTACGGTGACGGTATAGATTGTCTCATTTAGATCAGGCTGACAACGCATCACCGTGCCGTACTACCGGTTCTTAAGCGTAGCTACCGAGCCCAGTAAGCACAGTTATTCGATGTATACCAGTCGCGAAACTCCCCTTAAGGCTCCATGTATCAAAAGCCGGTATGCCGTAGTCCCCCTGGCGCTCGGGAAAACAGGGAAAAGCACGGGGCATGTTCAATGTCCTGTCATCTGTCGGCAAAATGTTGAAGTAGTACTCAAGTGATTGCGATTGATGCCGTGTGTCAAAAATGAAAAACCATGGAAACATAAGTAAATATTATCTAATTTATGTTTTCTAATTAAAAACGGAAGTTTCATTAAGTCGTGTTACACCTAACTGTTTAGCGAAGTCCAATTTTTGCCCCTTAAGTGCCATTCCAGCACACTTTTCCCTCAGCTTCACTGAAGCGGGGGGGGGGGGGGGGGGGGAGCGCCGCAAGGATTTTAAGAAGAGTTTCGCAATTGGTGTATATTGAGGAACTGTGTGCACTTAGGGCTAGGAACCGTGTTACCGTACCGGCGAAACCATAAAAAAGCGAAAGAACTAATAACACCTTAGCTACGAATTTTTTCGCATTATCAATAAGGTACGAATGTGCTCTGCATTCGTTATTCGTGTTCTGAATATAACCAATCTCTCGCTCGGATACTGACTGGCCCTATGCACACTAGTAGGTAAAAATGTGCTATATCCCTTTAGGCGCTTTTTGCACTGCCTTTCCTACACCTTGCATATCATAAACATTTTTTTGCTCATACATACGCCCGCCTGCGCTCTCTTTTGAACCTAAAATTTGTATTATTCTTTTGGTAGAGTGGAGACTGAAATGCCAAAGGAGTTTATGTCGAGGTAAGATGGAAACTCATTCCACCATGCAGGTTTTTTCAAGGCCAAAACCGTCACTTTAAGGTCACCTCAGCAGCGTCTCTCCATATTTGAGTATGCGAAAGCACTGGTAACCATTCATACACTGAACCAGCTGTGTTTTCTATGATTAGTTGGAGAAGAGGTGAGGGTAGTCTACCACGCTCACAGTGCACTCACCATCTGGAACACGATGGGCAGCATAATGGCGGGCGACGGCCGCATTGATGGTGAATTCGGTGAAAATGGTGGCCAAGAAGCAGAGGATGGTTCCTACCAAGTAGCTTGGCATCACAGCAAGGACTTCAGATACTTTGCCAGTATTACCGACAGCCCAGAGGCCTGCGTGATGATTGCCAAGCCCACAGATATTTGAATTCGTAATCATTTAGAAGTCTCAGTAAATGAAGTACTGGCAAGGCTCCAATACTGCTGTAGCCTTTTTTTATCAAATTGGGAGAGCGCTTTCTTATCAATTTTTTTTCCTTCGGAACATAAGTGAACTTACCAGCAGAGAGAACGGGGGGCAGGTACTTTTTTTATTTCAGCACTTCATGACGGCATACTGCGTCCACAACACGTAGAAGATGCGTGTTCCATTGACCCCTGCTTAAGGATTGTTTGGAATCAAATATCAAAGACTATAATTTATTTTAATATGAAATTTTATTCTACCGCAACCGAGCTAGACCTGGGCTCGAAGACGGGCTCTGATGGTGGCTACTGAGTAAATTTAAGCACACCTCTGTTAACTCGTTCGTACCACAGTTTCTTTTAGTGCGCAAGCACTTTGGCGTCCGCCACTGCGCTTTGGCGGCGGCGTTGTAACCGAGCGAACAATGGGAAAAAAAGGACAGTGAAAGAAAACGGAGAAGGGTTTTTTGTTGTCGCGAAATTGTGAGGGGGATGGCCATTTCGAGGCGGGCGCGAGACGCTCCTCCGAAAGTGTGAGGGGAAGGGCAGTTGCCGAGCCCGCGCCGGACACGTATAAAAACCGCACTCGGCGTCTAATGGCGCCATAGAAAGGAAACGCAAAACCAGGCATCTATGAAAGCAAACCTCTGGCTCTTTCAAGTTCTGCGTGCTGCACATTCATCGGTCCTTCCGGTCCTTCGCCGTCGTCCTCGTTGCGTGGTCATCCGAACCACGTGACATTTGCGCGGGAGGTTCAAACACGATTTACAACACATGGTTACGCCGACGCGCAGCGAGATAATACTAAAGTGGCGCGCGCCACCCTGCGTTCGCTGATCACGTGATCCCTTCCCGAGACCCACCAGCTATGCGCCTTGATCGAAAAGACCGCAGTCCGCGCTGTGCACAAATTTCACGTTAGGAAGTACCGCAATTGTCGGGTATTTTTTCGCATACCTGAGAATAACAGCCACCTCGGCATAATACCGAACACGCTTCATGCGCTGAGAAGTCAGCATATGACGACACTGGGGTCTGTGTCCCGCCTAGCTAAATTGGAAATTGCCCAGTGATGACCTGGAGCCTTATGCGGTGGCGCTAAAGAAACGGGCTTTGGCGAGGCTCAGTGAAAGCTCTGAAATACAGCCTTCGCATCTTACGCGGGAGGTAAAAGGATCGAGACCACGTGCTGCCTGTAACCTAGCAATTTTTTTATGAGTGCAGACATCCCTGCCTGCGTGCGGACTCTTGACAGTGGCTTCACGATACAAATCTACCTTCACATCTAGAACCCACTATTCCCCATCAATCTGGATGGGCCTCAGCCACTTACACAGCACTACATTTAGTATGGCGTCTGCTATCCACAAGCGGTTTTGGACAAAATAGCTGGAAAAGAAATCGTAAATGTTCGTGCGGCTTAATGCCGCGGGATCCCTACAGTTAAAACAGGGATAGAATAGAATGTTGACTGCGGATAGGTGGGCATGCTAGGCGCCGGACGTCCGTATCAGGGCACAGCGCTTGTGCAATATGAAGCCTGCGGATGGGGGAAGCTGTACCGCTGACGGGGCAGGCGGAGGGTGGGAAAGTGTGGCGGCCGGCACATGAGTGGTTGAGGAGGATTCAAGGCCACTGACGCCCACGTGGACAGCCAGAAGCCACTCATGCAAGGCGCAGTGGGTGTAGCAATAAGGAACGGTGGGGCTATAGAAGGGGTACTTCGGCTCCCCAAGGACTGCTTCGCAGGTGTTCCGCGTTCAGGGAGTAGATTGGGGCCAATCTATATAGCAAATGAAACACGCGCGATTGCCTCTAGGTTACTTAGGGATGCGTCAAAAATCTGCGGTAACGATTCACTTTTAAAAAGCGAACGTTCCTTTGACGAAAAGATTGAGGGGACATGCAAAAAGGAGCGCACCTCAGCGTACTATATAACGCGTCATGCAGATGCTGTAATGTTAGCTGAGCCAAATGCTGATTTCCTGCGGCACTTCCCCGTCTCCTGCTAGCAATGCTCCTTTAAACGTTACTGCCACCGGGATCTCGCTTGACCCGCTGTTGCTTGCCATTGCCATTGACATTAAAGGCCTCCCTGCGATGGTGGTTGGTCAGCGGAGCGGAGTGCTGCAGTTCCAACTGGCGACACCTACTTACACATTGTCAGTATCATGCACAGCCGTTGCTGCATTGATGGTTGACTCGGTTCAGTGTGACATCGCAAACCAAACTCCTGCACCAATTACGTGTGAACCGCTCTTTCTGCGGTTCCAAAACATCCCAATTCAAATTCTCCACAATCACAAACAGTGGAGATATTGTCACAGTGACCCACGTGAATCATCCCTACCCTCTTACGAACCTCTTAGCGTGCCTGGTAAGTTCTGGCACTGTGAATGGCACAATTCCATCATGTCTTCAGGCTGCGCAGACACAAATGCAGTTAATGTCTTCGTCTTCTTGCAAGTCCAGGACAAACGGATTGCAACTGTTGTTCGCTTTACCTACACCACGACGCGAACACCTCGTGGGCCCGCGTTATTGCCACACACGATCCCAGTGTAAACGTCCACTTTGATCAGTCCATTGTCAACGATCTCAGGAACACAACACCGGTATCTCTTCATGGACGGCATCCTGCGTTAGCCTGACGTGGCCATCAGGGCCATCCACAATTTGGCGCCTCTGTACACGCCCAACGCTATCAAAATCTGGTCAGAACAGTCACCTGATTTCACGGGTATAACGACAATGTACATTCATCATCCTGCTGCGCATTGAACACTGAACACACCTAAGAGCAATGGCGTGCTCTTGCGGGCGTAAGGCTGAGAGTTTTTGCCAACGGATATGTAAATTCCACGCTAACCTATCCCCATTCAACTCTGGCCCGTTATTATAATACGTGCAGATAGTCAGAATAAAAATGAAAATAGCGTGGGGCGCGGAGCCTTCATTTACGCCCATTTGTCCAAGCAAAGACAGCAAAGATTCCAGAGCGCACTAGATAAGTACTGTCGCCGTTTTCAGACCGAGTCAGAATTTGCACGCGGTTCGAGAAGAATTGATGAAGTCATGATGAAGGGACTGAAGTACACATGTAGATATTCCTGGCTTCAGCGAGATAACATGGCGTTCTATGATAAATCGTTGCTAGAAACGAGGTGCTAATCAAGGGTTGAGGGACGAAGGCATACTGGTTTGTTTGCGGAACGTAATCATCCACAAGTCGTTTCGGGCTCCTAACTAGGGGACCGGGGGTCCTCAATGTATGCGACCACAGCTTAGGGAATGCTTGCGGGGCAGGGAGACTTCCCATAAGCAAAAAATATGCAATTTCCCTGGAAACGGTCGATACAGGTGATTTAACGACATCTTTATGGCAGCGGAAACTCACCTTTGAGGCATCAGCCAGTGTCAAGCCTGCGCCGATGAGGATCACGATGCCCCAGTGGACCTTGGCGCACGCTTCTTCCCAGCTGAGCAAGCCCATGCCCTGCGTCATTCCGATGGGGTCCTTGGGAATCACGAGCAGCAGGAAGCTCGCCAGCACGGCCGGGGTGCTGGCCTTGATGTTCCTGCGATGATAGGAGGGAGAACATGCAAGGGAAAATATAGGGGTGCCACGTGTCCTTTACGGCACAATGCTATCGTCTTCTACCCGTTAGGCACCTCAATGGCATCACGCTATGCTGAAAAACTCCTGAATTTTCTCAAGCAAGCATATGGTCTATTGCCAATAGGGAATTTTGTCTCAAGAGCGCAGTTTTCACTAAGAGAACGCAAGTTACTTCTGTTAGAAAAAAAACCAACGCATACGCATTTAAATCGACTAGTCAGACGTCATTTATTGATTGTGGTGTTTAACGTGCCGAAGCTGCACTTAAGCTATGAGGGGCCCCGTAGTGGAGGCGTCGGATCGGGTTTTGTTTTGACCACCTGAGGATCTTTAACGTGCCGCAGAACTTTCGACACAGGGGCGTTCGCGCTGTTCGCCTCCATCTGAAACTCACACGTAATGTTTCGTAGAGATTCTTTGGGACAGTTTCCAAACACCCTTAAAACTTAGAGCAGACACAAACCACTTTTCTCGGTATTCGACAATCGCCGCTATGCGAGGAGATAATGATTTCGCATTCTTTGGTTCTTTGAGTATCCGTGCTGCACGACCTGAGCACCAGGAAGTGAGCCACATAAGTTGTGATTTGGCTCTCTTTATATTGTACTGCATTTCCGGTCCCTACAGAACTCAATTTGGTACATCTGTGAACAATAAAGAGTTTATGACATATACCTTTGTAGTATGCTAAAAAGTGAGTGAAGCCTAACCGGGGACCATTTCTAGAAGATTCCTGGCTGCCCTCTTCAGTCTGAGCGTCGAGTCTGGCAGATTGATTGATTGATTGGCTGTGGTGTTTATTAACAGAAGCTGCGCGTGGGCTACGAGAAGCGCGGTAGTGCAGGGCTCCGGGTTTATTTTGGCTGCCTGGGAATCTCTAACATGCGCTGAAATCACGACGCAAGGGCGTTTTTGCTTTTCGCCTCCACCAGAATACCATTCCCGCAGCCGGGATCGAACCCACGTCCTTTGGCTCAGCAGCACAACGCCACAGCCACTGAGCCAGCGCGGCGGGTGAGACCGGGAGATGACTATGCGTAATAAAATTGAAAAATAATGATTGAACATAGCCAGAAATAAAAATGCATATAAAAACCTATACCTTGATGTATGGTTAAATTAAAAATCGAAAAGAAACGGATAGAATATTGGGAAGGAGGTAACAGTACTCGTGAAGAGACATCAGGAAACAATTTAAAGCGGAGTACTATAATAAACGTTGCGCTTCCAACCAATTCACTCAAACAACATGCAATTTTTGTTCGCAAAAATGACCGGGGTATTTACGGGCTCCGAGAATGATAAATAACAACATTGCATAACGGCTGCTCCAGTTGGTTACGGATTGCGTAATGTTCCTCGGTAGAGACATGAGGCTAGTTTTTATGAAGAGGCGCCACAGCATCATCAGTACCAATTTTTTGACAAACGCGAGAGGTTTTTACACCGAAGTGGTACATGTCGAGCGTTTACGGGGGTTTTTTTCGGCTCCATAAACAACAACAAAAAACGCAATGTGCCTTCTATTTGTCCGCGCTCCGACTACGCGCCTAGTTAATTTCCCCCTGACGATAAAATTTGGATTCTGCTCCAGCACGGCCGACTGCTGTCGCGGCAGTCGTCGACCCAGGAGCAGAATCCCATTTTGCCGTCGCACTCTTTGTTACTCTCCGGATATAAGTTAGCACAATCTCGGTCACCGCATCCCTATCTTGTGTTCAGTTCTCCTAACTCAACACTTCCGCTCGCTTACCACATCGTGGCGACCTCCTCGTCGGAATCCTCGACACTCTGGTTACCTGCAATACATTTTGATTTTTTGGGTTTCGAAAAAAGTTGGCCTGCCTGTCAGGGCGTCTGTCTGTCTGTGTGTCTATCGCTCTTATCACTCGATTCAAGTAGCCGGCCAAAACGTAAAGCAATATTTCTACGTATATGTACAGAAAGAGCGTTCCAAACAACCAGAACCCCTGGCGTGGCTCATACTTATTCACTGTATGCAGCGCAAAAAAAAAGAACACACAGGCGTGCTTGAGGGAAGGCCTAACCGACACAAGCAGGTTCTTTTAATTTGAAACACAGCTGAATTGGTTGCTATGATAGCATAGAAACACAACGCGTTAAAGAAAGGCAGGCGGGCTGCGCGCTCTTGTATCAAGCGGGGCGCGAGAATTGCAAGAGCGGAAACATTGGATAGAGAAATCTCATTTTACCACCATGGAAAGGACGACCGGTGAGGGGTGAGCCTGGGAGCTTGGTGGGTGAAATGGGGACCGCGTGTTGCGTTGCAAGGGCGGCAAAAGGCAATTGTCTTTCGACGACATTTGTGGCGGAGCAAGCAGATACGCGGCCATTTTTGTCGCGAATAATTTGTGACTGCCAATGAGGAGGATGTGTACTCCAAGATAAACTAACTACAACTCGGGGTTAAAACTCAGGAGGCACACCGACTCACTTGCCGTAAGGAAACAGGCTAGCCCAGCCAGGCACAAAGCGGGGATTCTGGGAGCTCCAAATGATGATCATAAAGACCGTCAGTAGCGAGACGGACCATTCCGGAAACCTGCATAAATTTAAACACATCAACGCACAATGTCAGCAGTATCCAGAAGGGCTGGTACCTGAAATTTTAATTGAAAGGAAACAGACAAATTTGGTCCTTTAAGCGAGAAGGAGGCCAAAGTTTTTTTGTAGTTTAATGTTTGGGAAAGCCCACTAGGGTAAAAAACCCAAAAGGTGTTTTATGTAGGTGCCTTTTGGTTAGGGGCCAATAAAACAATTGCTAAGGTGGCTGGTTTAAGGGGAGGAGGGAAACGGTGTTTAAAAAAAATGGGGCTGGTTATTCCACCAGGCGAAAACTTGGGTTTGAGATTAGCTCTAATGAATTTGAAGAAATTAAAGGTCGTAAACAAAAACGGCACCTCCTCAAAAATATGGGTTAAAGGAAATATTTGCTTAGATCCGAAGTGTGTCTCGGAAAGCGAGTTTTTTCTTTAATAGGTTGTTCAATAGGCCCTCCCCACCCCGCACACGGGGGTTTGGAGACCCATGAATCTGGCCTTTTATTTATCCTCCAATAAGGAAACCAATGTGTTTTGGGGGTCCTGCTTACCCCGTGTGGTTTTATTACGGTTTTTGTTGCTGTCTGTTCGTGCAGTTGTTGGAAGTTTAGGAGTTTTCTGTCTAATTGTGGCTTGAGGGTTTTTAAAGGGTAGTTTGTTATTTTACGGTTTGGGGGGCGATCCCATTTATGAGTTCTTTGGCATGAAACATGGCCCGAACCTAACACAGTCACCTCGGTTTGAAGTAAGCTAGCATAAGTTTTGAAGACAAGTAATGACATGGTTTTCGTGACTTTCGGATGACATGTACGGCAAACAGCAGAATCTGTAATAGATGATGGATTTAGATGACTGTTTGAATGGATTTTATGATGAGGGTTGACCCCAAAAATTTGTGTCTTTTTTACTGAAATTGAATCACCATTGAGTTTTATGTCGGATCGGGAGGATGCCGCACCTTTTGAGAATACAACACGGGGCTTTTCGCGGGAAATTAGGTGTGAAACCGTTTTCGTCTGCCCAGATCGAAAGTTGTTTCCCCCAAGCTAGACCTGACGTTCACATATGGACATGTGCATGATTTGAAAGATATTTGAACATCACCTACAGAAACCAGGCAAGAAAGAGGGCGGCATTCCCTTTTTGGGAAACGAGTTCACTTAACGATGAACAATGTGCAGCTCAAAACGCCACCGAGACACGCCATTCTCCTGAAAGTCGACATTTGATAGTGCCGCCCAACTCTGACACGGAATGTTCGTGTAGACATGTAAATAGAAAGAGCGTTCAGCATGTTACCAGAAATATCAAAGGATTTTAAGTCTAAGAATGCCGTAGCGCCATGCCGTATCATATGCCTATTCAATATCAAAAAATACCTCAGGGAGTATTGCTTATGTATGTATGCATCCTTAATGTAGGCCTCTAAAGAAACTAGCTGATCATTCGTGGATCGCCCCGCCCGTAAGCCTGCCTGGCAGCTCTCGAGAACCTTGTACTCTAGAAAGTAAACGAGTCTCCTATTACTCATCTTCTCGAACAGCTTGCACAGGCAGCTGTTGGGGGCATGGGACGATAGCTAGCAGGGGAAGACGGATCCATTCCCTCCTTCAGAAAAGCCACTACGATGGCCTCCCTTCAAGATCCTGGAAGGTGGCCCGAAAGCCATATTTTTTGTAGAGGTGCAAAATTGTTTCGAGTGTGTCTGCGTGTAAGTGTTGTATGATGGTGTACGTAATGTTGTCTCCACCTGGAGCTGAAGGCTTACAAGTACTGAGAGCCAGCTTCAGCTAATGAAGTGTAAAAGGGGAGTTATAGGAGGGTTTGAATTATTATTATCCCTCAAGGACTTATTTTCACTAGATGCTTTGTATTTGATGAAAGTGTGTGTAGTGTGCAGAGCTGGACACGTGTGCAAGTGTTGTGCAAGAGTGTTGGCCTGATCTTTGAGTGTGTCCTCTGTTGTGCTCACCAGGGACAGTATGTGTGTCTGGTGTCCCTTGAGTTTACGGATACGCGTCCATACTTTGCGTGTGTCTGTGTATGAGCTTATGGATGTGAGGAAGGCATGCCAACTCTCCCTTTTGGATCACGGCGCACGCGCTTCCCGAGTGCTTTTGCCCGTTTGAAGGATGCAAGGGGTACCGGCGAAGGATACCGGCAAGGGTACCGGCGGGAACAAAACTGGGGACCGCGAAGGATCCCCACGCCTTGTTTGGCCTCTCGTGCTCGCCTGCAGTCCTCATTCCCCCAGTGCCTTTGCGTTGCACAGGGCACCGGAGGCCTGTGGAATGGACTTGTCGGCGGCGTCGAGGATGTGCGCCTGACCGTTGGTCGCCTGTTCCTCGTGAAGGTGTTTTATGGTTGTGTAGTGCAGTTTAGATGTTTCTGTGAATGTACTCCACTTCGGTCTTCCCTCACTGAACCTTTTATGAGAAGGGGAAGTGTTTGTGCCTTTGCCTATGTATGTCAATACGGGAAAAGTGGTCACTACTATATAGTTTGTGTCCACAGCCACTCAGGAAATGGGAAAAGAACTGTAGAGCCAAGAGCCAAGTCAAGATGTGAATACTGCTTTGCCTTATGTTATAATATGTACCTTGATTTGTTAAAAAGGCATGCTCCCGATGATGTTAGAATTTTTCAATTAGGCGACCTGGGGAATCTGTGCGGAAGAGCCCCAGAGTGAATTATGGGCATTGAGGTCGCCTAAGACTAGTACGGTTCAGGTAGTTGATCTATCAGGCCTCAAAATCAGTGTTCCATAGTTGGTAATCAGCAGGGATGTAGAGGAGCATACCATTAGTAACCTATTATAAATTATTGTTCGAATCGCGACAGCTTCCAGCATGGTGTTTAGGTGGATGGTGTGACACGCTAAGGATTTTCGGGTCACTATGGCCACACCACCTGAAGAATAAGTGCAACTGTGCCTGTCTTTTCGAAATACCATGTAGCTATTCAAGAAGTTAGTATGTTTACTATTTAGGTGTGTTTCCTAAGACACATGAGACTTGCTGATGTGAATGAAGTATCTCGTATACATCTAGTTTGTTAATGAGGCATCTACAGTTCCTTTGGAGACGTTTTCTATTCACATTATTTAATTTAAGAATGACTGGAGTGTGTATGGTTGCGTTTCTTTCGGGCTTGGACTCTCGGAAGGGGGTTTTTTGGGCCCTTTTTGTTGGCTTGGACTAGGAGGCCACTGCTTGACTGCGTTTCAGGCAGGAACGGCCCGACATCCATCCCCCCGGGCAGATGTCAGAAGGATGGCCGACGGACCGGGCCCTCCGGACTTGGACCCCCTTCGGGGGCCCTTCATTTGAACCCGCCACCACCGAGGGCGTCGGCGGCACCAGAGGTGGCACGGGCGGTGCGGTGGCGGTGGGAGCCGATGCGCGGCCCCCGGTGTCCATCCCCTCGGCAGCCTCCAACGTACTGGAGAACGGGGAGGCAGAGGCGGGGCGGCACCGGTCCCGAAGGGGGCGGTTGGCACCACAACCGTTTCTGCCTCACCAACCGGTGCGGTGACGGGTTGGGCTGCCTGAGGCAACCCAGGGGGGGGGGGGGCGGCGGGGGACCAGGTCGGACTCGCTGAACTGGGTCCCTGTGGAAACCAGACGCCGCTCCGCCCCACGGCGAGCGGCGTCGGCGTACCTCGACCGGGAGAAAGAGGTGAACCACTTCCGCGCCTATGGGAAGGTGATGTTCTCAGTGACCTTGATGTTGTTAGCCGCCGCGGTAGCTCAGTGGTAAGGCGTTGCGCTGCTGAGCACGAGGTCGCGGGTTCGATTCCCCGGCCGCGGCGGCCGCTTTTCTGATGGAGGCGAAAAGCGAAAACGCCCATGTGTACGAGTTTCGGCGCAGGTTAAAGATCCCAGGTGGTCAAATTAATCCGGAGCCCTCCACTAGGCGCGCCTACCCCCGCGTGCGTCGGGGCTTTAAACCCTACAATCAATCGACCTTGATGTTGATCTTTTTCTAGTTAAACTTTTTCGCATTTCCGGGAGTACGCCGCATGCAGCCCCCGGCAGTTAACACAAGAGGGGTGTTGTATGGACAGTTGTCGGTAAGATGATCCTGTGCCGCACATTTTGCACAGGTTGTTCAGCCACGGCAAGAGTTTGTACCGGTGCCCGAACCGCTGGCACTAAAACAGCGCCGTGGGTTCGGGGTGTAGGAATGGATGGAGCATCGGATAAAGCCGGCATTTATATGTTGCGGAAGTGTTGAGCGGTTAAAGTCAAGATTATGTGCTTGGTGGGAATCTCCTTTTGTCTCTGCGGATGTGACCTTTCCTTAAAAGGTTGTGACGCCCCGATCCTTCATCCCGCAAGGAGGTCGGGTCCGTTTCCTTCAAATATCTGCTCGGATCCCACCTGGGAGCTGTTGGCTCCTGGGGTCCCTGATGTCCAGATCCGCCATCAGTTTGAGCTAAATCTTTGTGGCCTGCTGCTTGTCGTTTACCCACGGACCTTCCAGGCGCTTTGTTTTTTAGCCTTGTAAGATGTTCCAATTATGCCTTCAGATTTTGCATCAAGAACACTGTGAAGCGAGTTGGGCTGATTGGGAATGCGACCAAAGCGAAAAATTTCTTCAGAAATGTTAAAAGCAATTAGGTCTTCGGTACGCCCCTTTTGACGATCACGTTTGGGGCGGGTTGACATCATAAGGATTTTATGTAAAGCCCACGGGGGACTTTGCGGGTTACCCTATACCGAAGAGGTCCCGGAATCCCAGCCTGGACTAGACAGGAGAATCCGGACGCCTTACCGGGTGAGGCCACCTAGGGTCTCCCACCTTAAAATGGTCGGTTAGAACGGAGTAGTGGGCTGGGGTTTCCGCGCGCGCCAAGCCCTACAGATTACTCAAGGGGCCCTGTGCGGGGATGCACAAAATATTGAATTTGTGTTTCCAATTCCCACCCACCTGTCAAGTACTCGTAAAGTGTAGTTTGGGTCAGTTTTATCCCCCACGGATTAAGTTCTTTTCCGCACCTTCTGCTCGTCCTTTTGGTTTCTGGGGTGACCGATAATTCATTTTTAGATGCGACGAATTTCTTGCCCTGAGGCATGTGCCGTCAGCGTCGGCGGCGTCCGCACGCCACCTGCGCATGCGCGACTCTCCTCCGCTCTTCTCTCCGACAGCTGTGCGCAACACTCTCACTCCGTCTCATTATCATAAACAACAGCTGCGTGCGCGAGCTTCGCTCCGCTCCCGTCGCGCAAGTGCGCGCATACGCGCCTCTCCTCGGCTGTCTCCTCTCCTTCAGGCGCTGTGAATATAAAGCGGGTAGCGCGCTGCGGCGGTTCAGTCAGCGCTCGCTCTCTTTCGACTCCGCGTGACATCGATTGATGACTTCGTGCTTGGCTTGATTCTTCCGATGAAGACGTGATGGAAGCGACGGTCCCTTCAGCAAGTGGATTGACGCAATAATACCAGCGTCACCCCAAACACTCAAGGCAACGTTACGACCATAGAGAATCAACCAATGGAAACGCCAATTGAACCCCCCGATGCGTCGCATCACATCAGGGTTCCCCTCGCGAGAAGATGGGCGTAATGTTTTATAACGTGCCCTAGTGGTTGGTATTGCGCCCTTCCTTGACTGGACCACAAGCTACCGAGACCCTAAATAGATTTTCAGATGTGATCCCGTGCCCGATCGCGAGGGTACGCTTACACAACAATATCTACCATAGAGTACACCTCTACCCACTCCAGGGGCCTTAGAAACACGCAGAGAGATCCTTGTTCTACATTTGTTCACTGCTATCCCATCACCGCCGCCATTCAACAGCTCCTGTGACACAGCAGCCGCTCTGGCACTACGACACCGTTACTGGTCGGTCTTATCAAAAGGGATCGTCTCCGACTTAGGGGACGACGGTACTCGTTAGGGCGATACCAGCAGAGTGTCGTAGCCGTAATGCCACCTCTGCAAGCGACTATTCGGTGCGCCGAATCCTTCCATGGACGAATGCCCATCTTTGCCACCGTCGCAGGAGCTAAGCTGGAATATACAGCGCATCGCCAACAAGAAGTCCATAACGCTTAAACGACGAAGCGTTTTCCGCAGGCGGAAATAGACTGCGTGTCCGACGAACGAAAGGACCTGCCCACACGGCGGGCCACGCGAGCGCTTTAATCGACATGGGCCGCAACATCGACACCTTGTCACCGCTGGCCATAGTTAAATTCACTGCAAAAACAGAGTTATACATGTCTGAAAAAGGAATTGTAACAAATTGTGCTTACGATCGTAATAAGCGGTGCTATTGAAAGCAACCACTCTATAATAAATGCTGCTATCTAAGTGTAACGTTCGCTGCGCGAAACGGTCACAGAGAGACCTACTGTCGCAAGAGCGCCGAATGCAAGTACAGGTGCGCCACAGTACGTTCATAGAAATCTTTAAATACCTGCTGATGACAGGCGTGTTGTGCTTCTGGCTCCCTATGTTGCCCGCAACTATCAGTTGCTCACTCTAAATCTATCGCGCGGACGTGACAAAGCTGGAGGTGAGAACAGATGTTACGCGCGCAACTTGTAGTAGACGGAGTATTCATATCAGCTGCCGAAAGAAGCGTGGCGCATACCCGTGCGGAGCCAACGACTGCCTGCACCTTTGAGAAAGGAGGGTCCTCTAGGCGGTCTTCCTCCGATGTTGTGAACTCGTAGCGTTCACTGTGTTTCCAAGCGCGCTAAAAAAGCGAAAACCCCAGGCCGCATACCTGGTACTTTTTAGTGGCAGTTGAACGCGAAGCTTTATTCATGCGAAATAAAATGGCGAAGAAGTTAAGTCAAATCCGCTGCATTGAAAAGTACAGACTGCATGCGAGTCAAAGTTCAACGAGTCAACGTCCAAATGGCCTGGGATTCCAAACTCTGACGACAACCACGGAATCTCTGACGTGAAAGCTTCGCGTTCAACCATCGTTGTCGTTAGACGTACAGGTGCAGGATGTTTTTTTCTGCCGGGACGAGAAAACCAAGCGCATACATGGAGCAAAACAGCGTGTGTTGTGCACAAGGGGATACAGATGACAAAAATGACCTAATCGTCTTAACGCAGCTTAACGCGTGAGCGTTTCCAAACTATTGCTCGAAGCGAGTTGATTTCAGTCACCGGAATCACAAATCAGCTCTCATTGACCATAGGAAGTGCTCGAAAGCGTCTATAAGAATCCAGCCAGCTCAGGAATTATAAATCGGGCCAAATCTTTATTGAAACCGATTCAGTTTAGCGCAGTCAACACATGCAGCTTCACATATTTGAATACGATATTACTAACTCTTTCAAATGAGACAAATCGGAGTTGTACACCTAACTCTCATACAACTTTGCTCCTAAGCTGGTTTAATGAAAAGCAGTTATTTATTTTCATCAAGCGTTCGCTGCTGATGTAGATGGTTGATTATAATATCGAGGGAGTTTGTTTTGCTGGTTTATGGCAATGGCGCTGGACACGCATCACGTACTCGGGCGCGTGTACGGCGTGGACCATTTAGAACTACCGCGAACAATAAGAATAATAACTTGTCTCTCCGAGTAATTATGATCAATATCCCTGACACACATCGCCATGACGTTTGGTAACAGTGTTGCCGATGTATTTCTCGACCTACAAAATATACCTTAAACAAGCCTTTATAATAAGGGTACCAACTGGTTCAAATTAGGCTTGCCGGTCCTAACGGGGCCGAAATAGCTGTGCTCATATATTTAGCAGTCGGGCTGATTAGGCTGTAAACAAAGCTTTTAGTGCAACCTACCTCATGGGTCCAAGTTCCGTGTATCGTCGCTGAATATCTGCCTTCACCCGCTCGCGAGTCGCCTGGTCAATCTGTTTAGGCCTAATAATGAAAAAAACAAAGGCTCCCCTTAGTTCTGAACCGCACATTTTAAATTTTAGCCCAGCAACACAATTTACTAAAGTTTCCAACTCCTGGGCGGCGTCCAAAAAATGTACCATTTTTGTTTTCAACGCATCCATTGAAACTCCCTTCCACATTCTTCAGGGTTGTTTTATTATAAAATCTGCTAAAGGTAAATTCTCGTCAATCAGACATGAGAACAAGTGAACCGACAGCATTTACAACAAAGCTTCTAATGATTCCTCTACTTTTCGTTTACATCACGCGGTGCTAATTCTCGGCTCCTCAGTATTACATTCTTTAAAAAAAAGGTTGTGGCATTCACTAAAAGAACACTAACAAGTCCACGTATACACTAGGTACTTAGTAACTGGAGGTACTAAATATACCACTAGTGGGTTACTAACTGAACCAGGCAGTAAACACCACTAGCTTCACCGTAGAAATGCTGACTTTGCACTTGGAAGGTCCCCGAGCCCACGCAGGGGAAACTAAAAGCAGCAACTTCGGGAGGTAAAGTTGCACAACGGCGGAAAAACCAAAACCCTCCAACGACGCAAGGACGCACCGAACGCCGTGTTACAGGACATGCCCTCGCCCGACGACCCGATCTAACCCGGACGTGACTCCCGAACACGACAACTACACGGCGCGACGCGTACCCGACATGACCAAGCCTGAAGATAAGAAGAAGACGATAACGACGGCGCATAATGCTCCACCGCAAATTTGTGCAAGCCGAGATGCGACGCCCCGACGCACCCGGAACTCGAGGAAGGCGGCGTCCGACGTAGAGGTGTCCATCGACGGCTTTGATGTAGTCGCCCTCATAGACACGGGAGCCGACTACTCAGTAATGAGCGGACCATTTGCGTCTAAGCTGAAGAAAGTTATGACCATATGGGACGGTCCTCAAATACGCACAGCAGGAGGCCACCTCACCACGCCAAGTGGAACGTGCACATCCCGCGCCACCATAGACGGCACGACGTACCCTGCCGCGTTCGTTATCTTGCCTTACTGCTCCCGCGACGTAATTTTCGGAATGGACTTTTTGACGGACAACGGCGAAATAATTGATCTGCAGACCAAGTCGGTAACTTTTTCCTCCGATCACTCCATGACGCCAGAACCGAACCCCGAACACCATGCAGCTGTAAGGATCGCCGATGATCATGTCACCCTGCCACCCCGCGCAAGCTTGGTGATCACCGTCTACTGTGAAGGTGCTGCTCCTGACGTCGACGCTATCGTGGAGAGTGACCAAAGGTTGCTTCTCGACCGCGGGGTGTCTGTCGCAAGAGGCATTGCGCGGTTTAAGCAACGCAAATCCCACGTTTTGGTCACCAATTTCACCGAGGAGTACCAGCATTTAAACAAGGGCGCTGCAATTGTGTTCCTCGAAGAAACGCAACAAGCAAGTGACGTGATCGCAGTCGCCGACTTTGAACGCGCACCCGAAGATACCTTCAAGCTTCCGCATTCCTTCGACGCGAATCCGGCGCTGCCGCAAGATGAAAGGAACAAGTTATTGGCTTTGCTCCGTCGCTACAGTGAGTGTTTTTCGACGAACTCAAAGTTACGTCAGACACCTCTGGCGAATAACCGAAGATGGAGCCAGACCTACCCGACAGTCACCGTACCGCGTCTCTTCACACGAGTGCGAATCCATCCGGACTGCAGTCGACGACATGCTCAGCGACGGTATTATACATCAATCGAAAAGTCCGTGGGCTGCACCGGTCGTACTCGTGAAGAAAAAAGACGGCACTTTAATGTTCTGCGTTGATTACCGGCGACTGAACAAAATCCCTAAAAAGGACCTCTACCCCCTGCCACGTATCGACGACGCCCTCGACCACCTCTGCCATGCCAAGTACTTCTCATCGATGAATTTGAAGACCGGCTACTGGCAAATTGAAGTGGACGAGAGAGACCGAGAGAAGACTGCATTTATAACAACAGACGGTCTATACGAGTTCAAGGCGATGCCGTTCGGGCTGTGCACGGCGCCAGCAATGTTTCAAAGAGTCATGGACACTGTGCTAGCTGGAGTGGCACGCCTGCCTCGTATACCTCGACGACGTTGTGGTATTCGCCCGGACTTTCGATGAACACCTTGCAAGGTTGGAGTCTGTACTCGAGGCTATTCGCTCGTCGGGGTTAACGCTGAAGCCTGAAAAGTGCCGCATCGCGTACGAGGAACTCACGTTTTTTATGATGATGGTTGGATGTTTATGGCGCAAGGCCAACTAGGGCAAAGAGCGCCAAAACAATAGTCATATATGAGGGGTGAAACCTTAAACACTACGAACAGTCAGCAAAAACAAATGGAATATACAGCGCATCGCCAACAAGAAGTCCATAACGCTTAAACGACGAAGCGTTTTCCGCAGGCGGAAATAGACTGCGTGTCCGACGAACGAAAGGACCTGCCCACACGGCGGGCCACGCGAGCGCTTTAATCGACATGGGCCGCAACATCGACACCTTGTCACCGCTGGCCATAGTTAAATTCACTGCAAAAACAGAGTTATACATGTCTGAAAAAGGAATTGTAAAAAATTGTGCTTACGATCGTAATAAGCGGTGCTATTGAAAGCAACCACTCTATAATAAATGCTGCTATCTAAGTGTAACGTTCGCTGCGCGAAACGGTCACAGAGAGACCTACCGTCGCAAGAGCGCCGAATGCAAGTACAGGTGCGCCACAGTACGTTCATAGAAATCTTTAAATACCTGCTGATGACAGGCGTTTTGGGCTTCGGGCCCCCTACATATGTCGCCCGCAACTATCAGTTGCTCACTCTAAATCTATCGCGCGGACGTGACAAAGCTGGAGGTGAGAACAGATGTTACGCGCGCAACTTGTAGTAGGCCGAGCATTCATGTCAGCTGCCGAAAGAAGCGTGGCGGAGCCAACGACTGCGCGCACCTTTGAGAAAGGAGTGTCCTCTAGGCGGTCTTCCTCCGATGTTGTGAACTCGTAGCGTTCACTGTGTTTCCAAGCGCGCTAAAAAAGCGAAAACCCCAGGCCGCATACCTGGTACTTTTTAGTGGCAGTTGAACGCGAAGCTTTATTCATGCGAAATAAAATGGCGAAGAAGTTAAGTCAAATCCGCTGCATTGAAAAGTACAGACTGCATGCGAGTCAAAGTTCAGCAAGTCAACGTGCAAATGGCCTGGGAGTCCAAACTCTGACGACAACCACGGAATCTCTGACGTGAAAGCTTCGCGTTCAACCATCGTTGTCGTTAGACGTACAGGTGCAGGATGTTTTTTTCTGCCGGGACGAGAAAACCAAGCGCATCCATGGAGCAAAACAGCGTGTGTTGTGCACAAGGGGATACAGATGACAAAAATGACCTAATCGTCTTAACGCAGCTTAACGCGTGAGCGTTTCCAAACTATTGCTCGAAGCGAGTTGATTTCAGTCACCGGAATCACAAAGCAGCTCTCATTGACCATAGGAAGTGCTCGAAAGCGTCTATAAGAATCCAGCCAGCTCAGGAATTATAAATCGGGCCAAATCTTTATTGAAACCGATTCAGTTTAGCGCAGTCAACACATGCAGCTTCACATATTTTAATACGATATTACTAACTCTTTCAAATGAGACAAATCGGAGTTGTACGCCTAACTCTCATACAACTTTGCTCCTAAGCTGGTTTAATGAAAAGCAGTTATTTATTTTCATCAAGCGTTCGCTGCTGATGTAGATGGTTGATTATAATATCGAGGGAGTTTGTTTTGCTGGTTTATGGCAATGGCGCTGGACACGCATCACGTACTCGGGCGCGTGTACGGCGTGGACCATTTAGAACTACCGCGAACAATAAGAATAATAAATTGTCTCTCCGAGTATTAGAGAAGAGAAGAAGAAGAAGAGAAGAAAGGTTTATTAAAATGCAGTAGGCAAGTGTTACAACAGTACAAAATTTTCAGACAAGGGTCCCAAAGTCGAAGACTGTACCGGGCCCTCGATACGTTAACAACAGGGGTAATCACTGATCAATATGATCAGTGGTAATCAATTAGGGGTAATCAATTAGGTAATAGGGGTAATCAATTATGATCAATATCCCTGACACACATCGCCATGACGTTTGGTAACAGTGTTGCCGATGTATTTCTCGACCTACAAAATATACCTTAAACAAGCCTTCATAATAAGGGTACCAACCGGTTCAAATTAGGCTTGCCGGTCCTAACGGGGCCGAAATAGTTGTGTATGATGGTTGATTTTATTGGCGCAAGGCCGACATGGGCAAAGAGCGCCAAACACAAAGTGATTTGATGAGGAGAGAACCAGAAATAAAATCAGTTAAAAGCTATGAGCATGGCTGGTGTAAAGGGCCAGGGTGAAGAACAAGAGTGGTAAAATAAATAAGGTGGCTGGTGTATAGACCAGGGGTAAAAGTATGGGTGGTATGAGATGAGTTGTAAAAAGTGAACTTCTGATAGGAACTGAAAGGTGCTGAACAGAAAACATGGCATCGTCTCCTAAGAAGTATGACGGGTGTGGTGGAATATGTCGTGTGTGTAGTTGAGGGAAGTGTTTGCGTCGTGTATGTCGAGTGCCTTACATTGTATGAGATGTGCATCACGGATAGGGCCTCTCCGCACTGCTGCAAGAGTCTTGGAGATCCAGTGAGCAGGTGCGAGTGCGTTGCATGAGTGTGCCCTATCCGTAATCTAGCCAAGGCGACTTCTGTGTATCTATTGCGTTGTATCGGAGGTGTACGGTCCCAAGTGTGGTTTTATACGTGTAACTTGTTGTCTGTCTGTTCCTCCAATGTGTTTGCCATGTTTTGCGAAGTTGTTGTTGATGTGTGGTTTCACGTCGGTGTAGGGTAATGTGGTATGTCTACTGCATTCGAGAGTGTAGCAGCAGCGGCCATTCGATCCGCGCTTCGTTCCCGGCTATACCACAGTGGCCAGGGACCCAGCAAAGACGAGTTCAAATTTGTGGACATACACCGACATAATACCTTTGATGATAAGATTTACACGTGATTTTTTGAAGACTTTGTAAGACAATGCCCGCACAACACTGAGGGATCTGTATAAATAATGGATTGTGGGATGTGACTTGAAGGAATGATTAACAACAAGAAGTACACTATAAGCCTCTGCCGTAAAGATACTGGTATTACTGTTAAGATTCTAGTGACACTAAGGCCGGGCCCATGCGCCGCGGACACAGAGGTGGAAGTCTTAGAGGCATCCGTATAAAATTCAGAATAATGTACTTCTCCTGCAAATACAAGAAGTGCTGCTGAATTGCACATGTGGAGCTCGGTTTTTATCTACATGTGTGAAAGATGTGTCGCATGACACAGGGCGGAGATGCCATGGTGCTATGAAATCTGTTACAGAACTTTGGATGGTGTCTAAAAGGAGACAGCAAGCTCTGACGCTTCCTCTCTAACTCTGTAAGAGAAGGGCGCAGAGAACGATGGTCGGTTTAGGAGAGTGCAGTCATGGAGGTATCATGAAAAACTGATTTAAAAGGATGGTGAGGCATGGATGAAATTTAAAAGCATAAAGGAGTCTGTGTATGCTCGCTGACGTTGTAGGTTCCATTTGTTGCACTCTACATACAGCTTTCGACTGGACTAGTCCGAAAGGCACCCAGGACAAGCGAGCCCTAGATGAAGCACAGGGTCAGCATTCTGAGGATGTTTTAGTGGCTGACCCATAGACAACGCTACCATAGTCCATCGTGAACCTATCAAGCTGGTAAAAACACGTAAAAGAAGTTGTTTGTCAGCACCAAAAGAGATGTGCGAAGAACCTTCAGGATATTCTTGTTTTAAGCATTTATGTTTTAGTTGTTTTAGTGTGGGATAATGTGAGCTTTTCGTCAAGATTATACCTAAAAACTTGTGTCCTTTTGACAGGAAGAGACACCGTGGAGTGAATGTCTGGATCCGGCCGATGCCACGCCTCTTGGAAACAAAACACAAGTGCACTTCGCGGATTAATTTAAAACCGTTGCTATCTGCCCAGCCAGCTAGCTTGTTACACCAAGCGGACTTGGCGCTCGCAGACAGACAGGTTACAAGACTTAAAGGATAATTGACGTCGTCTACATAAATGAGCAGGAAATCGATGGTGGAGAGCCTTCGAAGAGAATTCATTTTACAATAAAAGGGTGCAACTCAAAACTCCACCTTGCGGCACGCCGTTTTCCTGCACATGAACCCTAGAGAGTGCAGTTCCAACTCGCACGCGAAACGTTCTTTCAGACAGTAACTGGCAAGCGTGTTCATCATGTTACCCGACATGCCAAAGGACTTCAAGTCGCTAGGATGCCGTACCGCCAAGCAGTATCGTACGCCTTTTCAGATCAAAGAAGACCGTCATGCAGTACTGCTTTGGAGGAAAGCATCTTTGATATAAGACTCTAACGCAACGAGTTGATCGTTGTTGATCGCCCCGCCCTGAACCGCCTGGCAGCTCTCGAGAGACCTTGTACTCTAAGAGTACACGACTGTTTATCATCTTCTCGAAGAGCTTACACAGGCAGCTTGTCAGGGCAATGGGGCGATAACTGGCGAGAGGAAGGGTCCTTCCCTTCCTTTAGAAGCCACTACTATGGCCTCCTCCAAGAGCGAGGAATGTGCCCCGAAAGCCATATTTGTTGTATAGGTGTAGGAGTGTTTCAAGAGTGTCTGAGTGTAGAGTTGTATCATGTGTATGAATCTTTCTGCACCTGGAGCTGAAGGTTTACATGTGTCAAGCAGCCTCAGCTCATAATTGAAAAAGGAGAGTTGTAAGAATGTGCGACTTATTGCTATCACGCAGGGACTTTTTTCTACAGATGTTTGTGTTTCATGAAAGTGTTTGTGTAGTGTGCTGAACTGGACACGTGTTCGAAGTGTTGTGCAAGTGTGTTACCTGGTCTTCCAGTGTGTCCCCTGTTGTACTAACCAGGGGCAGCTGTGTGTCTGTTGTCCTTTTAGTTTTCGTATTCGTGTCCAGACTTTGTGTGTGTCAGTGTACGAGTTGATGGAAGTGAGGAAGGTGCGCAACTCTCCTTTCGCTCACGACGCACTCGCTTCCAAAGCCTTTGCCCGTTTAAAAGAAATGAGTTATCTGGACGTGGGGTACCGGCGAAGGACCCCACGCCTTGTTCTGGCCTCTCGCGCCGCCTGCAGTCCTCGTTCCACCAGGGCCTCCTTGGGCTGCGGGACCCACTGGAGGCCTGGGGAATGGACTTTTCGGCGGCGTCGAGGATGTGCGCCGTGACGAGTTGGGCGGCTTCTCCACGTGTAGGTTTTTATGTGTGTGGTGTAGTTAGATGTTTCTGTGAATGTACTCCAGTTTGCTTTGATTCATTAAACCTGATGGGAAGATGGACTGCTCGGGCCTATACCTATATACGTTAATGAAGTGGGGAAATGGTCACTACCATATGGGTCCGTGCCCAACCCCACTCAAGACATGGAAAGAGAACTGCGAACCAATAGCCAAGTCAAGATGAGAGTATGTATTGTGTCCTAAGTTATGTATGTAGGCGGCTTTTTTGTGAAAAGGCATGCTCCGGAAAATGTAAGAAACTTCTCCAACAGGCGACCTCGGGCATCCGTTCTGGAGGAGCCCCAAAGAGAGTGTGTGCATTAAGGTCGCCGTTAGATGTACGGTTCGGGCAGCTGGTCGACCAGCGCCTCGAAGTCAGAGCTCAAAGTGCAAATCAGGAGGAATGTATAGGAGCATACCGTTATCAACCTATTAAAATTATTGTGCGTATTGCTACAGCCTCAAGGACGGTGTTGAGAGCACAGGGTGGCATGCTAGGATTTCCGGGCTATTATGGCTACACCGCCCGAAGAGTGTGTGCAGCCATCCCTGTCTTTCTGAAGACCATGTACCTATTTAAGAATTTGTGCTTGGAATTCAAATGGCGTCTCCTGAAGACACATCACTTGGCTGATTAGCATGCAGTATTTCGTATACATCGTCAAGATTTTTAGAAGCCTCTACAGTTCCATTGAATTATGTTTTCCTTCCATTATTTAGTGTGAGGCTACTGGTGTGTGTTTGTTTATGTGTCGTCTTTCGGGGCTGTGACTCTCGCCTTTTTTGGCTTGTCGGGAGGCTTTGGCGTCGGGACGCTCCTTGCGCTGCGTTGCAGGCAGGAACGGCCCGACATCCATCTCGTCGTCGGATGTCCGAGGGGTGCCCGACGGACCGGGCCCTGGACTTTTTTTTTTTTTTTTTTTTTTTTTTTTTTTTTTTTTTTTTTTTTTTTTTTTTTTTTTTTTTTTTTTTTTTTTTTTTTTTTTTTTTTTTTTTTTTTTTTTTTTTTTTTTTTTTTTTTTTTTTTTTTTTTTTTTTTTTTTTTTTTTTTTTTTTTTTTTTTTTTTTTTTTTTTTTTTTTTTTTTTTTTTTTTTTTTTTTTTTTTTTTTTTTTTTTTTTTTTTTTTTTTTTTTTTTTTTTTTTTTTTTTTTTTTTTTTTTTTTTTTTTTTTTTTTTTTTTTTTTTTTTTTTTTTTTTTTTTTTTTTTTTTTTTTTTTTTTTTTTTTTTTTTTTTTTTTTTTTTTTTTTTTTTTTTTTTTTTTTTTTTTTTTTTTTTTTTTTTTTTTTTTTTTTTTTTTTTTTTTTTTTTTTTTTTTTTTTTTTTTTTTTTTTTTTTTTTTTTTTTTTTTTTTTTTTTTTTTTTTTTTTTTTTTTTTTTTTTTTTTTTTTTTTTTTTTTTTTTTTTTTTTTTTTTTTTTTTTTTTTTTTTTTTTTTTTTTTTTTTTTTTTTTTTTTTTTTTTTTTTTTTTTTTTTTTTTTTTTTTTTTTTTTTTTTTTTTTTTTTTTTTTTTTTTTTTTTTTTTTTTTTTTTTTTTTTTTTTTTTTTTTTTTTTTTTTTTTTTTTTTTTTTTTTTTTTTTTTTTTTTTTTTTTTTTTTTTTTTTTTTTTTTTTTTTTTTTGGCCCCCCCGGGGCCCCGTTTACCCGCCACCGCCGGGGGCTCCGGGGGCCCCGAGGGGCCGGCGGTGGGGTGGGGGGGGGAACCGGGGGGGGGCCCCGGGGTGCCCACACCCCCCCCCCCCCCAAAAGTTGAGACATTTATTTTTAAGTTCCTTGATGTGGGGAATGAATGTGAGTTTGTGATCAAACACCACACCTAAGAACTTGTGCTCCTTGTTCACAGGAAGCGACATGCCATTAAGAGTAATGTCTGGGTCCGGATGGACCCCGCGCTTCCTGGAGAACACAACGCAGGAGTTTTTTGCAGGATTCAATTTAAACCCATTCTTGTCTGCCCAGCCGGAAAGCTTCTTGAGCCGAGCTGGACTTGACGTTCGCAGAGGGACATATTACATGATTTAAAAGATATCTGTCGTCATCTACATACATGGAGTAAGAAATTGTAGGCGGCAGTGCCTTCCCAAGGGAGTTCATTTTTACTATGAAGAGAGTGCAGCTTAGAACTCCGCCTTGCGGCACGCCATTTTCTTGCACGTGTACCTTTGACAGTGCAGAACCAACTCTGACGCGAAAGGTTCTCTCAGACAAATAGCTAGCAAGGGTGTTAAACATATTACCAGAAACACCGAATGACTTCAGGTCAGTAAGGATCCCATAACGCCAAGCGGTGTCATGGGCCCTTTTTCTAGGTCGAAAAACACAGTTAAACAGAACTGTTTATGAATGAAGGCATCCTTAATATATGACTCTAGTGCCACAAGTTGATCATTCGTGGATCGCCCCCCCTGAAGCCTGCCTGGCAGCTCTCGAGAAGGCCGTTATACTCCAAAAAGTACACGAGCCTCCGGTTTATCATCTTCTCGAGAAGCTTGCACAGGCAGCTGGTCAGGGCAATGGGTCGATAGCTAGCGGGAGAAGAAGGGTCCTTCCCTTCTTTCAAGAATGCTACAACTATGGCATCCCTCCAAGACTTTGGAATGTGCCCCGAAAGCCATATCTTGTTGAAAAGGTGAAGAAGTGTTACAAGAGTGTCTGTGTGTAAGTTCTGTATCATTGTATATGTAATGTTGTCTGGGCCTGGAGCTGAGGGTTTACACGTGCTCAGAGCACCCCTCAGCTCATGAAGCGTGAACTCGGAGTTATAAGAGGGGGGGGGGGGGGGGGGGGGGGGGGGGGGGGGGGGGGGGGGGGGGGGGGGGGGGGGGGGGGGGGCCCCCCCCCCCCCCCCCCCCCCCCCCCCCCCCCCCCCCCCCCCCTGACGTGGGGTACCGGCGAAGGAACCCCACGCCTTGTTCTGGGCCTCTCGCGCCCGCCTCAGTCCTCTTCCACCAGGGCCCCCCGGGGGTTGGGGGGGCCCAACGGGGGCCCTGGGGAATGGACTTTTCGGCGGCGTCGAGGATGTGCGCCGTGACGAGTTGGGCGGCTTCTTCCACGTGTAGGTGTTTTATGGTGTGTGGTGTAGTTTAGATGTTTCTGTGAATGTACTCCAGTTTGCTTTGATTCATTAAACCTGTTATGGGAAGATGGACTGCTCGGGCCTATACCTATATACGTTAATGAAGTGGGGAAATGGTCACTACCATATGGGTCCGTGCCCACACCCCACTCAAGACATGGAAAGAGAACTGCGGAACCAATAGCCAAGTCAAGATGAGAGTATGTATTGTGTCCTAAGTTATGGTATGTAGGCTGTTTTTGTTGAAAAGGCATGCTCCGGAAAATGTAAGAAACTTCTCCAACAGGCGACCTCGGGCATCCGTTCTGGAGGAGCCCCAAAGAGAGTTGTGTGCATTAAGGTCGCCTGTTAGATGTACGGTTCGGGCAGCTGGTCGACCAGCGCCTCGAAGTCAGAGCTCAAAAGTGAACATCAGGAGGAATGTATAGGAGCATACCGTTATCAACCTATTAAAATTATTGTGCGTATTGCTACAGCCTCAAGGACGGTGTTGAGAGGACAGGGTGGCATGCTAAGGATTTCCGGGCTATTATGGCTACACCGCCCGAAGAGTGTGTGCAGCCATCCCTGTCTTTCTGAATACCATGTACCTATTTAAGAAATTTGTTGCTTGGAATTCAAATGGTCTCCTGAAGACACATACACTTGGCTGATTAGCATGCAGTATTTCGTATACATCGTCAAGATTTTTAGAAGGCCTCTACAGTTCCATTGAATTATGTTTTCTCTTCCCATTATTTAGTGTGAGAGCTACTGGAGTGTGTGTTTGTTTATGTGTCGTCTTTCGGGGCTGTGACTCTCGCCTTTTTTGGCTTGTCGGGAGGCTTTGGCGTCGGGAGCGTTCCTTGCGCTGCGTTGCAGGCAGGAACGGCCCGACATCCATCTCGTCGTCGGATGTCCGAGGGGTGCCCGACGGACCGGGCCCCCTGGATTTGGGCCCCCCCTTTCGGGAGCCCTTCGTTTGAGCCGCCACCGCCGAGGGCGTCCGGGGCGCCAGAGGTGGCACAGGCGGTGCGGTGGCGGTGGGAACCGGTGCGGGGCCCGTGGTGCCCATCACCTGGTACCCTCCAACGCACTGGAGACGGGGGGGCAGAGGCGGGAGCGGCACCGGTCCCGACGGAAGAGGTTGCCACCACAACCGCTGCTGCCTCAGCAAGCGGCGTGGTGGCGGGTTGGGCTGCCAGAGGCAACCCAGGGGGGGGGGCGAGGGACCAGGTCAGACTCGCTGAACTGGGTCCCTGTGGAAACGAGACGCCGCTCCGCCCCCCGGCGAGCCGCGTCGGCGTACCTCCCCAGGGGGAAAGAGGCGAACCTCTTTCGCGCCTCTGGGAAGGTGATGTTTTCAGTGACTTTGATGTTGATGATTTTTTTCTAGTTGAAATTTTTCGAAACTTGCGGGAGTATGCCGCATGCGGCCCCCCGCAGTTTACACAAGTGAGAGTTTCGGCTGAGCAGTTCTCGCTCGGATGATCGTGCGCCGCGCACTTTGCACACGTCGTTCGGCCACGGCAAGAGTTCGTACCATGCCCGAACCGCTGGCACTTAAAACAGCGCCGCGGGTTCGGGATGTACGGACGGATGGAGCACGGATAAAACCTGCATTTATGTATTGTGGAAGAATTGCGCGGTCGAAAGTCAAGATAATGTGTTTGGTGGGAATCTCCTTGTCGTCTCTGCGGATGGTGATGCGTCTCACGGCAGTGACGCCCTGATCCTTCAACCGGCAAGGAGATCCGCATCGGTTTCGTTCAGGAGGTCTGTCTCGGATATCACACCCTGCGAGCTGTTGAGGCTCCGATGGGGTGTGACCCTGATGTCGAGATCAGCCAGTCTAGTCTGAGCAAGAAGCTTTGCAGACTGCTGCTTGTCATTTATTTCAATTAAGAGTTCACCAGACCTTTGTTTTTTGCATTTATACGATTTTCCTACTATGGCTTCAAGATACTTGGCGATCAAGAAGACTGACTGAGATGCAAGAGGGTGGGTTTGATTGAGGGATTCCATCACAAGAAATCGAGAAAAATGGTCCGGTTCAGGAAAGGTTAACGACGGCAACGGAGGAAAGATACTTCGGTGCGGCCCCTTTTCAGGGACCGATCACGTTGGGGGGGTTTTAGACAATACCATAAAGCATAGTATAAAAGCAGGGAGACGGGGGTACTTTCTCTTCTTCACAACCTTACCCTGATAGCTGAGGAGGTCCCGGAGCTCCCTGCCTGGTAAACAGACAGGGAGCCCATCCGCCGGAGCTTGACCTGGGCTCCGACGGCCACCGTTAGAGGTTTCTACCCTTCACCTTAAAAACACATCACCACGGTTGGATCCAGCTTATGTTTGGGTCGGGTCCGCGGTATCGCCATTACCGCACCAAGATTGCTCAAGGTGCCCCGTGCGGGGCCGAAATAGTTGTGCTCATATATTTAGCAGTCGGGCTGATTAGGCTGTAAACAAAGCTTTTAGTGCAACCTACCTCATGGGTCCAAGTTCCGTGTATCGTCGCTGAATATCTGCCTTCACCCGCTCGCGAGTCGCCTGGTCAATCTGTTTAGGCCTAATAATGAAAAAAACAAAGGCTCCCCTTAGTTCTGAACCGCACATTTTAAATTTTAGCCCAGCAACACAATTTACTAAAGTTTCCAACTCCTGGGCGGCGTCCAAAAAATGTACCATTTTTGTTTTCAACGCATCCATTGAAACTCCCTTCCACATTCTTCAGGGTTGTTTTATTATAAAATCTGCTAAAGGTAAATTCTCGTCAATCAGACATGAGAACAAGTGAACCGACAGCATTTACAACAAAGCTTCTAATGATTCCTCTACTTTTCGTTTACATCACGCGGTGCTAATTCTCGGCTCCTCAGTATTACACTCTTAAAAAAAGGTTGTGGCATACACTAACGGAACACTAACAAGTCCACGTTCCTAGGTACTTAGTAACTGGAGGTAGTAAATGTATCACTAGTGGGTTACTAACTGAACCAGGCAGTAAACACCACTAGCTTCACCGCAGAAATGCTGACTTTGCACTTTGGAAGGTCCCCGAGCCCACGCAGGGGAAACTAAAAGCAGCAACTTCTGGAGGTAAGTTGCACAACGGCGGAAAACCAAAACCCTCCAACGACGCAAGGACGCACCGAACGCCGTGTTACAGGACGCCCTCAGCCCTACGACCCGATCAAACCCGGACGTGACTCCCGAACACGACGACCACTACACGGCGCGACGCGTATACCCGACATGACCAGCCTGAAGATAAGACGAAGACGATAACGACGCGCATAATGCTCCACCGCAAATGTGTTCAAGCGAGATGCGACGCCCCGACGCACCCGGAACTCGAGGAAGGCGGCGTCCGACGTAGAGGTGTCCATCGACGGCTTTGATGTAGTCGCCCTCATAGACCCGGGAGCCGACTACTCAGTCATGAGCGGACCATTTGCGTCTAGCTGAAGAAAGTTATGACCGGATGGGACGGTCCTCACATACGCACAGCAGGAGGCCACCTCACCACGCCAAGTGGAACGCGCACATCCGCGCCACCATAGACGGCACCACGTACCCTGCGCTGAGTTCGTTATTTTGCCCTACTGCTCCCGCGACGTAATATCCGGAATGGACTTTTTGACGGACAACGGCGAAATAATTGATCTGCAGACCAAGTCGGTAACTTTTTCCTCCGATCACTCCATGACGCCCGAACCGAACCCCCGAACACCGGGCCGATGTGGCAGCGAAGATCGCCGATGATCATGTCACCCTGCCACCCCGCGCAAGCTTGGTGATCACCGTCTACTGTGAAGGTTGCTGCTTCTGACGTCGACGCTATCGTGGAGAGTGACCAAAGGTTGCTTCTCGACCCACGGTGTCTCGGTCGCAAGAGGCATTGCGCGGTTTAAGCAACGCAAATCCCACGTTTTGGTCACCATTTCACCGAGGAGTACCAGCATTTAAACAAGGGCGCTGCAATTGGTTTCCTCGAAGAAACGCAACAAGCAAGTGACGTGATCGCAGTCGTCCGACTTTGAACGCGCACCTCCGAAGATACCTTCAAGCTTCCGCATTCCTTCGACGTGAATCCGGCGCTGCCGCAAGAAGAAAGGAACAAGTTATTGGCTTTGCTCCGGTGTCGCTAACAGTGAGTGTTTTTCGACGAACTCAAAGTTACGTCAGACACCTCTGGCGAAGCACCGGATAATGACCGAGGATGGAGCCCGACCTACCCGACAGTCACCGTACCGCGCGTCTTCACACGAGCGGGAAGCCATCCGGACTCAAGTCGACGACATGCTCAGCGACGGCATTATACAGCAATCGAAAAGTCCGTGGGCTGCGCCAATCGTACTCGTGAAGAAAAAATACGGCACTTTAATGTTCTGCGTTGATTACCGGCGACTGAACAAAATCCCTAAAAAGGACCTCTACCCCCTGCCACGTATCGACGACGCCCTCGACCACCTCTGCCATGCCAAGTACTTCTCATCGATGGATCTGAAGACCGGCTACTGGCAAATTGAAGTGGGAGTATGCTGCATGCGGCCCCCCGCAGTTTACACAAGTGAGGGTTTCGGATGGGCAGTTCTCGCTCGGATGATCGTGCGCCGCGCATTTTGCACACGTAGTTCGGCCACGGCAAGAGTTCGTACCGTGCCCGAACCGCTGGCACTTAAAACAGCGCCGCGGGTTCGGGATGTACGGACGGATGAGCAACGGATAAAACCTGCATTTATGTGTTGT
Source organism: Haemaphysalis longicornis (assembly GCA_013339765.2). Taxonomy (NCBI): domain Eukaryota; kingdom Metazoa; phylum Arthropoda; class Arachnida; order Ixodida; family Ixodidae; genus Haemaphysalis; species Haemaphysalis longicornis. The sequence continues at coordinate 90,246,839 of CM023453.1, read as the reverse complement.
GGGAGAACTGCGCGGTCAAAGGTCAATGATGTGCTTGGTGGGAATCTCCTTGTCGTCTCTGCGGATGGTGATGCGTCTCACGGCAGTGACGCCCTGATCCTTCAAGCCGGCAAGGAGATCCGCATCCGTTTCGTTCAAGAGATCTGTCTCTGATATCACACCCTGCGAGCTGTTTAGGCTCCGATGGGGTGTGACCCTGATGTCTAGATCAGCCAGTTTTGTCTGAGCTAGAAGCTTTGTGACAGCTGCTTGTCATTATTTCGATTAGGAGTTCACCAGATCTTTGTTTTTTGCATTTATACGATTTTCCTATTATGGCTTCAAGATACTTGGCGATCAAGAAGACTGACTGAGATGCAAGAGGGTGGGTTGGATTGAGGGACTCCATGACAAGAAATCGAGAGTAATGATCTGGTTCAGGAAATGTTAAAGATGGCAATGGGGGAAACGATACTTCGGTGCGGCCCCTTTTAGGGGGCCGATCACGGTTGGGGGGGGGGGGGGTAGACAATATCATAAAGCATAGTATAAAAGCAGGGAGACGGGGGTACTTTCTCCTTTGACCTTACCTGGTAGTCAAAGAGGTCCGGGAGCTCCCTGCCTGGTAGACAGGCAGGGAGCCCATCGGCCGGAGCTTGACCAAGGCTCCGACGGCCACCGTTTACGGCTTCTACCCTTCACCTTTAAACACCTCGCCACGGTTGGACACGGCTTATGTTGGGAGCTCGGGGTCCGCGGTGTCGCTGCTCACCGTCACCATGAATACTCAAGGTGCCCCGTGCGGGGACAAATGAATCGTGAAAACAGTTTGTATGACAAGATGGAATGCCTACTTTGTCTCGATGATAAACGCGCGCTGACATGTGCGATGGATTCGTTAGTAGTCTCTCCTTAGGAATGGAATTTCCGTGATATATTTTGTGGAATAGGCACAAATGCGATATTTGCCTGCGATACTCGAGTAGCGGTAGAGATAAAGTCGTTTTCATTGTGGTGACGCTGGACGTGCGATGATAAATTGAAAGTATGAAGCAACATGAACGATTTTGAACCACCTCCAATTCGTCGGTGAGCGATGCAATACCACGATGCCAAACAGCAGCCGCATATTCCAATTTCGAACGAACAAAGTTTTATAGAGAATTAGTTTCAAAGAGCTCGGTGAAGAATTAAAGTTCCTACGAATATATCCTAACATACGGTTGGCATTACTTACAACATAATCTATGTGAGGTTTCCATGATAAGTTAGAAGACACTATAACACCTAAATATTTGTACGATTTCAAGACAGGCATTGCTTAGTGAGTATTCAGGAGGTGTAGTGTTAACTCGGGAAATTCGCATGCTTTTACACTTTTAATGTCGTTTCATTTACCATAATTTAAACCAATCTGAAATACTCTCAATAAATGATTGCAGAATTTGCACGTCGTTTTGTTAGTTATTTGCCTGTAAATAACACAATCATCGGCAAAAAGACTGACAGATGAGCTGATGGCAATTGGAAGGTCATTTATATCAATTAAAAATAAAAGAGGCCCCAGGACAGATCCTTGGGGTACACCTAAATGAACCGAAGAAGGATGCGAGTCTGTATTGTTCACACTTACGAACTGATATCGGTTAGTCAAAAAGGAACGCAACCACGCAACCATATTATCATCTAAGTTTAGTTTAGAAAGTTTTATAAATAATAAATATACGGGGTGATCAAAATTAAGTCGAAAGGTTTTTCTTAAAATACGCGCCTAGATTTGCGTGAAGACCACCTCTGCAGTCAGATTATGCTCCCAGGGGTACACAGAATTAGATGGTGAAAATGATGTCGGTGGCTTAATTAACCAAAATTTAAAAATTACCTTTTTAGTGGCTGCAGTACGCAGGCACGTTTCTGTTGAAAAGTTAGGTGCAATCGTGTTTGTAGGCAGCTTCATTTGGCAGAACTCTTCTAGCGCATCCGTACTCCGAGATATATAACGGCGAAGTTTAATTGCAGTTCGCATGATTACGCATACAGGACAGCGAGGACAGACGCAAAGCTCCTCCCTTTTGTTCTGTGTTTCGATAGCGGTTCGAATACCGCAGGTTGCGAGAACGTCAGCCAAGACTCAAAGAATGCCAGTTATCACTTTTGCCTATGCCTCCACCCCGTTGTGAAACTAAACACCATACACAGCAGGCAGGTCTCAAAAGGAGGAGCTTTGCGCCGGTCCTCGCTGTCTTGCATGCGTAATACGAACTGCAATTAAACTTCAGTTCGATATGCGCTGGAAGAATTCTGCCAAATGAAACTGCATAGAAAAACAATTGCATCTAACTCTCCAATACAAACGTGCCTGCTTACTGCAGCCACAAAAAGTTAATTATTCAATTTTAGTTAATTAAGCCACGGACATCAATAATGACCAATGAATTCTGTGTACCCCTGGGAGCCTAATCTCGCTGCACAGGTGGTATTCACCCATATCTAAATGCCTATTAAAAAAAACTGTCGACTTTGATCACCCTGTATAGTGATCCCGTTCCCTGTTACCTTCTTCACCACGTTAAAGAATGGCTACGTACCTCTCGAGATCCGGTGCTACGATTAGCTTTCTTATTCCGCTCTTCACAATGCATGCTTAAGACCAACGTGGCTATACAAGATGGCCTTCCAATACTACACAGGACTCCTTCCTAACGGCCCAGCTTTACGTGATATGTTTTCTCAGTAATCGAATTTGCTTCCTTATCTTCACTTGAGCTCACTTGCTACGGAGTGTAGAAAGCGCACAGCCAGCGGCGTGCGTACATCGTACAACATGCGCAAAACTCCCTTATTATGTTCAAATTGTCTTTAACGTGTTTACATCCAAAAGGTCTTCCAACCGCCCTGTAAGCTTGTCACAGAAGGTACGTGTAAGAATACGTATTTTAGGGTACAATCTAGTGAGATTTCGCAAATTTGTTGCTTCAGTCGACGAAAACTACATAAATTTACTGGGCGCGGGCCCAATTCATCGTCGTCGTTAGATGGAGGGTGCATGAGTTTTTTTTTTCAAAAAAAGAGAACCCTCATATGGTTTTGTTCGGCATAAGCATAAGTTCCCTCTATAACAGTTGTTAAATTCTGCAAAAACTTTCTTTTGTGTGCTTCTTAACATGGCCTCTGTGGCGAACATGTTGTACGATTACTGCGGATGATCCCAATGGCACGTTCAAGGCCGGGTATTTTCGCGTGTTCCGATTATCCGAATGAATAAACGCAGCACTCACGATCGGGGGGCTCGGCACTTGCTTCCATCTGTTCGATTACGGCCAAGACGACAGGGAACATAATTGATGCCACGGCTGTATTGGGAATCCACATCGACAGGAACATTGAAACCAGCATTAACCCGAGCACGATCCTGCCAGAAAAAAAAGAAAAACAAAAACTTGATACTACCTCTCGCCCGTAGCTTCTCAGTTTCCATTTTGTTTTGCATTAACTTGAGATTTTAAATGTATGTTCAAGACAGGATTACTTGTTTTCGCCATACGTTCGTCGCCATCTTGTGTCAGCTGTGATGCCATTTTTACGTCGCTCACTCGACACGTACATCGTTTACAGTTTTTTCACCGACGCGGATAAAAATGTTCCGGGCTTGTGAGCATCCACACCAGAAATTGGCAGTGCCAATAGCGCAACTGCTATGTAGTAGTTAGATGTGTACTCTATTGGAGCAAAAGCATCGAAGGCCAATGACCACCAAAACGTCTTTTGTGGCATTCCCATGTTTGAGCTTCGGTGAATTGTCTAAATTCGTATGTAGCGACAAACATCGAAATTGCTTAATCGTTCTCTACACTGTTATAATGTGAAAGCACAAGCGAATGATTGAGCAATAAAGCCGGCGTTGGCGTCTGGCGACGAGTTCTTAAAATGCGACGCGTTGCATCGCATCGCATCGCAAGCAAACGCATCGCAGAAATAAAAATTTCGCTGTGGCTTAACTCATTTATGCCTGGGTGTACGACGCAAGAGGTAGGATTAATTGTTTAGCTTGGTTTTCTGTACGGTTACGACATTTCTCGAGGCGTGCGGCTCCTCCTTCCTCCGTCTCCTCGGCTCGCTGCCTCCTCTTGGTGTCGCCCCGACGACGAAGCCTGACGACAAATCCCACCGAGCCGCCCCTTCTAATATGATATTTCCTATTTTTAATTTTTATTATTTTATTTTTATTTTACCTTTTTCGTTTTATTTTTATTCTTGTATTTTTACCTTTCTTATTTTGTTTTCCTTTTGTGTGTTTTTTTTTTACGCGGCGAGCGGCGCTGCAGCTGCGGCAGCTAGGGAATCGCTAGGTTAGCTAGCCGCCGCAGATTCCCTAGGAACCGCTGCCAGCTAGGGAACCGAGGTGCGGCCACCGGTGACTGCGAAACGGCGATAATACGGCCGTTGTAGCTCTCGCTAAAACAAAAAAGAACCACGCATATGTTTCGTCATTAACGCCGCGAATCCGTGTTGGTCGTCGCGTCTCTAACGCGGCGAAGTCGTGTTGGACATCCCAGATGCGCCGTAAAGACCATAGGGTAGAAGCTCGTGTTAGCGCTGGCCTAACTTAGCGGCGCAGAGGTCCCCAGTGAGGCAGGCCACTCTACAGGGTGTTGCTACAGACTGATGGTGTTGCCACAGCACCTTCTTGAAGGCGCCCAGAATAACAGCCCAACACTTCGGTGCCACGTTATGTGCAGGGCGTAACTATTGTCGAATCTTAGGCTAACTGGTGCAGCATTGATACGTATAGAAACAACGCGTGTAGCAGGACAAAAGCAGGGAAGAACGCTGTGTGAAGTTGTCCTCTTCTTTTTCCCTATTGTACCCGCTCGATTTTACGTCTCACAGAACACGCCACCAAAATCTAAAAGTTTTGCATTTGAAACTTCGTATCCTCGAACTTCTGTACTTTGAACAGTGCGTTCACGATACGAATATTTTCCATTCGTTATCAACTCGTATATCTCTCGCACAAAACTGAACGGGTGGCCTTACTTAAAACCTGCCATTTTGTTAAGAAAATAAATGGTCCTGTAGTCGTTCGCCGTTCAAACTGAAGCTTTGTAACGCCTACTAGTTCGACGGATCTTCAGCACGCCTTAACACTACCGTGACGTCACACTGCGGAATTCAGTTACTGATGTGCGCCCCCACCTGCGGGTGCTGGTGCCGATGACGAGGACTGACTTGAGTGCCAGCCGCTTGTGCAGCTGGGTCGCCTCCACAGCGGCCGCTAGAATCAGTGACCCAAGCATCACGAAGCCGACGTTCTGTTCAATGGAAAGCAAAGAGAAAATACGTTTTAGTGGCGGCCGCCAGAAAATGGCCCCGATAAAGCCGTAATGGTGCCGCGGGGCTTCGAACAACTATCCACAATTCGCAAGCGTATAAAGTGACAATAATACGAACAAAAAGAGAAGGTATCTGGTCTGTAGAGCTGTCTCTAAACAGCGAAGCTCTTCTTTGTCGAAGATTTCATGGGGCAAAATGTGGTGACGCGGATGAAGCGATGCAGGTGAGGTCGTAGCCTCGCGAGGAGGAGAGCAAGCGCCAATCTCACAAGAAGCACGTTAAACGAACGCTTGATATGGGCAAAGCTTTCCGAAATTACTAAATCTGGAGGCATTGTTTATGCTTGTCAACTTTCTTGAGCCAAAAGAAAATATTGAACATATATCAGGCAGACATCATTACACAAGCGATATTTGCGTCGTTTAATTAAATTACATGGCTGCTTGATTTTTGCAATACTAATACGCCATGAAAAAACAAAAGCACTCGCCGCACGTCCTCGTAGTTCAAAAGCAACAAAAGTCCCAAGTTCAAAAGCATCAAAAGTTTCCAGTGGAATGCCCGAACTGTTGGAGAACGTGAAATTGATTGGCACGAACCAATCGATCTGTTGGATTTGATTTCATTGATTGATTGATTGATTGTAGGGTTTAACGCGCCGACGCAACGCAGGCGATGAGGGCGCCGTAGTGGGGGGCTCCGGATTAATTTTGACCACCAGGGGATCTTAACGTGCGGCGAAATCTCGTACACACGGGCGTTTTTGCTTTTCGCCTCCATCGAAAAGCGGCCGCCGCGGTCGGGAATCGAACCGCGACCTTGTGTTCAGCAGTGCAACGCCTTAGCCACTGAGCCACCGCGGCGGGTGATCTGTTGGATTTGAGAAGTTCTATGAAGCTGAGGCTTGCGATTCGGGAAGGCTAGGCAGCGTTGCTGTTGACATAAGCGTTCGTGACGTTAAGACAGTGAAGCAGGGCTGATTTTTGAATAGCCTAACATAAGTGACATCTAACATAAAGTTTCGAGACAACCTTGATCGAAATCACTTAACCAAAAAACTACTCTCACGTATTACTGTGCACAAAGGGCCACGCGATGACAGGCAGAAAAATCTCAGTGTCCCTGAAGTTGCTTGTATTGATTAGTCCTTCGACAAGAACCTACTGCACAGAAAGACAGCCGCTTGTTGCGGTAATTTCAGCAAGGAGACAATTGCCGCGCTTGTGCTGGACCAGATCAGAAGAAATTTCACCATACTGGTGAAAAATCCACTAAAAGGAAGCTAGCGATCGGCAATGACAAAATGTACGCACCCAGAGACGAGCGCCGTAACGTTACGCACAGCATGTAGAAGATGATAAAAGTAGCAGGACGATTCTACACCATGCTTATACCCCAGCGAGTTAGACCAGGGGAAACCACTAAGCGTACAAACTTAGCTTGCGATGCCCCACGAGTAACTAAACAGTAAGTAGAACAGGCTCTCAACGGTATCAAACGAGGAAAAGCCGCTGGTGACGACGGCATAACCGCGGATATTTTAAAGGGAGGAGGAAGATATTGTACCAGAAAATCTTGGTGCACACTGTTTTTCAGAATTCTTAGGGCTCAAAAAGGGCCCGAAGCCTGGAAAAAAGCCAACGTAATTCTGATTCAACAGACGGGAGATACTATGAACATAAGAACTACAGACCCACGAGCCTACTCTCAGCTCTATACAAGCTTTTCCAAAGTATTATTTTACCACATTAGTGAGAGCCTAGGTTTCCAACACCCCAGAGACCAGGCTGGTTTAGGAAGAAATACTCAACACTGGATCACATCCATGTCGTTAATAAAGTAATACAAAAATCCGCAGAGTTCATCGAACCCCTTTAGATGCATTTATAGAGTTCGAAACTGAACTTTGATTCAGTCACACCCGCAGCTGAGTTGGAAACATTGATTGAAGAGACCTACATATGACTTTTAGACGATATATATACGGGATGTACAAGTAGAATCATCCTTCACAAGCAAAACAACAAATTCCCGATCCTAAAGGGAGTAAGTCAGAGAGATACCATTGTGCCAAAACTGTTCACATCATGTAACGAGGGGGTACTATGCAAGCTCGACTGGAAAACACAAGCTCCATCACTGAGCCGCTGGTATCGCCATCACACGTTGAAAATTTTAAACCTTGCCCTACACACTGACGCAGTTGATTTAGACACGTTGCATACAATGATGTCTTTCATCACCTAGGCCATGAGACCATGTTGTATCTGAAGTATGGTACAAATGTATTGCAAACTCGGAAAGTTTGAATCACATTCTTGGGTGGAACCAGCGGGAACGCGGCGCAGACAGGGAGAAAGAGGCAGAAAGGTGGCGGCTGGTTTAACAACTTACGGTTGTTATGTAGCAAGAGGTACTTAAACCTATATTTAAGGTCGAGGAATAACTTTAAAAATCAGAACGCGGGTTCGATTCCCGCCGCGGCGGAAGCTTTTCTGATCGGAACGAAACGCGAGAACGCCCGTGTGTTCAAGATTTCGGCTCAAAATTAATCCGGTGGTCAAAATTAAACCGGAGTCCTCTACTACGGCGCGCCTGATCGCCTGTGTAGCGTGGGAACGTTAAACCTTATAATCAATCAATCAACTTAAAAAAAGTCAGTTAACAGTCAAAGACCGCGCGTGTAAGGTGTCCCCTTTAGGCCGAGATACTTAATTGCTTAGCTAAGATCTCTCTTCTTCCTGTAATGTGAATTGCTGCCGACCCTTCCCACCTCATCTGCTGTACGTGGCGGGAAAATTCGGCTCGCCGCCACACTCAAGTCAGTGGAATGAAAGATGGGAAGCAGCAGGGTCTTCAAATGACTAGTTATACGCTCGCAAACGCACATTTATGCATTGTACAGTACGGCTAACGTGCTGTCAGACAAATTAACTGAAAACACGAAAATATGAAACAGAACGAACAAAATTGAAAAATACCGTTCTTGGAGTCCCAATAATGGCGTAGATTGGTGGATTGGATATTGGATAATTTGGCATTGCACATTTCCCAACATTGTTATGGCAATTAGGACACGCGTCAATTTGACTGGAATGGATGGAAATTCGCTATTTGTGTGTTTTGGTTCAAATTTTCGGGATCCCGTTTCGTGTGCCCATGACTGTAAGTTTGGCCACCTGACAAAACAATGCTGTACAAAACGCCCACAGTGAACGCAGCGCAGATGCTGGCGTAGTCCGCCCTGCTATAAACCACTTGCAATGATCTCGCGCCGCGCGTTCAGAAATGCTGCCGCTTTTTGAAGGCCGCCCTACAAGGAGCGCGCCATAGAGTTACTACTGAATACTGAGCGCACGCGCGCAAAAGCAGCGCGGCGGCCAAGGGAACCGGTCCTAGGCCCCCTCCGACCGGGAAGCAGGGGAGCAACGGGTCTGCGCGCTCCGCGCTGGCGAGCTCCGAAACAGGGAGAGAACTGACCTCGAAGCACACGTGAACCAGGCGCTGAATGGCTCGTTGAGTTTGTCGCGAAGCGCCATGACGCAAAAATGGGTCTCAGACCCATCCTTGCGCGGCAGAGGAATCTTGCCGCGAAAGGGCATTTTGCGGCGCGCATTCTTGCGCGCGCGGCGCCGCAAGTGAGGACGCACATTTACACTTCTATTCACTCTGTTTTTGATTACCGCATATTCGCGCGTATAACCCGCCCCTGCATATAATTCGCACCCCCACTTTCAGCACTCTGAAAAAAAAAAATTCCTCGTGTATTTCCCGCACATTTGCCACAGGAAAGGCTGCGCCGAAGCTACTGCTCAAGCAACACATCACGTACTATGTAGACAGAAAAAACGTACACTTAGCAAATAGAATACATTGATTGCAAGGCGAAAGTCACAATTCACATGTTTTGCGCAATCACAAGTCACATGTTTCTCGAAATTGCTGCCGTGGAAGGCTTAGTGTTACTGCATAGCCTCCACGGCACAACGCGCATTGCCGCGGAGCTGCACTAATAGGAACAACTCCGCGTATTACCCCCACCATAGTTTGCCACAGAAATGTTCGCATTTTTTGGTGCAGTTTATAGGCGCGAAAATACGGTGTAAGGTTTAACACGGCGATGCTATACCGGCGATGAGGCACGCCGTAGTGGAGGGCTCCGCAATTATTTTTAACCCTCTGGCGATGCTTTAACGTACGCCGAAATCTCGACCACATGTACGTTTCGCTTTTCGCGCCCATGAGAATTTTATCAACACTTCCACGTACAAAGCGCAATTTGTTGCGAGCCTTGATAGTGACTTGTACACCATTCCACCAACTATAATAAATAAAATTTTCTAATATCGTAGCTACTAAAAGAGTACTGAAACAATCGTTTACGTAACCATCATGTTGATGTGGGCATGCCAGCAAAATTTGTAAATTGTGCACGTCCCTTTACCATTTCGGCGCTGAATTTATTTGTTGTGTTCATTCCTGATTTAAGATATACCTCTTGATTTTGCTGTCTGGCTTGTAAGGGAAGTTGCCGTCTAATGTCGAGCTGCTGTTCTGATCAGCCTTTATTTACCCCAGCTGCCTCCATCAACCTCAAATAAATCAACATTTATATTATTTGCATTATTTCGTGATATGAAGTGCTTATTCAGTAATCTCATTTAGGGAGAAAGTAGTAAAAAGCTAGGGGCGCTGGTGCTTTGATTTTGCATGAATGCAATCAAAAGCTTTCTGGTACAAAATCATTGTTCTCCAAGCAATTTTCGTTCTGTATGCTTTATCAGCACTCTTATTGGTTTTAATTGCACTCACTGGTGTTGCGAAGTGAGGTAAACAAAACATCCCGTGGTAAGAAACTTCGCAATATTTTAAAAACGCGAAAACAGTCACTAAAACACACTTGAGTTATTGTGTGCATAATAGCATCAGCAAGGTTCAACGGCGATGTGTTGTAAACGACAGTGGGCACGTAATGGGTCAATTCAGTCCAAAAAACCTTTGCAGACGCGGTGCTTACTAAAGATCACGAAAGCTAATGCCCCGATATTCTCTTTACAGAAGGGCACACTCACTGGAAAGCCTCTTCGGCGAGCTGCAAGGCATCCATGCTGGCTGCCGGTGTCTTCATCGGGGACAGTAGGACTGCTGGTCATTAGAGTGAAGCGAAGAACACCGTAAGGCGCTTGCCAAACCACCTGGCGTCCAAGACGTACACACCTCACTTCTTCAAGAAGAACAGCAGTCCCTACCGCAGACTATGAGGATGTTAGGAAATATAGACAAAAATTTTTTTTCTCATCAGGGCAGATAATCAATGAAGTATATATCGCACCACTCGACCCAAGGACTCATGTACCACGGCATACACTTAACGTGGAAACTCTGAAGTCCGCAGACGTAGGTTTTTCTTTCTCTGTCCCTGCAATTATCAATTCGACATCACTTGTATCGCCTTCACGTTCACGCTACAACCATTTCCTTTTGTCTCATTCTGTCCGCCTTGTTATTTTTCTGCGATTTACCTCGTTGTCGCCATCGCTTAATACTGGAAGCATTGCTGTGGTACTTTTCAACGGCGTGACTGTGTTCGGGTGCTTGTCCGTGCGCGCCTCCGCCAGAAATCGGGCATGCGATTGTATTACCAGCCAACGTTCAGTTCTTCTTAGGAAATGGGGGTGCTCTGCCTGTACCCCTGTTCAATACCTGTACCCCGCTCGTCATTGCCTTTCTCCTCGTCGTGACGGTAAGGCCCAGAAGCCGTAGTTAACTTTGAGGGGATATTTATTTATTTATTTATTTATTTATTTATTTTATTTATTTATTTATTTATTTATCATAGCCTCAGTGCCCAGGGGCATTACAAAAGGGAGTGGGGGATAACAAAATTATTGGAAGAATACACAGCAAGTAATAATATGAAACAACAGCTCTTTACACAAACAGTGCAGACACTGCGATAGTTATATTAACAGCTCCTTACTTAAGGAAGCATGCGTTGCACAAGTTGGCGTAAGCACTTACATAACCCAGCTTTACTCCAACAGAGTCGACACTGCACAAATGTGGCTGGCGACAATACAAATTCAACGGATCTTCACCTGAGAAGGGTAAATAAACAAATAAACACTGCCCAAGTCAGGGAAACTAAAAAAAAAACCATAACGGCAATCACATTTTCACTCAAACAGTCTGAAAACTGCACGCCTAAAGCCACGACGTCAAAGATTTTGGCAACTGTATGTGGCAGTTGATTCCATTTAACAGATGTGCTCGGTACAAATGAATCGTGATGATGATGATGGTTGGGTTTTTATGCCGCAAGGCCGACTAAGGGCAAAGAGCGCCAGAGAAAAGTTTATTTAATGAAGTGAAGTGGTTACCACAAAAAGGTAGGTAAAAAAACATGTCAACCGAACAAAGTAAAATCAGTAAAGATAATGGTGATGGCTGGTGTATAGGGCCAGATTGATTATGCGTGATAGGAAATGAGGTTTAAAAACTTAACGTCTGACAAATACTCAAACACACGTCTCACAGAAACAATGGCATCGTCACCTAGAAACAGCGATGGATGTAGTGGGATATGTTGTCTGTAGAGTTCTCTGAAGTGTTTGTGTCGTGTTGTGTGAAGTGCCTTGCATGTATTAGTATGTGCACTACGGATAGGGCCTCTCCGCACCTGCAGCACAGGGGTCTTGGAGATGCAGTCAGAAGGTGCGAGTGCGTTGCATGTGTGTGCCCAATCCGTAATCTGGCCAAGGCGACTTCAGAGTATCTATTGCGTGTGTCGGTGGTGTAACGGTCCCAAGTGTGTTTTATTACATGTAACTTGTTGTCTGTTTGTTCACTCCAGTGTGTTTGCCATGTGTGCGAAGTTGTTTGTCTGATGTGTGGTTTCACGTCGGTGTAGGTAATGTGGTTATGTCTACTGTATTCAAGAGTGTAGCAGCAGCAGCCATTCGGTCCGCTGCTTCGTTCCCGGCTATACCACTGTGGCCGGGGACCCAGCAAAGAACCAGTTCAAATTTGCGTACATACACCGACATAATACCCTTGACGATCAGATTGACAACGTGGTTTTTCGAAGGCATTGTTGACGACAGTGCCCGCACAACACTGAGGGAATCTGTATAGATAATGGATTGTGGGATGTGGCTTTGAAGTATATGATTGACAACAAGAAGTACACCGTAAGCCTCTGCCGTGCCGTAAATACTATGGACTATTCAGAGTTCTAGTGACACTAAGGCCGGGCCCATGCGCCGCGCAGGACACAGAGGTAGCAGTTCTAGAGGCGTCCGTATAAATTCAGAACACTGATACTTCTGCTGCAAATACAAGAAGTGCTGCAGGATTGCACATGTGGGAGCTCGGTTTTTATCAACATGTGTGAAAGATGTGTCGCATGACACAGGGCGGAGATGCCATGGTGCTATGAAATCTGTTACAGAACTTTGGATGGTGTCTAAAAAGGAGACAGCAAGCTCTGACGCTTCTCTCTCTAACTCTGTAAGAGAAGGGCGCAGAGAACGATGGTCGATTTAAAAGGAGTTCAGTCATGGATGTATCACGAAAAACTGATTTAAAAGGATGGTGTGGCATGGATGAAATTTTAAAGCATAAAGGAGGTCTGTGTATGCTCGCTGACGTTGTAGGTTCTATTTGTTGCACTCTACATACAAGCTTTCTACTGGACTAGTTCGGAAGGCACCACACGACAAGCGGAGCCCTAGATGAAGCACAGGGTCCAGCAATCTGAGGGATGTTTTAGTGGCTGACCCATAGACAACGCTAGCATAGTCCAGTCGTGAACCTATTAGGCTGGTAAAAAGTAAAAGAAGTTGTTTGTCAGCACCAAAAGAGATGTGCGACAGAACCTTCAGGATATTCATTTTTTTTAAGCATTTATTTTTAGTTGTTTATGTGTGGGATGAATGTGAGCTTTTCGTCAAAGATTATACCTAAAAACTTGTGTTCCTTTTTGACAGGAATAGAGGCACCGTGGAGTCGAATGTCTGGGTCCGGCCAAATGCCACGCCTCTTAGAAAACAGAACACAAGTGCACTTTCCTGGATTAAATTTAAAACCATTGCTATCTGCCCAGACGGCTAGCTTGTTCACACCAAGCTGCACTTGGCGCTCGCAGATAGACAAGTTACACGATTTGAAGGAGAGTTGAATATCGTCTACATAGATTGAACAGGAGATCGATGGTGGCAGTGCCTTCTGAAGAGAATTCATTTTTACAATAAACAAAGTGCAACTCAAACACCACCCTGCGGCACGCCGTTTTCCTGCACATGAACCCTAGAGAGTGCAGCTCCAACTCGCACGCGAAACGTTCTTTCAGACAGATAACTAACAAGCGTATTCATGATGTTACCCGACATGCCAAAGGACTTCAAATCGCTGAGTATGCCTACCGCCAAGCAGTGTCGTACGCCTTTTCAAGATCAAAAATACTGTCATACAGTACTGCTTATGCAGGAAAGCATCTTTAATATATGACTCTAACGCAACGACGTTGATCGTTCGTAGATCGCCCCGCCCTAAAGCCCGCCTGGCAGCTCTCGAGAAGACCGTTGTACTCTAAGAAGTACACGAGTCTCCTTTTATCATCTTCTCGAGGAGCTTGCACAGGCAGCTTGTCAAGGCGATGGGCCGGTAGCTAGCGGGAGAGGAAGGGTCCTTCCTTCTTTCAGGAAAGCCACTACTATGGCCTCCCTCCAAGAGCGAGGAATGTGCCCCGAAAGCCATATGTTGTTGTATAGATGTAGGAGTGTTTCAAGAGTGTCTGGGTGTAGGTGTTGTATCATGGTGTATGTGATTTTGTCTGCACCTGGAGCTGAAGGCTTACATGTGCTCAGAGCAACCTTCAGCTCATGAATTGAAAAAGGAGAATTGTAAGAAGTGTGCGACTTGTTGTTATCACGCAGGGACGTCTTTTCTACAGATGTTTTTGTGTTTCATGAAAGTGTTTGTGTAGTGTGCTGAACTGGACACGTGTTCGAAGTGTTGTGCAAGTGTGTGAGCCTGGTCTTCCAGTGTGTCCCCTGTTGTACTAACCAGGGGCAGGCTGTGTGTCTGTTGTCCTTTTAGTTTTCGTATTCGTGTCCAGACTTTGTGTGTGTCAGTGTATGAGTTGATGGAAGTGAGGAAGGCGCCAACTCTCCCTTTTCGCCTCACGACGCATACGCTTCCCAAGAGCTTTTGCCCGTTTAAAGGAAATGAGATTATCTGACGTCGGGTACCGGCGAAGGACCCCCACGCCTTGTTCTGGGCTCTCGCGCCCGCCTACAGTCCTCGTTCCACCAGGGCCTCCTTGGGTTGCGGGACGCACTGGAGGCCTGGGGATGGACTTTTCGGCAGCGTCGAGTATGTGCGCCGTGATGAGTTGGGGGGCTTCCTCAACGTGTAGGTGTTTTATGGTTGTGTGGTGTTTTAGATATTTCTGTGAATGTACTCCAGTTTGCTTTGATTCATTAAACCTTTTATGGGAAGATGGACTGCTCGGGCCTATACCTATATACGTTAATGAAGTGGGGAAATGGTCACTACCATATGGGTCCGTGCCCACACCCCACTCATAACATGGAAAGAGAACTGGCGGAACCATAGGCCAAGTCAAGATGAGAGTATCTATTGTGTCCTAAGTTATGGGATGTAGCTGTGTTTTGTTTTAAAAGCATGTTCCTGAGGATGTAAGAAACTTCTCTAACAGGCGACCCTCGGGCATCCGTTCTGGAAGAGCCCCAAAGAGAGTTGTGCGCATTAAGGTCGCCTGTTAGTATTATGGTTCGGGCAGCTGGTCAACCAGCGCCTCGAAATCAGAGCTCAGAAGTGCAAAATCAGGAGAGATGTAAATGGAGCATCCCGTTATCAACCTATTAAATATTATCGTACGGATTGCTACAGCCTCGAGGACAGTGTTCAAGGTGACAGGGTGGCAGGCTAAGGATTTCCGGGCGACAATTGCCACACCTCCTGAAGAGTGTGTGCAGCCAACCCTGTCCTTTCTGAATACCATGTAACTATTTAAGAAATTTGTTTTTAATTGAGGTGGGTTTCCTGGAGACACATGATACTTGGCTGACTGACATGCAAATCTCATACACATCGTCAAGATTTTTAAGGAGGCCTCTGCAGTTCCATTGGATGATGTTTTTGTTCCCATTATTTAATTTAAGAATGACTGGAGTTGTGTGTTCGTGTGTGTTCATGTCTCGTCTTTCGGGGCCGTTACTCTTGGATTAGGCTTTTTAGGCCTTTCTACTGGCTTGGCCGTCGGAGGCCGCTCCTTGCGCTGCGTTGCAGCAGGAACGGCCCGACGTCCATCTCGTCGTCGGATGTCCGAGGGGTGCCCGACGGACCGGGCCCCCCGGACTTGGCCCCCCTTCGGGAGCCCTTCGCTTGAGCCGCCACCGCGGCGTCGGGAACGCCAAAAGTACACGGCGGTGCGGTGGCGGTGGGAGCCGGTGCGGGGCCCGTGGTGTCCATCACCTCGGTACCCTCCAACGCACTGGAGGACGGGGAGACAGAGGCGGGAGCGGCACCGGTCCCGACGGAAGACGTGGTTCCCACCACAACCGCTGCTGCCTCAGCAAGCGGCGTGGTGCGGGTTGGGCTGCCAGAGGCAACCAGGGGTGGGGGGGGGGGAGGGACAGGTCAGACTCGCTGAACTGGGTCCCTGTGGAAACCAGACGCCCGCTCCGCCCCCCGGCGAGCCGCGTCGGCGTACCTCCCCAAGGGAAAGAGGCGAACCTCTTTCTCGCCTCTGGAAAGGTGATGTTCTCAGTGACCTTAATGTTTATGATCTTTTTTTCTAGTTGGAATTTTTCGCACTTGCGGGAGTATGCTGCATGCGGCCCCCCGCAGTTTACACAAGTGAGGGTTTCGGATGGGCAGTTCTCGCTCGGATGATCGTGCGCCGCGCATTTTGCACACGTAGTTCGGCCACGGCAAGAGTTCGTACCGTGCCCGAACCGCTGGCACTTAAAACAGCGCCGCGGGTTCGGGATGTACGGACGGATGAGCAACGGATAAAACCTGCATTTATGTGTTGTGGGAGAACTGCGCGGTCAAAGGTCAATGATGTGCTTGGTGGGAATCTCCTTGTCGTCTCTGCGGATGGTGATGCGTCTCACGGCCAGTGACGCCCTGATCCTTCAAGCCGGCAAGGAGATCCGCATCCGTTTCGTTCAAGAGATCTGTCTCTGATATCACACCCTGCGAGCTGTTTAGGCTCCGATGGGGTGTGACCCTGATGTCTAGATCAGCCAGTTTTGTCTGAGCTAGAAGCTTTGTGACAGCTGCTTGTCATTATTTCGATTAGGAGTTCACCAGATCTTTGTTTTTTGCATTTATACGATTTTCCTATTATGGCTTCAAGATACTTGGCGATCAAGAAGACTGACTGAGATGCAAGAGGGTGGGTTGGATTGAGGGACTCCATGACAAGAAATCGAGAGTAATGATCTGGTTCAGGAAATGTTAAAGATGGCAATGGGGGAAACGATACTTCGGTGCGGCCCCTTTTAGGGGGCCGATCACGGTTGGGGGGGGGGGGGGTAGACAATATCATAAAGCATAGTATAAAAGCAGGGAGACGGGGGTACTTTCTCCTTTGACCTTACCTGGTAGTCAAAGAGGTCCCGGAGCTCCCTGCCTGGTAGACAGGCAGGGAGCCCATCGGCCGGAGCTTGACCAAGGCTCCGACGGCCACCGTTTACGGCTTCTACCCTTCACCTTTAAACACCTCGCCACGGTTGGACACGGCTTATGTTGGGAGCTCGGGGTCCGCGGTGTCGCTGCTCACCGTCACCATGAATACTCAAGGTGCCCCGTGCGGGGACAAATGAATCGTGAAAACAGTTTGTATGACAAGATGGAATGCCTACTTTGTCTCGATGATAAACGCGCGCTGACATGTGCGATGGATTCGTTAGTAGTCTCTCCTTAGGAATGGAATTTCCGTGATATATTTTGTGGAATAGGCACAAATGCGATATTTGCCTGCGATACTCGAGTAGCGGTAGAGATAAAGTCGTTTTCATTTTGGTGACGCTGGACGTGCGATGATAAATTGAAAGTATGAAGCGACATGAACGATTTTGAACCAACCTCCAATTCGTCGGTGAGCGATGCAATACCACGATGCCAAACAGCAGCCGCATATTCCAATTTCGAACGAACCAAAGTTTTATAGAGAATTAGTTTCAAAGAGCTCGGTGAAGAATTAAAGTTCCTACGAATATATCCTAACATACGGTTGGCATTACTTACAACATAATCTATGTGAGGTTTCCATGATAAGTTAGAAGACACTATAACACCTAAATATTTGTACGATTTCAAGACAGGCATTGCTTAGTGAGTATTCAGGAGGTGTAGTGTTAACTCGGGAAATTCGCATGCTTTTACACTTTTAATGTCGTTTCATTTACCATAATTTAAACCAATCTGAAATACTCTCAATAAATGATTGCAGAATTTGCACGTCGTTTTGTTAGTTATTTGCCTGTAAATAACACAATCATCGGCAAAAAGACTGACAGATGAGCTGATGGCAATTGGAAGGTCATTTATATAATTAAAAATAAAAGAGGCCCCAGGACAGATCCTTGGGGTACACCTAAATGAACCGAAGAAGGATGCGAGTCTGTATTGTTCACACTTACGAACTGATATCGGTTAGTCAAAAAGGAACGCAACCACGCAACCATATTATCATCTAAGTTTAGTTTAGAAAGTTTTATAAATAATAAATATACGGGGTGATCAAAATTAAGTCGAAAGGTTTTTCTTAAAATACGCGCCTAGATTTGCGTGAAGACCACCTCTGCAGTCAGATTATGCTCCCAGGGGTACACAGAATTAGATGGTGAAAATGATGTCGGTGGCTTTACTAACCAAAATTTAAAAATTACCTTTTTAGTGGCTGCAGTACGCAGGCACGTTTCTGTGAAAAGTTAGGTGCAATCGTGTTTGTAGGCAGCTTCATTTGGCAGAACTCTTCTAGCGCATCCGTACTCCGAGATATATAACGGCGAAGTTTAATTGCAGTTCGCATGATTACGCATACAGGACAGCGAGGACAGACGCAAAGCTCCTCCCTTTTGTTCTGTGTTTCGATAGCGGTTCGAATACCGCAGGTTGCGAGAACGTCAGCCAAGACTCAAAGAATGCCAGTTATCACTTTTGCCTATGCCTCCACCCACCGTTGTGAAACTAAACACCGTACACTGCAGGCACGTCTCAAAAGGAGGAGCTTTGCGCCGGTCCTCGCTGTCTTGCATGCGTAATAATACGAACTGCAATTAAACTTCAGTTCGATATGCGCTGGAAGAATTCTGCAAATGAAACTGCATAGAAAAACAATTGCATCTAACTCTCCAATACAAACGTGCCTGCTTACTGCAGCCACAAAAAGTTAATTATTCAATTTTAGTTAATTAAGCCACGGACATCAAAATGACCAATGAATTCTGTGTACCCCTGGGAGCCTAATCTCGCTGCAGAGGTGGTATTCACCCATATCTAAATGCCTATTAAAAAAAACTGTCGACTTTGATCACCCTGTATAGTGATCCCGTTCCCTGTTACCTTCTTCACCACGTTAAAGAATGGCTACGTACCTCTCGAGATCCGGTGCTACGATTAGCTTTCTTATTCCGCTCTTCACAATGCATGCTTAAGACCAACGTGGCTATACAATATGGCCTTCCAATACTACACAGGACTCCTTCCTAACGGCCCAGCTTTACGTGATATGTTTTCTCAGTAATCGAATTTGCTTCCTTATCTTCACTTGAGCTCACTTGCTACGGAGTGTAGAAAGCGCACAGCCAGCGGCGTGCGTACATCGTACAACATGCGCAAAACTCCCTTATTATGTTCAAATTGTCTTTAACGTGTTTACATCCAAAAGGTCTTCCAACCGCCCTGTAAGCTTGTCACAGAAGGTACGTGTAAGAATACGTATTTTAGGGTACAATCTAGTGAGATTTCGCAAATTTGTTGCTTCAGTCGACGAAAACTACATAAATTTACTGGGCGCGGGCCCAATTCATCGTCGTCGTTAGATGGAGGGGTGCATGAGTTTTTTTTTTCAAAAAAAGAGAACCCTCATATGGTTTTGTTCGGCATAAGCATAAGTTCCCTCTATAACAGTTGTTAAATTCTGCAAAAACTTTCTTTTGTGTGCTTCTTAACATGGCCTCTGTGGCGAACATGTTGTACGATTACTGCGAAGGATCCCAATGGCACGTTCAAGGCCGGGTATTTTCGCGTGTTCCGATTACCCGAATGAATAAACGCAGCACTCACGATCGGGGGGCTCGGCACTTGCTTCCATCTGTTCGATTACGGCCAAGACGACAGGGAACATAATTGATGCCACGGCTGTATTGGGAATCCACATCGACAGGAACATTGAAACCAGCATTAACCCGAGCACGATCCTGCCCGAAAAAAAAAGAAAAACAAAACTTGATACTACCTCTCGCCCGTAGCTTTTTCAGTTTCCATTTTATTTTGCATTAACTTGAGATTTTTGTAAATAGTTTCTTTTTTAAATGTATGTTCAAGACAGGATTACTTGTTTTTCGCCATACGTTCGTCGCCATCTTGTGTCAGCTGTGATGCCATTTTTACGTCGCTCACTCGACACGTACATCGTTTACAGTTTTTTCACCGACGCGGATAAAAATGTTCCGGGCTTGTGAGCATCCACACCAGAAATTGGCAGTGCCAACAGCGCAACTGCTATGTAGTAGTTAGATGTGTACTCTATTGGAGCAAAAGCATCGAAGGCCAATGACCACCAAAACGTCTTTTGTGGCATTCCCATGTTTGAGCTTCGGTGAATTGTCTAAATTCGTATGTAGCGACAAACATCGAAATTGCTTAATCGTTCTCTACACTGTTATAATGTGAAAGCACAAGCGAATGATTGAGCAATAAAGCCGGCGTTGGCGTCTGGCGACGAGTTCTTAAAATGCGACGCGTTTGCATCGCATCGCATCGCAAGCAAACGCATCGCAGAAATAAAAATTTCGCTGTGGCTTAACTCATTTATGCCTGGGTGTACGACGCAAGAGGTAGGATTAATTGTTTAGCTTGGTTTTCTGTACGGTTACGACATTTCTCGAGGCGTGCGGCTCCTCCTTCCTCCGTCTCCTCGGCTCGCTGCCTCCTCTTGGTGTCGCCCCGACGACGAAGCCTGACGACAAATCCCACCGAGCCGCCCCTTCTAATATGATATTTCCTATTTTTAATTTTTATTATTTTATTTTTATTTTACCTTTTTCGTTTTATTTTTATTCTTGTATTTTTACCTTTCTTATTTTGTTTTCCTTTTGTGTGTTTTTTTTTTACGCGGCGAGCGGCGCTGCAGCTGCGGCAGCTAGGGAATCGCTAGGTTAGCTAGCCGCCGCAGATTCCCTAGGAACCGCTGCCAGCTAGGGAACCGAGGTGCGGCCACCGGTGACTGCGAAACGGCGATAATACGGCCGTTGTAGCTCTCGCTAAAACAAAAAAGAACCACGCATATGTTTCGTCATTAACGCCGCGAATCCGTGTTGGTCGTCGCGTCTCTAACGCGGCGAAGTCGTGTTGGACATCCCAGATGCGCCGTAAAGACCATAGGGTAGAAGCTCGTGTTAGCGCTGGCCTAACTTAGCGGCGCAGAGGTCCCCAGTGAGGCAGGCCACTCTACAGGGTGTTGCTACAGACTGATGGTGTTGCCACAGCACCTTCTTGAAGGCGCCCAGAATAACAGCCCAACACTTCGGTGCCACGTTATGTGCAGGGCGTAACTATTGTCGAATCTTAGGCTAACTGGTGCAGCATTGATACGTATAGAAACAACGCGTGTAGCAGGACAAAAGCAGGGAAGAACGCTGTGTGAAGTTGTCCTCTTCTTTTTCCCTATTGTACCCGCTCGATTTTACGTCTCACAGAACACGCCACCAAAATCTAAAAGTTTTGCATTTGAAACTTCGTATCCTCGAACTTCTGTACTTTGAACAGTGCGTTCACGATACGAATATTTTCCATTCGTTATCAACTCGTATATCTCTCGCACAAAACTGAACGGGTGGCCTTACTTAAAACCTGCCATTTTGTTAAGAAAATAAATGGTCCTGTAGTCGTTCGCCGTTCAAACTGAAGCTTTGTAACGCCTACTAGTTCGACGGATCTTCAGCACGCCTTAACACTACCGTGACGTCACACTGCGGAATTCAGTTACTGATGTGCGCCCCCACCTGCGGGTGCTGGTGCCGATGACGAGGACTGACTTGAGTGCCAGGCGCTTGTGCAGTTGGGTCGCCTCCACAGCGGCCGCTAGAATCAGTGACCCAAGCATCACGAAGCCGACGTTCTGTTCAATGGAAAGCAAAGAGAAAATACGTTTTAGTGGCGGCCGCCAGAAAATGGCCCCGATAAAGCCGTAATGGTGCCGCGGGGCTTCGAACAACTATCCACAATTCGCAAGCGTATAAAGTGACAATAATACGAACAAAAAGAGAAGGTATCTGGTCTGTAGAGCTGTCTCTAAACAGCGAAGCTCTTCTTTGTCGAAGATTTCATGGGGCAAAATGTGGTGACGCGGATGAAGCGATGCAGGTGAGGTCGTAGCCTCGCGAGGAGGAGAGCAAGCGCCAATCTCACAACAAGCACGTTAAACGAACGCTTGATATGGGCAAAGCTTTCCGAAATTACTAAATCTGGAGGCATTGTTTATGCTTGTCAACTTTCTTGAGCCAAAAGAAAATATTGAACATATATCAGGCAGACATCATTACACAAGCGATATTTGCGTCGTTTAATTAAATTACATGGCTGCTTGATTTTTGCAATACTAATACGCCATGAAAAAACAAAAGCACTCGCCGCACGTCCTCGTAGTTCAAAAGCAACAAAAGTCCCAAGTTCAAAAGCATCAAAAGTTTCCAGTGGAATGCCCGAACTGTTGGAGAACGTGAAATTGATTGGCACGAACCAATCGATCTGTTGGATTTGATTTCATTGATTGATTGATTGATTGTAGGGTTTAACGCGCCGACGCAACGCAGGCGATGAGGGCGCCGTAGTGGGGGGCTCCGGATTAATTTTGACCACCAGGGGATCTTAACGTGCGGCGAAATCTCGTACACACGGGCGTTTTTGCTTTTCGCCTCCATCGAAAAGCGGCCGCCGCGGTCGGGAATCGAACCGCGACCTTGTGTTCAGCAGTGCAACGCCTTAGCCACTGAGCCACCGCGGCGGGTTATCTGTTGGATTTGAGAAGTTCTATGAAGCTGAGGCTTGCGATTCGGGAAGGCTAGGCAGCGTTGCTGTTGACATAAGCGTTCGTGACGTTAAGACAGTGAAGCAGGGCTGATTTTTGAATAGCCTAACATAAGTGACATCTAACATAAAGTTTCGAGACAACCTTGATCGAAATCACTTAACCAAAAAACTACTCTCACGTATTACTGTGCACAAAGGGCCACGCGATGACAGGCAGAAAAATCTCAGTGTCCCTGAAGTTGCTTGTATTGATTAGTCCTTCGACAAGAACCTACTGCACAGAAAGACAGCCGCTTGTTGCGGTAATTTCAGCAAGGAGACAATTGCCGCGCTTGTGCTGGACCAGATCAGAAGAAATTTCACCATACTGGTGAAAAATCCACTAAAAGGAAGCTAGCGATCGGCAATGACAAAATGTACGCACCCAGAGACGAGCGCCGTAACGTTACGCACAGCATGTAGAAGATGATAAAAGTAGCAGGACGATTCTACACCATGCTTATACCCCAGCGACGTTAGACCAGGGGAAACCACTAAGCGTACAAACTTAGCTTGCGATGCCCCACGAGTAACTAAACAGTAAGTAGAACAGGCTCTCAACGGTATCAAACGAGGAAAAGCCGCTGGTGACGACGGCATAACCGCGGATATTTTAAAGGGAGGAGGAAGATATTGTACCAGAAAATCTTGGTGCACACTGTTTTTCAGAATTCTTAGGGCTCAAAAAGGGCCCGAAGCCTGGAAAAAAGCCAACGTAATTCTGATTCATCAGACGGGAGATACTATAAACATAAGAACTACAGACCCACGAGCCTACTCTCAGCTCTATACAAGCTTTTCCAAAGTATTAGTTTACCACATTAGTGAGAGCCTAGGTTCCCAACACCCCAGAGACCAGGCTGGTTTAGGAAGAAATACTCAACACTGGATCACATCCATGTCGTTAATAAAGTAATACAAAAATCCGCAGAGTTCATCGAACCCCTTTAGATGCATTTATAGAGTTCGAAACTGAACTTTGATTCAGTCACACCCGCAGCTGAGTTGGAAACATTGATTGAAGAGACCTACATATGACTTTTAGACGATATATATACGGGATGTACAAGTAGAATCATCCTTCACAAGCAAAACAACAAATCCCCGATCCTAAAGAGAGTAAGTAAGAGAGATACCATTGTGCCAAAACTGTTCACATCAGGTAACGAGGGGGTACTATGCAAGCTCGACTGGAAAAGACAAGATTACCGATGAACAAGGAATACTTGAGCCATTTGAGGTTAATCTTGAAAAGCGAGACTGCAGAAAATATGCAAAAATGCTTGAAGTACAATCACAAAGCTGTCCGTGGGACTAGAATCTATAAAAATAAATATAAAGTAATGCTGAATGATGATGAAGATGAGTAGTGGCTCTCCCTTTAAATCGGGGCGTCGGTTGTCAGCAACCGACTTGCCTGTTTTTATTCCAGTTAATTGCCCTACTCGTAGCTAACCTAATATATAGAAACGAAATCCGGCGCAGAAAAGCTATGAGCTGGGTTTCAGTCATCAAGTGCCCCCAAATAATGAGAATTAAGCTGCAGCTGTCACTCAAAAGATGAATATACAACCAATTCCTACAGCTGGTGATAACATATGGAGCGGAAACTAGGCGCCTTACTAAACAACTGGAAAGCAAGGTGAGATCAGCTCAAGGGATCATAAAACGTGGAATGATAAGATAATACTTAGGGACAGGAAACGAGCTTCCTTTATCAAGAAACAAACGGGAGTAGAAGATATGATCGTTCAAATAAAGAAAAAAAAATGGGTTTGGGCTGGCAACGTAGTTAGGTGGAATGACAATCGGTGGACTACCGGGGTGACGGAGTGGACACTGACAGAAAGGTGCACAAAAAGAGGAAGGCCAATTGCTCGACGGAGGGGAGAAATAATTTCGGAGGTAAATAATGGACTCGAGCAGCGCGGGACGGGAGTGGTTGGGAGCGGTGGGAGAGGCCTTCGTCTCGCGGTGGACCTTAGTAGACTGTTGATGATGAAAATGATAATAAATTTGGTGTAAAAAGAGTTACACCACATTAATACAACTAATGTGGTGTAAAAATCACCAGTGTTAAACGGTCGTTTATATTGAGAGGCTCTGGGAGTCGCCAGGCAGGAGACTTTATTCGTGCGGTCGCAGCGCTAGGAAGACCCAGCAAGAAAGACGATGTCGATTTCACTGTCGCCGCCGAGATGAAGATGATGCGATGATGATAGGGTGCACACCCAGAAGAGGGCGATTGTACACATGCTAAAACATAGCCTGTACCGCTGCTCACAATATACACATTTGATATGATACCGCAATTTTTATGCCTAGTACAGTCCGTACGCTTACAGTAAGCATGCTTAGAATGTCAGGGCCGTTACGAACGCTACCTCACAGGAACACCTGACAGGGCCCAAATCTCGGTAGCTTCGCTCAGCGATGAAACGCTTGTGCTATTCAACTTCACGGCAACTTTACGGGCGAAAAGTTGCCCTTCACGACAGACGTACAGAACGTGATAATTACTTTCTTCCTTGCTGTCGCCCAATGTTGCAAGTTTAGCAAAAATTAGCAGTGGCTTAGCTCGGCTATGCCAGGATATACGTAGCGTGAGCTAAGGTGCAGCTGGTTATTCTTAGGTTCCCTGGTTGTCTAGGGTTACCTGATTATCATGCTTACTGCTGCTAAAACGATTTCCAATCCAATTCAATGCAATCCTGTCCGTTCCAGTTCAGTCCAGTCCAGTCACTGCTCCTCGCGCATGCGCAGCACGGCTATGGTGGCTAGCCACCCTAGCACGGCTCTACAAGAGCCACGCGAAACAGCTATCAAGCCGCTCCGGCGCAGCGTCAGACTCGGCTACTGCCCAACCAAGGCGCACAGCAGGGCACGCGCCAGCGCCAGCGCCAGTGCGTCTGCCGCGGCTATGACGTCACTCCTCTGGAATGGGCGCGAATGTGCAGACCGAATTCTCTGCACATCCGTACTCCAATTGGATTAGATTTCCAATCCAATCCAATACAATCCAACTTAATCCAATCCAATGCTCCTCGCGCTTGCGCAGCACGGCCCTTCAAGGTCCAGGCGAAACTGCTCAACCTCGGCCAGTGTAGCTCACGGTACAAAATGTAGCACCACGCTTAGCGAGGCCATCGTGTATTAGAACTTTCCCTGATGCGGCGTGTGGCTACGTAGACAGAGATGAGGGAGGGCCACTCACGTCGAAGTACGCCTTGGCGGTGGCGCCGGTGCTGAGGATACCGAAGAAGGGGAAAAGCACGAGCGGCATGAGCGACGTCGCCGTCAGGTGGATGGGCTGGACCGTCCAGTAGCTGCCCATCCAGATTATCGCGTACGCGCACAGGCCGGCCTGCAACAGAGGGGCTCTGGCTACAGGCTCCCGCTTACCTATTTCGAAAAGATATTTGCGCGTTACGAAAGCTGAACAAGGACCTGAACGGAAAACACTTGGAACATTTGTATTTGACGTTTTTTAAAGATGTGATGAACGCCGCATGTAAAAATTCTAACGCACTTGCTACATTGAAGTGCTCCGCCCAAGAGTTTTTGCGTGCGCCAACTAAGGTCACCACCATTTACTTGGTGCGCGCGGCGCGGTTCGAAGTCGTTAGGATTGCCTTGCCAGGGCCCGGAACGGGGGGCCCCGAGGTTATTTCAGTTTCCCGAGGCGCCCTAGCCACCGCGACTCTCAGGCGACAAAGCGGCGCCAGACCGCGATAGCTCACAAGTTAAAAACGTAAATTTATTGTTATTTTATAGTATTTTTAAAGCACTTTATTTATAGTTTCTTTTTTTTTTAAAGCCGCGTAAACATTCTGAAAAATAAAAGGATGCTTTGCTGCAAACCACATCCTCAGCGATCAGATTTACTCCGGGTATTCGTGATCACGTAATTCAAGCACCACACACGCACATTGCCTGCGGGAGCAACGCGCAAGGGCTCCGTCCCACTCCCTCATTGCGCAGGCGCGGCGTACGGTGACCTGCGCCTCCTCTTCCAAGCTGTACAAGCCTTCGTTCTCCTCCGCCCGAACTCTTCGCTTCTGGTCGTTCGATTCCGCGCGCTCAGCGCTGTCCTCACCGAGGCTCTACACATTGGTTACGCCGGGCTTTTCGTTACGCCTGACTTGTTATCAAATTCGTGTCTAGCACGGAACCTTGGCTGACAGTGAAGTACAACTTGTTCGCCACAAATCATGGCCTATAAAAGACGGCCAAATCCGGAGACGCCACAGGTCTACGTTTAGCAATGTCAACACCTATTGGAACCAGGCAGATATGCCTCACGATGGCATATCAGATATGCCACGATGGTTGACGTGCCTTACGGCACGTCAACCATCGCGGCTTTGATAAAAGATTGGGCATGCTTCTAAACGACAAACTGGCTCGCTCAACAGCACAGCTTAATGCCATTGCGCTGTCTTCACCCTGCTAAATAATTGTCTACGGCTTAACTCAGGTATGCCTGGGTGCGGTTAATGTTATTGTTTAGCTTGGTTCCGTGTACGGTTACAACGCTTCTCGAGGCGTGCGGCTCGTTCTCCCTCCGCCTCCTCGGCTTGTTGCCTCCTCTTCGTTTCGCTACGACGACGAAGCCTGACGACGAATCCACCGAGCGCCCTTTCTATATATATGACTTTTCTCTTTTCATTTTTTATTTTAACTTCTTCCAATTTTTTTTATTATTTATTTATTTTAATTTATTTTATTTATATTATAGGGAATCGCTAGGTTCCCTAGCCGCCACAGGTTCCCTAGGAACCGCTGCCAGCTACGGTCTCTCGGTGCGGCCACCGGTCACAGCGAAACGGCGAGAATACCGTTGTAGCTCTTGAAACACGACCTTTCCAAAGTCGACACGTGTACCGACAATGGATACGCGATCCGCACGCTTCTTTCTCAGACTACCGATATTACATTGACATAGATTTTAAAGGTGCGGCGGACATCGTCGCCGAAACGCATCATACTCCAGTTTCGCATATGTGACCCCCGGGCCCCCATATTACCCAGAAAAACGACACGGCTTATCGCAAGTCACGTGTTTCACTTACTACCACTCAGGACTATTAAGGGCTACTACACCACGTACCACAAACCTGCCCTCCTTATCAAAGTCGTTCGGTACTTTAATAGAGGTCCCGTAGTTTCAGATGCGGCATTTGCGGACGCCGGCTGGGTGCCCGCTTTCGAAACCTAGCCAAGAAACGCTTTCGTAGTAAAGCCTTCAGAGGAACTCTGCACTTCCAAAAAAGGCATGGCTGCTTAGATTTGGCGCAACTTAAGGCACGTGTGCTTATTTGAATAGATAGCGCGAGTTTCAGCTGACATGAAAAAAAAAAAAAGAAATTTGCGTAATTTGAGAAACAAGCCCTTGGTAGCGAGCTCAATTTCATAAGGAGAGCCGAAAACATTTTTTTCTCCCAAAAAACACGACGATTATTGAAAACAGTAATTTCGCGCTACAGGAAAGCAGCAGTGACGCGATATGGGTAATACCGAAACACCGGAACCTAGGGCACAGTTTCGTATCTGAATGAATAGTTAGAGCTTAAGAGGTCATGAATGAAAAGAAAATAAAGATGTGTAATTTTAAGAAACAGCCCTTTGCTAACCCGCTCCATTCTATAGAGGTGCTGAAAACACTTTCTAACCCCCGACACAAAACTAATATTGAAAGCATTATTTTGCGCTAGAGGACATCATCAGTGAAACGATATAGAGAATACTAAAAAGGGATTATGAAGGAGCTCCTTCGATTTTCTGAATGAGACGGCGACCCACTCACTCTGCCTAAGGCTGTTTCAACTGAAAAAGCCTTCGCCGACGTATAGCTTACCACACTTTGTTGCGTTCTTTTGCGACTTCCTAACAATCGTTTATGACATTCAGCAGCGGCGTGTTCTTTGTACCAAGCGTTTTTTGTACGTAAAAAGCCTTGCCTTGTTCTGGGTGTATAAGGCAAGGGAAGCAGGAGGAGCGGCACCGCGATGACGAAGATGAGTGGCCAGGCCCTCTTCAAGTAGCTTTGCTTCGGTTTCTCCATCAGTACTACGATTGTTGGTCACCTAGACGTAAGAAAAGGAACAATGGACGTCACTCCTAACAGTACGCGCAGAGTTCATTATTGTCTACATACCGAGAATACATAACCAGAGAAGATAAATGTTCCAGTCCCTCAAGTGCCGACCCCTTGCTCTTCCCCGTCAACTGAAGAGATATTTGAATCTGTAGCTACACAAGCTTCTTTAACAGTCGAACAAAGAAACCAGTTGGAAATGCTTATCAGCAACTTTAGCGATTTGTTCAGTCCCCACCCCGGCAGAACAAACCTTGTGGAACACGACATTGAGTTGACATCTGACCAACCCTTCCGAACCAGGATGCACAGATTTTCACCCCGTCATGAGAAACTGTTGAACGATTGCGTTCAAAACATGTTGACACTGGGTCTAATCATGTCGGGGGAGAGTGAATACGTGTCACCGATGTTTATCGTAGAAAGTCCTGGCAAGGAACCCCGACCCTGCATTGATTATCGAAAATTGAATGCGATTACAAAGACGAAGTTGTTTCCCATTCCTAATGTCGAAGCCTTGATCGAAAAAGTTTCCGCGGCACAGAATGTTTCTACGTTGGATCTAGTCCGCGGCTTCTGGCAAGTGCCACTCGCAGAAAACGCCAGCCAGCTAGCCACTTTCATGACTCCGACACGCACATATCGCCCTCTTGTGCTCACGTTTGGTCTCAAGAACGGTGCGCACCGTTCGTATTTTAAAAACTAGTGAACCAGGTGCTCGCAGGCACAGAGTCATTTGCTGTTCCCTACCTCGATGACATTGCCGTATTCTCGAGCACTTGGCAACAGCATTTAGAACATCTACAGGAGGTTTTCCTTCGACTACCTAAAGCAGGATTGACCCTGAAAATGACTAAATGTCGTCTTGCGAACACCCACGTCCACTACTTGGGGCATGTTGTTGGCCAAGGGAAGCGACGTCCTTCCGAACTAAAAGTTGAGGCGATCACCAGCTTTCCTTTGCCGAAAACAAAGACTGACTTGCGTTCATTTTTGGGTTTAGCTGAATACTACTGAAGCTACATTCCAAACTTCGCAAACATCGCTAGTCCCCTCACAGACGCTCTCCGCAAGACCGAACCAACTATAGTGCGTTGGGATACGGCTCGAAAGGCAGCGTTTGCCGAGATTAAAAATATTCTTGTCAGTCAACCGGTTCTCGCGGCACCAGATTACCCCCTCCCTTTCCTAGTTCAGTGTGACGCCAGTGATCGCGGGATTGGTGTCGTTCTAAGTCAAGTGAACGAAAAAGGCGAGAACCACCCTGTTATCGACGCGAGTAGAAAGCTTACGTCTCGTGAGCAGGCATACAGCACAACGGAAAAAGAATGCGCCTGCTTGGTGTGGGCCCTCGAAAAGCTCTCCTGTTATCTGAAAGGGTCTTCCTTTGTTTTCGAAACCGATCACTCCCCTTTGGTGTGGCTGAACCAAATGTCAAATAAAAATGGCCGCTTGATGAGGTGGAGTCTGGCACTCCAACAATTTGATTTCACAGTGCGGCACAAGAAAGGCAAACACCATGCAAATGCTGACTGCCTCAGCCGCACTCCCTAGTGTTTTTTTTCCTCCTTCCCAGGGTGTGTGCATGCATTTCGGTGCAAGTTTTTCCATTTTTGTTTTGGTTTCATGTTATCTGCTCCCAGTGAATTCAACAGTCGGGCTTTCCCAAGTTTGGGCGTCAGGTTGCTCCTGACGTAGTTACTGCGCTCCTGTCGCTTGTTCACTACGCCATTTCAGATCATCTCGTGCCCCCTGACGAGATCGACCCTGCGCCAGGTGTCTGCTGTCAGCTCCCCCTCGCTAAATGTGGGGCATCCAAGCGGCAATCAGCAACCGAAGCCCGTTCTCATCGTCGCCTCCTCCGGGGAGCCCCAGACACTCTGGGGGCTGGTGCCCGAGGACGCAAAGTTGGTGCCCGAGGACGCAAAGTGCCATCTTCGTCCATTGTGCCTACCACAACGTGTCCGCATGTGCCGCCATGCACCCTGGCGTCTTCACCCATGCCAAGCACAAGGACAATGTGAACGTGCGAAACGTGCGGTCAGCGTCAGCGCTGTGCTTGGACAAACTTGCCTCGAATGTTGGCTACCTGTTCTATCTTCACTTGTTCAAAAAGCGTCATCCTCTTGAACGCCTTCCGTAATGGGTAGCTTTGGCCGAGTTGTAACATTCGCCGAGCTTGCCACGCTCTTTCGTTTGGCTTTCCGATAAGCTTGCCTGCTTGCCGCGATATCGGCTCCTCTTTTTTTTTTTTTTTTGCCTCCATCTGATTGGTTCGACAGCGCACAAAATGCGCGTCGCTGAGTGAATAAACGGGATTGTCTTCCTTGCATCGCGTGAGTCGTCTGTTCCTCGGCACCCGTCGGTCGTCCAGCCGCTGCATACGTAACAGCCGCCGCCGGAGCTGAACGGCTGAGCTGCCTGAAGGTGCTAGGCCTACCATTGCGGCGGAAATTCGATGACCGCTTTCAATAAAAGTCCTGATGGCGACTTCTATTGCGATTTCCGGGCTATATTATCGCTTCCTTTCCTGTGTGTGAAACTTTATTTTCTGCCAACAGTGCCTTTCTGGGCAGCGGTTATGCCTGTAGTTACGTGCACCCGTTTGCGAATGCACCGGCGCCCAGTAACCGCTCGCGGGGTCGCGCGCGTGAAGTGATATCACGAGTTTTTGACGAGCGCGATCCCGTTACTGCGCCGAGTTATTGGTGTGGGCCTGCTTTTTACATTCGTCGCACGGTACCTGCTTTGTATAACCGATAGCAGTCTCACTACCTTAAAGGAGTACTGACCCAATTTTCGGCGTTAATTATTATTGCACAGTTCGCGTCCTTTACTCAACAGAATACCCTGGCTGAAATATGAGCGGCCTGCGAAGCGAAAAACATACCGTAAAAACCCCGTATAATACGAGGTTTTTTTCCAAATTTTACTATGTAAAATTTGTGCCTCGTATTATATGTGGATCCCAAAGTTTTCAGCCGAAAATTTGCACTTTCGGTTTCGGTTTCAGCGGAGGGTGGGCCATCTTGCGGTGGCGTTAGCTGGCTGCTGCTTCTCTCAGCCGGCGCCATTTTGATTGTTTTGACCACGCGAAGATCGGCACGTTCACCGCAAGTCTATCACGATGTCGGGGCATGAAGGAGGTATTCAGCGGCAACTTTAAAAAAAAAGTTATTTCATGTGGGGAGACCATCAGGAACTGCACCGCAGGACGGCAGTTCGGCGTCACCGAAGGCAGCATTCGCGGGTGGAGAAAGCAACTGGTGCTTGACTGGATAAAGTCTGTGTGGTGTCGGCGGCCTGGAGCACTGTTGGGGTTCCCGTCAGTGCTCGTGTTGGACGCCTTTCGCTGCCACCTGGCCGATTCCGTGAAGAAGTTGTGGCGCGAACCCCGCATCGAACTCATTGTCATTCCAGGAGGAATGACATCCCAGCTGCAACCGCTAGACGTTTGCATCAACAAGCCTTTCAAAGACTGCATCAGGTCCAGGAGACCCGTAAGTGACAGCTACCGGATGGCTGACGCGGGCTTCTCCAGCGGTGCTTTGTGGCTGGATCGCGGATGCGTGGGCCAGCATCCCAGTGGAGCTCGTCAGTCGGGTCTTTTAAGAAATGCGGCATCTCGAACGCCCTTGATGGCACTGAGGACCACTTTCTGTGGGAAGACATTTCCAACAAGGCGACTTCAGAAGACAGCGGCAGCGAACGTGACGATGACTGAAAGAACGTCGGGAGACAGTGCCAGCGAAAACTGACAATGACTGAAGGGTATCTGCAGTGCAAATAAATGTTTTCTGTTCTCTTTACCTCGTATTATATGCGGATGAAAACTTTTTTTCTGATTTTGCTGTCCCCGAATTACACCTCGTATTATACGCGGGTCCGTATTATACGCGGTTTTTACGGTACTTAAATTGGATCGCATTTATCGGGCCGACATGGCAGCGCGCGGAGCGGCACTCAGCAAATGGACATCAGCGTGACATCATCCCGTGAAAGCCAAAAGAAGTGACGCGACAGCGCTCGTCAAAAACTCGTGACGTCACTTCAACGCACCGATTCTTTGGTTGGGCAATCGCAGACTACGAGTATGTGCTACTCTGAGGTAGGCAACCCTTTTCTAGAATACCCACAGCAACTTTCGGGTGCGCAGTCCGTAGGCCTAACGTTTGGGTTGGGTGCTTGGCGCGAATCAGTACCTGCTACTTGGCGTCCGCTTCGACCATGTCGCAGCACGAAAGGAATCAACAATGTCCAGCTGAGAGCATTTCTGCACCCCGCAAAACATTTTAATACGTAGTATTCTTTGCCCGGTACTCCCATAGCCAGAACCATGTAACGCCCCGCATTTCCGCAAAAATGCAGATATCGATGAAGTTCCTCCTGCAATCGCTATAATGGCGTAAATGGAGATAACTGGTCGCATTAAAATTAGAAACACTAAAAATAAAAAAAAATAGATGTACCAAACTACGGAAAATGGCGAAACACCTTGCGAAAGTTCCACCTGTAACCATTATACAGCGTAAATGGAGATGATCGGTCGAACGAAATTTCGAAAAACTAACGAAATAAGAAAAATATAAAATGATTACGGAAAATGGCGAGCCGTGTAACGCCCTGCATTTTCACAATACAGATTTCACGAAAGTTCTAAATGTAATTGTTGTAATAACGTAAATGGAGACAAGGGTTTGGACAAATTTGAAAAAACTGAAAAAATAAGAAAAATTTAAAATAATTACGGAAATTGGCGAACCGTGTAATGCCCTGCATTTCCACAATAATGACGATTTCGCAAAAGTTTCGCGTGTAATCGCTATAATACCGTAATTGGAGACAGTTGATCGGACAAGATTTAGAAAAAAATGGCTTGAAGAAACTCGCACTCAAGACAGGCGGCATAACGATGTTACGGATTAGTGGACAATTCTCTGAATTTCCGCAGAGTTTTCTTTCCCGATTTTGTTTTTACTGCATTGTAGGGCCGTTCATGATGCCCCCTGGAAAAATTGTTTATGCGAAATAATGTGTGCTAAGGGCGCCTGCTTCGAACATCCAATCAACCAAGAGGCTTCGAAAGCAACTAGAACAGCTATCCACGAGTAGGTACACAAGAATCCTACTTCATCTTATTGTGTGGCTTAGAACACAGATACAGCCAAAATTGTTTCCGAACAGGCTGCTCTGAGTCGTTCATTAGTGGACGGAAGAGGCGAGACTACACGACCCTTAAGACGTCCGGCTCGAGGAAACAGTGACGCATCCTCAGCGACGAACTGGCCAGCGCTAGGGGAAGGCAGTACGACTCCCTCCTTCTTCGAGTGGGTCGCCTGTCCCTACTGCTACTGGGCACAGAATTTCTCTTTCAGGATTCAGAGTAGAGGACCTGAACAATATGCGAAAAGCGACAGATTTCAATACGATGTGTTACCTGCTTCGCGTGCGAAGAGTGTCAGGAAGTACCAGGGTCTCGTTGAAAGTTGGCCCTGCTTCCAAGGTCGTCCGCTTTCCGCACAGGGTGAAAAAAGCTGGAATGGAATGCGCCGAGCTCTCCTCCTTCGCAGAAACAGAAAGGTTTTGGAGACACGGCTATGGTTGGTTGTTGGCGCATACCCACTTGGGGGGAATTGGGCCCAAGAAGAGTTATGTTTCATTACAATCAACCATGCGAGGCAAAAAATGGGCAGAAGAAAGAATTTGTCTAGGGTTTAAAGACGAGAGAGAGAGAGAAAGAAAAAAAAGAGGAAGGAGGAAAAAAGGAAAAAAGGAAGGGAAGAAAGAGAGAGGCCGAAAAAAACAAAAGAGAGAAAAGTAGAAAAACTAAGTAAAAACAGCCAACGGAAGAACTCAGCAGCTTCTCCGAAAAAAGGGGGGATGGCGGCAAGCCCATGGCTCGGATTCCCCCCCCAAAAAAAAAAAAAAATTTTTTTTTTTTCCCGGGGAAAAAAAAAAGGGTTTTTTGGGAAAACAAAGGGAGGTTATCAGATTTGCCTGCCAAAATTTTTTAAATTTTTAAAAAAACCCAATAAGGGGTTTTTTTTTTTGGGGGCAAACCACCAACCCAACGAAAAAAGAAAGTTAAGGGGAATTAAATTCCGGGGGCCCCCAAAAAAAAAAACAAAGTTTGGCATAAATTCTCTCCCAGCGGTACCTGAGGTGTTCAAAATTTAGGAGAAGTGTTCAGACCATGATCGGAGGCATCTTGATTGAACAGGTATTGGCGAGAACGTGCCAACAACACGCAAGAAAAGGGGGGAAAAACCTCGACGACGGTAAAGCCAAAGCTGTTTAGCTAATATGTCAGCGGTTTCATTGAGGGTTAACCCACAGTGGCCGGGCAGCCAAACGAGCCGAATTCCCGCACGTGAGTGGGGACGCAGGAATAAAAAGTTTGAGAATAGGATGTAAAGTTTCTGAGGAGAAGCCATGCAAACGGACAAGGAGTCGGTGAGTAACATCACGGAAGAATTCGCCGGATCAAGTTTCAGGATTGCAAGGAGTAGAGCAAGAAATTCTGCAAAAAAAATGGGGATAAAATCTGGTAATCGCAATGAAAAAGACCAGTTCAATTCGGAGAGAAAATCCCCACCCCAACCTTCTCGTCTTTTTCGCAGCGTCAGTTGCAATGACCACGTGGGATGGGTATTCGGACTGGTGAGCCAGGAAAATTTGTTATTGATTATGTTAGGCGGTAGAAGCTTAGCGTTTTGGGGAAAATATTATCAAACGAAATCCTTACTACTGTGGGATGGAACTGCAAGACGGGAACTGAAAGGAGAGTGGTGTTTAATGGAGTAAGCAATGCATTGGCAGAAATGACCTGTGGGCGCCGGAGACGATGCCAATATATCCCAAAAAAAGGACATTGCATGCTGGAGGAAAACAGCCTGTGGTCGGGCCAGCGGGGACCAAAGAATTTGATGATGATGATGATGAGGGTTTGGTGTTTTATGGCGCAAGGCCAACGAGGGCAAAGAGCGCCAAAGCAGTTATTGAGTTTTCATCAGACCGTAAGTACTAAAACATGTAACTAAAAGTAATGGTGATGCAAAACAAAAGACAATGGAGATGGCTGGTGTATAGGGCCAGGGTGTTTAAACACATGATATGACAAGAGCTGCAGAAAGTTTACCTCAGCAAAAAACTTAAAAACACGTTGATAAGAAAAATTGGTTCGTCGGCTAAAAAGTATGATGGGTGCAAAGGAATGTGTTGTCTTTTATAATTCAGGGAAATGTTTGTGTCGTGTTGTGTCAAGTGCCTTGCATTGATTAGTATGTGGACTACGGATAGGCCCTTTCCCACCTGCTACACGTGGGTCCCGAAGTACCAGTGAGCAGGTGGGAGTGCGTCGCATGTGTGTGGCCCTATCCGCAGCCTAGCCAGGGCGACTTCAGTGTATCTGTTGTGTGAGTCAGTTATGTAGCGTCCAAATTGTGGTTTTATTATGTGTAGTTTGTTGTTGTTTGTTGACTCCAGTGTAATTGCCATGTGTTACGAAGCTGTCGTCTGATGTGTGTCTTTGGTCGGTGTAAGGTACTGTTGTAACGTCAACTGTAGTCATGAGAGCAGCATCACCAGCCATTTGGGCGGCGGCCTCATTGCCAGGGATTCCACAATGCCCTGGTACCAGCATATAGTTATTCCAAGATTTGAGGCATATGCAGACATTAGTACCTTGAAAAGAGCATTTATGACATAGTTTTTAGAGACCTTCCTAATGACAGTGCCCGTACAACGCTTTTAGAGTCTGTGTACACAATGGACTTGGGAATTTTATGTTTGATGTGTGGTTTGTAACGAGTAAAATGCCATATGCTTCTGCGGTAAATACTGTTATGAAAATTCTTGTTTTGCTTACTCTAAAATTTGGTCCGTGCGCTGCACAAGATACCGTAGAAACCCCGTTTTCGACGCGTCGCTATAGAATTCTGCGCACCTGTCTTGTCCTGCAGGAAGAGGAAGTGCTGCAGAATTGCATTCCTGGGTACCCTATTTTTTCTACAAGAGTGAATGACAGGTCGCATGATACAGGACGAAGATGCCATGGTGCGATGAAATTTTGAATGGGTGTCTTGTGCGTGTCTGAAAGAGGGACCGTGAGTGCAGAAGCCTCCTCCCTAACTCTGAGAGAGAAAGGTAAGGAAAACGGATGGCCTGTTTAAAAAGAGTTGCAATTTGATGTATTGTTCATGATGGGATTAAAAGGATGGTTGGTAAGGGACACAATCTTAGATGCATACAGCAGGTCAACATACTCCCGCTGATGCCCTAGACACCACTTGTCGCACTCGACATAAAGGCTTTCGACAGGGCTAGTGGGGGG